>OY728153.1:1153128617-1154328617 GCA_963277665.1 Viscum album | reverse complement strand
GAATAATAAACTTGAGTTAATTTCTACTTCCTTAAGAACCTTTTTCAAGTTCATTTTTCCTTTTATATAACTTATTACCATGTTATAAACAGTATGTAATCATTAAGTTAATAATGATTGTCTTGTTGATATTTGGTTCTTAAGTCGAAAGTGGACTTCTTACAATTACATGTTGTTCGTGTGGCCAAATGTTTATTATATCCAGTATTGTATTCATGATTTAGATATAATATATATCATATATATCCAGTACATGCATGCATTTATAACATTACATAATCATTTAGAGGTAAGAAATGAAATGCACCGTTCATGGAGACGGTAAGCCGTACGTATGCATGAACGCTACTTTCATTTCTATTTCGTATTTTATAGAATGGAATAATAATTATATAAAGGTATATTATAATTCCAGTATAATATCATATATAATATCATAGTTCCATCCTTTATACGTCCCACATATGGTATTTAACGAATCAAATCACTTTGAGGGGGCGGTAGTCCGCACTTCCTTAAATGAAGATATCGCGTTTACCCATAATGGAAACCATAAAGGTATGCCCAAAATGAAAAAAACAGAAGCTTAAGGAAAACATAAACATATTATATATCATATATAAAAATAGTGACATCATAATGGCCACCTTTGAAGGTGTTAGATGAGTATTGAACAATCATCGTTTCGGGAGGCAGAATTTCGCCATCCATGGAAACCGTATGTTCTTTAACCATTTGATGTAGTTGTGTGAGAGTGTAGCTCAAATAAATATTATAACAACATCCTAGTATATTGAAGATACTGATTTTGTTACAAAAGAAATAATTAAAAAGAGTTTAGGGGGTTGAAGAAGCAAAATAAAACAAATGAACATGAGAGAATGAATTACCTTTAAAAGTGTAACTCCTTTTGATTTGAGCCTAAAGGCTTTCTTTGAAAAGATTATTCCCAAAGGGAATCCTCTAGGATGAGTAGAGGGATTTGGAGAGAATAAATGGGCAGGGGTTGGCCGAGCCAAAGGCTTGAGGGGTGTGTGAAATGAGGTAGAGGTGGGGGCCTTTTATAAGAGGTGGGGAGGGGCACTTTTGGAAAGTAAAGAAATATTACTTTATTTGAAAATGTGTTTCGGTTTCAAAAGGTCCCAAATTGATATAATTCGTGGATAAGGTGATAAGGATTCGAAATACACTCATCCAATAAGTTTTGGACATGTGTAGTTCATAGATTTTACATTATCTTTCCATTTTATTTAAATCATCAAATAATGATGTCATCGCTGCATCATTATTATGTCATAAATAATTTAATTTATTTAATGTCTAAAAATTATAAAACAAATAATATGATGTAGGAAATCGTTTTATCTTTCCAATGAATATTTATAATCAAAATGATGACTTGTATAACCCCACTTAAAAATTGTTTTAGTAAAACATATCATGTTTGTGTCAATTTTGCTTTTACATTAAATAAAATGTTATTTATGTCATTTCCCAACAAAAGTGGATCCATGGGGTCCCCAAGTTGACCCATGATTTTGTCTTGGTCGGCCATGACACAACCAATTAGGTTAGGACATGTGTCAAGCTCATCTTATTCCATTAAAGCATTATTTTTACCTTAAACTACACTAATTACCACTAATCGCGATTAAAAACTTAATAAGTTACTATTCACCAAAAAAAATATTTTAATCTCATTGAACCACATTTTACTTCTTAATGACAACCATGTATGTCGGATTTTTGAAAATCAAAACACAATGATGGCAAAATTTCATTTAAACGGAAAATCAGTTTTTATAAGTACCATTTAGTGGTTTCACTATTCATCAAAAATTGAAGTTTTTCAGAAAAATCCCAAAAATTCACCCTAAGCTATATTTGATATTCTGAATTCAAAAATGAAGTCCGTTTTAAAAAATTCAAAACATATAAGTCACATTAATTAATTTAATAATTAATTCTCGCTGTCATGACAAATAGCGTGTTTTATGAAACAATAAGTATCAAAAGATTTACACTAGTTTAAGTCTGATTTCAAAGTGAAATTGATTCCAACGACCACTATTGGATTAAATGGTAAAAATATTTTCTAATTTCACTTTAAAACCCATTAAAAATATAATCTAATCATATAAATAAATTAGATTAAAAAGAGGTTTTGAATTAAAACACAACATTTTACACTATTCATTAAAAAAATGAACTTTATCGGAAAAATACCAAAAAATTACAGAAAGTAAAATTTGATGTCCCGATTCTTAATAAGAGTTTTATTTGGTCCAAAATAATGTATAAGAGTGATGAAAACTATATTTAATTACGGTTCGTCATGAAAAGGCGATAAGTGAACGTTTAGGGAAAACTAGGGCATATCCCCCATTGGAGCTCCTGCCCGAATGTCTAGGCCCTGAAGCAAGGGTCCCACAACAGGTCTTTGAACCTTACCGAATACTGAGAAATAGTCATGCTGCCCTGCTGTAATTTGAGAAGCTATTGTATATGAACAGAATGTAGAGTCTCTAGGATGACCTCTGCATAGAAAAGGCTCCAAAAGTCTTCCTAGATTAGTGTCAACTCATCGTGTACCTAGGGCATCAAGATCTACCATCTTCCTGCTGCTTCCAGAAAAATACTGGTGGGAAGAATCATCTTGAGATCAGCTGCTATCCTTACCAGTCAAAAGACTCTAACCATGTCCTCCATCCAATCCTCAGCTATTTGTGTGGCCGTCTTGCACTAGAAACTCGTTGGTCTCGGGCGCTGGAACTCGTGCAATGTTCTCAAGCGGCATACACCCTTTAATGCTAGGGCTGGAGGAATCGGCTACCCAATGGGTAGTGTTGCTACCGGTACACCACCAGATGATACAACTATTGTAAGGGGGCCCTGCACCAAAGCCTCATTTCTTTGGGGGCTATCATCACATACTCTACCTGGATCCCTGACTGGCTGCCTATGTGGAGGCATCATAAATAGAAACAAGTGTGTCATGGTCCATAAGATATACCAGGTGAGTTGAGTCAAAGTGTTTAGAAAGAAAAATTTCCAATGACAAACATGCAATCGGTGTTTTCATGCACTGAGTCGTAAATCAGAACACAAGGTTCTGGTGTATGGATACATCGGCCTCCACACCAACACTGGACTTCCTGAACTGAAAACCACACTCATCACTCTTAACACTATTTCCTAGTCAAAAGTTCCGAGTTCTCATTTTTCAGTACAACCAAAAATCTCCGATAACAATTTTTCACGACCCGTACCCTGGGGCCCATGTCGTGACTACCCCAAGCATGCCTTCCATATTCCAGGGGATGGCGACAAGCCCCAAAAGGTGTATTCCCGAAAACAAGAAAGCTTTGCCTTTATAAAATCTCACTCACACCAATATTTCACACAACAAGATATAATCACAAGGTAAATTATATTGTAAATCTGGTGTGTACTGAATGTAGAGGGGCCCGAATACAAGCCCAACTGAAAGTACAAGTTAAACATGAAAGTACAAGTTAAACTGGAAAGTACAAGTAAAACTGAAAACAGATCTTATGAACACCCGCCATGAATCCAACCTGAAGGGTAGGTACAGCTCTCAAACGGCAATCTATGTAGTATTCCTGGTCTAAGGTCCACCTCTGAGTAGTCTCTTGTCCTGATACCATCATCCTCGGTCAATGATATCCCTCATTTTCACAAGACACAATATAGTGCGGATGTATCCCGTGCAGGGGTGAGAATAACAATACTCATTAAGGACCCTGAGACCCCCGAAAGTCTCTCAAATCCATGAAGGATAATCCAAAAAACATGGAAACAACAGTCATCCCTACTTATGAATATGCCCATACATATACCTAAGTTATCAGTATATACTCATCTAACATAGGAGGAATGAATACAACAATGGTAACACCACAAAGGTAGAAGTACCACACAAGTTACACCATGAAGGTAGTAGTGCCACACAGATAACATCGCAATGATATATTACCACACAGGTACACCATGAAGATATAAAACTCAACACACACATGTATAAGTTATGTATAGAAGTAAATATGATTAGTTGTGAAACTAGATCATCTTATTTTCTCAAGAGGCACTACTTCATGTTATACGGAGTCTGACCCACACAGGATCGATAGGTACTGAACCCCACAATCACCCACACAGTATCTGACTGGCAAAGGATTGGTAGGGGCTAACCCACATAGGATAGCTGAGTGCGGACCAACATAGGATCTGACCCACACAGGATCGGTATGCGCTGACCCACACTAGATCACTGAGCGCTGACCCATACAGGATCTGACCCTCACAGGATCAGTATGCACTGACCCACACATGATCGCTAAGAGTTGAACAACACAAGATTGATAGGTTCTAAACCCCATAATGACCCACATCGGATCTGACCGACCCATAGTCGATATGTAACTAGCCTCTGTATTATCTGTCTTCGGCCTCCGCCTCACTGCCAGCCACTGAAATCCTCATACCCACTGCACTCGAGTTCCGTAGAATCTGTCCCTAGAAATATTAGTCAAACCTCAACCACCAAAAATTCCCACATGGATGTATCCCAAAGGACTGTCACGTCATAAGGGACCCAACACAACAAACGACGTGTCAATTGGAAGCCTATTCAGTAAGTTATTACCCTTTCCTATCTGAGGGCCCAGTTGGATTCGGGGATTGATCCAACCTATCCATACTCCAACATTATCCAAAACTAAATTGGACTATACTAAAAGGAACATCTCGATCAACGGATTCTGGGGTCATAGATGGTTTGTCAAACAGACGCATGGTTCTTAAAATATTTCCAAAAATGGAAAACTGGGTCCGAATGGGCCCGGGTCCGGCCTGACCCAGCCCGACCCAGCCCGACCCATATTAGGCACTCCCAACATGGTACGGGTCGACCAGACCTAACCCGTGTCCGACTCGGATGGCCTGGGACTCAACAAGCTCGGCTCGCTGGGCCGTTGTTCGGCCCGACCCGCATAGGAGACAGCCCGGCGCTCCCCGCAGGGTGCGACCTAAGGATGCAGTCCGCCCGAGCTGGAGCTAAAGGTGGAGTGCCCCCTTCCATTTAGAATTCCAAAGGGAAGTGGATGTTCACCACTTCTCCACAGTGGCCGGCTGGGTGCTCGCCTTTCTTTGGCCTCCTCCGCGGCCCAGCGGTCGTAGTCTCTTGCTCATCTAGTGGACCAAATGCGCGCCACCCTACATTCATGTGGTTGACCAGTGTAGAAAACCTCCTCCTCTTCCAATGGTCACCACATCTCTATTTTTAGCCCAAAAAATATAACAATTGAATATTTGAGATTCCCAGGTTGATGGCTCCACGTCCATATGTCACGCTCCTCAAAATATTGCATTTCCATCACCCATTTATATTTTCCATTGAAGAACACACAGAGAACGCATCGAGAATCAAAAAATAAGGGGAATTTATATACGTGGGATGATGGATATGTTTGTTTGGCTATCGTCATTTTGAAATTAGAATATGAAGAATTGATAAAAAAAATTCAATCATATATAAATCCCCTTCCTCGATTTTTCAATGGAGGTGGCACGAGGAAGATGATGAAGCTGTTGAAGATTGACATCAACATTCGTCACTCCCACAAGATGCTCCAACTTCGGTTCCTCTTTCTTCAATTCCGAAAGTCATTATTTTTTGGAGGATCTCCTTTGTTGAAGAAAGATCATTCCAACTCTCAAACGCTCTAACCTCCTTTTCCAATCCTTTTCCCGCAATAAGGGATGTGCCAAATTAAATAAGCTTAAAATAAAAGTTAATTAATGTTAATACGTTAATTAAATTAAGTTGGAAAATTTAATTTGGAGAAATTCAAGATTTTCATTTGATAAAAAGAGGGGTTCAGGTGGTCTGCACCACTAAATTCAAATGGGAGGTTTCATGCTCTTGTGGTCCCCATCACTAAACATTAAAATGTGTGGTTTTAAAAAAAATTAAAAATTCTTCATTTTATTTTTATTTTTTTAACTGTCAAATGAAATTCTGGGAAACATACTTTCCCCCTCGACATACTGCAGTCGAGGTGAAGGTCTCCTTAAGCGAAAATTGGTGCAGCGAGTTCAACGATGCCCTCATATTTCAATTCTGAACTCCGGTTCAAATGTTACAAAACCCACCCATACGTTTACAGAACGTACCTTAAAAAAGTTAAGAAATTAATTTCGGGCACTCTAGGATGTGGAATCATGTGCTGTTAATTTTCATGAACTCGTATTATTCCATATAATAAAAAAAATTAAATTGAAAAAGTCAGGTCATTACAACCACACCACAAACTTTAGGTAAAGAATGTGTTATTTATCTATTATATGTTTTATTTCATTTATCGGTGTTTTCATTTTAAAATTATAAAAAACGGGGTTCCCAAGATTGCACATGGCATCATAAGGCTGTGCAGAAATGATATGATAATTAAAAAATGTAGTCAATGTTTATCAATAAAGTTATAAAATCATTTATCAAATAGTGATCCATAAATATATATATATCTATATGTATGAAAGTTTATTTCACATATTAAATGAATGGTTTGGAAAATTATTTGACCATACTCTATGGGCTACCCAACAATTTAAAAATTAGATTACACTAAACTACCCTCTCTTGAATTAAATGATTAAATACATATTGTTTCTCCAAATTTCCATTATATTCCATATCTTTAATATGATTCATATCACCCTTGTTCTAAGGACTTATTTTGGTCTTATTTATAATAAATTATTCAAGGAAGACTCCATGTAGGAGATTTCTCTTCATCTTATTGATTATACCCTATAGTTTTCTTTGTTTATTTCCCTAAATACATAGTAGCCTAGGGGTTCAATTCATTATTCTATAGGTGTATTTTTTGAAAATTGGAGCCTCTTAATTCTATTCTATCATCGTTTCATTAAATTAAATTTATATTTTTCTATTTCTATGTGATTTGTGTTATTTATAGTTAGCGGTTCAATTTATGCCCTTATTGTTTGAATTCAATGATTTTTATATATTTTAATTGATTTTAGAAATGATATAAGTTTTTTAAAATAATCCTTATAAACTGATTTAAATGAAATTTCATGACTAATTATCACTTAATATTTCCAAAGTTAAAATATATTGTTATAATAGGAAATGAAACTCCCAATGAGTTTATTAATTTATGAATAATGTGAAATAAATAATATGATAAATAATAAAAATAATATGGAACCTTTGAATATGGATTAGATAACCTATATCAAAAAAATTCCTTCCCACTAATTAAACTGTCACTCTATCCAGTGATGGAGTATTGTGACCAAACCACATTTTCCTAGTAAAGAACATTTAGTTCCATTATACTAATTAAAAGAATGTCTAATTGTTAATGTATACGTACAACGTAACCCATAGTAACAATAAATTTTGGGTATTACTATAATTTCCATGTTTTAAAGTTCTAATAAAATTGATTAAAATCATTTTTTCTGTAATAAATTTCATTTTTAATTTATTATTATTTTTTCCAAAAGTTAGAAATCTATTTTTTGATACACCTAAACCCGCACTATAGAATCTGATCCAAAAAACACATAATATATATTTATTTTGAAAATAAAATACTAAACATCACTTCGAAAATATATAGTCCAAGGATCATTTAGATCTAATGTTCTGGAGGATTAGTAAAAATATAAATAAAAACTATATAACTCATATACATATTTAAAAATAACAAATCCATTTGGGAAAACACTTTCTCTCCCTAAATCTAATATTTAATGTTGATACCTACCTACTGAGTTACTCTTAATAAAAAAAAATCTAATGAAAACCACTTTAATCCTTGGAGTGATAAAAATCTACAATAAGTGGTCTTAAAAATTGAGTTTACTATTTTTTGAAAATAACAGAAAATGTGCCTTGAAACCGATTCCTATAAAATTTGAAAACATTTCATTAAATAAAAAAAATGAAAAAAATATAATATTTACATTTTTAAAATTAATAAATATTTTAATAAAAAGGAAAATAAATTGCATGAACATTTAATACATGAGAACTATTATAAATACTAATTTCTATTTTCTTAAAACCAAGACAATGAATAAAACTAAAAAAATAACTTATAAACAAATCCATAATTATTAAAATAATTAATATAGGGATTTTTTTTTAAAATAATATTTTTCATGATTTGAAAACAAAATTGTGAGGCCATCTGGAAAATTTATGTGTATATATTGATATCCCTCATGGAGGGTTGGGTCCAATACCCAAATATTTATATTGATTACAATGTCAAAGTGACTAATTTCTTTAAAACATTTGAGATTTCCCATTTTTTCAGTAATTATTTCAAATATATCACTAAAAACTATGACAGTTGATGAAAATAAATATATAATTAATGAGGAAAAAGATATGATAATGAAACTCTAGGTTGTAAATTATACAGGTGATATCAAACATGTATAATTAAAACATGACTATACAATAATATATACTTAGGAAACATTAATGGAAATTGAATAAAAAGACAACCACATGAAATAATAATTATTATATCATTGAAATAAATTCACATAAAATAATAGATAATAATATAAAATAACCACATTAAGATAGTTAACCCCTAATGAAGAGTGTTTGGAAATAAAATTTATGATATAAAATTATTTTAACAAAAGAATAGTGTTTTTAAGAAAAGTTTTAAAAAGAAAATTAATATATTCTTTCTTTGAAAAAAGGGTTTAAAAATAAATTTCAAGCATATATTTAAAACATTTGCACATTTAAAATAGTTTTGAAACTAAATTTTTAAATTGATAGAAGGTAAGGTATGCTAGAAAAATTTAAAACCAAATTTTCAAAATGAATTCCCCATACCTTCACTCATAGAAATGAACATTTCGGGTTTTATTCTTGAATATTAACGCATTGGACATAATCTTATTCAATAACTCTACTAACATGAAATAGAAAAGTTCTTGTATTTTTCGATGAATCATAAGGGATCTTTTTTACGGTCAAACACTAATTATGGTGGGATTATTTTATAACACCATTTCTAATAATAAATCTTTTATTTTTGGTATTATCATTGTATTCGATTGTCATATTTATTATAATTCAATCCAAAAGTTAAGGTTACTATAAAATTCTTATTCCCGTTCTATTTATAAAATTCATCACTTAAAAAAATTTAAATTTTTTATTATATTATATTATATGTATTATTTTTTATGCTCCTTACCCAAAATGAAAATTGGTGTTTCCTTTTTTACTAATTTTTTATTTCATTAATTTTGTATTCTTTACTTATCTATTAATGATATATATATATATTATTCTCTCTATTTTTTTCAAAATCATTAGCTTTTAAGCTTCTGGAGTAAGTTATATATATATATCACTTATTCTCCAATATATATATTTATATATAACACATATATAAAAATATAAATACTTTATTTCATTACACCATTCATACACATCTATATGTTTAATTTTTTTAATTTTTTAATATTCTTTACACATCACCAAATTAAACATTTATGCAAATCATTTAATTTTTATTTTGAAAATTACATTCATACATGTATATATATATATATATTTATTTGTTCGTATTACAATGTATATAGATATAGATATAGATATATATATTAAATACTTACACCACTTTCAACGTGCATATATATATATATACACACACACTTATTTAAATTTCATTATTTTCATTATCCCATCCAATTGACTACGCATAAAATATTTTCCCCAAGTGGTTTTACCATTTTTTCACAACATAATCACCAACATGAGATTTAATTTTTTTTAAATTCATTTTTTCTAATTCTATATAAATTTTAATGATTTTTATTATATTTTTTCTGTATGGTTATGCCACACCATTAGACACTCACACATATTAATTTCATTTTTTATCAACTTATATGTGTGTGTGTAAAATTTTTATTATTTCTCTTATATATTCATTTATTTTTCTTATTCAATCAATTTAATATATATATATATATCATCTATGAGTATATAAATACACACATATACAACTTATGTATATATACATATTTTTTAAATATCATTTTATATCCCACCATTTTTATAAAAATAATCTATAATTTTATAACCATATATATATATATATATACATTTATACATATATGTAGTGTTTTATATATAGGTTTATTATTTCTGTTTATGTCATATATATATATATATATTAATTATGATATTTTCTATATATTAAACCTAAATATGTGTATATATATATTCACATATATATTTAAATGAACCTAAAAATATTATATATAGAAAATAATAATTTATATTTTATACTTCGTTTATCAAATTAGTATATTTATAAATCATTCCATGTGTATATATTTTCTAAACTATATTATATAATTTTGACTTTAGAAGCCTATTTATATTTTTCATGGTATATTTTTAAAATTAATATTTTATATTTCAATATGAAATGAAAAATATGATTACTTTAAAAAACATTATTCTACAAACCATATTTAAAGCATACAAATACATATATATGTATTTACATATAAATTGTAATGATAAAAAATATAATTTTTTAGTACAACCTTATAAAATACATTTTTATATATAGTTATTTTCTATCATATAAATAATATATATTATAAAACATGGGTAATTATATCCCCCCAAATTAAAAATTTTCTAGAAAATTATAATATCAAGTATAGATTTTGTTATGTTTCTAAATAAGAATATAAAAAAACAACAGTTTTCAAGAAATAATTATATAGGGTTTTAATATATAAAAATGATAAATATAATAATAATAATAATAACATTAATTTTAGTTAAAAATTTTAATAAATTATTTTTGATATTTTTTTCTTTTAGAAAAACACTCAATAGGTTCCTAAATCCAAAATAATGAAAACATAGAAGGATTATATATTTATATACATAGTAAAGAAATATTTTATATGATATATATAAACATAATTTTATTAATCACCATAAATTATAATCTCCAAAAAAACTCAATTTTTTATAAATCTTAAATTATTATCAATATCATAATCCAGAATGTTTTTAATCCTTTTATATAATACCAACTAATATGCCCAAGATTCACACTCTTGGATCTGGTTCCATAAAAACTATATATTTATTCCTCAAAATAAAATACTGAAAATCAATACAAATATATAAATATTGAGGATCATTTAGGTCAATAGATTGTTTGGATTATGGAAATAATAATAAAAACTATCTAACTCAGTTATAATTTTTTTTAATTTAAAACATTTGGATAAAACCAGATCTGCCTCATATAATCCTCATAGTTGATACCTATAAATAATGTTAATATTAATAAAAAAATACCTTGTAAAAAATAATTTTAATAAATGTGATGAGAAAAAAAATATGTAATGGGATTTAAAATTTGAGTTTTCAATTTCTTTGAAACAAAAAAAATCAATCCTTGAAACTGATTCCATTAAAAATTTGATTTTTTTATAATATAAGGTTTATAAATATAAATAAATTTTCTACATTTTAAAATATATAAATTGTTTTCTGAAATGGAAAAAAAATTAGAAAATAGAAATCATGAAAACACTTTTATGTACTAAACCATATTTTCATGGAACTAATAATTGAAATAAAATCAATGGAATCACTTATAAAAAAATATTTTTTATTGGAAAAAAACTTATTTTCAAAATGAGTACTTAAAAAGAAATAAAAACCAAAAATTGAGGAAACTTTTCAAATTAAAGGATATATATAACCCACATATATTTGAGGGTTGATTTTATTCCCAAAATCCTAATATTGTTTACAATTTCTTGGAATCATAAATTAATAAAACATTTCATATTGCATATTTTTCATTTGTATTTTCAATTTTATGTTTGAAAATTTTCATTATGGATGAGTAGACACAAACACACACATTTATAATTAAAAAGTGGTTAGTTTCAATTTAATAGTGGAAATTATAACAACCTACAATAAATCAAAACATATAAAAATATATTAGTGGTTTTACATAACTATCACTATTTTTAAATAAAAATAAATACCATTTTATTTAGATATAGTTTGGTTAATACCCCTTATAAATCAAAGAAAAAATATCCTTCCACACCCCATCCCTGTGAACCCTTCATTTCACAACAGGCAACCACCGAGATGGACATAAACACCCACCCTAACCCTCAATGAGAGAAAATTTTACAGTGCCCCTTCTCACTTACCTAATTGACATTGATCACTACCAACCCCTCTATATAGTCTCCCTTTGATAACAACCCGCACCCAAACCCCCGATGGTGGAAAACTACAACCAAATTCCCCAACAATGTCTCCATATTCCTTTTCCCTCATAGAATCTAAGACCATATGACTTTGACCTATAAATATCACATCATCATGGCACCATTATATCTATGACCTAGACCTCATATCTAATCTTACCAACTATCAAGACCCATATCTATCAATCCTCCATCCATACAAGAACTAGAAATCAAAAGTGTCACCTTTTAGTCCCCCACATAATTCGGTGCCCTCTACTAATTTTGATCACCTCATTAGCTTTTTTCCAAAACTAAAAAACCCCTTAATTGAGTGGTAATATTTTCTCCATTACATTATTTGTGTTTTTCATGTTGTACTCTTAATGTTGAATTTGGAAAACTTATTTTTCTATTGGATTTTGTTTTCAATGATGTTCCTACACTGGTCAATACTAAATTTTGGTTAAGCGAATCCCAACAATAGTTAAACCAAATCACACTTATGGAATGAATTTTTTATGATAATGACTTGAAATAATATTATAAATTAATATAAATTCATAACCATACATTAAAATATGATTAATCTCTAATAAATATTTATCTCCACAATTAATTATTAATTATTATAAATATTAATATATATTTATAAATTTGTTATGTTTTATATCAATTTTAATTATATTTTTCATTTTATGTATTCATAATTTTTATTCATATTAATTATGTGATGATATAGATTTTCATTATATTTAATTATTAAACCATTTTACTTAAATATTCATGAATATTTTCTATTTAATATTATTAAATTAAAATAATTTAAATGATTTTAAATAAATTAATCATTTTTAGGTATGTTATTAATATTTTAAATTTATTTTTCATGTTTTTGTTTAATCTATATTTTCTTATCAATGTAATTTTTTTAATGAAATTGTTTTCAATAGTGATGTTAAGAATTTATTTTACTTGTTGGATTAGATATTTATATATTTAGTTTATACTTTATAAGGGAAATAATGTTAATAAAATACATATGTATAAAATTTAGATTAATTTCTCATTTATAAACTTTTGTATTTCATGTTTATGGAAGAATTATTATATTATGGAATTGAAAATTGATATAGTGGGAGGTAGACTAAAATATATATAATTGTTATAATTTCATGAGATGGTTGAATAGAAATGATTTAAATGGGAACTTAATATTGAAGTAGTTTTATACTCAATATGAACATTGTATTTAGAATAGTGAATTGATTATTATGTTAATCAAATACAATGACTATCCCTCCAACAAAAGAGAAAGTGACCTTCTAGGGATGAATTTAATTAGAAATATATTAAATAAAATATTTTTCTTTGTATGATCCAATTTAAAAGATTTTAATAATTCAAAATAACCAATAGTTCATCTTGAACAAGTTAATATTTATTAGATATTTTCTGATAAGAATGGGTATTATTAATTATTTGATATTGGAAAAAAGAACTAAAGGAATTTTGTGCCATGTATTCAATGTATAATTTTACACTTAAGTTGTATCATATCAAGTTTCACAATGAAATTACAATAAAATTATAAAATAGGATATTAATGTTTCTTACTAAAGATTTTAGTGAAACTAAGACACCTACATCATTTTATGAGGTGAATATGATCATCAAAAAATTTGGACATGATTATACAAAGAATTGTAAATTCCCTATTGATTTCATTTTATATTTTAGTAAAATATCCAATTATGAAAAATTCATAATATTTAAGAAAATTAAATAAAATTAATTGTGAAATAGTGAGAGAAAAAATCATTATAAAAACTAGAAAGTTAGAAAATGAAAACTCACACAAGTATATTGTTTAAAATATCTTCTAAAACAACAGTGGAAACAATTATTCATGTATTAAAAGGAGGTATATTACATGAAGTGTCATGATCAAAATAATAACAATAATGACTTGATGAGACTTCCAAAATATTCAACATCCTAGAAGGTGTTTGTTTTATAATAATCATATTTTTCTTCAAATCCTAATAATATATTCATTGGTATGTATTATGATTATATTAATCCTTTTGGTATTTTTATTACTAATAATAGAATATAGTTATTTTTTTGATCCCTAATAATCTGCATCCATTGATATGTTTGCTAAAGAATGTTTTCATTTCTTAATGATTATTCATAAAAATAAAAATCATTGAAATGGCATTAATGTATACCTTAAACATATAATCAATGAATTGAAATAACTATAAGATGATGGAATGAAACCATATAATTATTAAATTAGAAATATAATAAAAAATATGTTTATTTAATATGGAATATTACTGACTTTCCTAGATAAGGATCCATCTCTGGTGTGAATACTCATTCATGTTTATCTTATCCAATCTATATTTTTTATCCTTAGTGATTAACTCATAGTATTAAATTGTGTTCTATGGGTAATCATAAATTTATTGATGAATATAACAATATCATGTGAAAAAAGGGAAAATTAATCAATGATATTGAATTAATTATGTTATCAATGATGTTATCTAGGTAAGAACGATTAGGAAAATAAACAAATATTTACAATTGAATTTAAAAAACATAATATTTATAAATAATGTGACAAGGGTACAAGGAATAATATTTGGGGATATTGGAAAACAATAGAGGATAAAAATGAGAACATTTTTTGAAACTTTGTTATTTGGAGTTGATGTTTATACATCATAATCTTTACCTAATGCATTTTGAGAAGAAATTATGCAATAATGTAAATTTAAAATTTATTAATGAGTAGAGTGAAATGTATGATCACTTTAATGATCATATATATTTTTCATCAATGAATATAATTTATGGTTTTTGTTATCATTATGATGGAAATTATCTTTCACCAATTTTTACAATGAAAAATCATGAGAAATACGTATTACATTGGATTATAAAGAGTATAATAGTTCCATAGGTATTTAAAAGTAAAATTTCATGGAGTGTGGAATTATGGAATAAATGTTTACACGTATAAAAAAGTCTTAAATCTTTTATTCTGATGGAGAATTTTTTTACATCTGAAAATTCCAATACATTACCTAAAAAAGAAACTATTGTTGTAGTTGGGTTATATAATTTATTCAAAGATAATTTTGGTAATGAATTTAATCTGACTAAGCATGATAATCATTATGAATGAATTTTTTGACAAATTTTATTTTGGAGATGTGATTTACATATTCATTTTTTACAATAATTATTCAACTAGATGTTCATTAGAATGAATAACCTAAACATGGTGGTCATGTACCGAATCAATGGATTTACCAAACAATGAGGTGGGTAAATATTTTTTTTTCATATTTGTTGATGAATTAAATTTTATAAAATATTTCGGTAAAAAATTAAAATATTATTCTTAATTTTTTATCTAGTAATCAAGTCATTTCATAAAATTAGTGAGGAATACAGCTCAATATAAGGCCAATTTTTTTAAGGATACCTAGGTGAAGAGTTTTTGAAATTATATTGTAGATAAATTTATTGAGTTGAATCTATATTCAATCATTTTCAATGATTTGATGAAATCCCAATTAATTAGAATTAAGAAAACCAGTCATGAGTCTTTAGAAATATTAGAGACATGTTAGAAAGGTGTCAAAATATACATTGAATAATTTTTTTCTACAAGTGATGTAATATCGTGAAAAACACAGTCATATACATTACAAAAAATATAAAATTTACATTTAGATAATTTATAATAATAAAATTTAGCCATTATTTTCTATCATTATCTTATAACATGAAATGAAAATATTGGATCACCTACAAACCTAGAGACCACTTATTTTTATAGTTTTAGAGAATCAGGGCCATACCAAAACAACATGAATTCATAGAAAACTACTTTATATGGAAGAAAATCATCTCCAAATAAGTTATTAAAATTGGTTAAAATCAATATGAACTACATAATTATAACATTTCTTCACAACCTATAGAAAATAAAATAAATTTAGGGTGAGATGAAGAACTCAGTAAGAGTAAACATAAGTAATAACAATTAAATGTCACTAATGAGCATAATATGATCATAAGGTAATGAGGAAATAATAAATGTTTACAAGGATAATATAATTGAATTAAAACTAGTCAATATCAAGATCATCAGTCATGAATCCAAGAATATAAATTTTAACAAAGGCAATAGTCATATGATTCAAAGTCAGGTGTCATGTGGTATCAATATCAATCAAAGGAATCATTATAACCACAAATAAAGTGTATATAAAACATTATAGTAGAATGGATTATTGTATCCATATAACCCTTAAAAAATAACAAAAAATTGAGCTCTAACTTGGAACACCCTTCATTGGGTTATAATGTAAAAAATCATCCATGGATTATAATGGGACAACTTATCATCATAAACAAATCCCAAGAACCATAATAATAATAAATCATATTGAGCCTTTATTTAATTATAAAAGGAATATGGATGATTTCATCCACCCTAAACCATTAAATTGGATAATGACATTATTATTAATAATTTTTAACCATTTAATAAAATAATATTTATTATAAAATTACTTTTATTTCAACTTATAAACTATTCATTTAATTTTACATTTAAAACTAAAATAAAAAATATATAATCTTAATATACACCATATAAAAGTTTATAATATGTCGTGATTATCTAAAAAATCACTGATCGCATAAACTCACTTGAATAATAATTTTTTGTTTTTTCAAAATCATTTTATTAATTTTTTAGTACTTGAACAAACACTGTGTTTGTTTTCATTTGAATTTGACTCAACTATTTATTATTTAAAAATTAAAATTAAATGACCAAGATGAACAAAACAAATTATTATTCAAATAAATATTTATTACTGTAAAAATCATACATTTATCTTTAAATAAAAAATTAATGAGAAAACGAAAAGGATAATTATATTTTAATTTATGATTAAATAAAATTATATAAATGCATAAATAACGGCCAAATGGATACAAAATGCCATATATTAGACTTTTGGATGGATATGTACTATAAATAATAATCAACTAAAAATAAGAAATTTTTTTGGGTGATTATGTTGTGCCATAATAATTTTATTTTTAAACGTAATTAAAATTTGTACCGTTTACAAAGGTAACATTTTCTTAAAAAAAATATTACTCCTAATGTCCAAAAAATAAAGGGTTATAATTTACTAAAATTCTTCCCTATGATTTAAATTATTGAATGAATTTTTTTACAGTTAATTTATATAATATATAGAGATTAATTTTAAAAAAATTTCAATATTCAATTAATATTTTTTTAGAAGACTGTGTTTTTAAGCCCAAAAACGTTATTATGCAAAAATTAGGTTTTATGATCATTAAAATATATTTAATTAGATTATATATAATTTAATAATAGTCAAAATATTTTTATATCATATTAAAATCATAATTATAAATTTTAATGAAAAGAAAATGTCACTTTTACAAAAATCATTATTTGTCACAACATAATGAAAGATCAATATTTTAAAAGAAATAAAAAATATCACTCATTGATATTTCTTAAGATGATTTAAAAAATAATATCATTTTTATCAAAATAAATATAATAAATTTAATGAAATTTATTATAATTTATTATAATTATTTTCTCACATAAATTAATAAAATTTAAATTTGGAGACAACATTCTTTTTATGAATTGAATGTCGTTAATAAAAATTGATTGTTTATTTCCTAAGAATTAATTAATATAATTATATTGAGAATGATATTTATAATTATTTCACAATATAGTTAATCCTTTTCATACAAAAAAATTAATGGCTAGTTTAGAATAGTCCTATTTATATAAAAATATTTAGCCGCTTTTATAGTATGAGTGTTGTGTATTTTGTACTCTATTGAACAAAGCCATTCCTAAAAAACTACATATATTAAATTTTCATACCATAAATAAACATTTTTCTCAAAAAATTAAATAAATGATGTTAATTATATGATTATTATTTGAAATGACCTTTTTCAAAGGCATACATTATAAAAAGTGTTAATAAAACATGCAAGTGAAAAGGGATGATGGGAAGTATGAAGTTCATCATGAAATAGAACATGATACGTCACACCCTAAAACAAAAATTATCTTATTTCATTTATTTTTGTTTAATTCATTGTGTTTGATCTTGTTTTTGAATTTTTAGTTGAGCTCCTAGTAAAGAATTTTTAGTTTTTTAGGTTTCTTGTTTTTTTAGATTTATGCATAGTTAGATTGCTAGTTTAGGGGAGAAATCAAGTAGATAGTGGAGGAATATGGTCTATTAAATAAATTTTTTATTACATATCATATCATCCATAGTCCATTCATAGATTGGATGAAACCATGATTATCAAAGGGGTAACCTTATGATCATTTGGTGGTGTTTGTGGAAAGTAAAATGGCTTGTTCACAGTTAGTAGAAACCGTGCGAAAACATACGAGTGAGTTTTTTATTTTTACAGGACCATTTTAATTGTTGGAACATTGTTTCCTAAACCATTCATCTAACTTTTTTATGATCCTCTTCCTTCTAGTACAGTGTTCACAATTAGTGCATAGTTTTGAAAATTATAGGGAAAAACTGTGTGACTTTCCTAGATTCTTAAGAAAATTTGTTCCCAATTTTTACTCTCTTTTTACCCTACTTAGCCTCATTTCCATCTTTCTTAGTATTGTAATAGACTGGGGAATCAGAAACCCCTATATCTTGGTTCTTCTCCCATTTAAGGTCATCCAATGTTATTTGACGAGTTTCCCTCGATTTTTTGTCAATTTTATCCTCTTCTTCCCACCGTCTCTTGGTTTCATGGTTTTTCATAGTGGGGTTCTCTCTTAGATAAACTCTATGGGTAGTGGGTTGAGGTTTTTTTTTGTTTGATGTTATGGTTTTTTGTGTGTTTCCATGGAATTTTCTTCCATTCTCAAGAGGTTTATCACATTCTCATATTGTCAAGTTTGGTATTTCAATCAATATCTGTTCTGAACCATGACAATTAATTCATATGCATTCTTAAATAATTTTTAAACCTATCATCCATGTTTGGGATGTGATAGATTGATTTTTTATCATGTTTATTTATTCAGAATTGATAAAACAAAATTACGATGGAATTTATTAGTTATTCATATTTTTATATGGAGACACTGTGTTTGAAACAAAATTGGTCTTTAAGAATGAATTTGAGTATTTTATGATTGTGTTGGGGCAATATTGAGTTTTTGTAGTTGGGTGAAATGTGAAACTGAGCATTTTGTGTGGGTTTGGTTTCTTTTTATGGTTTGGTTTTTATATATGTATCTTATTGATTGGTTTTAATAGTAATTGTTATTATTTAATTGGATTTGGGTAATTTTAAGGTTATCTATATATATATATATATGACAGTAATTATGGGGATATCTATATATGAATAGTTGCAAATATGGATAGGAATGCATATATAAATAGAATTCTATAAAAACGTATGTCTTAAAACTCTTATTTTAAAAACCCCATACTCTCATTTCTTTTATAGATGTCATTCTGTAACACCGCAGGTAAATAAAGAATATTAAATTATAATATTTATCCATATTTGTGAATAAAAGTTTTATATTAATGTAAAGGTAAAATCATGTTTTATGACGTACCCAATACGCAACAATGAGTTTCTTGGAAATCTTACGTTGCACTCTAATAATAAAATAATATTATTTTAAATGGTAGTTAACACCTTGACATTGTAATGGAGGGAATGAATATAACTAACTAAAATATGATTATATATTTTTGGAAAATATTTTTACGTTTATCCAATAAATGTTAGAGGCATAAAATGCGAATGAATCCAATTTTAAGCGTAAATATTCTAATATTCATTAAAGAGTCGATTAACCGCCTTTCTATGGGGAACCCTTTTTAAATCCACTTGTTGAAAATTTTATATGTTATATTGGACCAAATAAAATCATTATTTAGAATTGGGATATCAAAATTTACTTTTTCTAGGTTTTTGTTATTTTTTTGATAAAGTACAATTTTTAATGAATGAGTGAAAAATGTTGTATTTTAATTCAAAAACTCTTTGTAATATAATTTATTTATATGATTAGATCATCTTTTGAATTTGTTTTAAAGTTAAATTAGAATATATTTTTACTATTTAATCCAATTTTGGTTATTGTAATTAATTTCACTTTCAAATTGGACTTAAACTAGTGTCAATCTTTTAATAGATATTGTTCTTAAAAACATGCTATTTATATTGACAGTGGGAATTAATTATTAAATTAATTAATGAAACGTATATTTTTTTATTTTTGTAAAATTGAAATCATTTTTGAATTCAGAATATCAAATATAGCTTAGGGTGAATTTTTGGTATTTTTCTGAAAAATTTCAATTTTTGATGAATAGTGAAACCACAAAGTGGTAGTTAAAAAATTGATTTTTTGTTTTAATAAAACTTTTCCACTTCTGTGATTTGAATTTCAAAAATCCTACATAAATTGATTTCATTAGGATGTAAAAATTGGTTCAATGGGATTAAAATAATTTTTTGGTGAATAGTAACTTTTATGTTTTATTAATCATGATTAAAGGTAATTAGTGTAATTTAAGGTAAAGATAGTGTTATAATAATATTAAATGACCTTGACACATGTCCTACATTTATTGGATAAGTCATGGCCGACCAATAAAATCCATGGGTGAACTTGGGGACGCCATGGAGCTACTTTGGTAAGAAATTAATTAATAACTTTTTATTTAAAGTTAAAATAAAAATGTCACAAACATGTATTGTTTTACTATAAAAATTTACATGGGGTTATAAAAGTCATATTTTGACTATAAATATTAATTATAAAGATAAAAATATTTCCTACATCATTATATTTTTTTAAAAAAATTTAGACATTAAAAAAAATTTATTTATGACACCATGATGATGTAGTGATTACCTCATTAATGAATGATTTAAATAAAATAAGAAGATAAGGTAAAATTTAAGACATAAACTTGTCAAAAACATATTGTATTGGTGTATTTATAACCCTTATCACCTTATACTCGAAATATATAATTGTGGGACCTTTAATATCCGAAAATCATTTTATAATAATGTAACTTTTCAAGACATTCCATGAGTGCCCCTCCTCCCTCTTATAAAAGGCCCCCACATCTACCCCCTTAACCACACATCTCAAGCCTTTGGATCAACCAAAATGTGATCCTTTTATATCTCCACATCGCTATATTCGTCCTAGAAGCCTTACCTTATGCAGAAAGCTCTTCAAGAAACCCTTTTGGTTCAAACCAAAGGGAGTTCCCCGATTTAAAGGTAATGTCCTCACTTTTTATTTTTCTTCTCCAACCCCCTAAACTATATTTATTCCTTTATTTTGTAACAACACCAGTATCTTAAATATACTAGGATGTTTTTATGATAATAATTCTATCTACACTTACACACACCTCCATTTAATGGTTAAAGAACATATTGTTTACGTGGTGGAGAATTACTGCCTCACGAAACAATGATTGTTCTATCTTCTCCTACCACCTCTCATGGTGGCCATTATTATGGAAATATATTTATTTATGACATATATTATATTTATTTCCTCTATATGATTCTATATTTTACATTTAAAACACACCTTTATTCTTTTCATGTTGTGACAATGTGATAATTTCATTTGAGGAAGTGTGGGCTACCACCCCCTCAAGTGATGTGACTCGTTCATGAAAAACATGGAATGTATAAAGAATTAAATTAATGAACTAACGTGACCTATATAACATATATATTATAGTGGAATTATAAAAAAAATATATATCTCTCTCATTTAGTTTTACTTCCATTAAATACGAAATAAAAATTAATGTAGCGTTCATGCGTCATATGACTTACCATCTCCACGAACGGTGTATTTCATTTCTTACCTATAAATGTTATGAAATATTATAAATGAAAGTATATACTGTATATATATGATATCTACCTAATGAATATAATATTGGATATAATGGATATTTTACCACATGAACAAATTCTAATTATAAGATGTTTATTTTGGACTCGAGTACTAATGATCGACAAAACGACCGTTATTAACTTAAATAATTACATAATGTTCATAACATGGTAATAAGTGATATAAAAGGAATAATGAACTTGAAAAAGTATCTTAAGAAATTATAAATTAACTCTTGTTTATTAATAAAAAATATAAAGAAACGAACTAGACAAGTTGGACTTGAGGTATGGGATCCTACTTATCTCTTTTTTTAAGTACTCTCTTTTATGTCGTTTATTTTAATATCCTTTTTATTATGTTGGAGGATGTTCTTTTATATTCATATTACTGAAATTTCAAGGTTTATATGATGAGAGACCCTATTTTATTTCATCAATCCATTTTTTGGATGTTTTAAGTGGCACCGTTAGGCTGCCATGTTATTGTAAGAGATTTTTCATCTCACTTTTATTCTCGTGAGATTTATGCTACATTTGACACTATTTTTTTGAGTGGGGTATCTACATACCATTATTCTACTCTTTGTGTAATATAAATTCTTTTATAGGTATTTACATCAACGTTGTACAGTCCTTCTTTCATGGGGTGAATGTTTCGAATGTTACCCAAATCGGTAAGAGAACCTTTCACCCTCCACTTTTAAAAAGAATTATTTTGTTATGCCTTTTAATTTGAATATTATTATGTTGGGATATGTTCTTATATATCCTTATTGATGTAAATTTTATGTCCAAGGGATGAGATACCATCTTCTCTCTCATCAAATCATTTTCTGAATTTTAAAGTGACGTTTTTGGGCTGTCGAATTTTTGTAAGGGAACTTCTTAACCCAATTTCAATTCTTTCAGTTAAACCTATACTTCTTGATTATGTCATTATATGAATATGTGTGGATCAAATTTGATTGTTTTACACTTATTATCCACTTATATTTGGTGTATTTATATTTTTCACACATAATTATGTCATTTCATTATACTTTCTCTTATGACATGATCCTTGATTGGGATTACATCTCAATTTCGTCTCATTGAGACATTTCTTAATAATATGCACTTTTAATCTTTTATAAAGTGTATATACAGCTCCTTTGACATTCCATATCCATATTATGTCTACACTATAGTCATTTAAATGTTTTAAAAATGGGCTACTTTCATGTGGCTTATAATTTAAATGTTCTAAATGGAAAATGACTCTTTTTTTAAAACATTGTTTTAAATGGTTTTAAAGATTTATTATTTTAAAATTGATCTTCCATGTCCATGTTTTAAAAATGGTTTTAAGGATTTATTTATATGTACATGAATGTTTAAAAACCTTTCAAAAGTTTTGAAGTGGTATGAGACAGTTTGATTCTAAAATCTCTTTTAAATGTCATATTTTAATATTTTCAAAATAATAAGGGATATTTATCTCATAGTGTATTAATGATTTTATTAGATGTTTTTTTATTATAATATCCTGATGTGATCTCTTGTGATTGAAATGTGGAAATGTTATGTTTCCTTTATGTGTGTTTTATGTGATACAATTATGTTATGTTTCTTGGAAATTGTTTATAAAGACGGTGGTTCTATAATAAACTAAGGGTGGGTGAGCTCGAGATATCTCTCCAATGCATTGGGTAATGCAAAGGGGTTAAATGCTAAGGTTTCTCTGAAGTGATTTAGGGAATATACTGTGATGGATATTCCAAATGTAACCATGAGTTTTACAAATTATGCAAGAATGTTATGAATGCCTCAAGTTACCTTTATGTCTCATGATATCTATTAAGTTATGTATAAATCTTATTATTTCATGAGGTATGTTAAATTTCTTATGTTTTATGAGTAATGTTTGATTTCATTGATTCTTATGTATACATGGACTAATGTTTTCTCTCCATCTTTTTATAACCCTTATTGAGATTTCTATTCTCATCCTATGTTTTTTTGAAATGTTTTTCACATGTCATAATATGGAATTGTGTCAAGGATGGGATCAAGGAAATGTTATACTGTCTAAAACAAGGAACTAGACATTACTATTTTGTTCAAGAGTTTTTATTTTGTGAAAAATGGAAACTGAGTAGATGTGTTTACTGTGTATTCTTTGAGATGTAATAGTAATGTCCAAATTCTCTAAAAATCAAAACCTGAAAAGATACTTAATATGTATTTTATATAATGCTGGGTCCTAATTGTTGTTATCAATTGTCGGTTTGGATAACTTTAGAGGTTAGAGTGTTGTTTAAGCATAAGTGACATGTTATGTATATCCACAATGGTTATTATATTATATAAAGACATTTCTATTTATGAAAGTTTGAATGATTTTGAGATAACTTGGATAATTATATCTTAGTATTTATCTTCCTCTTCATTACATGATGATTTTGTTGATATACTCACACTGACCTTTTTGGTTTTAGTAAATGGATGGATCTAGCAGGCACTAATGTGACAATGGGTTTGAAGGAAACTA
Organism: Viscum album; assembly: GCA_963277665.1. Classification (NCBI taxonomy): domain Eukaryota; kingdom Viridiplantae; phylum Streptophyta; class Magnoliopsida; order Santalales; family Viscaceae; genus Viscum; species Viscum album. Next base: position 1,154,303,722 of record OY728153.1, on the reverse strand, counting down.
TGGTGGTTCTCTGATTAAGGGACTGGATGAAATGAGGGATTCAATTGGAAATATCATGGTTATTATAAACCAACTATTAGGAGTCTTGATCAACCACTTGAACCTTGGGGAGTTCTCTAATGCATCATGTAAGAGAAAACCAACTCGATGTGGAAGTTTAGGTAATAATTATAAAGGTAACCATTAGGGTTTATATGATCCTTACATTTGAGGTAATTATGGGTTACTATATGTTATGATGGAATATGAACGACATGAGATAAACATGAGGCTAAATTATGTTATGGTTATTTTTGAAGATTTTATCACTTTTTTTGCAATTCTATAAGAATTATGTAGTTTTGGAAAAAGGACAACACATAGACCGTGTGACAACTTGTCGCATCGGACGAAGCTGCGGGAATCGTACCCACAACAAAAGTGCGACGAGTATTTATCGACTACCACTGGACTACGTGAAGTCATTGGTTATTTTGACTAATTTTTTTAGTTAGATGATCTTATGAATATAGAATAAGTTTATTTTGTGTTATCTATGGAAATTATTAACATATCATGGAGGATATGTGAATAGGTTAATTGTTTTTTAGTATGAGACTTTAAGAGTAACTGATATTATTTGGAGATAAATGTTAAGATTTACCTTGGAATAATATGTGATTAAATCCATCAGAGTCTTGGGTTTAAATAATATATTGGTTTATATTTGAATAATTTTATGGACATTTATTTATTGAATGGGCTTTTTGAAATTTGGATAATGTTTGACAAATTTTGGAGATTAAAAGTAGTATTTTTTTATAAACGTTGATCTTTTTTGGGTATTATCTGCTCGTGTACTAACATTTTTGGTTTTGGTTTTGGTTAAGGTCTAAAGAAATAGGAAATATATAGTTCTATTTTTTTGTACTAGGTGATTCCCAAGAAGTTGATTTAGGTACTATTAATTTGAACAAGTCTTCTTAACTAATCATCTTTTGGATAAAATATGAGTTTTTTTAAGAAATATAGTAAAAGTTGAAAGTCAACATGACAAGTAAGTATGTTTCATTATTATTTGGTTAAGCTCATAAAGAAATTCATCAATGATAATTAACTTAAAACTAAAATGATGTATATTAACTTTTCATATGGGGGAATCAAATACCGTTTAAAGTGATAGTATTACCGACTCTTTTTCCGATGTGGGACTTTCAATGATGTTTCTGAGCCCAATTTTAAAATTGAGAGGACGAAATTCCCAAAAGGGGGGAAGGATGTAACACCCCAAGTAAATAAAGAATATGAAATGTTTATATTTATCCATATTTGTGAAAAAAATGTTAATATTAATTTAAAGGGAATGCTTGGATCGATGGAGTACCCAATAGGCAACAACGAGTTTCTTGTAAATCTTACGTTGCACTCTAAAAATAAAATAATATTATTTTAAACGGTAGTTAACGCCTTGCCGTTGTAATGGCAGGAATGAACATAACTAACTAAAAAATTATTATATATGTTTGTCAAATATTTTTACTTGTATCCAATAAATTTTAGGGGCTTAAACTGCAAATTAATCCAATTTTAAGCATAAATATTCTAATATTCATTAAAAGGTCGATTAACTGCCTTTTAATGCAAACCCTTTTTAAATCCACTTGGTGAAAATTTTATATGTTATATTGGACCATGTAAAATTCTTTTTTAGAATTGGGATATCAAAATTTACTTTGTGTAGGTTTTTGTTAATTTTTTTTTGATAAAGTCCATTTTTAATGAATAAGTGAAAAATGTTGTATTTTAATTCAAAACCACTTTTTAATCTAATATATTTATATTATTAGATCTTATTTTGAAATGTTTTTAAATTTAAATTAGAATTTATTTTTACCATTTAATCCAATTGGGGTCAATGGAATTAATTTCAATTTGAAATTGGACTTAAACTACTGTCAATCTTTTAATAGATATTGTTTCTTAAAAACACACTATTTGTTTTGACAGTGGGAATTAATTATTAAATTAATTAATGAAACTTATATGTTTTTAATTTTTTAAAATAGACATCATTTTTTAATTCAGAATATCAAATATATGTTAGAGTTATTTTTGGTATTTTTCTGAAAAATTTCAATTTTTGATGAATAGTGAAACCACAAAGTGGTAGTTAAAAACTGATTTTCCTTTAAATGAAACTTTACCAAATTTGTGATTTGAATTTCAAAAATAAAACATAAATTTATTTCATTAGGATGTAAAATGTGGTTCAATGGGATTAAAATAATTTTTTGGTGAATTATATCTTATAAGTTTTATTAATTGCGATTAAAGGTAATTAGTGTAATTTAAGGTAAAGATAATGTTATAATAAAATGAAATGACCTTCACACATGTACTACACTTATTTGATGAGTCATGGACGACCAATAAAATCCATGGGTCAACTTGGGGACCCCATGGAGCCACTTTGGTGGAAAATGACATTAATACCGTTTTATTTAAAGTTAAAATAAAAAAGTCACAAACATGTATTGTTTTACTAAAACAATTTTTAAATGGGATTATACAAGTCATATTTTTTACTATAAATATTCATAAGAAATCTAAAAATATTTTCTACATAATTATATTTTTTTCATAGTTTTTAAAAATTAAATAAATAAATTTATTTATGACACCATGATGATGCAGTGATTACCTCATTAATGAATGATTTAAATAAAATAAGATGATAAGGTAAAATTTAAGACATAAACTTTTCAAAAACCTATTGGATTTGTGGATATAGAACCCTTATCAACTTACACTAGAAATATATAATTTTGGGACCTTTAATATCCAAAAATCATTTTATAATAAATTAACTTTTCAAGACATTCCAAGAGTGCCCCTCCTCCCTCTTATAAAAGGCCCCCACCTCTACCCCCTTACCCATAACTCTCAAGTCTTTGGCTTGACCAAAATCTGATCCTATTATCTCTCCACATCCCTCTATTCACCCTATAAGCCTTACATTATGTAGAAAGCTGTTCATGAAACCTTTTTTATTCAAACCAAAGGGAGTTACCTTATTTAAAGGTAATGTCCTCTCTTTTTATTTTTCTTCTCCAACCCCCTAAACTCTTTTTATTCCATTATTTTGTAACAACAACAGTATCTTAAATATATTAGGATGTTTTTATGATAAGTATTTGAGATACACTTACACACAACTACATCTATTGGTTAATGAACATACTGTTTCTGTGGATGGCGAATTACTGCCTCAGGAAACGATGATTGTTCTATCTTCTCCTACCACCTCTCTTGGTGGCCATTATGATGGAACTATAATTATTTATGAAATATATTATATTTATTTCCTCTATATTATTCTGTAATTTACAATTAAAACATACCTTTATTCTTTCCATGTTGTGCAAATACGATAATTTCATTTGAGGAAGTGTTGACTACCGCACCCTCAAATGATGTGACTCGTTCATGCAATACATGGAATGTATAAAGAATGAAATTAATGAACTTATATGACATATATAACCTATATATTACACTAGAATTATAATATATATATATCTATCATTTAGTTTTATTTCCATTAAATATGAAATAGAAATGAAAGGAGCATTCATGCGTACGTACGGCTTACCGTCTCCATGAATGGTGCATTTCATTTCTTACCTCAAAATGTTATGTAATATTATAAATGAAAATATATACTGGATATATATGATATATATGATATCTACATCAGGAATATAATTCTGTATATAATGTATATTTTACCACATGAACAACTTGTAATTATAAGAAGTTTATTTTTGACTCAAGTACCAATGATCGACAAAACGACCGTAATTAACTTAAATAATTACATAACGTTCATAAAATGGAAATAAGTGATATAAAAAGAATAATGAACGTGAAAAGGTTCTTAAGAAAGTATATATTAACTCTAGTTTATTATTCAAGAATATAATCAATTGAATAAGACAAGTCGGACTTGAGGTAAGGAATCCTACCTGTCTCTTTATTTTTAAGTACTCTATTTTATGTCATTTTTTAAAGATCCTCTTCCTTATGTTGGGGGATGTTATTTTATATTTCTATTACTGTAATTTCTAGTTTCATATGATGAGAGATGCTATTTTATTTCATCAATCCATTTTTTGGATGTTTTAAGTGGCGCCGTTAGGCTTCCATGTTTCGTAAGGGATTTTTCATCTCACTTTTATTCCCGTGAGATTTATGCTACATTTGCCACTATTTCTTTTGATTGGTGTATCTACTTCCAATAATTCTAATCATTGTGTAATATAATTTATTTTATGGGTATTTACATCAACGTTGTACGATCAATATTTCATGGGGTGAATGTTTCTAAAGTTACCCAAATCGGTATGGGAAACATTCACCCTACTCTTTAAAAAAGACTTCTTTTGTTATGCCTTTTAATTTGAATATTATTAAATTGGGATATTTTATTCTATGTCCTTGTTGATGTAAATTTTATTTCCAAGGGATGAGATACCATTTTCTCTCACATCAAGTCATTTTTTGAATTTTAACGTGACGTCGTTTGGCTGTCGAATTTTTGTAAGGGAACATCTTAACCCAATTTAAATTCTTTGGGTTGAACCTCTACTTCTTGATTATGTCATGCTATGAATATGTCTGGATCACATCTGATTGTTTTACACCGAGTATCCACTTATATTTGGTGTATTAATATTTGTCACACATAATTATTTAATTTATTTATCCTTTCTCTAATGGCATGATCCTTGATTGGGATTACATCTCAATTTCTTCTCATTGAGACATTTATTAATTATATGAACTTTTATTATTTTATAAAGTGTATATAAAACCCCTTTTACATTACATATCCATATTATGCCTATACTAAAGTCATTTAAATGTTTTCAATATGGTCTACTTTCATGTGGATTATAATTTAAATGTTCAATATGGAAAGGGAGTCTTTTATTAAAACATTATTATAAATGGTTTGAAATATTTATTCTTTTAAACACTTATCATCCATGCCCATGTTTTAAAAATGGTTTTAAGGATTTTATTTATCTGGAAATGAATGTTATAAAACCCTTTCAAACGTTTCAATGTGGTATGGGACACATTGATTTTAAAATCTCTTTTAAATGTCATCTTTTAATATTTTAAATGTATAAAGGAATATTTTTCTCATAGAGTATTAATGATTTTATTAGATGTTTTTATTTAAGATAATATCCTGATGTGATCTCTTGTGACTGAAATGTGGACATTTTATGTTTCCTTTATGAATTTTTTATGTGATATGATTATGTTATGGTTCTTGGGAATAGTTTATGAAGACGGGTGGTTCCATTATAAACTAAGGGCGGGTGAGCCTGAGATAGCTCTCCAATGCATTGGATAACTCGAAGGGGTTAAATTATATGGTTTCTCTGTAAAGATTTAGAGAATATACTGTGATGGGTATTCCAAACATAACCATGAGGGTTACTCCCTATGTAAGAATGTCATTAATGCCTCAAGTTACCTTTATGTCTTATGATTTTTATTGAGTTATGAATAAATCTTATGATTTCATGAGTTATGTTAAATTACTTATGTTTTATGAGTAAAGTATGATTTCATAGAATCTTATGTATACATGGACTAATGTTTTCTCTCCATATTGTTATAACCCTTACTGATCTTTTTATGCTCATCCCATGTTTTTTAATTGTTTTTTCACTTGACATAATGTTGAATAGGGTCAAGGATGGGATCAAGGAAATGTTATGCTGTATAAAACAAGGAACTAGACAAGACTCTTTTGTTCAAGAGTTTTTATTTTTTGAAAAAATAGAAACTGAGTAGATGTGTCTATTGTGTATTCTTTGAGATGTAATAGGTATGTCCTAATTCTCTAAAACTATAAACCTGAAAAGATTCTCAATATGTATTGTATATAAGGTTGGGTCTTTATACAGTCCTTCTCAAAATCATTTCCCTAATAATTCCAATTTTTCTAAAGGTATTTTTGTGTTCGAATAGGCTCAAATGTTGTTTTCAAATGTGATTATTATTCTTGGCATCTTTGAAAAAAATATATATAATATAGTGAAAAATTTATATAAATTCCATTTTGGATCATTCCAAGAATCAATTATGTTTTCACCACGGTTTTGGGTATAAATTTCAGAGGAAAATTATTTTAACGGAAAATGTTTTGGATTTGTAATTGTTATGGGATTATTTGTAATTTGTGAAAAGTCATAAATTTTGTTTAAATTCACATGAAATGTAGACCTAGTTGGAACTTTTTAAAGGTTCTATATATCATGGGAACCCTTGTTGTCATCCTTCTAATAAGTGATCCATTAAAGAGATTGTCTAAATGATTATATATGGAATGAACGGGGAATCATGGAATTATTTTTAATGGAATGAGTGTGATCAACTACTCATTCATTTTTATACTAATATCATCAGATTCCTAGACATGATCTAGATTTTCAGGTGATAATTTATCTATAGTCTCGATTAAATAGATTAGAACCCATGGATAGAGGATAATCCATGTGAGGTTTTTCAACTTGTCAGGCGAGATTAGATTTTCTAGATTGGTTATTAACTATGGAGGTGCTTCATAACCCCAAATATGGGTCAAAAAATATTATGTCTAGTTATTTAATCTAAATATTTTTAGGAGAATCTCATTATTACATACTCGAATGGTTATATTTCATTTTATAAAATATTGGTAAATTGTTCCACTAGTATTTATTAATTTGGACTTGTTTTTTACATTATTCATGGATTTCATGGTTATAACATAATATTTCTCAATTATATGACTTCCATTTTACTAATTATTTACATGAGGGGTTTTTATTTCATTCCATGGGTTTTGAAATAGGATTTAAATAGGGAACATGTTTAATGATGAAATCACTACTTTATTTTAAATGTATGATTTATAGAAAGTTGTGTTTTTTGTTTTAAAAATTGAAACCCCTTTTATTATTAAATGTATATTCATACTAGTATTTGTATATTTTTCAAGAAAGTAATTTTATGGATTTTATGGATCTTAACCACTAGGAAATGTTTTTATCACACCTAACTTGGGCCACTCAGCATCGGTAGACCCAAGCAATTTTATATGTTTATGTTGGTTCAGGTATTCCTATAAAGTGGGCTAGATTCATGTATGATTGTGACAAGGAGGTCACATAGAGATTTTTTTATTTCCCTTATTGAATGATTTTTTTAGTATAATGTGTTTTCAGTGTTGTTTTATTTGAATATGTTTTTGTATTTATTTTATCAAATGATTTAGTTAATGTTTTTTTGTGACATTTTTCATTAATTATTTATTGATTTTTAATGGAATAAATATTCCCTATGTGGGAAATCATTGATTTCTAATCGATGTTTCCAGCCTGAAAGGATTATTAATTTCTCAGGCCTAGTCACATACCATCTCCTGTGATCGGTTCGAGGTTGAATTGGGTTGGTTTATGAAAAAAAGGAATCAGAGAATCTCTTTGATATATTGGGTTCCTTGGGGGCTAAATATAGTATCTTTGGGAATTGATAGGTATGTATGGGAATAGTATTATGATCTTTTTTTCATCCTAATACTTTAGTTACAAAGTCTAGTTCATGACTTGGGTTGTTTTGGGTCTGGGGTTTATTTTATCTGTGTTATTCTGATTTCTATAGTTAGGTAATTAAAAATGAGGTGATCAAGTGTTATACAGTGATCATATATGGTAAAAAAATACTATTTGGAGCTTGATTAACATGGTTTAATAATGATGTAGTGTTTAGTGGATTTTTAGGAAATTATATTCTAAACCACGTGGATGGGCCTTGAATTGCCTCTAGATCACCATTTTATAGGGTTTTATTTCAGAGTATCTCTTTGTAGATTTAGGTTAGCCTGAGGGGATTTTGATATTTTTAAAATGGCATTGTCCTTTTAAAGTACTTTTGTTATTTGAATTAAAATTTTATTTTGGATCTTAAATTGGGTATGAAATTTTGAATGGAAATATTGATTTAGGAAAGTTGTTTTGGTTTTTGTTTTGTGATGTTTTGATTTATGATTTTGGTGTTTTGGTTTCAAATTTAATTTTTTTGTTGAATTTTTGGTTTGTGTTGATTTCGTTTAGTGCATATTATGTTATTATGTATATGTTTCTCAGATGGTCAAAAATATTATAGAGGGGTCTCTTGCAGTATTTATTTCTGTCTAGTCTCCTAGTGTAGTGGAAGAGTCATGTCCTTCAATGTCATGGCCTATTTTCCATGTAGATCAATGCCTATTAGGGGTTGTGTTATTTCTTGATGAAGTCAAATGTTTTTTAGTTTATTACAAACTATCGAAGATGTGAGGGTGTGATTTGTTCTAGGTTCATTTGAGGGAGTGGGTTTCAATTAGTGTAAGAATATTTTCCCATACTTGTTGAATGTTGGATAGTATTGGGAAGTCTTTATGATCATTTTCAACCAATGGTTTATACCTGATTAGATGAAGAAAGTGGCATAGATATTGGGTGTTCATCAAGGTAAATGGACAGTGACGGCCATTGACGAACTCTTTGATGTGTCATTTCGTTTTTTATTGAAGATAATATCCAAAAATTCATGGAACTCTATACTCTTCTTATAGGTTCATAAACCAATGATTAATGATTGAGTTCAATCATCAAGTTAATTATATTAGGGAAGTTGGTGGATGATGAATTTTTAACATTGTAGGTTCCGAGATGGAAGACCGTAGTAGGTCATAATAATATTTTCCTTGGTGCTCATAAAGATTACCCAATATAGCGTGAGGTATATAATAGTGGAAATAATTTAAAATACATCTTTTGTTTCAATATCCTACTTCTCACATGATATAATAACAACTCATGTTCTTCCAGTTTTTTAATTACCAACTTTCAAAGTCATCATGTAATAATTTACAAATGTTTTTTTGACAGTGTGTCCATTTGAGTAGTTTTGAAATGTTATGTAATCCTTGTTTCTATAAGTGGAAGGACTAAATGGAGGTTCTTAGCTCCTAAATATGGGGTAATATATGCTTCAAGACACCATGGGTTCATTTGTAATCCCTAAAGTGAATCATTTCACATAGTCAATAAATTTTTCTTGTGCGGTTGTCAGCCCATATTGTTTTTTTTCAAATAATGGTTTTGGGATGTTCTATGCTCTCCTTATTGTAGTTTTCTCTATTTTTTGAAATCATTATTGTTTTATGGATTTTGTTAGCCTTCTATTCTTATAAATTTCTATAGTTCTTCATTTTAGGGTTTGATTCATCGAATGGTTATTCTTTTAATGGGATTTTTATTCATATGTGGTGATACATTTGAGATTCTCATGTTTTGAGGAAATGGTGAATCAAGGATTATATTAGTGTTTGATATTATATTCATTCATCTTGTTACCCTTGTGTTGGGAGTTCCAGGGATGGTCCACAGAGGTACAATTTTAAATTGTAATGATATCCCTAATATAACATCTTGAGGGTTCCTCTAGCGTTGGTTTGGTGTGACTAATAGCGTAAAAAGGTTATAGAAGTTATCATGGTCATGTATGAATTCATTAAGATTTTGGTTCTAGATTTTTTCTTCAATCGGAAAGGTGAAGTTTTAGGGGTAAAAAGTTTTTAGGTGGGAATAATTGTCACACCCTCCAAGTGTTTTCTTTTATTTCATATATTTTAACATATTTCTTGGTGTTTGATCTTTTTGTTATTGTTTTTGTTGTGTTTCCAATGATAATTTTATAGTTTTATTGGTTTTAGGTTACTTTTATTCATTTTCATGGTTATTTTTCAATGTTTATGGAGAAATCACAATGGTGGTGGTGGATGAGGGGTTTTTAACACATTTTGATTCGATTTATTTTCATGAACAATCTGTTCTTGGTTTGGACCAAACAATGTGATTCAATGGGGTAACTGTGTAGACTATTGTGGGAGTTATTTCAATGGTGAATGGATCACATATGTATACTAGAAACCATGTGAAAATAATGAAATGGAGAATTTTATTTCGATAGTGCATATTTTTAGGTTTGGATCACAGTTTCCCAAAATGTGTGTCGATCTCGTGCGGGTTCCCATTCCTTCTAGTAGGGTACATATAGTATGTTCACTATTTTGAAAATGTATTGACATGTAAATTTTCTTAAAATTATGATTTTATAATTTCCCACTCTTTTATTAACCAATTAAATGACATCTTCATATTGGGAAATTTTGGCACACATAGGGGGATCCCAAACACCTCTATATGGGTTCCTATTCAATTATTGATTCTCCTCCAAAGTTCCTAAGTGATATGCCCTTGGATTTTAGTCTATTTAATACTTATTGTACTATCATATTTTGATTTCATGGTTTTCTTTGATGATGTTTTATCCTGGATGGACCTCAGGAATAGATGGATGATTTTGGATTGTGTGTCTTTTGATAGTAGTTTATGTGGTGTGCTTATTATTCCTTGTTCTTACCTATCTGAGATATTCATTTGATTAAGACATCATTGAAATATGTTTTCCTTATATTTCTATACTATAACATTCTATTTTACTATTTCTCATTTTTATACTATTTATAAATGTTTCATTCATGTTTTTAGTTGGAAGGTTTGATTTATTATGGTGTTTTTATGAAGGATAATAGATGGAAAAGAGTTTTTGAAAGTCATTAATCATTATTCATATATGTATATTTATACAAGGTGTTTTATAAAAGTATATGTGGTAATTTAAAATTAATTTGAGTATTTTTATATTGTGAATGACCTTGATTGAGTTTTGGTAGTTGGGTTACAAGTGAAGTTGAGCATTGTGGTGGGTTTGTTATCTCTTTATGGTTTAATTAATATGCATGGATCATTGTGTTTGGTTTTAATGATACATGTTATTATTTAATTGGATTTTAGGTATTATATATATATATATCATTAATTGTGTGAATATCTATTTTCGGACTAGACGTACATAAGAATTACTACAAACATATATAAATGTAAATTTTTAAAAATATCCATCTTAAAAAATTTATTTTTGGAACCCGCTCTGACCATTTCGTTTCTATCATCAAATCCATATTCTAAATATTTCTCTATAAACCCTAATTCTTTTTAAAAGATATTTTGGTTTCTATTGATCATACATTTTTCCTAGATGTCTTTCTTAATACATGACATGTTGGGAACCTTGATGTATGATTTGGAAAAAAACATAAAAAAAATTCCCATTTTATAGCATCTAAAAATATAATATGTCTTCACCTTGGTATTGGAAGTTTCTTGGAGAAGAAAATTATTTTTATTTGAAATGGTTTATATTTTTCAATATTAACCCCTTGTTGGTAATTTTTAATGATTTAAAAATTGGATTAAATTTCCTATGACTTGTTGGCGTGGTGGGAACTTCTAAAAGGTTATACTTATAATGGGAACCCCTATACTTGTACTTCCAATGATTGTGGATTCGCATAAAGGATGTTAATGATTGGGAAGGGAATTCCTGGTGGGATCAATGACTTATGACTAATTCCACTTTAGTGATGAACATATCATTCTCCTTCATAATAATGATGAGATTTATGGATGTGATCTAAAGGGCTGACTGAATAATTATTTCTATCATGGAGTAGATGGATTAGAACAACCTAGAAATTAGATATACCAGTTGCGTTTTTCCACCATCCATGATAGTTTTGAGTCTCTAGGATAGTTTTTAACTATGGGGTGCACCACACATTGGTAGGTGGTACCAAATCATGTACATCGAAGGATTGATTTTGGGGATATCTATAATTTTATATATGTATGTTCCTGTTTCATTTTGAATCATTTTAGTTAATTCTTATAATATAATCTATCAAATTACACCCATACTGTTATCAATTATTCATATATTTTATTGATATTCCATGACTTTAAAAATATTTTAGAATTCCCTTATTCGTGTTCTTAAATCAGGTGTTGTTTCTTAATTTTTTTGGTTTTTTTATATAAACCTTTTTTTAATATGGAAACAATATTTTATTTAAATTTTGGATTTATTGGAAGTTGTGTTGTTTTTTAATGATATAATTCATATTCCCCCTAAATTGTTTTCACAGTAAATATTATGGAATGTTTTATTAGTGGAAATTTATGGATTCTAATGTGATTACACAATGGGAAGTTTTATTCTCACTCCCTAATTATGAAACTCTATTTCAGTAGACCAGATATATTTTGTAGGTACACCCTTATTCTTGTATTCTTATGGGGTGGGAAATATTAATGGTTGCTGGTGATTAAGATGTTGCATGTAGATCATGTATTATTTCAGTTTGACATCAGTTTAATTTCCTGTATTCAGTTTTTTTATTCAACAATTATATATGGATGTGTTAATGTATTTATTTTGTCTAGATATTTCATTCCTCTGGTTTATGATGTATGATATTTCTTGTTTTATTTATTTTTCATTCTTGAGGAAACAATTCTCAATTTATTATTTTTATAGAATGGAACTATATTCCATCTTGGGAGAATCGATAATGCATATACGGCCTTGTCTCATGCTAGTTCAGGTGACCGATTCAGGGTTGACCTAGTTTTGTTCATGAGAAAACAGTATGATAGAAGACCATTGTTATTTTGGATGATAGTTAGATCAGATATTGGATCTTTGGATAATGGGAAGTAGGTACATGAACAGTTTCATTAACTATTCATCATACTGAGCCAGAAGTTACCAAGGGTAGTTCGATACTTGCACATTTTATTATTTTGGATTTTTGGACTATGTCATTGGTTCTAATCTGCTTTCTGTGGTTTGAAAAAAATGGATAAGATGTTATAAATTGATATTATATGGCGTATATAACCATATGGAGCCAGGATACATGATTCAATAAGCTTCTTGTGGTCGGTGATTTCTTACCACATGGTCAACTAACCATATGGTTTGGTTATGCATCACCACATGCAGTACATATTAGGAAATTTTATTTAATGGATTATATTGTTTGATTTTTGTTTGTTTGAGTGGATTTTGAAATGAATGTTATTTTTGGAATTTTTTGTAGCCTTTAGAAATAATTTCATTTTGGGAATTTCAATTAAATGGTTTTTGAATTTAAAATAGAAATAATGATTCTTGAAAAAGGATTTTGAATTTTTTGTGATGTTTTTTTATGAGGATTGTTTTTTGGATTGGAATGTACTTTTTTTGTTGAATGTTTTGTTGATTTTGATTTCATATTCTGTTTATTATTATATTTATATTTTATTTCCCATGAAGGTATAGATGGTTTCTGAGGGGTCATTTTTAGTTATTTCTTTATTCCAAACTCCCTATGGAGTAGTAGAGTTGTGTCCATAATAGTTATTTATTATTTTTGTAGAGTAATTGTGGTATATTATAGGTTATTAAATGGATTGAGAAATATGAATGTATTTTCAGATATTTGGGAAACCCCAATGTCATGAGGGTGAGAGATATCCTAGGATCATCTAATAGGATGTGTTTTGATATGTGGAAGGTGATTATACCATCATATTTGTGAGTTGTAATCTATTATGATGACATCATGACCACATTCATACAATGGATTATACATGATGATTTGAATGTTTTGGTAAAGATCTTTTGTGTTCAACAAGATCAAAAAATGGTGTTGGCCTATGCTCACCGTGATAAAGAGTTGGTTTAATTTTTCATCTGAGATAGAAATAAAGAGCCCACTGAAATTTCTTCTATTCATCTAGGGTTTTAATACAAATATTAAATATTTATTTCTATCTTGTGGTTATTTTGTATTTGGAATTCTAGGGGATGATGCTTTTTAGCTGAGCTCGTTTCCATATTGAAGTCTATAAAAAGTGGAAGTATATTTTTTACTTGGTTCATATAATGGTTAACCATCTGGTGAGAGGTGTGTACTAGAGGAACCAATTTTTCAGTGGTTTCCTTTGTCATTACCTCATTATATATTGTTATCAAAACCAGTCATGTTTCTACTGTGTTGTAATTATAGGAAATTAATGTCATATTTCCATAATACTCCAATGTTTTATTGATAATGTGTCTTTTTAGGTCATCTAGTGAAGTCGTGTAAGTCCTATTTCCATAAGAGAAATACCCAGATAGAGGTTTCTAGCTCCATACCAAGTGACATCAGATGTTTCAAGGCACTAAGGCTCCCTCCCTATTCCAAAGAGTGATTTGTTTTCATGAAATCAAGAATTTTTTGGAATAAGGGTGTTATTACATCTTATTCATACAATTTTGGAGTGGGGATAGTTTAAGTTATCCTATTTTTACTTTTAATTGTATTTAATGTCTTTATTTATTTAAGGATATTAATAGGCTTGTATTCCTAATAACATTTGTAGTTGTGCCTTTTGGGAAGGAAATATTTGAATGGTTACAAATCTTATGGGTTATATTTAGTCTTTCATGGATCAAAATAAGACATGATCATGTGTTGTGAAAATTATTAATCATGTTTTGGATCAGTGTTTGATTTATGATTTTTTGTTGGGTTCCCATCATGTTAGGAGTTATTGGGTTGGTTATTATTGATATAATTTTAAATGGTTTGGAGACCAACCAAGGATATTTTTGTGGTTTACTATATTATTGGAAGGGTGTGAAATTTGGAGTTCTAATTTCACACTAGAAATCCTGGTTTTATTTGACTTCATTTAGTTTCAAGTTATTGCTTTCTTCCTCATTTAACTGAGCAACATTCTGGAGTAAGAATGCTTTTTTGGTTGCACAAATTGCCATATCCGGACCCCAACCTTCACTTATTTCACTTATTTTTATTTATTTTTTGGTTATTGATATTTTTTTGGTTCGTCTTGAGTGACTGGTGATATTTTTTGATTTTAGGGTGGTAGGGTTTTTTTTCACATTTTCATAGTCGGTGTGAACCAATTGGGGAGAAAATGTTCGCCTAGTAGAGGTATAGGTTGAGGGTGAATTCATTTAATTTTTTCATGCACATATTTTATTTCATGGTCTTCACATGGTCTGGACCAAACCAAGACAGTAAAAGGAGTAACTGTGTTACCTTTTTTGGATTTTATTATTCCATATATAAAGGGGGGGGGGGGGGGGGGGGTGAATTGTGCCTTTTCAAAAATCATTGCGAGATTTTGTTCTTCCCTTTTACATCAATCAGATGAATTAATGTACTGGAAATTTAAATAGCAAAAACACAAGATGTATAGTTGTTAGGGGAAAAGAAGGACCCTAGTCCACTCCACCAATGCTCTACTCCATGAGCTTGGTGATTTTTACTATCTGGTCCTCATTTCTATAGTCGGTTTCACAACTGAGTATAGGTAGTTGACACATTTACAATCTACGGAAAAACAAAGACTTATGGTTCACTTACAGAACTTATACAGCTTAGTACGAGAATCTTGTCACTGAAAAATAGAAAATAAAGGTTTTGTATTCTGAAAATACTTTCCAGATGTTCTTCACAATTGAAACAGCATGCAATTGACAGTAGATAGATCATCACCTTCAGAAATAATGATCTTCACAATAGAGTCATTCTGAATCGATCACGGTGTAGAAGATATATAAATATAATTCACAAATTCAGTAGTAGCAGATTCGCAAATGATCATCAATGTAGAACAAATGAATCTTCTATGGTGATTTTTCTTCTTCAGCAAACAGAACATTGTCGTTCACTTGAATCAGCAGATCTGTATGATTTGATAGTCTCCGTTTTTATTCTTCTATTTAGAATGATCGAGAGATCACATAAGATCTTGTGTCGCTATTCGGAAAAACTCATATATAATAACAATGATATTCACTTCTTCTGCAAATTTTAGATCCAAAGAAGTCTCCATTTGACTCGGGTTATTCAAATATTCGAATTTAAATAGTATCCATAACTTCCCTGAAGACCCGGCATAAAAATCTCCTTTTAATTTGATCCTTAAGCTATTGATAAAACAAATTTCAATCAGTCAAAGTCGTGATTTAAAATCAGCTTTAAATCTCGCTTGACATGATCCTAATAATCATCTTGCTGACCGTTACATTAAAATACCGATTTTAAATTCTATGATGGAAAGCGTAAGGTTGAGTTTTATAGTATGAATCCTCTAAACGTAACGTAGATTATAAACATAAGGATCATTTGGTAGGGTTGGAAACCTATGATTGATCACAAACATAAGGTTCTTGTCAGCTTCATCATATGTAAGGTTGATCATAAATGTTGGTTTAGTCATCCATAATTTCCTCTTCAACATTCAAACATATGATAAAATATCCATACTTTTAGGTGATCCATACTTTTCCAAGAACATATGGTTGTTTACTAAAGTAAGGTTGATGAACCATACTTCTGAAAAACAAACATAACATTTAACACTCACGTACAGTTCTCCATCAATATTTTTTTAATATCCCAAATGCAGGGTTCCTTCTTAACATAGGATTCTTTTTCATACTTTGCTGATAACGTATGGTTCCTCTTCCATACTTTTTCTCTTATCTCATATAGTATACACCAAATTTCATCCTTAAACTATGTTTCTCCACATAGGGTATGAACATTGTTTCCAAAACACGCTAAAACACATCCTGAATATGTAGAGCATGAATATTGTTTCCAGAACACGCTAAATGAGAATATCTTAGAAATTAACTCACATTGTTCAAGAATCTAAATATTTCATCCAGAAATTACAATATGTTGAATAATAAATTATGGAAAATTACTTAACAATTAAACTCATTAGTGAATAATTAAGGGTACTTGTGAGCATCAAAATTGTCATAAAGAGATAGAGTATTGTTCTCAACAAAATCTCCCTTAAAAAACACACAATATGTATTGTTGAAAACAACACTACCTAAAAAATATCCCCCTTTTTGATGATCGCAAAACCCATAAAATAAATAATGAAACTATCATACAGAAAAATTAACTAATTACATATAGTTTTTGAATTTTGAAAATATGAATACAATATTGGATTTAACTTTATTTCACCCTTAATTTATCAATTTTAAAATTTTCCTTATATAAAATGAAACAAACAAAAATGTTGTGTTTATCCAAATTTCTCCGCATTATGGTGATATCAAAAAGACTAAAAAAATATGGAATATAAAAAAGATTAATGTTGCATTGAACATATGTAAATTCTCTAATTAAATATTTGTCAATAGTTAAATCTGGATTACTGGCATATCAATACAAGGACAATAAAACAAATAAATATAATGAAATATATTTTAATAAAAATTACAAATATGAAAAATACAAGAATCAAGATTTGGTTAAGGTTCATGTAAGGGATATCTCCTCTGAACTGCAGACTTAATTTCTGTCAACTTACACCAGAGTCTTCGCATCATTCAATCCCCAAGCATAATAATAATATCTCAGGTCTCTTGACTCATATGAATATCTTCTATGAGGTTGAATATGAAAAACACATGATGTATTTCTTCTTTTTCCATAAACAAAGGAACCTTCTCTGTGAGTTGAGTAAGCATAAGTCTAATAGATGGTTCACTTGATGTCAACTTATCAACCAAAAATTTCTGATTGTCTAACAAGACCGAAAAGGGGTATTGTTATATTGAAGATCATGCAATATATCACTCATATTTCTCATTGCGGCTGTGATGTCTTGAAACTTTCTGCGAAAATTAGGTGAAGTACCATACCCACTAGTAGCACTAGTTCCAACAAATGAAAATTGTGTGTCCATAAATAATTTGAGATCTGATAAATCCGACTTCATAAAAATTTCAGACATTAATTTTGCCACAACATTTCACATATCCTTCTTAAAAATTTCAACTTCTTTCCTTGAAACTATACTATCCATAAGTCTTTGAAATTTCAACTATTCTGATTCTAAGGCTCTTCTCAGAGTATCATTTTCAGATTCTAATTGAGGAACCTTTCTATACAGCTCTTCAAATTCATTATTCCATGAATCAGAGGCACCCTGTGCTTGATTTTCATTCTCAGTTCCAGTGTGATGCTGCAATACTAAAGGTAGTGAATATGCATCAGATTTTTCATTTTCATTATTCTAAGCTCGTTGATCCACATATATTTCCTCAGAGTCTTTTGCGAACATTTCTACCGAAAAATACTCATGATGTACTTATTTTTGAACTTCAAAAACATTCTCATCACAAGCATCAGCAATTTTTTCTTCCATTGGAGTTTCTAAATGAATATCTTCTGAAGTTTCATGATGTCTGGCCACTCCCTCACCAAGATCTACCTCCTTTTCTTGTTGAAGTGTAACTTCAACATCAAATACATCTTGTTTATGTGTCTCTCTTTCAGATTCTTTATGAATTTTAGATTGAATCTGATGTTCATCCACTGGTTCTGACCTCTCAATAATAGATTATGTTGCTTTTTCAGCAGCATCTTCTATTACAGAACAGTAAGAGAGTAAATCTCTTGTTGTCAGTACTGGAGAAGAAAGTTCCTCATTAACAGTTCTTTTTTCACTGAGTATGAAGTCCCTTCTAACTTTATTCTTGCTCAGTAGCTTCAATTTAAAATTTGATTCTTCTTTCAGAAGTGATGACTCTTGATTCATCCTGTCCCTCTTTGGACTGAGCAGATTGATCTTGAACGCTCTCTATTTATTCCTCAGCTCCTACTAGAAAAATATTCACTTTTATAGGGCTCCAGAAATAGCCAATTTTTCATAATGTACCAGCATTTAAAACATTACTCTGATGACATCTTACTCGGGCATCCACCAGTCTCACCATATCATTTTTCAACAACAGTTTGGAAATGAATCTACTAAAAGGGTAGAAGTTCATTCTATCTTCACTATGAGAATAGTAACACAGGTACCAGACCATGTACCTAAGAAAATTTAATTTTATATCACTAAGTAGATGATTCATTATGTACATGTCAGGATACAATATCTTTTCCATCTCTGACATTCTTGGTTCTATCCCTATTTGTACAAATTTCACAAGGATTTTCTGATCTGGATATAGGTCGTTAATAAACATCTTTTTTATAGAAGCATAACCAAAAAGAAAAAACATAATGTCCTCATATTTATGCACAAAATATCCTGTATTTTTCAAATAAAAATGAACGTCTCCATCATGAAGGATGTTCAAAATCTGACCAATTTGTACTGAAGAGATCAAAAAATCCCTATCATCTATCATAGCCGTCATAGTGTCCTCATTGTCTCCCAGACTGAATTGTACTGACTTAATGAAATATCACAGTTTTTATTCATACAAAAACTCTGTATTCTCACTATAGAAAGTATGTTTGAGATTCTAAAACGACAGTGCTTGTTTAACAACAAGTTCTTATAAAATATCCAGTGAAGATCAATTACATTTCCCTGTAAAATTTTCCTTCCTTCTGAGTGTTGTTTTGTAGCATTGTTGGTCTCAGCCTCATTATCTCTCTTAGTAATTTCCATTTCTGTGAGAATCACTAATGGTTTGAATATTAGGGTTTCATAGGTTTGAAAATTATGTTTTGACGAGCAGTTGTGTGGTTTCACGGGTTCGAAAGATTTTGGTAGAAAGGAAATGATTTAGATGTCGAAAGGGTTTCTGATATCCTTGAATCATAGGTTTTCTTTAATAATTACATAGATTATAAATATAAATAAAATTGATTACATGTAGAAAATAAGTGAAGAGAAGAACAAAAAAACATATTTATTTTGAAAAACAAATAACTTAATTATTTTAAACATTATTAAAATAGGGAAACAACATAATAAAAGAAAACATTATTTAAAATTAAATAAACATAACTCCCCCTAAATGAAATCAAACCTTGCAGTGGGAAGTGGTTTAGTAAAAATATCTGCTAATTGAATTCATGTACTTACAGATTCTAAAGATATATCTTTTTTATGAACATGATCTCATAGAAAATGATACCTGATATCAATATGGTTATTCCAGGATTGATTAATTGGATTTTTTGAAATATTTATAGCACTAGTATTATTAAATAAAATAGGTATATTATAAATATTTAGTCCAAATTCTATAAGAGTGCTTTTCATCTACAACACTTGTGCACAGAAACTGCTAGCAGAATCATATTTTGCCTCAGCTACTGACAGAGAAACTGAATGTTGTTTCTTACTTTACCATGGCACTAATGACTTCCCTAAAAAGTGATAAGTTCATGAAGTGATTTTCCTACCTAATATAAAACTCAAAAAGTATCCATATTAATATGAAATTAAATTAAAATCAGATGTTTTGGGATAAAGAAGAGATTGAAAAATAATTACATTTATGTATCTAAAAATTCTTTTAACAGTAGTTAAATGAGATTCTTTAGGATTTGATTAAAATCTTGCACAAAGGCATACTGAATACATTATATATGGCCTGCCTGTAGTAAGATATAATAAACTACCAATCATACCTCTATATAACTTTTTGAAAACAGATTTTTGTGTTTCATCCAAATCAAGTTTTACATTAGTACACATATAAGTTGTATATGTCTTGCTGTTTTCAAGTCAAAATTTTATTAATAAATCAATAATGTATTTTCTTTGATTCAAAACATTTCCAAAATCTTTTTGATAAATTTGATATCCTAAAAAGAAATTTAATTTCCCATCATGCTCATTTCAAATTCTTTTTTGCATTAACTTTGAAAAATCATGATAAAGAGATTTATTAGTTGATCCAAAAATTACATCATCAAAATAAATTTGAACCAATAAAAAAGAGAATTTGCTATTTTCATAAAAAGTGTTGGATCTACCATTCCTACAGAAAAATCATTTTTCAATATAAAAGAGCTTAATGTTTCATTCCAAGATATAGGTGCTTGTTTAAGGCCATAACATGCTTTAGTAAGTTTAAAAATAGAATCTAGATTTAGAGAATTTTCAAAACTTGGAGTTTGATCAATATAAACTTCCTCCATTAAATAACCATTTAATAAGGCAGACATAACATTCATATAAAATAATTTAATGATTATATGAGATCCATAGTCTAAGAGGATTCTAATGGATTCTAATCAAGCTATAGGAGCAAAAGTCTCATCATAATTTATACATTCTTCCTGATTATATCCTTTAGCTAAAAGTCTATATTTATTTCTATTTATTTGTCCTTTATCATATTGCTTATTTCAAAGACCCATTTGGTTCCTATCACTGGATAATTTAGTGGCCTTTCAACTAATTCTCAGACTTCATTTCTTTTGAAGTGGTTTAATTCGTCTTGAACTGTTATCATCTAGATTTCATCATCTAAAGCTTCTTCTATAGATTTGGGTTCTAATTGGGGTTGAAAGGTAAATAATTCTACAAGATTCCCTATATTTATTCTTGTTTTAATTCCTGTGTCTAAGTCAACTATGATAGTTTCTAAAGGGTGATTCTTTAGAGTTCTAGTTTGTCAAGGAAACACACTCATAGGTTCTTCAGTATCATGTTCTTCTGAACTGGACTGAATTTATTTTATATCTTTTTCAAATCATTTTTCATGTTTTCAAGTATCATGTTATCATTAGAGTCAGATTCATCCATTTGACCATTCCTTTTCTCAAGGGGATCAGATTCATCAAATTTCACATGAACTGATTCTTCAACATTACTTGATATCTTATTATAGAATCAATAATCATTGGAGGTAGCTGAATATCCTAAGAAAATGCCTTCATCAGATTTTGGATCGAACTTACCAAGATTTTCCTTGGTGTTCAAGAAGTAAACTTTTCATCCAAAAACATTAAAGTAATTTACTTTAGGTTTTCCGTTATTCCTATGTTCATAGGGTGTCTTTTACAAAATAGGTCTAATTAAAACTCTATTCATTATATATCGGGTCGTGCTTACAGCTTCTTCCAAAAAATAGGTAAGAAGACTGTATTCATTTAGCATAGTCCTAGCCATTTCCTGAATAGTCCTATTTCTTCTTTCAAAAATTCCATTTTTTTGAGGTGTTCTTGGCGCAGAGAATGTTTGTTTAATACACATATTTGAGAAGAAGGAATTAAAATATTGATTCTAAAATTATCTACCATGATTAATTTTCAATGAAATTAATTTAAACCCTTTTTCATTTTGAACAGTTTTACAAAAACTTTAAAATAAAGTAAAAGCTTCATTTTTAATATTTTAAAAGAAAATCCATGTAAATGTAGATAATTAATCAATTAAAACATACAAAATAATTTACCAGGCAATATTTCTACTCTTTAAGGTCCAAAAAAATCCATTTGGATATATTCTAGAGGTTTAGATGTAGAAATTTTGTTAATAGATTTAAAGGATGATTTTTGTTTTTTTCTAAGTTGACATGCATCAAAAAATCTGTCACTTACAAATTTGTCACTAGGAAAATCAGAAACTAATTTTTTCTTGGATAATTAATGTAAAACATATACATTACAATGTAAAAGTATCCTATTCCAGATCCAAGGTTCATTTACTTTAGCAGTTAAGCAATTTACTTGATGTTTACATAAGGAATTTAAATCCTGGGTGTACACATTATCAGTTTTAGGTGCTTTAAATTTATGCAGTTTATTTTTGAAAATAGAACAACCATTCTTAGAAAAATAAATAGTTTAACCATCATCATATGGTTGAGAGATACTTATAAGATTGTGTTTCAATCATTGTACATAAAGTACTTTGTTGATTGAGACAACTTTTGGGTCTCTAACTGTTCTAATACCAATGATTTTACCTTTGGAATTGTCACCAAAAGTGAAAAGTCCACAATATTTATTAGTGAGTGTAGAGAAATTCGATGATTTCCCACAAATATGCCTTGAGCAGCCATGGTACATATACCATATGTCCAATTTCCTTTTGTGACCTACTCTCTGAAACGGAATTTATACAATTTTATTTGGTACCCATATTCTGTTGGTTCCAGGGGTGTTAGCCAACAGAGATATGGGAATCCAGACTTGATTTTTTTTTCAAATTTCACAGGATTCTAAAAAATAATTTGATACAAAATCCATCATAATACCACTTATTTGGGGTTGTCTTAAGAAATTGTTTTTAGAAATATATCCCCTTATTCCATAGTAATTACAATCTAGTCTTTTTTCACTTGGAATAAAATAATTCTTGTAAAACTTGGGGTTTTCACCTTTACTGCCAATTCCAAATCATTCCTTTTTAATGACACATTTCCCAAGAATTTCATTTAAAATATTTTCTCTTTCAGTGAAAACAAGTGATGCATTTTTAAAAGTTTCCACTTTAGTTTCCAATGAATTTATCCTTGATTCATAATCTGTATTGTTAGTGTTAATTGAGTCAAACATTTTAGTTAACTCCTTATATTGTTTCAGCATTGTATATCTTTCATCAGAAGCAACCTTATGAATGTTCTTTAATTAATTATGCTTCTTAAATATAGAATCATATTTTTCATCAAGAATATTTCAGTAGGCTGCATATTTTTTATTAGAATAAATAGATTCATAACTAGAGTCAGTAGTGTAGTAAGATTTTACCTCATCTGTTTCTTCCATAAAACAATTGTTGGCTTTTTTATTTACTTCTTACTTATCTGAGTCTAATTCAGAAGTGCTATTGGAGTCTTCACATACACTCCATATAGATTTCATGGCTTTTTTGTCCTTATTCTCATAATCATTTCTTTTGAAGAATTTCTTTTTCTTGTCTTCTTTTAGCTGAGTACAGTCAGGTCTGATATGCCCCATTTTGTTGCATCCATAATATCGGACTTCATTATAATCATTTTTGAAGGATTTTTTGAATCCCTATTTGTTTCTATATAATTTAGTGAATCTTCTGGAAACCTGAGCCAGTTCAACATCAGAATTTGATAAATCAAAACTTTCTGATTTCTCATTTACTTATTTCTTATATGTCTGGTTTTTCTCTATGATGACACTTCCAAGGTAGTTTCATATATTTTTTATAATAACTTTATGTTCATTTTATTCTTCTTCTTCCATATGAACTTCATACATCATTAGTGTTCCAATCAGTTCTCTCATGGTTAAGTCTTTGACATTTGTCGACTATCTGATTGCAGTAGAGATTCCATTCTCTTTTGTAGGCAGTACCCTCAGTACTTTTAAATCATGATCAGCTAGTTTAATGGGATCTCCCAATGTGGGTATTTTATTGAAAATATTTGTAAATCTTCCATTCAATTGAGTAATACTTTCACCTTCAACCGTTCTGAAAGTATCAAATTTAAGCTTAGCGGTTTAATATCTCATTTCCTTGATATTGTTAGTTCCTTCATCAGTAACAACAATAGTTTTCTACATTTCATATGCTGTTGGGCATTGAGATACATTGTTAAATTCATCAGGTCCTAGACCAAATATAATTTAATTCATTGCCTTAGAGTTCATATCATTTTCTATTTTAGTAGATGCAATCCATGTTTCATTTTTTTCTAGTATTTCATATTGAGTCATAATCTTAGAATAAACTCTGTATCCCATGGTTTTCAGATATAAAATCATTTGTGACTTCCAGCATTCATAGTTATCTCCATTAAAGTATGGTGCTCTGACCATAGCCATTCCCTCTCATGAATCAGTCATATTACTCTGTGAATAATCAATTTCATCTTGTTAAGGCTTTATCAGAGTGCACAACCTCTAATACCAATTGTCAGATCAGATGATACCAAATATACACAAGAGAGGGGTGAATTGTGTCTTTTCAAAAATCTTTGTGATATTGTGTTCTGCCCTTTTACATTACGTAGATTAATTCATGTAGTGGAAATTTAAATAACAGACACAGAATATTTATAGTGGTTCGGGAAATAGAAGTCCCCTAGTCCACTCCACGAACGCTATATGCCACGATCTTGGTGATTTTCACTATCTCATCCTCATTCCCACAGACTGTTTCACAACTGAATATAGGCAGTTGACCCCTTTACAGTCTAAGGAAAAACAAAGCCTTCTAGTTCACTTAGAGAACCTACATAGCTTAGTAAAAGAATCCGGTCACTCAAGAATAGAAAATAATTATTTTTGTATTCTAAAAAAACTTTCCAGATGTTCTTCACAATTGAAACAGCATGCAATTGACAGTAGATAGATAGTCACCTTCATAAATAATGATCTTCACAAATGATTCATTTTGTGTCAATCTTGTTGGATTAGATATAGAAATATAATTCACAACATCAGAAATATCAGATTCACAAATTATCTTTGATATAGAATGAATGAATCTTATATCGTGATTTTTCTTCTCCAGCAAAGAGAAAATTGTCATTCTCAAGAATCAGCAGATCTGTATGATTTGATAGTTTCTATTTTTCTTCCTCTATTTAGAATGATCGAGAGATCAAATAAGATCTGCTGTTGCTATTCAGAAAAAATCATATATAATAACAATTATAAGCACTTCTTTTGCAAATTTCAGATCCACAAAAGTCACCTTTTGACTCACGATATTCAAATATATGAATTTACAATGTAGTCGTAACATCCCTAAAGACTCATCATAAAAAGGGCCTTTTTAATCGATCCTTAAACAATTGATAAAACAGCTTTGAATTAGTAAATGTCATTATATAAAACCAAATTTAAATTCGGCTTGAAATCAGCCTAATAATCAACTTGTTGAACATTGCATAAATATATTGATTTTAAATTCTCAGACGTGAAATGTAATGTTGAGTTGTACAATATGCATCCTCGGGACATAACGTAGATTATAAACATAAGGTTGATGGAATAGGGTTGGAAATGTATGATTGATCATAAACCAAAGGTTCATGTCACATTCATCAGATGTAAGGTTGATCGTAAACATATGGTTATTCATCCATACATTCCACTTCGACTTTCAAACAAATTATAAAAGTTCCATACTTTTACAAGAATGTATGGCTGTTTACAAAAGTATGGTTGATGAACCATATTTTTGAGAAAAAAATTTACTCTTAAAACTTATGTACAGTTCTCCTTCCATAATTTTCAAATATCCCAAATGTAGGGTTCCTTCTTAACATATGGTTCTTTTTCATACTTTTTCCATAACGTACGGTTCATCTTCCCTACATTTTCTCTTAAATCATAAACTATACACTGTATTTCATCCTTATGCTATGTTTCTCCATGTAGGGTATTAACAGTGTTTCCAGAATGAACTAAATCAGTTCCCAAATATATAGGGCACGAATAGTGTTTTGAGAACATACTAAATCTGAATACCTTAGAAATTAACTCTCATTGTTCAAGAATCTATATATTTTGTCCAGAAATAAAAATATAATTAATAATATATTCCAACAAAATAAATAACAAATAAAATCATTAGAAAATAATTAAGGATATTTATGAGCATCAAAATTTTCATAAAGAGATAGAGTATTTTTCTAAACAAACATCCTCTTTAAAAACACTCAATATGTATTGTTGAAAAGAACACTGGATCTAAAACCTTTTCGGGGTGTCATAGACATGGTGGATTCCTTGAGCATGGTTAGTAGAAATAGAGAGGCAAGTGTGCGATAGAGTCCCTAATTTGGACATAATCCATTTTAATGTTCGGTTTATGGTTTCAAAAACTGTGTGCCTAGCCCATATATGAACATCATCCTTCTAGTAGGGTGTTCATTTTTTTATGGTTTCTCAAAACATGAAGAAAAATTTTGTGACTTTCTTACATTCTTAAAAACGTGAGTTTACATTTTTTCCCTATTTTAACCCCATTTGAATATTCACACTCATAAATGGTTCTAGTGGACAAAGGGGTCCAAAACATCTCTCACTTGGTTTCTCATCTTCCATTTATTCTTCTCCAATTTTATTATTTGAGTTACCATTGGTTTTGATCAATTTTCTCCCTTATTCCCCCCCAATTTATTTCATGGTATTCATTGTGGTGTTATATCTTAGATTAACCATATGTGTAGATTTATGATATTGTATTTTGTTTATTTTAATGTTAGGTGGTGTTTTGTGTTTTTGGGGCCTTGCTCTTCTTTTTATAAGTATTTCGTTGCACACACATGTCATTGAGTTAGGTGCTTACATCCATTTCTATTCTAAGATAGTCCATTTAAAGCTTTCTCTTTCTGAAATAATTTTTACACATTTCATTCATTTTTTTATGTTCTGGAATAATAAATTATAGTATTTCCTTGTTGAGAAAATGATAATTTTTTTTCAAGATTCATTTCTAGTTAGGGATATATGTATATGTAAAAAAGGTTATTGATAAAATAACCATAGATATTTTAAAAGGAATTTGTGTATTTTTAGATTTTGTTTGACCATTTTTTAATTTTTTGGTGGTTTACGTGTGAAATTGAGTGTTTTGTGTGGTTTTGGTGTCTGTTTATGGTTTAGTTATTATGTATGGGTCCTTAGGTTGGGTTGTATTTCTAGATGTGATTATTTAATTATATTTTGTCTATTTTTTATGGATATCTATATATATTCTGAAAATGTGGGAATTTTTATATATTCACAAAGTGAACATGTGGATAAGGGAACCCACATTTAAATGTAATTTCATGAAAATATCCATCTTGAAACCATAGATTTTAAAAAAACCCTCCCCTATTTCATTTTTCTCTTTAACCCTATCTCATTAATTGTTATATAAAAACCCATATTTTTTGGAATTATATTTTTTTTAATGAAAAAAAATGTTGTTTGAAAACATGACCCCATTGACTGTATTTTTTTCTCCTTGATGTATGATTTGTTGACCACGTTATATGAGAGTCCGGTTTGACACTTTTTGAGTTTGGATGAAAATTTTACATTGGTTAGGATACGAAATTGAGAATTAATGTATTTTAATAGGAAATGGTTTTTATATATAAATATAAAGGACTTGTTGGTAGATTTTGATGTTTAAGAAATTTGTATTAAATTTATATGACATGTAGTCTCGGTTGGAAATTTTGCAAGGTTCTTTGTATGATTGTCATCTATATAGTTACTATTATATTGGGAGGGCCTTCACATAGTGGTTTCAGTGATTAGGAAAGGCTTTCATGATGGAATATATGAGTTATGTTAATATCCAAGCATATGATGACTTTCTCATTCTACTTTAAAATATTATAATGGGATTTGATGACATTATCTACTTGGTCATGTGATGATTAACCCCTTGAAAAAAGGATAATACATGTGATATTTTCCACTAGTGAGGAGAGTTTAGAGCATCCAGTTTGGTTATTGAATATAAAGGTGCACCATATAATGATTGGTTGATCTGGACTGTGAATTTTTAGGGATTGGAAGCAAGGGTGTATAGGAAATTACCTTGATTACATTACAATATATTCATGTGTCATTTCAATGAATTTGGTTACATGTTCCACTTGTATCTATTTGTTTTTACATTTATTTTTTCCATAACTCATGGATTTTATGTTTATACCCAACTGTTGTAGTTATTTTTATCTCACCTTTTACATATTGTTTTCTTGAGTGACATTTATTACTCCTCTTAGGTATTCATAATTCATTTAAATGGATAAATTATTTTAAGATGAAAACCATATTTTATTTTAAATGTGGTATTTATGGGCAGTGGTGTTTTTTTGGTAAAATTTGAATAAAAAATTTATAAATTTATTTTTAAACATAGAAACATGGTTTTTTTAGGAATGGACATGTATTGATTATGGGATTCTTATCTACTATGTTTTTTATGCCCACATCCTAATTGTTCCACTTGGCATTGGTAGACCCAAGATATTTTTAATTTGTAGTATTTTTTAGGTATATATGGGGATAAGGAAGGTTTTACCAATGGCGGTGACCATTATTTCACATAGAAAATGTTTCTAGTTCCAATTTTGCATTAATTTTTACTTAGTCTTCAGTATTGTTCAGCAACTTTTGTATCTGAATATGTTTATTTAATTTTTCCCGTATTTCTTCTTCTTCATGTTAATGTTGAATTCTATATCTTATTTGAATTATTTTTTTATTTAATAAGTCAATACCATGTTTATGATATTTGATTCACATATCTAGTTTCCATCCCAAGAGGATTGTTAAAGCCTCATGGGCATATTTTTTGGCCGGTATTGGTGACTAATTTTGGGTTTACCAATCTTATTTTCATGACATTCTATAATTCCAAATCATAAAAACATAGTGGGATTGATGATATGGACATAGTTGAAAATATAAATTTAAAAATAATTTTAGGGAGAGACCAAGATAACTAATCATAGGAATTTGAATGATCATATGAATTTTAATGACCACAAAATGTAAAGTGGTCTTTAAATGTCAACTGATTCATAAAAAATATTGTTATTTGTATATATATTCTCCACAATTTTTTTCCTAGAATTAATGTATTTATTTACCATCTTGATTAGATTCATAAGGAAATATAAATACATTCTATGTAGAATTTAATCATTCGTTTAATTTCTACAAGAATCTCATTTTTTTCTCCAAACGTTTAGTAATCATGATGAATTCTTCATTACATATTTCAGAGAATAGACTTATAACATATTAAATAATTCACAAATTGACAAAAATTTATTTATCATTCCATTTTATGTTAATGAAAAAAGGATAGAATAAGTTATGATAATTCCCAAAAGTAATGAAACTATATTGTAAAAAATACATTAATCTCAATAAATTAATAGTATTAGAAAAATACCAATTTAAATAATTCAAATAATAATAATAATTAACATTCATCAAAATATATAAGACCAAGATTGAAACCCAATTATTAGAAGGATTTAATCACACATTGATTGATGATAAATTTATTATTTATACCAAAATATCCTTACTCACTTATAAATTCATATAGGTCAAACAATAATACCCTAATAATATATGCAACTAAATTTTTTAATAACCATCTTTAAATAAATAATCATACAAATTAAATAATATCATTTAGGTTAGTTTTAACAAAATATTCTTATCTATTACCTTTTAACTTATACCCAAAAAATCTCAAGGAATTATTTTAAATTAATACTTCAGGTAAAGCCAATGTTTTCTAAAAATATCATCCCAAAAATGTCTCACAAAATATCATTAGACACATTAATGTTATGTCATAGGAACATTAAAAATTCATGTCTAATACAATGAACATATTATCAACCACATACTTATAAGAAGATTATAGGATCCCAAACTATAATTACCCAACTGTAAACATAACATATTATACTATTTTTGAACAACAATTTATATTTGAATATTATCTTAGATTATATATTAATATAATAAACAAATATATTTACAATGATAACCCACACATTACTAGTGGGCACATATACTCAGTATCCATTTTTTCATAATATAAAATTCATTTAAATAAAACATGATTTATCATTATGAGAAATCATTACAATTAAACCCTTTATTTTATTATAGTATTTATTCCACTTGAACGATATTAATTAAATTTTAAAAATATAGGATGGTAACAAATTCTCAGTAAAGGATACAAAAATAAAAGAAAATGTTATTTTAATTAAAAAAATAAAAACTCATATAAATTTTACATTTAATTTCAAATATCTCTTTAAATATGAGAAAAATCATTTTCAAATTACGAAAATACATTTTGTTTAAATAAAATCCTTTTATCCTATAACATTCCATTAAAACTCCTTTAGGTGACTTAGACCATCATATGCATAAAACCATTTTAAAAAAATACAATTAAAATAAACATACGTTGACATACAATATTATTACTACCTAATAAATTAGATATCTATGATGGGTTGAAACCTTATTATGAGATATATTAAGCTCACTCATGAGCTATAATGGGGCTCATATCTTCATGTAAGATATATCTGGAAATCCCATGAGTTATAATGATGCTCAACCCTGTGTATAAGCTCTATCGGGCTCACCCGTGTTCTATAATGGAGATGAAACCTACAGATAAGCTGTATTGGGATCATAAATACCGTATAATTCTCATCTACCATTTCATTAACAATTTAATTTCATCAAAAAATAGTTTGAATAAATATTTTAATCCCATATGAAAGCATATTTGCTTAAAAATATCATCTTATTTCAAGAAAATATTTTCAATATGAAAACAAAATATTTATTGAAAAACCATATTTAAAAAATTATACCGAAAATGAAAAAAATTTATTTAAAGTTTTGGATGCTTGCAAATTTTTCATGGGAGAAGACAATAACATAATGGCCATAGTGGTGGAAAAGTCATTGTAACAGTATGTTTTAAGAATAGAACATACCTTTTATCTTTTTATTCAAAACATTACATATTAATCATTTTAAAAGATTTATTTCTAGGAAACATTAAATGATATTAATAATAATCATTATATATTCTTTATAATACTTCTAATTAGTAAAATTAATATCATGAATATTAACATGGTGGAAATATTTTGAAATTAAAATTTTAGACACTCTATGTGTCCCATACCACTCTGAACATTTATTTCATAATCCCTATGAATGAATAAAATTTAATCAAAAATTAAATAACTTGATTATTAACAAATTATTCATATATTATTTCAAAGTTACATTATATAAAACTCCTAAAATAATAATGTTGTGTATCATCAAGAAGAGCCTCAATCAATGGAGATTAAGATGAAATCTTATACATTGAGTCTGACTCCCCACATATGTTATTTATCTTCTTGAAAAGTAAAAGTATATTAAATATTTAAATTATTTTTTTTTAATTTTATTAATTTATCTTATATCATTTGTTACCATGTTATTACAATTACTCAATTATTTAAGGTCATGTCAGATGTTTTGACGATATTCATTCCTTGAGTCCAAATATGACACTGGAATGATAATAAAAGTCAAAGTGGAAAACAATAAATGAAATCTAGAAGAATTTTCCAGACATGATAATTATTTGAATAAATAAATTATATATTTTATTCATACCAGTAAGGATGGTGTTGAAAAATGAACTACGTTATAATCATGCATATGGTAAGTCATAGGAATGAATGTGTAATGCTTTCATTTTCCAATAATAATTTTAGAATGAAGGTAAGTATTATTTATCATTAAATAATTATCATAATATAATTAATACTATATTAAAAATCTCAATATAACTCTATATATAATTCAAGTAATGTGGTCATAAAAAATGAAAAACATCCCTTTGAAGAGGTGGTAGTTCAGACTTACACACGAACTAATTATCAATTTTATGTGCATAGAAAAGTTTTAATGCTAATGATATATTATCTATTTATAATAATAATTATTTATTTAATGTAATATATAAAAATTAATTACATCA
Organism: Viscum album; assembly: GCA_963277665.1. NCBI lineage: Eukaryota > Viridiplantae > Streptophyta > Magnoliopsida > Santalales > Viscaceae > Viscum > Viscum album. The sequence goes on along the minus strand of OY728153.1, from coordinate 1,154,271,425 downwards.
TTATAACCAGTATTGGGAGATATTAATGGAAAATGAATTATATTGGTTCCTGAGGTTTTAGTTCACCATAAGCACTAACGATGATTATTTTACCATTTTATTGAAGTGGAGATGGATTTAGGAGATGATTTTCACAAAATTAAAAATCATAATATTTAATATATTAGATTTATTATTTCATCACGATTTTAGAATATCTGAATCGGTTTGGTGAATAAGTAAAATAGAAACACTTAATTAAAAATGATACCTCTTTATTAGACAATCTCCTTTGATTAACATACTAACACCTCAAAGGATGGTGTTATTAATTAAATAAGTCCTTTATAATTCGACGACGGATTCAATGAAGGAATGTGAAAATATATTGGCTAATGAAAATAGGTTTTCATGTGAAAGGAATAGAGATGATAGGGTGCCCTTCTATACGAGAAGGACATGGCACTCTTGGAATTTCTCAAAACATCAAATAAAAATAAATTACTTTAATATTACAAATGGATCCAAACTGATCTATTTAGATGATATAATTATTTTGGGTCAAATAAACATCATCTAATGAATATTTTTTTTAATCCTTGTATTTGTGTTTTTTATCATTTTTTAATGTTTTTATCTTCTTACCATGATATTAGATAATATTAAATTTTAGGGTTAATATAATTAAAATAATATTCCTATTGAAAAATAAAGGATTAATTTATTCAATTTTGAGAGTTGTACAATTTATATGGTTAAATTTTATATTACTATAAATTTTATACAATTTAATGAAATATTATTTCTTTTAGAATACCATTAATGTCAATTTTAACAGTATTTATCACTTTACATTAATTAAATATAATAAAAAATGATATTTTCAAACCAACTCAATTATATAATCAGAAACATGTTAAATTTATCCATTAAAATTTGGTAGATTTCATTAATTACACCTAATTAGAATTATTTATATATTTTTTATATAAGTTTATTTTATCTCCATTAATTAATCATTTCATGCATCATATAGTGTCACAGATGAAAATAATTATATTTTCATAAAAAATTGTATGTATATTACCAGGATTTAGAAAAAATATTTTATATTTCCAAATACTATATATATTCAATCATATCCCATATATAACCGTATATTAAAAATGTATATCTTGTTAAAAACAATTGTTTGACAAAATTGTATTTCCATTGATATAATATTTTTAAGGATATATTCTTTTCTAAATATCCACAGGTGGTTAAATAATCGATCATTAAATTATTTGGGACTAAAATTATTCATCAAATAAAATTAAGAGATGTGTTAGGTTAACTTTGTAATATTTATAATATTACCTCTACCCTAAATTACCTGATGTTCCCCTAACGATGGTCATAAAAAAATTACTAATGTTTCTATTCATATTATAAAAAACAAAAAATGGGACTATTTAGTAAATTTGGAAATTATGATTCCAAATACAGACTGAATTTTTAAAAATTAAAAACATTGAAGTCATAAATTCTGAATAAAAAATTAACCTTATTGACGGAATGAGAAATCATATATTTAAAGTAAAAACATTTAATAGTTAACCCAATTTTTATATCCAATATCAATGTAAAATTGAATACAATGACATTTTAAAAATAAAATAAAATATTTAATATAATTATACTTTTAATCGACTCTAAAATATAATTTACACTATAAATAAATTTTATGAAAAAGTAGTTTTCAATCAAAACACAATATTGTTTCACTATTCATCAAAACATGAAAATAATAAGAAAAATAAAACAATTCAAGGAATGTAAATTTTTTTAATATTATTTCAAATGAAAAGATTATATTTTCAAATATAACTTATCAAATTTTCAAAAACTATAATTAAAACAAGTTCTCCATCGAAAAGAAGAGAAACATTATTTTTGTAAAAATACATTTTTATTGATAAAATTGGATATTTACTTATATAAAATCTAGAAAACATAAGTCAAAATCAATAAATTAAATTAAATTATATATATATATATATATTTAATTAATATAATTATATATAGAGTAATTTATTAATTTATTAATATAAAACAAACATGTGAAAATAGAAAAATTATTTAGAAATCATTTTATTTTATTTTAAATATGGTTTTACATTCATTTATAAATAGTTTTTCTGTAATGAAATAATTATATATACATTTTTAAACCACATTTTTAGAATTTATTTAGTAATATTCATTACTTCTAATCTAACGACTACATTTTAACAGAAATATTTAAATATTATTTAGTTGTTTGATTAATCTCGATATGGTTTATCATGTACATTATTGATCATTGTGTTTCTATTTGAAAAAATAATAATTCTAGATTCTAAACCACATTAAATAAAATTTATCGTCACAATTTGAATTTGGGATAAATTATCAGGAGTTTGACAATTGATAATTATTTTTTTAAAACCACACAATGGGAAAAGGATTAATTAAATATCCACTTCAAAATAATGAATGGAAACTATAAGGGACACCAAAGGCAACACATAATAGGGTTTCATATAGGAAATATTGGTTAGGGAATAGAAAATTAACAACCATATTCTAATGGAAAGTGATAGAGATAATGATAATGAGAATGTTAATAATCATAAAATCGTAAATCTGTGATGGGTTAAAAGATTATTGATTTTTTAGATTGAAATGTAAAATGATAATATTTTTTTGTTTTAAGATATATGTCATTGAATTAATGAATTTATTTTCTTCCTAAACTATGAACATTTGGAAATATACATACATTTCAGGAATGGTTTCACCCATTTTGATAAATTTCCATCGTAACTCATCCATTTCTCTAAATGATATGTATTTAAGATGACTTTTTGTTGCTTGAAGCACTAGAATCCACTTCCAGATAATCATATAATCCGTAAAATAATAAAAATATATTTCACCAATTATGAAACATTAACCCAAACCATAATGGTTCTAATATGATAAGTTAATTTCCCAAAAATAATAAACCATATATAATGATAAAATAATTCAATTGCCAAAATTCTACATTAAAATCCAATATTCTATATTAACCACTAAGAAAATAAATTCCCTTAAAATTACCCATACATATTATCACAAATTATGAAACAAAAAATTTATAAGGATTTGGTAACATAGACTTACATGATAAATTTTAACATTTATCTCCAAAAAACATCAATAAATCTTAATGTATCATATGGAAAATGTAATTCAATAAATCACATAATATCTTATATATGGTCATTATATCCATAAATTAGACAAATCTAGAATAATCCCACAATAAAATTATAGATTCTTCCAAAATATAATTCATCCTTTACTTCTAAAATAAAATCCCATAGCATTGTGTTTACCTTAATCAAAAAGGGATCCCAAAGTGGTAAACATATTTAGAAAAAAAATCATAACTTAATCACCGATTCATTTTCAAATCCCATGGTCACTTATTAGATAAAAAATATGATCCAAAAATAAACATATTCTTAAGACATAAAAAAATTTAACTACAAGAAAAAGTAATACAAACCATGCCATCACTTGGTCCACTGGTAGATAATACACCATTGTCACCCTTTATTTGTGGGTTTAATTCCCGCGGCCTTACCGGACGCAATGAATTTTTACCCATCCTATATGTTATCCTATTTATAAAAATATAATATTATAATCCTTATAAAATTTAATAAATTTAATAAACATCATAAAAAATAATATCTTTTTTTAACCTCAAACATCATCTTTTACCTTTAATTTTGGATTCTAAATAGTAAAAACCCATAATTACCTCAAAAGAAATGAGAAAGATGAAAATTTTTACTATGTAAATTCAATTTTTATAATTATTTAATATTATATAAATCACATGAAATCAGTTTTAAAACACAATAAAAACATTATAAATGAAATAATAAGTATTTATAAATGATAATGAACTTGCATCGATGAAATATTAACACGACCTTTGGAATAGTAATATGACCCATATGAATAGTAAACCGGCCAAATGAATTTTAACCCCACCCATTAATGTATAAATAATATTTAGGAATCATATAAAATATAATATCATATAATTGTATCATAGTAGATTTAAATAAATGTATTAAAAATAATTAATTATGAGTTTGTATTTTTGTAAGATATAAATATTTAATAACAACATCATACTAAATTTAATAATTTAAATAGTAATTTATTTTCATAACATATATTGATAAATTAATATTTTGGATTACTGTTATTATAATATAATATTACGAGTCCTTACTTAATTTTTCAATGTGTTATAAAATTATTTATAATTTTGGAATCAGTGGTTTTAAAATAAATAATGAATTTAATTAAATATAAAATTCATTATATTTAGAAATTTATTTTCATAATAATGAATTTATTTTTTAATTATACATATTGAAAAAAATTATAACTAATCTTTGTAATTTTTTAAAATACCTGAATTTTATGTGAATAATAAAATATAATAATTTATGATAAATCCTAAATAAATTAATAATGGATTCATAGTTGATTTTTGGTGTATTTAAGCCTAAAATCTATAACTAAACATGATTATTTTAATATATTAACTGATTATTCTAAAACTACTCATAGTATTGAGCCAGATTGATACAATAATGAATAAAATAATTAGAAAACCCCATTATATTCCATAGTAAATACCACCCCTCACAATCTATTCTCCTCACACTTGTCAAGCTTTAAGTCTTAACCAAATTATTCTCAAAATCCTAAACAATGCACCATAATGTCCATATGAATTTTTTATCAACAATATGACAAAAATAATTTCCCAAAGGAGGTTCTTAAGGAAAAGTATTGAAGAGGTAAAATCCAATTTCTTTCTGTTTAATTCATTTTCCTGTTCATTTCATTTCTTATTATCTCCTCAAATACCCAAATAAAAATGTTATGATAAATAAATTAACATAAATATACTATAATATTGTCATTATAATTAAAAAATAAATCATTAATATCCTTATCTTCCCCCATTTATTATAAAAATTATAACGTCTTCCACGAGATATTGTCTTATCACCTTCATGGAAGGCTTGTTTTCATTTTCCATCACCATCATAATGAAAATTCATAAAACAATTAATAGGTTTTGAAAAATATTTTGAAATTTATGTTATAACCCTTTTTATATTATATAAGTAACATATATATATATATAATACTAAATTATTAAAAAAAATGAGTTTGTAGGGATTTTAAATATCCAAAATTAATCTAAGTCGATTATAATTAACATTCATTTAATTATTCATCATCATAAAATATATCCAAATGATTTATAATATATTTTAAACTTATTTAAATTAAGTAATAACATATAATAAAAATTCTTTACATTTATTAAAATTTTACATGAACTTCCATTTATGTATACAAGTGAACTAATCATGAAAACTAAGAAGATGAACACTCTCTAAAAATGAAATGAAATTTTATAAATCATCAAAAAATCCATAAATGAAATTAATAAAACTATAATAAATAAATTTAATATATAAATGGTTATATATTTTTAAATAAATGATTTTAGTTTGATTATTCAAGAAATTATAGTGATGAATGAATTCAGACATAAAGTTATGGGAATTATCTTACCCAACTCTCTTTCTTTGGGTTTTCTCCCCTTAACTACATTTTCAGTATATTTATTTATTTTGATTTTCTCATAATATCATTTATATTTCCCTCAAATTTTAATTTCATGTATATAACTTCTTAAAATTAGGTTTTATGAAAAATTCAATTATTTTTTCAAAAGAAATATTCTTTAAAAAATACATCTTTTACATCTCATGAGATTGATTACTCTTCAATAAAAATTGATCTTGTGAATATTATTCCATTTTTTCTTGGGAAATAATTTTTTTAATTTTTTTTTCCAAATTTAATGTAATATATTCCTTTCCTATGGTTATTTTGGGTCAAAGATAGACATATGTTCTATGTGGCATGTATGATAATGTAAATGTCATGATGTGATAGGTGTATGCATAATTATATAGTGCATATAAAGGTTATGATGTCATGAGTGCACTTGAAATTATATATATCCCAAATTCATTGTGTAATGTGATTAATATCATGATTTAAATTGAAATATGAGTTCACATGTTGCTATATTTTCACTTAATTAATTTTGTATTTGAACACTAAGACATGATGTTTAATTTTTTGCATTGCCACATTCCATGCCTTAATCTAATACTTACATTCATGATTATGATTGTGAAACGTTGAATATATTATGATGATTATGAATATTCTCACCACTGTTTAATTTCACTTACACATCCTATTACATGGCTTTTAGATCACACTTTTCTCTTGATGTATATCCTCAGGTGATTACCTGTAGTAGGGAGAGCACAAAAGAAAATAATATGCAAGTGAAGAAGGAATTAAACAAAATATTTATGTTTTATTTTATAAATGTTATGTATGGTTTTTTTTTCAGGCATGGTAAATAACTAGATCCTTTTGGTTTAATGATTTTAAGTTGTTTATCCTTAAAATTCATTAATAATAATTTTAAAAAATAGGGTATCTATAATGAATATATCGAAAAAATACTATTAGAAACCATAAAATTTCATAACAAAATTTCTCAAAAGGGTTTCAATATCATTATACATATGATCGACCAAAAAATTATGAGCCCGTGTTGATATCCTTAACTCTTAAGAAGACATCCTAATTTAAATTTTTTTCTAAACCATCTTTTGATACCAACTAAAGGTACACACCATTAAAAATAAGTTATTCTAGTGTTTTTGAACTTGAATTCCCATTTTTTGGATCATTTTAGTTTAGTGTTTTTGAGAATTATTATAACCTCTTACAATATAAAGACATATATTATAAGATTACACTTATAATATGATTTTATTTTTTGAAAATATAAAACTAATTGAAATAATGAAATTATCATCATGAAAATTATTCCCAATTTTCCCCTTGATCTCATAATTTACTCTATTCCCCCTTCGACATTGTGAAAGACAACATAAGCTCAGTAAGAGATAAAGAAATAAAGGAAACTGTTTGTTAAGTAAAAACATTAAAAATCATATAATGTTTACCTTCATATTAAATGTTCTTTGAAAATATGAAATAAAACATCTTCTCATGAAAAGACACACATTTTTCTCATATAAAATCATTAAAACCAATAACATGAAATTAAAACTATTTTTTTTGACTTAGAGCATCATATACAAGATACCCCTTTCTAAACTCTTGCAATTGGAACAACTACACTGGTTGCCTCAAATATTTTTCTTTCTCAATGAATTCTATATCTATAATGGGGATCAAGCTTCATATATGCTATATCAGATTCACCTATGATCCATAATGGGGATCATCAGTCCTTATAAGCTATATTGGGATCACCCATGAGATATAATGGGGTTGAAACCTTCGTAAAAGCAATATCATGATCACTCATGAGCTATAATGTGGATCAACACATTATATATGTTATATCAAGCTCAACCATTTCTTATTATTCTCTTGTATAATTTCATGAATAAAATATTTTAATCACAAAAACCACTTAAAATGTCATTTAATCCCATATAAAAATATATTTTTTTTGATGAAAATAAAATTTCATTTCATGAAAACAATTTCCATAAAAAACTACATTTTCATTATAAGAAAGTTTAAATTAAAAATACCCAAAAATTATATGATTGTTTTTTATTTAACGAAACATGATATCTTGAAATAGAATAAAATAATAAAATAATAGCCGTATCGGTGAAAATTTTATTATCCCCATATGTGTTAATAATAAAAAATTCCTTTTGTACTTTTTTTATTGTTCAGCATAAAACGCATAGATGATTCATTTTTAGAAACCACTGAATGAAATTAAAAATATAGGTTAAATTTATTTTTTAATTATTTTATATAATTAAAAATAATATCATGAATTTTGAAATAGATGAAAGATTATGAAATTAAAAATTTACACCCTGAAAGTATCATATACATATTTGAACATTCAAATCATAAGCTACATGAAATAAGAATATTTTAACAAACATGAAATAATTAGATCATAAATAAATTCATGATAGGATATGTCCAATGTGGCTTTATATACTCCCCATAAAAGAATAATGGTGCATATCATAAATAAGTGCATCAAGTAAAGATGATTAATATGAAATATATTACCATGACCCTAAATCACCTTGTACATTATTTAACATAATGAATATTAAACATAGGATAATTATTTTCTTTCATTATACAATTTATAATGTTTATTATTTCATTTATATAATTTGTTACCATGTAATAACAATTACATATGTAATTACACTCATGTTAGATGTTTTGACAATATTTGATACTTGAGTCCAAAAAATACTTTGGAATTACGTCAATAGTAAAAGTGGTTCTGAAAAAAGAATCACATCATTCCATGGAGATGATTGTTCACAAGTACGCAATAAAGACATTATAATTTTGAAGTGGATGGGAGGGTATCAATATATATTATATATTATTATTAAGTGATGATAAATATCTCATTAATTTTATATATAAAAATTTATTCCATTCTTATAAATAGTCTTGAGATAAGGTGATAGAAAATGAATTATATCTGTTTGTGAGGCGGTAGTACATCATAAAAATGAACTATAATTAATTAACCACTTGATGGATGTGGAGAAGTATTTAAGGGATTATATAAACACAAAAAACAATAACTATATTTAAGATAATAAATTTATCATTTCACCATTTTTTATGATGATCTAAATGTATTTGGAGAAGAAATTAAATTTAAACACTTAATTGAAAATGATACATATTTCTCGGATGATCTCCATTGATTAACACCTTAACACCAATAATGATGGTGTTATACCTAAAATAATATTTATTGAATATGGGGAGGTATTATGGTAAGATATTTGGGTAGATTTTGTTGAAAAAAATATTTCTATGTTTTCGGAATAGAGATGAAAGGGTTCCCTTTTATAAGATACGGAATGGGAACTCTTGGATTTTCTCAAATTATTAAATTAATATAGATTAATTATGAATAGAAATTGTTTTGATTTATTTCAAAGATATTATAATTTTGGTTCGAATAACTTTCATACATTGAAAATTATATATCGTTTTACTATTTTTTAATCTTATCTATTTTGTTTAAACCATTATAGAACCTTTTTAATTATTACTGCGATATCATGTAATCTAATCTTTGAGGGTTAATATAATTACTATTAAATTATAGATGACAAATAAATGAGTTATTTAGAACATTTATTGAGTTATCAAAATTATTTGGCTAAGTTTTATATTATTATCAGTTCTACATTATTTAATAAAATATTACTTATTTTAAATTATTATTAAATTCAACTCTCATACTATTCATCACTCAAATTTTTAGAAATATCATAAAAACATGATATATTTTAAAAAAAATTATAAATAATAAGTATCATTTCATATTCATCCATAAATTAAGTTTATTCCATTAATTATTTCAAATTATATTTATTTTAATATTTTTAAAAAAATTTAAATGATTCCCGCATTAATTAATCAATTACTTCGTCATCTTTTGTCACAATTTATTTTAATTAAATAATAACAAAAAGTATAAAAAAATTACCATGATTTAGAAAAATTATTATTTTACAGTGAATATTTGTAGTAAAAAATATCCATTATATATACCCATAAAAAATATTTCTCTTGATAAAAACAAAAGTATGATAAAATTGATTTTCATTTAAATATATAATTATTACGGTCATATTTTCATAAAAGTGTAAATATTTAATCAAATAACTGATCATATAATTCTTAGGGATGAAAAATACTCATCCAATATAATTAGGATATCTTTTAGTGTAATTGTATAATTTTTATAATATTATTTTTATCCTTAATTACTTAATTTACACATAACAATTGTAATAAAAAATTACTTAATGTACTATTCATATTTTACAAAACTAAAATAGAACTATTTAATTTTTTTTCTTTCTAAATATATAATCAATTTTTCAAAATTATAAACACAGATGTTGTAGAAATTATTTAAAAATTAATCTTGTTGATGAATTGAGAAAATCAAGTTTTAATGTAAAATCTTTCAAAAGTTCACAATGTTTTTTATATCCAATTTCAATGTAAATTGACTAAAATGGACTAAATTTGATTAAATTATTAAAACATTCTTTAAATATATTTTAAATCTATTCAAAAGTATAATTTAAATCAATAAATATATTGGATGAAAAAATAGTTTTTAATTAAAATGCATTATTTTTTTTAACTATTCATAAAAAAAATCTTATCAAATATATATAAAAAATTAAACCAAATTAAAATATTATATTTTCATTTGAAATTTTAAAATTGTTTCATCAAATAAAAATTATATATTTTTCAAAAAATAGACTCAAAACAAGTCCTCCATCAAAAGGCAGTAAAACTGCATTTTGTTAAACTAATTATTTTTATGAGTAATATTGGATTTTTTCATATATAAATATTAGAAAAAAAATTAATATGAATGTTAAAAATTAAATTAAACTATATATATAAATTTTATATAATACAATGTTTGTGATTTTAAAACTTATTGATATAAAACACACTTGTGCTCTTTTAAATTATTTTCAGAAAAAATATTTATTTTATTTGTAAAGGTGTTTTAAATTCATTTATAGTTAATTGTTCAGAAAATAAAATAATATATTTACATGTGTAAACAATATAATTATAATTAAGTAAATTATCTTCATTCTGGACATTCTAATGGATATGGTTTAAAGGTAATATTTAATTATTATTTAGTTTACCTCTTAAACTCGATATGGTGTATTATGTATAATGTCTAACATAGTGTATCCATATAGATAATAAATATTTTACAATAACACTTAATATTGAATCCTAAGAAATAATCATAACCCCCAAATTTATCGGAACCCTGATATAATAAATTAGTAATTACATGAGACTTGTATTTCAGGATGTGATTCTAAGAACATTGACATTACATTTTTAGATTTGATACCAAAAATGTGATCTATTTATTTATATATAAAAACTTAAATTATAAAAATGAATATATTGGGTCACTAATATACCTAATAAATTTTTTTGTTTATAGAATCAATGAATTTGGATGAAATCATAACATGGTGGTTTCATAAATAAATAGTTTCATAAATATCAACATCTTCTCCATTTATACTATGATTTTGATATTCAAATATTATATCTTCTACAATCCTATATAATTATTCACATATGTGAACTATATAAACTATAGACATTTAACATCATTCTTCATAACCTATGTAAAACAAAACATGAGAATTGTGAGTTCAAATTAATTGTAAGGGTAAAAATAAGAATTAATAATGGAAATTAATTAGTGAGTATAAGATAATAATAAGGGTATGATAAAATAATAAAGTTAAGAGATAAAATAATAATATAATTCATACCCATTGACACCTATATAATCAATCATGAAATATTTAATGAATTCTTAATGTGTTAAAGTGTTATAATATTTTATAATCATGTTCCATGTGATAAAAATTACAATAAAATGAATCATTAAAAACCTATAGAAATATAATGAAAATGTATTGGTATCATGGGACATAATTTTCCTATCACTATAACATATGAAAAAAAATTATTATAGTACATGGAGTTAAATTCATTATTACAGTTGGAATAAAATTCATTATTACACTTTATATAACCATCACTTTTATACAATTAAAAACCATTATGGTCAACCTCCAGATATAAATCATACCCATATAATTGAAGGAATATCACATTCCCAAACACACTTGGTTTATAATAGATCTACACATCCATGGTTTATAATGGAACCATATATAACCCCCAACAATTTATATTAACCATTACATGAATAAAGTAAAAATATATTTTATTTCAACATAAATCTACTAGAAATATTTTTTATTTATTTCATATCATGAAAACCCCGTTGAAATGAAATGGGTTCCTGTAAAAAATCATTGACATAGTAGTAATCTATCAAGAGAAATAATTATTGTGGAAGCAATAGAAAATATCACGAGTGTATCATCTTTAACATCAAGGGATGATGACATTGTTGAATGTAAATATGATAAAAATAGGATTAATAGCATTCATGGGGATAATGATCTTGTTTCTCAAAGAATATATTATTTATAATTAAATATTCACAAACTATTGTGAAAATAATTTTTGTTGAAAATAAGCATGGGAAATTTCAAATTAGGATATAATAAAATCAATGGTCTTGAAAGATATAAAATTATTTAATATAGAAAAGTTTAAAAATACACATTCATTAAAAACATTTTGTAAAGGTATTATAAAGTGAAAAAATTGGAAAAAATGAAGAAATTTACAATTTAAAACCTCTTAAAATAAGTTAAAATATCAAGTATAATAGATTTATTAAATAATTGTTGTTTTTAGAATAAAATTTTTACATTTTCTCATCATACATGTATATGGAAGATGATTATTCCTGGTCTAATAGAATATAAACAATCAATATCATATAAAAATGGTATTGTTTATTTTTATTTATTTTATAAAGGTGGAACTAGATGCAAAAAATGGACGAAACATTCAGAAGAAAGTATAAGAAAATATATGTGATTCAATAAAATTAGTGGTTTTGATTTTCCACCAAGGAACCTATATCATAGAAAATACTAAAAAATAATGGATTTTGTGACCTAAATCAGTTTCCTCTTAGATGACATTTCAATCATATTCCTATTGATAGATTAAAATCAAATGAATTTTAAATATAATTATCATAAGGATATTAATGAAATAAAATGTACCAGTTGATGTGTATACTTTTGATAAATGAAAATGTGTGCATACCATAATCACATGTCTCTAGAGAAGATAATTTTAGATGAATAATCCTTAAAAATATCATATTAATGAAATGTGAGTTAATCATCAGGAAGATTCTGATAAATTAATTTACATCCATGGGAAATATTTGAAATATTGAATACATAAATTTATACATCAATTAACACTTAATTATTGTGTAGAAAATTCAATGAATATTAGTTGCATCATAATAAAAATTAATTGAGTATTGAATCCTTTTACAACACAGTAAAATTAAAGTGAAATTACCTTTGATTAAAAATTTATAAATGAACAATAAAAAACATTAATTTTTTATGGGTTCAAGATATGGAATCTGAAATGTAATTATATACACCATATAAAATATATTGTATACATAAAAATAAAATATTCCCCAATAAAATTAAATTGAGATGAAATTTTTCACCTCGAGTCTAAATTTTCTATGTATTCCCTTTAACACATTTATAATAATATTGAAAAAATAAGTTTATTTTAAAATAAACAATATAGTATTAATACACTACACTTTAAAATCATCATTAATTTATTATGATGATATATTTGATTACTTAATCAATTATGTACTCTTCGAGTATTTTGGGGAGGTTTGGTCTATAATGTTTGAATGAATTGGTATATTGACCATGACCAATGAGGTCCTTGGTACATGATATATATGACAATAAAAATTAAATAATTATAATTTTCATACATTAATTATAAATTTTAAACCCAACCACGAAATATTGTTTTGAAAATTTAAATATGTTACGATCATGGAGACCGTAAGTCATACATATGCATGAATAACATTTTTGTTTTTCTATGATCATTATTGAAAGAAATAATGTTTTGTTTTTAACATTAAATAATTATAATAATAACATATAAAATATAAAATTTCATTTAATTATCACGTATATAAATTCCATGTGATTAAGAGATGAAAAATGAAACAAATCACTTCCTAGAGGTGGTAGTCCACATGTACGAACGAACAATGTTATCATTTTTCATTTAAAAAGAATCTATGAAAATATTTATTATATTATCTTTAATAATGACTAAAGTTGGATAAAAATTATATATATATATATTAAATCCATTATTATAAACATCCTTGATATTTGGTGAGGTAAAAAAATTACATTAGTCATTTAAACGACAATCTACTGTAGATATGAATGATCAATTACCTTTTGACATGATGGATGTTTCATATGGGTATAGGTTATGAAATTATCATAATAAAATCTATGTATGTGGGATATAATGATGTAATTATATCCTCATGGTTATAGAATATTTTACGGATCTTGAATAATAAATTAAACAAAAAATGCTTGATTAAGAATGATTCATCTTATTTGGACATCGTCTTTTACTTTACTTCTTAAGACCCATAATGTTGGTATTTATCAAAAAAATATTTCCTCCAAAATTAATTTAGGAATTTCATGTTGGTATTATCATAGGTATTGGATAATCCAAATTATTATTATGGTGTAATGAAATGATAAGAAGAGGTTCCTAATACAATAGAGGGAAGGGACACTTTTGGAATTTCATAAAATATTATGTTAGTATAATTTAATTTTGGTGTTGAAATTTCTATAAATTTATAATTTTAAAATATCATATAAGGGTTAGTCAAAATAATATATCAAAATAAAATTTGGACATGTTTTTATTAAATTTTTATAATTTTCATTTTCCTTTAACCCTTAACCATTTTTTTCATTTACATTGAGACACAAGTTTTTTACTCTTATGGGATTAATATAGTTAATATAACGGTAAAAATTACTATAAATATAAAATAATTATTTTCAAGAACTATATTTAATTTTAATTGTTTAATATAGAATTTTTAGTAAATCTAAATAATTTATAAAATTTTAATTATGGTAAAAGAACAATAATGTAAATTTTGGAACTTTTAATTTTATTGGACTTTAAAAACAACAAGATAAAAATTAAATTCGAATAAACTACACTAAAATCACATAAAAATTCCTAATTATATAAAACATATTTAGAAAAAATAACCTAAATTATATTATTTTTAGTGTTTTCAAAATCATTTTATTGAATTTTTTACTAGTTGCATAAGCACAGAGTCAGTGTTTCTTAAGAATTTGGAAAAATTATATTCTTCAGTAAAAATTTTAAAAAAAATTAAAAAAATTAATAAATATAATTTATCATTAAATTTAATATTTTTAATATAAAAAATACTTTTTTGTCCCATTGTCAAATATTTAAAGTTAACAAAGCGAAGAGATTTTAATTTTTGACTTTTCCTAAAAAATATATAAATGTAATTTCATATAAAAATGTGAAATGAAGGCATAATATTAATCGTTAGGATGTTTATTTATGATATATATCATATGATACAATTTACATAATTTTTAAGTAGTACATTGAGTCCATATCATTTTAATTGTTAATATAATTATCTAATTTACCCTTTACCATTGGCCAAAATTACTAAAGATTCTATAAATAATGTACAAAAAATGAGCTTTCATGGGTTAGTCTCTACTAAAGAATATATTCCAAGATAGGTGGATTCACTCATTCAAATTTTTTATATTCATATTATATCCATCATTCTGGTGAGGAATCTCATGTTTAAATATTTGTGATGATGTCCCTTTTCCACACTACGCACATGTGGAAGGATATTCCATCCGCTAAAATAAATCATTTATTATAATTGGAGATCGAATAACTATTGGAATGAAAAAATAGGCTCAAAATAATGTTGTAAGTGAAGAAGGGGTCCATCTATTTTTATTATATTGGTGTCCCATTATTTACGGTCAAGGTGGGGATTTTGTATCTTTCGAATATATGTTCTGAATTTATACTCATGTAGATAGATGTAAAGGAAAATCAAGGTCTCAAGATATAAAGATATATCTTGTCAACTCATTCATTAAATAAAAAGTTATCTCCCCCTTTTCTCTTTATATGATTCCAAATATCATTAACAATTACTTTCATGGTTTGATAAGGAGATTCATATAGACCGGATATATGTATGAATTGTATTTTATAACAAATGCATGGAAAGAATGCATTAGGCCTATCATAAAGAAATGATATGGAATTAGTGATCAATGGATCCTTAAAGAAGTGACAATTGGAAAATTCACATGGAATCTCATTTTCTCTAATGATTTACATTTTGAATTCCTGTAAAAAATATTTAAATGAGATTTTCAAGATGGATATACCCATCATCTAACTTTATTTGGTTTTACATCTTTATGAATTAATTCAATCACATTATGATGAATAATTTCCAAAGGTTGATTAGGTAGTCGAGTCTAATGTTATGATGTTCCTATGAAGAACAAATCTAATAAATGGATTAATTATTATTCCACAGGATGGATCCAGTATATCAGTTTTTGATTTAGTGCTACATGTCAACCTAAAATCTTTTATTATTTCTATTCCACTCATAGTACATATTCAAATTTACTATTACAATGATATGAGCACCCAAGTCTTGATATAAATAATGATTAGGAATTTTAAAACTATAGAATTTTAAAAACTAAAACGAGATTGTAGTACTATTTACTAACTTTTATTTAAATATTCAAGGTAAATTTTCTTAAAATATAATGATTTCTATTTCATTGGATGGTACAAGAAAACATGTTTCCTATACATGATCAACTAGAGAGGGTTGGGAAATACAATTTCAATACATGCAACTTCTGATTAAAGGATGAGGAAAACATTAATCATTCATTTATAGAATGTAGGATTTTGTATAATATCTTGAGGTCTTTTTATTATATATTTGAATTGAAAATGTTCAATTAATCAAAGATGAAGCTATTTTGGAAGCCAATGGGAAAATATTGGTTGAGTGAGCAAGTATTTGGCTTATTGTTGGTAGTAGTTTCCATCCTTTTTTTGATATATTTCTTTTATAAAATACAAATGCATTTGATAATCATCCACACTCACATAACAGTGATATAAATTAAATTCATAAGAATATTTACGCCCCCTAAAAGTTAAAATATTGTGAAATGGACAAAATTATCGAATATATGATTATAATAAGAAATTTTGGTGTTATCAAATGATTTAGGATATTATTCTTCGAAAAAATAATATCGGATTCCCCCTCTTAACATCTTGATTAATGCTAATATTGATTTCACAGTGTATGTTATGCTTGGTTCATTAGATAGTGTAGGGGTATTTTTCACCTATTGTGGGGTTGTCAAGCCTTAATTTCATCATTTTATGATAATTATTTTTTCATATTAATTAGAATTATCGGTTATGATCTTTGAAGTTAATATTTTTTTCTTACATAAAGTGAGATATTTTTGGGAGGAGTTTGATTCTAAAATTGAACAGAGATATTTAAACCAATGAGCCAGCGATGTGACATAATGGATTTTTCCTCATTAGATAAAATTTATAGACCCGATAAAGCATATCAAACTGATTTTTCACATCAATACAGTGAATCCAACCAGGTGAAATATTCTATGTAAAAGAGGGAGATAATGGAGTCGAGAACCATGTGGTCATTTAGAGCCGTACACTATTATGTACCAATTATGGAGGAATACATGAGGGGGTTATTTATTATCAGATTTTTAAGACCTCTTATATCACATAATATTTTCTTGTTTCTTTTTCGTAAAATATTTGTGGACTTGACTTGGAGAGATCCTGGACATTCCTAGTATATTAAATGTTTAATTATTCTTTTTAATTAAATGAAAATTATTTTTTCACAAAGTTTTGAATTTTTTACTATTTTCTGAAAAATAATTCTTTTCAAAAAAATAAACAAATTACTCCAAATGATAATTTTAATATGATTTTTTCAAAAATGGTATCATTTTTATCAAGTAAATATTTATTGGTTCGAGATATTAATTATATTTATTTTCATAGAAAAATTTTATTTTTTTTTTGAAAATGTTATCGGGATGAATAAAATGGCTGTGATAAAAATTTAATAATTATTTATTATATGTTAATCAATATGTTGATATTGAGTTGGAAATTTATATTTATTTCATAAAATAATTAATATTATTCATAACCAAAAATATAATGGATTGTTTTTAATGGTCACAATTAAATACAAATAGTTCTTATTTTATTTGAGCTCATTGTTGAGTAATATATTTTCTATCTAATATTTCATTTATATTTAAAAACTCCTGATATTAAATATCACGAAATGTTAAGAGTATGATTTTTAAATAATCTTACATAAGAATTGATGATGGAGGATCAGTCAAATTAATGTGATAAGGAAATTTAGGTGGATCATAATCTATAATATCTGGTCACCCCTGAATCACCCATGCCTTATGTGACTGTATGATTATCTAGAACATTCAACTGGTTTCATAATATTATTCCAATCTTTGGATCTAGAATTTACGCTTTAATATAATTTTTGATTGAATTTAATCAAGGGTACATTTACATAGATGAATAGATATTCTTTCTAGAATATTAGAAATATATGCCTATGATAATGATAACAAAATATACTCTAGGTTATAGTATCATTAAACTATCAACTAAAAATATAAAAACATATAATTTGAAGGTGTTTTACAATTTAATATGGTTAGCCTATCAAGGTCAGTAGTTGGAGGTTCAGCTATTTCTAAAACATAAATTATATGGATGTTGTATTGAAAATTCAACATGATTTTATCCTCTAAAATAATTTTGTTCAAGTTGTGTTGAGAATGAATCAATAGAAAATATTATGGATTTTAAATATGAAATTATATATCATATGAATGAATTTCCCATTTACTATTTCAAGTATATATTTTCATATATTTATGGAAATTATCAAGAGAAATGACAGCCTAATAAGCAAGTAGATGTAATGAAAGAATCATTAGTTAATAAATTAAATAAGTTTCAAACAATAAATAAACTCAATCATGTAAAAAAATTATTAAATTAACATAAAATTTAAAGCTTATAAAAGGTTCATTATAATAATGTTTTATTGAGAATATATTTATTATTTAAATTTTTATGGAATGATTCCATGAACGGAATGATAATTTAATTTTCATGAACTCTCTAATAGATGTCCATGAATTATGGAAATGTGTGATAAAAAATAACTACATTAAGAGAGTAAGATTCATGAATAACATATCCAAAAATAAAAATATAAAAATTAAGTGAAGTTAAAATTTCTGGAATATTAGAAAAATAATTTTAGTTTAATGTATATTGAGTTGGAGATTTTTTTGGGGTCATGGAATACACTCGAGTTTAACATTCAAATGTAGAAGAGGAATAAACCACCACCCATAAAATTTAATTGGATAGTATTTCATTTAGAATGATTCTATCGAAAAGTATAAGAATTTTTAAATCCTAAGATGTGTCAACTTCAATTAATATTATGAATAAGATAATGTTATGATAAAAAATTATTATGAATTAATTATAAATCTTTGAATAGTGTAGGGAAAATTATTATCAATGGAAAATATGGGATATTTATGTTTTATAAAAATTCCAAACTTTCTAGATTGTGATTGAATGAATTAGAGGAATAGGTTCCCCTTGAGTTTCCTCTAAGAGATATGTTAATATTCAAGAATCTGAAGATATATCCACATTCAAAACTAAATCATAAATGATGAAATAAATATTTTCTTTCCACACTTAGTGTTATAAAAAAATTTACATTATTCCATGTACTATTTTAATGACACATCAAAAATTAATAAATGGAGATGTTTTCAATATGAGGTAGCTGAAATAAAGTTAACAAGAAATTCGCTATGTTAAAAGAAAATTCAATTAATAAAAATATCAATTGATATGAAACATATTTGAAGATAAGTAAAACATATGTTAATGTTTTTTAATTAGTGGATATAATGATGATGACTGTTGTTTGATATCTTCAATTAAAAAATTAGCTTCATCTAATAGAAAATGGTTTCATCAATTGAGGAAAAACAAAAAGTTGATTGAAAAAATTTCTCTATTGAACTGTAAATAAAATAATATTACAAACATGATTAAAATCAGGAAAAAAATTGAAAGATTCAAAATGAGGAGTAGATTCATATATTATTAAAAAAACAATAACATTATGGAAAAAATTATGTACTCAATGAATATTTATATCAAGTAATGAAATCTTGAAAGGAAATAAGAATCCCAATTCATTTAAGTTAAAGTATTCGAAAAGATAAATGATTATTATAAATAAAATTATCAATGTATCTCGAAGATAGTATAACATGCTAATATATTAAAATAAAATTATTTGAGTTTAATATGTATGAATTATTTCCCACACTATAGAAATATTTAATCCATGGTTACCCAGATAGGGGAAACTGATACTTCAATGGAAAAAAGTGTCATAAAGAAATCAATTATTTTAAATAAATCATAGGAAATTAAAAAATTGAAAAATATTTCATATATTGGTATGGGTTTATAACTATAATAGTTGGAAGACGAAAATAAGGAATATTTATAAAGAAAATAAGATGTATCCATGATACATGATAGTTAACATTAAAATGAATATCCCCTATAAATTTAATTATAATGGAAATAATAATATGTACATCCAAACCAAGATGATTATATCATAGAAATTCAAGGGTGATAACATGATGAATTTTTTTAACAATGTTAAGGGATTTTATATGTTTTATAAATATTCTTAGACAAGAACCACTAATTTATGAGGGAAAGTATAGCCACCATATACTATAATAAGTTTTTATGTAATTTAATGAAAACCGGAATTGATGGCGATGTAAGTAAGTTGCAGTGTTCCCTAGTGAAGAAATTAAATATGAATATTGGTGATTTCTAGGATCTAGTATTGTTGAAATGAAAATAAAATTTCCAAAAAAAATACATATCAATCCACATATAATTTTACGATTATGTAAACAATAAAGTTCCTAGAGGATAAATCTTCAGAAGATGGTGATGATGTTTTGGATAATAAAAATATGGAGAAAAGTATTTATTGTGATCTTATGGAATGTTTTCTAATATTTATAATTATTACATGAACTCAATGTTTTAAATGAACATGGGCGAAATTTATTTTATAATGACAATGAATTCTTTTATGAAGGGGGAGAAAACTACATTTTTGGGAAAAAATATTTTGATCTATTTGTAGATATGGTTGAAAGAAAGTATTTTGAAATAAAATCTATCAAACATACAAAAAAATAATAATCTATAAAATATTTCATCACATGTTAATGTTTAAAGATAACTTTAATTTCAATAATTAATCAATCTAGTTTTCTACAATGAGTATGTCTCACATAGACTGAGGGTTTGTTGATTTGTTGAATACTTCCTTATGAAAATTGTTGCCACCCTTAAGAAAATCAAGGATTATTTTCCATTAAATAAATTAATACTGTCATATACAATTTTTTTGGAAGAACCTTCTTACCTTAACCTAAAAATTGAAAAATGGGGAACCAAATTTAGATTATTAACGTGGAGAGAAGTGGAATAAATAAGATCATCATATTAAATTATCTAAATAATATTATAGAATACATTTTATATTTTTTTCTTAATAATGTGGAGAGAAATATCACTAACATTATGGAATACATTCTGTTTAAAATGTGTAAAGGGATGGATTGAAGTGATTATTTGATAATGATGTTGAAATATTATATTTTATAGGAAATTGTTTTATAATTGATTAAATGTTTAATATTAATTTAAAAATAATGTTTTTTGAAAGGTTAGGAATAGAAGTTAGATCAATTCATTCAATTCATCACTAATCCTCAATGATTAAAACATCATAGTTACTAAATTTTTTGAAGGTCCATGGTAAGTATTTTATCAATTTTTTAGATATGGAATATTTTTGAAAATTATATAAAATATATTATTTAGGTTTAATGGATATAAATACAAAAGGAAAAAATTATCTTAACTAGAAGGAGAATTTATAATTTCACTAAAAGAAGACATCAAAATTTCATCAGAATGATGATTTTTAATATTATCAAAATGAAAAAGAATTTAGGTTTCCAAATTTAGTCTTTATAAATAATACTAGGTAGATATCTAAGTTAATAGTAATACCCTTAAAGGTATGTATAAAACCATACAAATAATAGATATAAAGGGAAATTATATAAGTGTATATATAATAAATGTATTGAATCATAACATGAATGAAGGATTATGGTGATTTGAAGTGGAATGATGACCATAATATAAGGGAAGTTGTTTTGAATGTCGTAATATAAATTTAAGAACATCAATATAGAGTTATAGTGGATAATTTTTTCAGAATGACAATTTTTAATGAAATAAGATGTAAATTTAATGTTCTTTTTTTGGTAATATAATATATTTTTATAGAAAATAGTTGAGTTACAAAAGTGAATTTCCCTCATGAATATTCTTGAATGATTATTTTATTTGAATACATATGAAGGAAGAGTTATTCACATTATTGTTCCACCATAAGATAATGTTTGAAAAACAATGGAACAAGATTCATGTGAATGTGTGGAGATCCCATATTAATATCAATATATGAAATTTCAATTTTTGGGATGAAAATTTTGAAATATAATGTTTAAGAAGAAGATTATATTAATTATAATTCCATGAATATTGAAATAAAGAGACCACAGATGAATGATTTTGATAGAGAAATTTATTATTATAGGAACGAGGTAACTGAAATATTTTAGTATAATATTAATAATAAAGAAGTAGATATAATGTGACAATAAAAATATGTATTAAATTACATTAATTTTTTAGTTATTTATTTACTAGATGAAGGAAAATGTATCTGATTATTATGTAAAAAAGAATGAAAATGAAGTCCATTGTGGTTTATAAAAAAACATCTTATGATGTGTTGTTTTAGTGATTTTGAAAATAAAAACAATGAAATAAATTATGTATATCATAAATTTTGTTATAGGTACATAAAAAATATTTTCAACAAGATCCATTGAAAAAAGATTAGAAGAATGTTTATTTTGAGAATTTTTATGAAGGGGATGTTTTGACCAATAATGAAAATACATTACGATAACCAGAAGTAGACAATGAATGATGTACTTAACCAAAGGGTTACTTATAATCTTATTAATAGAACAGAAATAAAAAATATGCGTACAATTTTTGGAAAAAAGTATTTATTATGATACATCCAAAATATGAAATTTAAATTTACTAAAAATATATCATGATTGATTTGAATATACCGAAGGGGTCATAACATAAGATTTTTTATTTGCACAGATTTTTCGGAGAAAAAGATGTATTTTATAATGAATTTTTTAGTAGGGAGAGTAGAAATCTATGAGATTACATGTTGTTCTTTTAAATTCTAGAGAAAAACCAGTGAATGAAAATAAAAAATAAATAATTAATTTGACGTATATAAGGGATATGTAATATTTTAAAGAGAGTAGTTGAGAAGAAGATATTAGAGAAGTATAATAAATTAGAAGATGTTTCATGATATATAATTCAAGGATATTTTGTATTTTTCATTCATTTATTATTTCATGATCACAAGTATAAATTCAAAAAATAATATAGTTAGTAGAAACAATGTTATTTATTGAGTACCAAAAAAATATATTGGATTGAAAATATGACTTTTGATGTATGTTAATGTTTTATGGAAATCTAATAAAATGTATTAGTGTATGCATGATAAATTTTTGAACATATAGGTGTTATAACTAAATAAGAATCTAATGTAATTACACAATAAAATTTATAAAAAATAAATGAAAATAAGAATATTTATTGATTACATTAAAAGATTCTACATTGGAAAATTTTGATAGAATATAATTTTTTTCGAACTAAAAATTATTTATTACTATAATGAGATGGATGATAAATGTTCAACATTAAAAAAAATATGTTCTATTTCTAGATGATAATTGGAGATGTTTTGAAGAATTATTTGTCAATATATTTTATAGAGGTTTAATTTGTATTTAATATGCTAAGAAGATGTAATTGTTCTGAACTAGTTTTATGAACATAAAAATTTCATAGAAATCACATACCATGTATGTCATGTTTATTTTGTATGTAAACATTATGAGAATTTTGAGGTCTTCAAATTCAACATATCAATTTTTTATTTTTGAAAAAATGACTGTATAATGAGGAATCTTCATATGAGACTAGTAGATGATGAAGATAAAATATTTCATAGAGGTAGTTTCCAATGAAATAACTACAAGAAAGATTTGGTTTTTTCAATAAATTTTGAGAACACTGAAACATGATGTTCTGAACAAGTTGATTACAGTAAATTTAGGTGACATGATGAAAAAAATAGAGAGAAAAAAACAATAAATGTACTATAAGAAGAACATTGAAGAAATTGAAGGATGTAAAATTATTCTTCAATGTATAGTCGGAGTTCTATTAAAAATTGTATACATATTCAATTGATGAGGGTCAGTTCAATTTGATTTTGGGAGACATTATAAATTAAATAGACATAGAATATGGGATTCTCATTACTGTTATATATGGAAACCTACAAAAAAAAAATACAATTATTGGAACAAATTATTATTTTAAGAAACCATAACCTAATAGGATTCTTCATGTCATGGACTAGGTTACCATAATAAGTATGAACTTTAAAAAACAATCCCAATTTAATTTTGTCTTTTTATTATATGCATAACATCGATAAAATTGGGGAGGTAGATTTATAAATATCCTTACAAATTAATTGATAATTTATGATAAGTAAAAAAAATAAATAAATTTGTGTTAATGTTTTCCAATGATGATTCACACCCTCTCAGTTTTACCGCATGATACTCTATGAATTTTGGGAACCATATCCCTATAATCAATCTCATAATTTATTGGATGAGAATTGTTTTAACCTGGTATGAATTTCCTAACCAAGGGTGTATCATATGTATTTCATCTATGATATTGTGGAATTACACCACCTTTTAGATATGGTTGGTCTAGATTATGTGTAGTGGAATAGAACTTAGGTCTCATTTAATCCTCATCCACATTATTCTTTTTTTCATATAAAGATAATTAACCTTAAAGGTTTCACACAATCTATTCTTCATCTCGTCAATCCTTTCATTCAACAATAACACTACATGTATTGAATTCAAATAATGTAAATTGATAATGAAATTCAAATTATCAAAGAAATTCTTGTAATAATTATGGTCGACCGTGCTTTGGATAAAAATTTATTCCAATATGGAATCCTTAAAATTAAGATTCCAATTCATTAAATCTCATTTCATACAATGAAGGGTACTTTTTTATTTGAATTAAAAGATCATAGTTCTTTTTTTTATTTAAACCGACAAGTTGATCCTTGTATATATCTTCATATAAATCTCCCAGAATGATTGTTGTCTTCTTGTCCAAATGTTTTACATAAATATATTTCAAAGAAACCGTCCTGGACACTATTAATATAGTTGTATACATAATTCCAAAAGAATATATTTTAGAGAAATACACTCATTACTTATACTTAAAGCTATTCAAAAATGTCCCATAAGTTTCTTATTCATAACATTTAACTATTCCTTCCTTCAATACACAAAATTATTTAGAAGTATATTATTCTTATTTGGTCTCCCAAAAATCTCCCATGTATTAGATATATGAAGAGACTCAAGATCATCCTTTTGGGATAACTATAAAAATTTCTAATCCTTTAAATCCATACATTAATTGGGTATTCATGATCTCTATAATACATTAGAATAAGATAAAAAAAATTACTCCCATACCATTTCATTTGATTTCATTTTATATTATTTATTCCTAGATAAACCATGGATGAGATCATTCCAATAGAGAAAATTATGGAGTATTAAATTTTTAAGCACCAGATTCCATAGTCCTTGAACTACAAAATATTGTTGTCATGGGAAACACCATTAAACATGGAAACTTTATTCAATTAACACCACAAGATGGCCGCATTATTTCAATCCATATGTTCATTCACAATTCACCACAATGTCTAAAACATCTAATGGCTCATCCATTTTATCCCCACTATTCGATGATAACTTTATTTTATTGTAATTTCATACAGTGTTTTTAAAACATTTAAAATATGTATTTTTAAAATATAAAACATTAACATTTGATGAATTTCTAAGAGTTGTTATCATTGATTTGATATTAATATTAATCACTTCTAAATACAACAATGTATAATGATTGAGACATAACCTCTATCTTTTCCAAATACATATACTTAATGTGGGAATATGTGTATTATTTGGAAAATATAACAAGGATCAAATAAAATTTTCTTTTGAAAACATAGTTTTCCAAAGGTTGTTACACAATAGGGATTTTTTGAATATAATTTACTATGAATATAGATAAATTCATATCCTCCACCCAAAACACATTGAGGAATATTTTATGAATCCTCATGATTTTATCGTTCACAACCAAATTCTTGTCCACAATATCCACAAAACTATTTTTATCTAGATTTTATAACATAATATTCTTGAAAATAACTCATTCCATCATAAGAACCTAAAAATATCCATGTTTTTATACTCAATATCATTTTCTGAACCTTAACACAACAATGTAGTTCTGACCTCCCTTTCCTCCATTATCCTACATTGAATAAAACACTAAAACTCTTTATAATTTTTTTTTCAGAATGTACACTGACAATTGATATGAAATTTTTTCATAAATTCACATATTATAGTGAACCACTATTAGAATTCATTAGAGC
Organism: Viscum album; assembly: GCA_963277665.1. NCBI lineage: Eukaryota > Viridiplantae > Streptophyta > Magnoliopsida > Santalales > Viscaceae > Viscum > Viscum album. The sequence goes on along the minus strand of OY728153.1, from coordinate 1,154,244,622 downwards.
CGACCCCCTGAAAATAATTTTGAGTCAACCCTATATTTCGGTTATTTGTAGTTTCCCCTTATATTTAGTAGTAAAACTACCACCAATTTACAATGATGATATCCTCATATGTTCTATACTCCATTATTATAGTATTCATTAATACCTTAACAAATCTAATCATCATTCCATTCTCACTTAAGTATCCATATCAATCATGGGAAAAGTATAATAATAATCTTATAAATTATTAAATGACGCATCTGATAAACTTGTAAGATAAACGATATAATAAATTACACCCTTTTCATAAACCATATAGAAATATGAAATCTTCCAATATATATACTTAAAAACTATAAAAAACAATATGTTATCTAATTGTTTGTTGAAAATCAAGAGATTTCACAATATGGGAATAGTTCATTCACCTTTTAGGTTTAGAATGATTTTTTTCCTTATCTGATCATCGATATATACCATCTTAACAATCTCAATAGCTTTACCATCTTCAATATGAGATCATTTTTATCTTATAGGGATGTAACTTCTACCCTCACCCTCTCAGATAATTAATGTAACACAGCTCTAGAGCATATCACAAATGAATAAAGTGGGATGGATGAATTTAAAATAAAATGATATGTCACTTGTATCAATGGATTCACAAACCTAAAAAACAATTGTATCCTTTTGAGTTATCCCAATGATCTGTAAAATGTTTTTTAGGTTGTATTTCATCATGAAATTCCAAAATATAGGTTTAATATTTTCTAGGCTTCTTCTACTCTAGATTTAGAGTTTTCCTTTATCATGACATTTACATTTGGTTGGTTTCCTTATCCTTATATATTATATGTGTTTTCCTTTATCATGAAATTTACATTTGGTTGGTTTCCTTATCCTTATATATTATATGTATTACTAAAACAAACCATGGTCTAATTTTTATGAATTTATCTATTTAAGATCAATTTAATAAAATTCATAAAAATCATTTTTTGGTACTGGAACTACTCATATTCAACACCATTACATCCTATGATTCCAAAATAGAGAAAATGAATAAGCATTACAAAAAGTATTCTCCAAGACTACTTTTAATGTTTACATATTTCATAGAATTTCATTTAATTCATTATATAATCAATAGTAAGATCTTTCATCTCATTTTTACATTTTTAATTGTCATATTTGAAAGAACATGTTTTTCATCAATGTGGGATTTACTTATATATAATCTAAGGTATGCATGAGTTTTGATATTCTATTCAATTACAAAATATGGAATGGCACATTATGGGAATTTGAAATTCACATCAACATATTTGATTTCTCATCCAGAAATTCTATTTTTTCCTTTTTCCTCACATCCACCTTGGCCCAAATAACATATTTTTATGATTAATGTCTATAAATCCTCATTTATATATATTCAATAAAATCCAAATTCGTTTTTAAAAACATATACACATAGAACATTGTTGTATTTAGATACATCAAAATGAAAATGTTTAACTGACCCTAATTCTAATCAATTTAAAATATTAAATCTAAATCTACTTATTTATTATATTTTATATTAAAAATTAATGTAAAATTTCACTTAACTGAGATGTGAAATACCATCATTGGGACCTAATAATCGAAAAAACACACCAACTATAAGATTTTATACAACCTTTTTAGAACAATTTAACTTTATTATAAACCTCCAGAAGTTACCCCATAATAAATAAAGTTTAAAATCAAAATATTTCTAATAAAAAATGTGTATATTTACCAAAACATGGAATACAACAACACCTATGTCACCACAAAGGCCCATAACACAACTATAATATTCATTTATGAACTATCTTAAATAAAATCCATAATAAAAATTAAAATATAAATAAAAAATGATTATTTCATTCATTATTACACTATATTCTATCTGACATTCCCTTTTTAAATTTATCCAAATAATTTATAGGAAGACTACAATGATTGACAAAAATCATAGTGTATCAAATTCATTTATATTACAAGAGATCCACACTTATTTTATATTAAATCCCATGATGTTCTTATAGTCATCACTCCCATCTTGTCCTAGCTTACTAAACTCCTCAACCATTAAGATACATAGAAAAAACCTTTATCATTTAAGAGAATTCCATCACCATATTATGAATTACCAATTGATTATTTATCCTCTCAAAAAAATCACAAAATATCCACCAAACTCATATTATAGTGAATGAACCTATTCTAGACTGACTCTATATAAATTTGAATGCATAGTCTATTTACGTAACATGAATCCACTTATAATATATCTATATACAGTCATAAGAAATTAAATAATATATTTTCTCCTTCTAGTTGTCTTAATTTTCATCATTCCAGAAAAATTATAATATTTCATTAACAGACTCACCCCATCATCCTGTGTAACATAATTTAATGATACTAAACACTCACAATGGGGAATATAAACTATATATTAATTATACCTACGGTTTTCCATGTATCCACACAACTTAATTAATAAAGAATCATTGTAATGTTTTATAGAATAGTGTTTCATGTTTTGAAAGAAATAATAGTCCCCTAACATCTCCCTTTGATAATTGAGGTTCTTTCATCAGTCTAATATAAATTAAATTTGATAAAAAAGACCTCAAAATGATCACTTTTTACTAATAAAATTATTAAAAGAGTTTTACTGTTTAGAAATTCATTATTATTCGGTTTATCAAATAATTACATAACAAATGTTATGTGTGGTAAAACCGGAAATTACTATTAGAGGAAGCTTTATGACATCTATAAAAAATAAAAATTGTTTGAATCCTAATTTTAGATCAGTATATAGTATTTTGATGGAATCATAAATCAAAAAATGATATAGTTGATGAATTATTTACTAGTATTAACCTACTTGTTTGTTGCATGAGAGGATTTACAAAAACTATTTATGATTATTCAATTTTGAATAAGATTATGTTAAGTTTTTCATAATTTTTTTATAACATCCCATAATATTCATACATTTACATTTAATATAAATAGAATAATATTTATTATATAAGATAAAAAAATAATGATATAACTATATAACCATAAAAACATTGCAAACATAGAAATATAAAAAATTGATTCACAAAACATCTACATCATATCCTGCTTATTTCTTAATAAATAGAACCCTTTTAACACGGATTACTCAATAAATTTCTTCATATAATTTGTAAAAAATAATAAATGGTTATATCAAATTCTAAATATGGGTAATAAAAAGATATAATGTAAGTAAAATAGTATAAGAACATGAAATTAACTTTTGACAATTATATCTCGTTTATCAAGGATCTTAATATTGAGTTATGGGAAAAATCATCAAAGTTCATAATACATGAATTATAAAAAATAAAATATCAAAGTTTTTGGGAGTATATAATAAAATATAAAATTGTTTCATAAGAATAATTATTTGACACCATTTTCATATTAGTCATGGATCACTTAGAAGATCATTGTAGTGGAAAAAAGTTCCTTACTGAGCCAAGTTCACTTCTCATTCTATCCCTATAGTACCGAACAATGTTTACCCTAATTCCAACCTTATGTTACTAAAAATTGTTTACTCCCATATCAGTATTCTATATCTACTTAGATAAAAATCCCAAGATAATGAATTGTCAGTAGATATAGGTCACACTACCCATATAATGAAAAAATACATTTGTGTTCCATAATAACACAAATAACTAATCATATCTTAACAAAAAAAAATGGTTTTTATAAACATTTAATCCTAACATAACTCATTGAAATGAAATATAATTCATAAATAGAAATACACCATAAACATAAAAAAAATTTGTATAAATAAGAAGAATGAAATCATTGGATCATATCACTAGTAAAACATATGTAACATGAAAAAATATGTTCTTATATTGAACATGATTTTGAAAATCACTTGATTTTTTTGAGATAATTAAAGATTATGTTTTGAAAATAATGTTTATTAAAATGTTCATAAATTTTATTAGAAAAAATTTTTATTGAATATAAACTTATATGCATGAATGTATTATGATGTTAGGAAGGTTTAAAAATCATTTTTTTCAATAAAAATTAAAAGAAATATTAATTTAATTCTTTTTATTGTAAAATTTACAATGAACCTCATTCAGAAAACAAAAAAAAAACAATTTCATTCAAATAGTTTAGTAAAAACTAAGTCATATAAAAAAAATTAAAAAATTGTATAATAATAGTAACAATATTTTGGAATATTGTTTCAGATTCATGTACATGTAATTTAAATATTCCCCAATATTGAGTAACATATAAACAATTATAAATATTAATGTGATTTTGAAATTAACATTGACCTTAAGTCATATTTTCTTCATATGTATATTAAACTCATGTATATTGGATTTTAAAATGATATTATTTTATAAAAGAAACATATTTATACTAATAATATAATATATTGTCATGTTATATAATCATATCAATCATTTTTTATTAATACTTTATTATTACCCATCTTTCAGGTTTTAACTACTCTAATTTCCAATGCATGTTATGTCAAATAAGTCTCAATTAATGCTGATATGATATAGTTTTTTATATCTAAAATGATCTTAATGAAATATGTATTATATTTATTACTTATATACACTTGTATAATCATTATTTAAAGGTGAACAAGGAAAATAAATGGAATCACATTGTTGATATTGTAGGTTGTACATACACACAAGCGATTGTATCTATCTTTTAATTGTTAAATGAAAAGAAAGAGGGTGATTTTCTATTTTCCTAGAAATAAGTATAAATTTGCACATATAAAATATATATTAATATTATTTCAATAATTATACCTCTCTAAATAAGGGTATTATAAAAAAATAGAATACTCCACAACATGTAGACGGTATGTCGTACAGACACAAGCGCGCGAGGTTACAATATTTTTTGTAGGATGGATAAAACACGGAATATGATGGTTGGATAGTCATAATAACATTGAATACTATAGGTGATACTAGATTTAATAAATTATAATATATAATCAAATGAATAGGATGTATAATAATAAATTATCTTGAAATTTTCAGTAAAGATGATTACCTATTTTTCGATGAGCATACTATAGGTCTCCCCATATGAACACTAGGGAAGGTATTTTAAGAATAAATGAACTTCTAGAATGTGTTAAGAAAATATTATAAGACAAAACATTTAGGTATGACCAATATTTAGGGCTCAATGTGATGAGAAGAAGGGAAGGAGGAGGTGTCGTTTTATAATTGTGGTGTGGGAACTTTTGTAATATCTCAAAATACTAATTTACTACAAATTAAATCTCAATAAAAATACCTTCAATATTTAATGGTTTAAATTTTAAAATGATATAAAAGTAAAATTTTATTAAATAATATATTTTAGACATATTGAGGTATTATTTTAAACATTATAATTTTATTTAACACTTAGTTAATCTATTTCAATTTTATGTGTTATAAGAGAATGATTGCATATTGAAAGGCTGTAATTTTTACTAATATTATTTAAACTATAATATATATGAAAAAGTTTTAAAATTTTATACCATAATATAATTTTTTTTATTTTAAATATTGTTTTATTATTTTTAAATAATATTATATAATATTATTCAAATAAAATATTATTGATGTAAATTTGGAAATAATTCCTTTCAAGGACTTTTAAAAATATGAAGATAAGAATTAAACATAAAAACATATATTTTATTTTATATGTAATAGATCATGTTAATCTAGAAAAATATATTATTATATTTTTTATTTAAAAAATAATATTTATTTTAATATATTTAATAACATTTATATGATATTTCCATTAATAAAATTATTACTACAACTGTGATGTGTATTTATGTAAGAACCCGGAGCTTCGATTTCAGGTACAGATCTATTTTACGGGCTTTTTAAAGAAAAATAAAGAATCTAGAAATTTTCAAAGTACATGCCATGTACATTATGAGTACACTCCTTGTACTCCTCAGCCACTTGAAGTCATGTGTTGGTCGAGACCGGGCCTTACACACGGTGTGTAGGGGTGACGTGGAGGCCGATTTTGGAAGAGTACAGAAAAACCCACTACACGCCATGTACTTTAAGAGTACCCGCTGTGTACTTTTTTTATTTCATTAACTGACCCGGGGGCACGCCTAATGACGAAAAACATCTTATTCTTCACCTAATTCCATCCAGAACGTCTGAGGAGGTCGTTTCTTCTCCGAGCTACCGATCCGTCACTGGTTGTCCGAATCAAACTCCGTCGGTTGCAGAAGAATATCAGCGGTGAGTTCTTGGTTCTTCTTTTGCCTCGTTTCCTGATTCCTCCTATCGTGTATGTTAACTGTGGTTGAACGTTTCAGATTTTTTTGCAGATCAACTCCATTCTAGGCCAATTCATGGGATGAGGTTCTAGTATATCGATCTTTGAGGATTGAGGAAAGTGGTTTGTTTCCCTACATTGATGTCCTTTGAGTTTTGGTTTCCAAAGTGCTGGATACCCATGTATCGGGTATCCCGGGTTTTGGATTTTGATCCCATTGTCTAACTTCCCTAGATTTCTTGTTAGCTTATGATGAATTGCTGCTAATTTATGTTTGTTTGCATGTGTGAGGATCACCCCATGGGTGTTTACCTTTAACGTTTGGTTGTTTATCTCCTTTTTGCACTGTTCCCATGAGGCAATCCTACTGCAATTGTTAGTTACCTGTTATCACTAATTACATGTGTTGACTGCTGTTGGAATTATTTTGAAGTGTGGTAGCTATTATCCAAGTAGTTGTTTTACTTAGGGCTGCTAACAGTCGATTACGCACGACTAGACGTCTCAGGGCTGTGAGAACCTTGTTCGGGAGATCAAAGAGGGAATAGACGATTAAGTGCTTCCCTATAGGGTCTGTTGGTTTTAGTTTCGTACGCGATACCTACAGGAATATGACTTTGTACTTCCCAAGCATGTTCTTAGTTTACCCACGCATTGAGGCCACAGGAGGAAATAGACGTAAGTGCTTCCCCAGATAGTTTGTAGCTATCGTTGCAAGACCATAGGGGAATTGACGTAAGAGCTTCCTGGAGTGTCTGTGCCTTGTTGCTTACTGGAATATAGGGGTCTGCTAGATTAAGCCACCCAGAGAGTCAGTGTGAATATTGATGGATGGTTGTGACGTGTCCACCATGCCAAAGAACATGCTTGGGTTTTGTACTGCTTGTGTTTAGGTAGTCTTTTTAGATAACTGTTGTGTTACTTTCTTATCATGGAATAGAAAACTTTGCTTGTTTTCCCTTATTGTGTAATTAAATTAATGTGAATGATAATTGGAAGAATTGTTTACTGCATTATTTACCATTACTTTTTTTATATCACTCACTGATAGTAGGGCACAAATATTGTGGTGGTCGCCTACTGGGATTAGTGTCACACCATATTTGGGTCTGGCTTTTAGGCCCAAATAGATTATATGGTTGCAGGTATAGGTAGGGATTGTGGACCTTCTACATTAGGTACTTGATTTCTGGTTGGAGCTGGAGAGCATGGGACCAGGCTTTCTTCCATGATGCTACTGGAGTTGCTGTTTACATTTAGTATTTTGGTTTCAGTTGTATTTCATCACATTTTATTGTTTACTGCTTTCAATAGATACATGCACCGTACTGCATCATTATTATTATATCAGACATTTCTTTTACTTTCAGTTCAGTTGTTTCATGCTATTTACTACTTTCACTATTGTTTATGCTTATTCTCCCACTGTATACTTTAACAATTGAGGGCATAGTTTTCCCACTAACTCACCAAGGCCCTCGCAGCTAGTCGGCAACCACTGACATTTGGGGAAATGCGCTTGAGGTCATGTGGTGAGCCAAGTACGGGGCACCAGTTGGGTAGCTCCGGATTCGGGTCATTACAATGTGGTATCGGAGGGGTTTTCTTCCTTTCTATTGCCATACTGTTTTGCGACCATAGATAGGGATAGGATGAAATGGGTAGTTAGTACTTAACTGTGCCCGGGAGTAATTAACCCGTGTATATTGAAAAGCTACACTACCTCATGATTGCAATTTTCAGTTTTTTAAATTGTTATGGTTTATTATATTTCAACATTGGGTGATGCACTTGTTCGGTGTTGTTGCAGTTTATATTATTATGGTTCTATTTGGTTGTAACCTGATGAGATAAGGGTGTTCCATCTCATGCATCATATAGGCACTGGGTAGGAAATCACGTGTCATGCATTTTACTATGCCAAATAGGGTGCATTATAATTTCATGCTACTTTGATAGATGTCATGATAGATTATGCATGCCGTTGTAGTAGTTGCTGTGATTGAAATACTTTTTGCGCTAATAGAGTATTACTTCTTCTACAGTCTGTTTAGCATGGGCGCCAAGCTCTGATCTTGGAGGTGCTATGGGCCCTCGAGGATCGGAATTTGGCGGATCATTGATTGTTTTTATGTTACTTGTTGTATGCATGATTATGATGCCAAGCATTGATTCGTGGGGAGTATGCCCCCCCCCCCCCCCCGGATCAGAATTCGGCACAAAGCAGGTTGCTTTCAATGTTTCTAGCATTCAGAGTAGTTTCAGAGTAACTTCCTGGAAAAACCCAGAATACACATCGTGTACTTTATTCATACACGCCGTGTAGTTTTAAAACCATGTTACTATCTCTATAAACTAAAACACGAGGTGTGGGAGATTATTTGGGGGCACACCGTGTACTATAAGTACACGTCGTGTAGTAGTCAACCGTGTACCCCGCTGTGTCACTAACAACACGGGTCGGGAAAACTCATATAGTACGTGTCGTCTGTTATAAGAACATGACGTGTATGTTTCTTCTGGGTACCTGGCCGTGTCACGAAAAACATGGGTCTGTGTTATCCATCCTTATACATGATGTGTTTGTTCAAAACATTCCATGTAAGGGTTATCCGTGTGGCAACCGTTTAACCTGCTACACGGGCCGCTGAAGCCTGGATTGTACACGCCGTGTCCTTAGTTCACACGCCGTGTAGTCTAGAATTTGGAGGACCTTGTAGGTTAGCCGTGAAAAGAGACTCGGGCAGGGGAGTGTAGTCCAAGTACATGCCATGTTTTGGGACAACACGCCATGTAGTATGGAGTGTTACATGACCAATGGTGGTAGAATGGAATGCCATGTAAATGGCTTTAACAAACACGCCGTGTAGTTGAAATACACGCCATGTAGTTCAGTTTTTCAAATTTATGTGTTTCTCTCTCCTGTTCCCGTTTTGTACTCTTGTGTTTTCTGTTCTTTTTGATCCAAAATCTGGAGTGTGCTTTTGACCTTTCAGGGTTATGAAACCAAGACGTCCTGTCATTGCACGTCAGGAACCAGGTAGTGACCGTACGCCTGATACGGCAGACCAGGGACTACCTGTAGTTTTGCCGATCATTACGGACATGGCACCCGTAGTGATTCAAGACACTGGTGCTGATGCTCAGTTCAGAGAGGGGTTCATGAGGTTCATGCAGACCTTCTAGGGATCTCAGCATCATTCCCCATCTATGGAAGAGGTGACGCGAGTCTTCCAGCAGCAACATCCTCCCACTTTCACAGGGGATGGGGGACCTCAGGTTGGAGTGTCATGGCTAGAAACCATACTTTCCATATTCAAGCATCTAGAGACACCCCAGACAAAAGGGTGAAGCTCGCAACTTACGTGCTACGATATTATGCTAGGAGATGGTGGGATGTGGTCTCGCTAGCAGGGCGCCAGTAGACTATGACTTGGGACGAATTCCAGCGTACGTTCTACGACGACTTCTATCCAGTGACGCTAAAGGATGACATGGCCAGGGAGTTCGTGAACATGTAGCAGGGTACTCTTTCAGTTATGGAGTATTCCTCCCACTACACTAAGTTATAGTGTTTTTCTCCCGTTCTGGGAAATGACGATTTGTTTTTGGAGTGGAAGTTTGAGGAAGGCCGCAAACTAGAGATCATATCACAGGTGAACATTTTCAAGTTGACTTCTATTACTCTGACAGTCAACCAAGCACTGATCTCTAAAAGAAATATGAGGGAGACTAGGGCTATTGACCAGGGCTGTTCAACATCCAAGACTGAGTAATTTTATAATGATAGCAGGAAGAGCCACCGAGAGTCTACTCGAGATTACTCAAGGAAGAGAGGTATATCTTCTGGTAGATGAGATCTTCTTTAGGGAAACCAGGTGGTCTGCTATCAGTGTGGAAAGATCGGGAATAAGAAGCCTCAGTGCCTGAGGGATCCCATGGAGTGCCGAGCTTGCAGCATGATGTGTCACCTACAACGTTTTTTCAGGGTTCATCTTCCAGCAGCTAATGAAGGAGGATCTATTTCTACCCCTCGTTCAAGAGATGGATTACCAGTTCCACATCAGACTGGGGGGTGGAGTTCTTCAGGTCATTCAGGCTAGGTTAGAGGCCATGGAATTGGTGGTCAGGCTCAAGGGGGATCAGCTCAAGGATATCAGGCTTCTGCACAGGGCCACGGTTCTGTCCAGACGTTTGTGGTAGAGCAGATTCATTGGGATCAGGATCCTGGACCTTCCACAGTTCGAGGTACGATACTAGTAGGCTTGATTTTATCTTTTTCCCTTTTCGATACTGGAGCTTCTCATAGCTTTCTTTCTGTGCACACTATGGATAGCCTTTGACTCACGATCCTTACTTCTGAGGATACCTTGGCACTAGAAACTCCTTTGGGACATAGAACTTCTAATGTGTGTCAGTGAAAGGAGTTCCCCATTGAGGTTGTTGGGTGTCACTTTGTGTGGGTTCTTTATGTCCTTGAGATGACAGGATATGATTTCATTCTAGGAATGGACTGGCCAGTTCCTTTTCAGATGTTTTTTTACTGTTATCACCACAGGGCGAGTTTCACTTCACCATAGGGTGGGACTTTTCTTCACAAGGGTGAATGGGATGTCCAGGAAAGCAGTTCTGGACCAGAGCATCATGGATTGGGTAGTGTTACGGACCGGATTTCTAGTTTATATCTGGATGATCTGGGGACCTCCCAGATGTATTTTCCTCTAGTGGTTGATCGCTTTCTAGATGTCTTTCCAAAAAACTTTTCAGGATTGCCTCCGGAGCGTGAGGTAGACTTCTCGATTGAGCTTGTGCCAGGAGCCGCACTGGTATCCTTACCTCCTTATAGGATGGCTACGCCTGAGTTGCAAGAGCTCAAGAAGCAGTTGGAGGAGATACAGTCTAACGGTTTCATCTGACCCAGTATATCCCCTTGGGGTTCACATGTGTTGTTACGATGAAGGTGTATGGTAACTTACGTCTTTTTGTGGATTATCGGAAGTTGAACCAGTTAATGGTCAAGAACCAATATCCCTTGTCGGGGATTGATGATCTCTTCGATCAGCTTCGAGGACCTTGGGTGTTCTCGAATATCGATTTGAGGTCTGGTTATCACCAGCTGCGCGTTAGGCCTTTAGATATATCTATCATAGCCTTCAAAAGCAGGTATGGACTCTACGAGTAAACGGTTATGCCGTTCGGCCTTACGAACGCGCCAGCAGTTTTCATGGCATTGATGAACAGAGTGTTCAATCCTTACTTGGATTCCTTTTTTGTGGTCTTCGTGGATGATATCTCGGTGTACTCTCACACCCAACACGACCATGAAACCCACCTTGAGACCGTTTAGAGTACACTGAGGGAGCATCAGGTTTCTGTTAAACTATCAATGTTCCACTTTTGGATGGATGATATTCACTTCTTGGGTCATGTCATCTCAAATACAAGAGTATCAGTAGACCCAGAGAAGGTGAGAGTAGAAGTTACCTGGGAGCAGCCAATGAACTTCTTCGAGGTATGTATGTTCTTGGGACTAGATGGTTACTACATGTGGTTTATACAGGACTTGTCACACTTAGCAGCACAGTTGATGAGCTTGACTAAGAAGAGTGTGAAGTGTGTTTGTTCAGTAGCATGTGACTCAACCTTTCTGATGCTGAAGGTGAGATTGACTTCAACACGGATTCTAGTTCATCCAGAGCCGGGAAAAAGTTATACAGTTTTCTATGATGTATCTGGCATCGGTCCTAGATCAGTTCTTATGCAGGAGGATTGGGTATTCGCATACGGATCTCGGCAGTTGAAGCCACATGTGAAGAACTATCCAACGCATGACCTGGATTTGGCTTCTGTTATTCATGCTTTGCGTCGTTGGAGGCACTATCTCATGGGAGATTATTTCATGGTATATACTGACCACAAGAGGCTCAAGTACATCTTCACACAGCATGACTTGAATCTGATACAGCAGAGGTGGGTCAACTACCTACAATATTTCAACATTGAGCATGCTTATACGCCTATGAAAAGCAATACTGTGGCAGACGCACTGAGCAGGAGGACTCTGTTGCAGGAAGTTCAGGAGGCGAAAAGTGAGTGGTAGCTCATGGCTCTATTCTCTGAAATGCATTTGGAGGTACACGACAGACATGGTCAAACATTCCTTTCTTCTATAGTTGTTACCTCTACCCTTTTCGATCGAGTTTGAATAAGGAAGCTATCAAAACCTGAAGGCCTAGTCCTATGGGAGGGTGTGTCAGATGGAGACCCAACTCCGGGGTGGACAGTGGGTGATGACGAGGTGCTACTTTTTCATTTCTACATATGGGTTTTAGCAGACATACTTGAGGAGATGATGCGGGAGTTTCATGCTTCATCTAGGGAATTTCATCCTGGTGTCACCAAAATGTACCGAGACATGCACCATCAGTATTGGTGGCCAGGATTGAAGAAGGATGTGGCTGGTCTTTTTAGGCAGTGTTCCACCTGTCAGTAGGTGAAGGCAGAGCATCAACGACCAGCAGGGCTTTTGCAGTAGTTACCCATTCCTGAGTGGAAATGGAATAATGTCGCGATGGGATTCGTGACAGGTTTACCGAGATCACCTCGAGGAAATGATGCAGTTTGGGTTGGGGTGGAAAGGCTCATGATGGTTTCTCACTACTTGATGATCAAGGAGACCTCCAGTGTTGATGAGCTAGGATAGTTGTACATCTGAGAGATTGTACATCTACATGGAGTTCCACACTCCATTGTTTCAGATAGGGATGCATGTTTTACTTCATACTTCTGGTAGGGGATACAGAGGGCGTTGGGTACACAGGTACTTTTGAGTACAACATACCATCCCCAGACTGATGACCAGTCCGAGCGTACAATAAAGGTGCTTGAGGATATTCTCTGAGATTGCATTCTAAACATTGGTGGATCTTGGGAGAAGCATATTCGTCTTGTGGATTTCGCCTACAACAATAGTTTTCAGGTGACTATTCAGATGGCACCTTATGAGGCTTTATATGGTAGGCCATGCCGATCACCTTTATGCTAACTAGAGGCAGGAGAGGTATCTTTGTTGGGACCTCGTCTTGTTCAGGAAACCTCAGAATAGATAGAGTTGATTCAGAAGAGGATGGCGACAACACAATCTCAGCATAAGTCTTATGCAGATCAGTGGAGACGACCTCTGGAGATCGAGGTCGGGGATCAGGTTTTTCTGTGTGTCGCACCGAGGTTGGGACACAAGAGAATTTGGAGACAGGGTAATCTTTCACCGAGATACGTCAGGACATTTGAGGTTTTGGAGAGAGTCAGGCTGGTTGCTTACAGGTTTCAATTACCTTAGAGATACTAGGCTATGCACGACGTCTTTCATGTTTCCCAACATCGACGGTATTTCTCAGACCCGTCTCATGTTTTTCAACCTGAGGAGGTTGAGTTGGAGCAGGATGCATCTTTCAAGGATCATCCTATCAGGATTTTTCATCCTAGTGAAAAAGTACTATGTGGCCGGTCTGTTCCTCTGGTACGGGTGTTATGGCAGCACGACCATATACAGGACGAGACTTTGGAGAGGGAGGCTGATATGCGATCACAGTGGATAGAGTTGTTTGAGGGATCTTCTTCTATGCCTTTCTTGGGAAATTCATGGATGAATTTCATTAAGGGGGGATGTTTGTAAGAACCCGGAGCTTTAGTTTCAGGTGTGGAACTCTTTTACGGGCTTTTTAAGAAAAAATAAAGAATCTTGAAATTGTTAGAGTACACGCCGTGAACTTTATGAGTACATGACGTGTACTCCTCAGCCACTCGAAGCTGTGTGTTGGCCGAGACTCGGCCATACACACAGTGTGTAGGGGTGATGTGGATGCCAATTTTGGCAGAGTATAGAAAAACCCACTACATGCCGTGTACTTTAATAGTACCCGTCGTGTACTTTTTTTATTTCATTAACTGACCCGTGGTCGTGATTAATGACGAAATACATCTTCTTCTCTACCTAAATCTATCCAGAATGTTCGAGGAGGCCATTTCATCTCCATGCTACTAATCTGTCACCGATTTTCCAAATCAAACTCCGTCTATTATAGAAGAATCGCAGCGGTGAGTTCTTGGTTCTTCTTTAGCCTCGTTTCCTGATTCCTCCTCTCATGTAAGTTACTTGAGGTTGAAAGTTTTAGACGTTTTTGCATATCTACTCCATTCTAGGATGATTCCCGCACTGAGGTTCTAGTATATCGATTTTTGAGGATCGAGGTAGGTGGTCTGTTGCCCTATGTTGAAGTTAATTGAGTTTTCGTTGCAAAAGTGACGGATACCCTTGTATCGGGTATCCTAGGTTTAGGATTTTGACCCTATTGTATAACTTCCCTAGATTTATTGATAGCTTATGATGAATTGATACTAATTTATTCTTGGTTTCATGTTTGAAGATCTCCCCATGGGTTTTTACCTTTCCCGTTTGGCTGTTTATTGCCCTTTGGCACTGTTGCCGTGAGGCAACCCTACCGCAATTGTTAGTTGCTTGTTATCACTGATTTCATGTGTTGCCTGCTGTTGGAATGCTTTTCAAGTATGGTAGATATTAGCAAAGTAGTTTTTTAACATACATAGGGCTACTAACAGTCGATTAAGCACGACTGGACTGCTCAGGGCTGTGAGAACCTGGTGTAGGAGATCAATGAGGGAATAGACAATTAAGTGCTTCCCTAGAGGGTCTGTTGGTTTTAGTTTTGTATGCAGGACCTACGGGAATATGACATTGTGCTTCCCAAGAGTGTTATTAGTTTACCCACTCATCGATACCACATGAGGAATTAGATGTAAGTGCTTCCTCAGAGATTCTATAACTATGATTTCAAGATCATAGGGGAATTGATGCAAGATCTTCCCAAAGTGTATGTGCCTTGTTTTTTACTGGACTATAGGGGTCTGCTAGTTTAATCCACCCAGAGAGTGAGTGTGAATGTTGATGGTTGGTTGCGATGAGTCCACCATGCCAAAGAACAAGCTTGGTTTTTGTACTACTTTTGTTTAGGTAGTGTTTTTAGATACTTACTATGTTACTTGCATATCATGGAATAAAAAAGCGTTGCTGGTTTTCCCAGGTTGTGTAATTAAATGAATGTGAATGATAATTTGAAGAATTGTTTACTACATTATTTAAATTTACTTTTTCTATATCACTCACTGACATAAGGGAAAAAATCATGTGTTGGTTGCCTACTGGGATTAGTCTCACATCCTGTTTGGGTCCTAATTTTCGGGCCAAACAGATTATATGGTTGCAGGTATAGGTAGGGATTGTGGCCCTTCTACCTTAGGTACTTGATTTCTAGTTGGAGATGGAGAGCATGGGACCAGGATTTGGTCCGCGATGCTACTAGAGTTACTGTTTAAATTTATTATTTTGGTTTCAGTTGTATTTCCGCACATTTTTTGTTTACTGCTTTCCATAGATACATGTACCGTACTGAATTATTATTATTATATCAGACATTTCTTTTACTTTTAGTTCAGTTGTTGCATTCTATTTACTACTTCCATTATTATTTATGCTTATTATCCCACTGCATACTTTACCAAATGAGGGCATAGTTTACCCACTAACTCACCAAGGCCCTCACTGCTTGTCGGAAGCCTCTGGCATTTGGGGAAACGCGCTTGAGGTCATGTGGAAAACCAGGTACGGGGAACCAGTTGGGTGGCTCCAGATTCGGGTCGTTACAATTTATTAAATATACCTATTTATTTACTAACCATTGAAAATAAAATACAATGATGAAGATAAATATTATATTTTTCATAAGAATACTTATAGTTGAATATATCTATTGGGTAACCCTATATTAGAAAAGATATAGTATTTAAAACATGAATGTGATATTTGTAATGTTTTATTAAATGAAATATTATAAGTATCCTTATATCATCTAAGTAGACCAGAAAGATAAAAATAATTTTTAACCATGAATATTTTTATTAATTCAAAAATCAACCTTTATATTCATTAAAAACATGACTTAGTTCCTTATCTAAACATATAATGGATATTTAATTCAAAGAATGTGACGATTCATGAATTTCATAAATTTAAATATTATATAAGTTATTTTAATAGAAAAGTGTCCATTAAACAACATAATATCGATAATTATGTGAAATTTTTAAAATTATTTTAGTCTAATAATACCATTCCATGAGTTAGGGTGATTTTATATTCGTTGTCATTTTATTTTTATCTAAAATTACCAAACATACCATTCAATTTGTTAAAAAAAATTATAATGGTAACTATGAATATTAGCCAAAAATAAAAGGAAACCGTTAAATAAATTCTAAATTTAAGAATATAATTTATTTTTCATTTTAAAAATTCAAATCATATATGATTATGAATTAATTTTAAAATGAGACACGTTAAGTGCATTAAAGAAATGTTTTTTTGGAAAAACAACGGTTCAAAAATATAATATTTTTATAATAAATCCAAAAATAGATTATTTCTATGAAAAAAATAATTTAATTATTTGAAAATAAAATGAACTAATTTAATTTTAAAATTATTCAAAAATATAATATGACCTTTTAAGCACTTAAATAATACATTAAAAATCAGTATATAAATTTTTCCTTAATAAAAATGATTTTAAAAATTATATAAATTTAATTTTAATATAATTTTTTAATTCTGAACAAAAAATTAAAATAATTTTTTCAAATAAGTCTTCTATAAATACTAAAAAAATAATACTCATTCGTTAAAAAATAACAAATACCCTTTTTTATGAAGACATTTTTTGTTGAAGAAAAAATTTACATTATTGAAAATTGCATGATCATTTTCATAGATTTTACAAATACATTCTTATTGAATTGGGAATTCATATTTATTTAAACTATTATTTTTTTTACATTTATTCACTCCAATTTAATGTTATGGTTATGAAATACAAATAATATTAAATATTTTTTAACTCACAATGTCATGAAAAACTAGATATTGAAGAATTTAAATTATGTAAAGAGAAATATTTATTAAAAATATATGAGGGTCACATTATACCCAAAATACAATGAATTTATCCATCTAAATTCATCATATTGACATAAAGAGAAAAAGATACCTCTGCCTCATCACATTCTCAGGTTCCCACATAGCCTCTTCAAATCGATGGTTTCATGGTAAAAGTTTAACGAAGAGAGTGGTCTGGTTTTGTTGAACATTTTATCTTCACACAAAAATATATAATGATTGTTCATCATATGAAATATCCTACTCCATTGGTAAAAATTCAGAGATTAGTTCCATTGATGGATCAATCATTTACTGTATCAGGAGTGATACATGGAACCACTACTGGAAAAAGAGGCATTTCCAACGGTTCACAACTATTGGGAAAGGCTGTAGAACTGTTGGGAATATCTATCCCAGTGGTTCTACAAACCGTGGGGAAGTAAGCCGTTGGGAAAAGTTTTCCCAATGGTTTACAAAGAATCGTTGGGATAGGTTAGAAAAATCAACCTATCCCAATGGTTACATTAACCGTTGGCATATGTTTTCCCAACGGTTTTAAGTAAACCGTTGGGAAAACCCAACAAAATCTCTAGTTTTTTCCAACGGTTCACACAAAACTGTTGGGAAAAATCCAACTATACATCGTTTCCCAACGGTTTGAAACTGTTGGGAATGATTTTATACCAACAGTTGCATCTGAACCGTTGGTATAAACCTCCTTAGAAGACTATGCCAACGGTTTCAAACCATTGGCATAGCCTATGTTGTGCAATTTGCACAGCAGCCTGGTGCAATTTGCACAGGGGAGGAGTAGGGTCTCCATTCACCTGTGATTCTTCAATCCCTCTCCTTTACCTACAATAACCAACTAACATATACATATACAGAACAAATTCATATACATTTACCATATAATACATCCTGAAACTAAACACATTCAGAATTAAATCAGAATTCATAACGTAATTATAAAGATACATAATTTAGAATTCATTTAGAATTCATTTTAAAATTCATTTAGAATTCATTTATAATTCATTTATAATTCATTTATAATTAATTTTAAAATTCATTTAGAATTCAATTTCAAATTTAGATGACAATTATATGTGAAATTTGGAATTCAATTAATAATTTGATCTGTTTTTTGTATAAAGGTGTTTTTTCTATATATGATATCCATTTTAAACAAAATACATGAACTTGGAGTAGTACCAGTCACACCATGCCTCGTATTGAGGAATGATTGACTAGTGCACGTCCCACATGACCCATTGATCATTTTCATAAAGTATCAACATATTCCGAAAGGGTTTCGTTGGTTTTCCATATGCCAGTTATTATCACTTAAAATGTGGTTCATTTAAAAAATGATATTTTTGAGTGATCCCCGCCACACCGCGACTCGGATTGAGGTGGGGTTGACTCGTAAACGTCACAAATAACCCATGTATTGTTTTCCTAAAGTTTCAACAAAATCCGAATGTGTTTGGTCAGTTTTTCGTATGTCAGTTGTTGTTTTCACTTAAAATGATTTCCATTTCAAATAAAAGTGATCCACTTTGAGTTGTGGAGGCCAAACCGAGGCTCAGATTGAGGCGCAGTTGACTCGTACACATCACAAATGACCCATGGATCCTTGTCAAAAAGTATCAACACAATCTGAAAGAGTTTGGTCAGTTTTCTGTATGTCAGTTGTTCTTTTCACTTAAAATGAAGTCCATTTTAAACTATAGAGAGAAACTTAGAGTGATCCCGGCCACACCACAACTCTGATTGATGTGGGGTTGACTCTTACACATCAAAAATAACCCATGGATCATTTTCCTAAAGTTTCAACAGAATCCTAATGCGTTTGGTCGGTTTTCAGTATGTCAGTTTTTGTTTTCACTTAAAATGTTTTCCAATTCAATGAAAAGTGAGTCACTTTGAGTTGTCCCAACCACACCAAGGCTCGTATTGAGGCGTGGTTGACTCGTAAACATCAAAAATGAACCATGGATTGTTTTCCTAAAGTTTCAACGGAATCCAAATTCTTTTTGTGGGGTTTCAGTATGTCAGTTGTTGTTTTCACTTAAATTGTTTTCCATTTCAAAGAAAAGTGAGTCACTTTGAGTTGTGCCGGCCACACCGAGGATTTTATTGAGGCGCGGTTGACTCATAAACGTCACAAATGACACATGGATCCTTTTCCTTAATTATCAATAGAATCCGAATGTGTTTGGTCAGTTTTCAGTATGTCAGTTGTTCTTTTCACATAAAATGAAGTCCATTTTAAACTATAGAGTGACACTTCGAGTGGTTCTGGCCACACCGCTCCTTGGATTGAGGTGGGGTTGAAACATAAACGTCACATATGACTCACGGATTGTTTTTCTAACGTTTCAATGGAATAAGAATGCATTTGGTTAGTTTTCTGTATGTCAGTTATTGTTTTCACTAAAAATGATGTCCTCTTGAAACAAAAGAGGGACACTTTGAGTGGTTCTGGCCTCACCGCACCTTTTATTGAGGTGGAGTTGACTCGTACACGTCACATATGAACCATGGATCGTTTTTCTAAAGTTTCAACCGATTCCGAATGCGTTTGGTCATTTTTCCGCATGCCAGTTGTTCTTTTCAGTTAAAATGATGTATATTTTAAACAAAAGAGATACACTGTGAGTGGTGTCAGCCACACCGTGCCTCGGATTGAGGAGGGGTTGACTTGTACACATCACATATGACTCATGGATCGTTGTTCTAAAGTATAAACACAATCAGAATCCGTTTGGTCAATTTTCCATAGGTACTTAAAATGTTTTCCTTTTTTAACAAAAGAGGGAAACATAGAGTGATCCCGGCCACACCATGACTCGGATTGAGGCGGGGTTGACTCTTAAACATAAATAATGACCCATGGATCGTTGTCCGAAAGTTTCAATGGAAACTGAATGCGTTTTGTTTGGTTTCAGTATGTTAGTTGTTGTTTTCACTTAAAATGTTTTCTATTTCAAAGAAAAGTGAGTCACTTTGAGACGTGGTGGCCACACTGAGGCTCGGATTGAGGTTCGGTTGAATCATACACATCAAAAATGACCCATGTATCCTTTTCCTAAAGTATCAACAGAATCCGAATGCGTTTGGTTGGTTTTCCGTATGTCAGTTGGTCTTTTCAATTAAAATGAAGTCCCTTTTAAACTATATAGAGACACTTCGAGTGGTTCCGGCCACACCGTGCCTTGGATTGTGGTGGGGTTGACTCGTACACGTCACATATGACTCATGAATTATTTTTCTAATGTTTCAACAGAATCTGAATGCATTTGGTTGGTTTTACGTATGTCAGTTATTGTTTTCACTAAAAATGATGTCCGTTTGAAACAAAAGAGAGACACTTCGAGTGGTTCTGGCCACACCGCACCTCGGATTGAGGTGGGGTTGACTTGTACACGTCACAAATGACCAATGGATAGTTTTCCTAATGTTTAAATGGAATATGAATGCGTTTAATTGGGTTTTAGTATGTCAGTTGTTGTTTTCACTTAAAATGCTTTCCATTTCAATGAAAAGTGAGTCACATTGAGAAGTGGCGGCCATACCGAGGCTCAGATTGAGGTGCAGTTGACTCATACACGTCAAAAATGAACCATGGATCCTTTTACTAATGTATCAACAGAATCCGAATGCGTTTGGTCGGTTTTCCGTATGTTAGTTGTTCTTTTCACTTAAAATGAAGTCCATTTTAAACTATAGAGAGACACTTCGAGTGGTTACGGACACACCGCACCTCGTATTGAGGTGGGGTTGACTCATACATGTCACATATGACTCATGGATTGTTTTCATAACGTTTCAACGGAATATGAATTCATATGGTCAGTTTTCCGTATGTTAGTTGTTGTTTTCACTAAAAATGATGTCCTTTTGAAAAAAAAGAGAGACACTTCGAGGGGTTTCGGCCACACCGTGCCTTTTATTGAGGTGGGGTAGACTCGTACACATCACATATGACCCATGGATCATTTTCATAAAGATTCAACAGAATCCAAAGGTGTTTGGTAGGTTTCTCGTATGTCAGTTGTTGATTTCACTTACAATTTAATCCATTTTGAACAAAAGAGAGACAGTTTGAGTGGTCCCGACCACACCGCGGCTCGGATTGAGGCAGGGTTGACTCGTACACGTCATATATGACCCATGGATCGTTTTCCTAATGTTTCAATTGAATCTGTAGGTGTTTGGTCAGTTCTGGTATGTCAGTTGTTGTTTTCACTTAAAATAAAGTCCATTTTAAAAAAATCATAGACACTTTGTGCGGTCTCGGACACACTGAGCCTCAGATTGAGGCAGGGTTGACTCGTACACATTACATATGAGTCATTTATCATTTTCCTAATGTATCAACAGAATCCTAAGGCATTTGGTTAGTTTGGCGTATGTCTGTTGTTGTTTTCACTTAAAATTAAGTCCATTTTAATCAAAAGAGTGGCACTTTGAGTGGTGTAGGCCACAACGGGCCTCGTATTGAGGCGGGTTTTACTCTTAAATGTCACATATTATCCATGGATCCTTTTCCTAAATTTTAATCATAATCATAATCCTTTTGATCGGTTTGGCGTATGTACGTGAAATATTGTCCATTTTGAACAAAAGAGAGGATGTTTGGGTGGTCCCGACCACACAGCGCCTAGGATTAAGGAAGTGTTGACTCATAAACATCACATATGACCCATGGATCATTTTTATGACGTTTCAATAGAATCTGAAGTCGTTTGGTAGGTTTCTCGTCGGTCTGTTGTTGATTTCACTTACAATTTAGTCCATTTTGAACAAAAGATATACAGTTTGAGTGGTCCAGGCCATACTGCAACTCGGATTGAGGCGGGGGTGACTCTTAAAAGTCACATATGACCCATGGATTGTTTTTCTAAAGTTTTAATAGAATCCATAGGTGTTTGGTCGGTTTCCAGTATGTCAGTTGTTGTTTTCACTTAAAATTAAGTCAATTTTAAACAAAACAGAGGCACTTTGAGTGTTGTCGACCACACCGAGCCTCGGATTGAGGAGGGGTTGACTCGTACACATCACATATGATCCATGGATCATTTTCCTAAAGTTGTAACACAATCAGAATCCATTTGATTGGTTTGGCGTATGTACGTAAAATATTGTCCATTTGGAACAAAAGAGAGGAAGTTTGGGTGGTCTAATCCACACCGCACCTCGGATTGAGGCGGGGTTGACTCGTACACATCACATATGACCCTTTTATCAGTTTCCTAAAGTGAAAATAGAATCCGAAGGCATTTGGTCAGTTTCCCGTATGATAGTTGTTGATTTCACTTACAATTTAGTCCATTTTGAACAAAAGAGAGACAGTTTTAGTGGTCCCGACCACACCGCGGCTCATATTGAGGTAGAGTTGACTCGTACACATCACATATGACCCAAGGATCATTTTCCTAAAGTTTCAACAGAATTATAAGGCATTTGGTTAGTTTGGCGTATGTCAGTTATTGTTTTCACTTAAAATTAAGTCCATTTTAAACAAAAGAGGCACTTTGAGTGGTGTCGGCCACACTGGGCCTCAGATTGAGGCGTAGTTGACTCGTACATGTCAAATATGTCCCATGGATCGTTTTTCTAATGTATCGACACAATCCGAATGCATTTGGTTGGTTTTCCATATGCCAGTTGATGTTTTTCAATTAAAATGATGTACTTTTGAAACAAAAGGCAGACACATTGAGTGGTGCCGGACACACCGCGCCTCGGATTGAGGCGGAGTTGACTCGTACACGTCCCATATGACCCATGGATCGTTCTCCTAACGTTTCAATGGAAACCGAATGCGTTTGGTCAGTTTTCCGTATGTACTTAAATTGTTGTCCATTTTAAGCAAAAGAGATCCACTTAGAGTGATTTCGGCCACACCGTGCCTCAGATTATGGCAGGGTTGACTCGTACACATCACATATGACCCATGGATCATTGTGATAATGTATCGACACAATCCAAATGCATTTGGTCGGTTTTCCATATTCCAGTTGATGTTTTTCACTTCAAATGACGTCTGGGGGGGGGGGGCTGTCTGGGGTCCAGGGAGGAGGGTGGGGGGCTGTGCGGGGGGCTATCCGGGGGGTGTTCGGGGGGTTGTACAGGGTCCACTAAGGCTGGTGGGGGGCTGTCTGGGGGGCTATTCGGGGGGCTATCTGGGGTCCAGGGAGGAGGGTGGGGTGGGGGGCTGTCCGGGGGGCTGTTCGGGGGGTTGTCTAGGGGCTGTCCGGGGCTGTTCGGGTGGTTGTCTGGGGTCCAAGGAAGAGGGTGGGGGGCTGTTCGGGGGGTTGTTTGGGGGGATGTTCAGGGGGTTTCCGGGGTCCAGGGAGGAGGGTGGGGGGGCTGTCCAGGGGTTTGTTTGGGGGGATATCCATCGGGGCTGTCCAGGGTCCAGGGAGGAGGGTGGGGGGTTGTCCAGGGTCCAGGAATGAGGGGCAGTGTATGCGACCACTATCTGAAGCATTGTGAAATGAAAAATCTATAAAGATCTCTAAATTGTTTTGAAAATAGCTTGAGATCCGATTGGTTTCATACATCCAACTTCTGTCCATTATGTAAAAAGAATTTATATAAGTCATTTTGTCATAAACAATTCAATAGGATTTAACTTTAATAGAAAATACATTTAAGTAAACGATAAAGGAAGAAGTTTCTAGTAAATGTAGTGAAAAGCACCCCACCCTCATAAAAGATAGTATTGGACAATAAGGACACATAATATACAACGTACAATGAGAACCATATTTAGTTGACCCTAAAGTTATATTAGTACAGTCATCTTGGGGGAAATGGAATATATGATCCTGGTTAACTGATGAATTCAAAAGCTCGTATTCCATATGTTGGACACTATCTAAGGTAAGAAATCATGTGAGGATGAGTTGACATCACTCAATTTCTTACTTGCTAGTGAGAATGAGGGCTTAAATTAATGAATTGAGTTCACTGATACCATGTCAACCGTTATACACACCACGTGAACCCTTATACACACCATATGAACCCTTATACCATGTCGTCATTATTACAACCATTAATAACAACTTATTAAATAACATCACTAGTTAAAGATAATCAAATTGAACATAAATCAATAATAATATTGGATATATCAAGTAAAATGAAGTCATATTATCTTACATCATAAATGACCACCCGCAACCATGATTAATGACCACAAAGCTCCCCTTTTGGCCAAATCAAAAGTGAAAACAAAAACACATAGTTGTAGAAAAAAAACTTCATTTGTGTGAAGAATAATAATCTCATGGTCCTCATGATATTTGAACCATGCAGTCATGATTTTCGAGATGAACTTGTATCCATGAAACCATATGAGAAACACGATTCAATACATGCATTTTTCTGATTTTCCCAAGCATTTTGAGGGATCCCAAATCAGTGAAAATGGTCATTGTGTTTTAAAAAGGTGATTGAATAACACATGTACTATGTTGAAGGTAGAATGATTAATGGTTATATTAGGAAAACTAATATTCACTAATATTGTGAATTTGACATTATGTGAATTAGTTTCATGTAGAAGGAAGAAGTACTAATTAGGGACCATATACTATTTGGAAAAGTTCATGAAGATACTCCATATGTTCTATTGTGCAAAGGATAAGTGAAAAGTGTGTCATTTATATATATATATATATTGATAGAAACATGATACATACTTGTTATGTAATACACATAGTGTACAAAAATTAAGATGAACAATATCTTCATGTTTGGCATGATCTTAATGAAAGGAGTTATTTTCATGAAATAATATCAATAAATATTACAAACAATTTCTTATTAATTCCTATACATGAAGCTATAATATTTGAAGTAGATTAAAAAAAACTATGAATCATCAAAATTAGAACACAATAAAGAGACACCATGCCCTTATAAATTTAAATGTATAATGAAAACATTAATTGGACATACAGCGATATAGGGATTTGAGTACACAATTTGTGGAACAATCATAAAATTTTACAAAAACCCTAATAATTGGGAATAACGAAATCGAAAATAGAAGGATATGATTTATAACAGGTGGAACTGTATCCTTGATAAAACATAGAAGGAGTCTAACCTGGTAGGTGCTGATCCGATAGAAGATGTGGGGATTGGGAAGTCCTTCTGCCAAGGAATCGCTCCAGGAGACGAGCAGAAGGATTCTGGAATCGTGGGGAGGCCGCTGCCTGCATTTTGGTATTTGGGGATTTTTTTTCCCAACGGTTCTTTAGAACCGTTGGGAAAAACCAATATTTCCCAACAGTTTTATAAAACCGTTGGGAAAACTAAGGAAAATCCAATATTTCCCAATGGTTTCATGAAAACCGTTGGGAAAACTATGTTTTCCCCCACTTTTCCCACCGGTTTTATGAACCCGTTGGGAAAAGTAAGTTCTTGAAGGTCTTTCCCAACGGTTTATAAAATCCGTTGGAAAGACAACATATTCCAATGGTTCAAGGAACCGTTGGTATACAACTGCTTGGAAAACTCCCATTTCCAGTAGTGAACAACGATAGACTTAAGAGAGATTCTATAGAACCTTTAATATATAAGCAACCTTCCCAACATGATCAAGAATTTAAAAATCACTATTATACCTAGGGATAATATTTACCTTCTTTCCAAATACCATTACTCTTTTCAATGAATATATTTTTATAAATACCTTTTCACCCACATCGGGCACTAGGATTTTTGTCAATTATTAGCATATGGTTTTTGTGGACTATGAGTTGATGTTATATGTTTTTGAGTATATGTATAATTGTATTTTATTTCATCAACATGATTAGGCCTCAATATATTTCTTCCCCAACATCATTCCATCATATTGGAGTCTTTCACTTCTTTCAAAAGAGGGCTTACTAAGAATCCTTCTGATTACTAGTGTGGATGATATTGATATAATAAAATTCTAATAATGATTGTTGTTGACCTCAATCACCAAAAATTTCTATAAGGAATGTTCCCAACATTTCTTGTATCAGTGGAACAATCCTCTCAGACTTACAATTTTTTTGAGGATCATAATTAATGCCAAAATATATATCTATATGATGAGCATGCGGAAGACTTCCCCAGAACATTGATGTAAACCTATGATCCTTTTTCAAAATAATTCAATGTAGTACTCCTTTAAATCATAGAATCTTTTTAATATATATTATAAAAATATTATCATAAAATAATTCGTTTTTAATAGTGTTGAATTGTGTTTACTTCATATGAAAATCAACTATATCCCACATAGAATTACAGTGTTCAGATGTTTTGGGAAGAATAAAGATAAAATATATGGGGATGGTTTCTCATTTCCATTCTGGCATGGTTTGTGGTTGTAACATCCCATTTGACTTTTGTATATGAACCTTATCTTTTTTACAAACCATTCTTTTGAGAAACATATTCTGCAATAACTTTGTTCATGTCATCTGACTAGAAATAATATTTTAGAACCCTATACATCTTTGTGCATTAGTGATGAATAGAGAATGACAAACTATGATACACATCTAATAGCTAGCTCATTAATCCAGGTATGAGACGGATATAAATATTGTTCTTGGGAATCATAATTCCATCATAATAAAAGTTGAAATTAGGAACAATTCTCACCATCTTTTGTATCTTTAAATCTTCTTTCCACGATTCCTTAATCATCACATATATAGATAGTTGAACATTTATTAGAATCAGATAATACTTCCCTCCTTTAAGTTAAATGTCTATATTAAATATTTTCAAATACATTAATATTGGATGTTTTGCGGTCCTCATAATATTGAAGAAAGGATAGTTCTTTTAACATAAATAATCTATCACCATGTTTACTTTACCAGGGCGGTAATGCATGGATCATTCACAATCTTTAATCAAATACAACCATATTATTTTGTGTGTATAACAAATCCTTTTGAGTTAAAATATATATTAAACATTTATGATCAGAATATATGTCATGCCTTTATTCATAAACCAAATTTCTCTATATTGTTCAATGAAGAAGTTATACCAGATTACAGAAAATCATGAGTTGGATATTATTTATCATTGATCTTTAATTTTAATGGGGTATAATCTATCACTATATTAGTTTTCAGGATAACAAGTCGTGTACCCTTCATTGATGTATAGCTATAGATAAAAAACATTTCTCCACTATAGTTTAGTGTGAGCATAGATTCAATAACTATACCCCATTTTAGTTCCTTGAAATTGTCATCCCATTCCATCATTCATATGAACATAAAACCATTATAAGTGAACATAGAGTGTGGACTACATAATCATGAGAAATATATCAGAAAACATTGATAATATCCATCTAAACCAAGAATACTATAGATATTACTAATGAGTGTTGGAATTTGTTATCATTTAATAACATCTATGTTTTTTGGATACACAGTTATCCCCTCTCTTGATATTATTTGACCCATGAATGAATCATTATGAAGATAAAATTCATACAAGGTAAATTTCTCATAAAGATTCACCTTTTTCAGGGAATTTAATACAATCCTCAAGTGATTATACCATTATTTCTTAATAATTTAATATAAAATAATATCATCTAAAATACTAAAACAAAATTATAACCACATTCTATAGATACTCCATTAATTTAATCTATGAATATACTGAGGGAATTAGTAAGTCCAAAAGTCACCACTATAAATTCGAAGTGTTCATACCTTGTAATGAATTTCATCGTAGCTATACTATCCTTATTAAATATCCTTTTATGATATAAATAATGAAGATGAATCTAATAAATGTATTGAGAACCATTTATTTGATCATATATATCATTAATACGGGGTAAGGGACATTTGTTCTTTATAGTGATATTGTTATATTCTCAATAATAAATGCATAGTCTCATTGACCATTATTTCTTTTTAAAAAAATTAAACCCACTCAATGTTGAAACATCGGGAATATGAATCCCTTGTAATTATTCACTTCAATTTTCTTCTTAAATTCTGGTAACTCATCTAGGCCCTCTCTACATGGTGTATTTGAAATAAGTATATAATCTGATATGAGTTCTACAGAAAATTCAACAACACGATTTAGTGGATGACTTGAAAATTCATGAATAATTTCATCAATAAACTGCTGTAAAATAGGTGTATCCTTGATTTTGAGTTTTTCCCAACCATATGAAATAAATAAACATTATTTATAGTAATTAATACCTAAACACTATATAAAAATTCCATTGGATTTTAATATTCTTCCTTGAATTCATAGATGATCATATATTTATTTAGAATATGAAATGTGACTTCTATTACTTGATAATTGATTTAATCTCCATATAGTAAAATCCAATCGATGACATGAATCACAATGAACTAAAATAAAGGATGTGTCATAAGATTTGTTGAAATAACATTAAAACAATCATCAGTTAGAGAAGAATTATAAAATTGTGACACAATTATTGTTCCATTATGAGTTTTTAAAGCTAAGAAAACATCTAATTCTTTTATTAATATGGAAATACCGATAGAAAATTTATTATAAATAAAAATTTTTGTGGATCCAAAATCAAATAAAATAGTAACTATTTATAGTTGATTCTATGTGTCCTTTTTACCACTTCATTTTCATACACACTACGCTAGTAGTGATCACATGTGATTTTACATTGACATTGTAATTAATAGATTTCTGATATCGATCATCATAGATATTTATTGGATTTGTGAAATTTTTTAGAATAACACATATTTTAATTTCACATGATGAATTGAAGGGTGGGAGGTTCATTTTATGGAACCTTTTCTCTATTTTCATTGTTAGCTTTCTTTTTTCCATCACCATATTAGGGAATTTCCTAATGACAATATTTACCATAATAAAAACATCTACTAGTCCCCTTATAAAAGTTAACTCTATGTTTCTTTACACACATTGAGAATAATGTAAAGATCATATTATTTGTACTATGTTAATTTTTATTTTCAATTGAATATCATATTTCTTTTTAATCATACCCCAACTGTTTACGAGTAACTCCAATATCCATATCATCCTTGAGATAACATTGAATGATATCATTATAGATACTGAGGTTCCATATATTTGATATCATTGGAAAACTTGGTTTTAAGCCACTGAAGAATTGGTCAACCCAACTATCATATTAGATTAAAATTATAGAATTTTACATTGTAAGTATTGTAATATTTTCCCCATATGTATGAAAGCACTAATCATTATTTCTCATAATTTTAAGGATCTTTTCAATATTAATTAAAAGAATACGGGGAAATTAGATATTTAAAAATAATTTATTGAACTCATCCCATTCAATGTAGTTAATTTCATCTCGTTTCCTCATATTCTTGATGAGATTCCACAATTGTTCTGATTAACCTTCCAAACTATATAATGAAAAAAATTAATTTTTCATGATCTTGATTTTGGAGAATGGAAATAATATTTTCAAAGGTACTGATCCATTGATCAGCCACTAGTGGATCAAAATACCAACTGAAATAATGTGGATTCTACCTCAAGAAGGACTAAAATAATGTTGGTCCCCCATTTTCATATATAGATTTCCAGCTTGAGTCATAGTATGAGAATTATGTATGATCATAACAACATGATTTTTTATTCTAGCTCCCATAACATTTAGTTTATATAGAATTAATTTTTTTCTTTTCCCATCATATTCAATTTTAGAATAGTTCCTTCAGGTTCTAGCCACTGAATACAACAAAAATTCATATACTGAGAAACAAAAATCATAGTGTAAAATCCACATAATCAAGGGAAATTACTTATAATATTTAAATTATATACACCCATGGATTTATCCTAGTATATTTATGATCATCACCAAAACTATAGGATTTTATTATACCCTTGGAGTTTTCTTTAGGTTTCTTATTACAGTTTCTCATTATATTTTTCAAAGGATATCTAAAAATTTCATTAATACTCACTATAGTGGCCCATTATTTTTATGCATAGACATTAAATATAAATAAAATACTATTAATTTCAAAACATAAGATGTTATCAAAATAAATTTATAGGATGAGTGTCTTTGAAAACAATTTAATATAAAAGATTCATTAAAAACATTTATATCGTCTCCATATAATTCATTCTTTACTAGAACACTTTTTAACAGATATTTATTATTACCTTTCGTCATTTCATTGGGAAATTAACCATAATAATAGGTGATACTAGATTCTCAGTAAGTGTAATTAAGGGGGATCATGTAAAAATAAGGGAATAAAAAAATTGTAAAAAAATTTGAAATTTATATGCAGAATATCAAGGATCATGATGTTGATTTATGTAATTTTTCATGAATATTCAATGTGAAAATCATATAAACTATGAATGAACATAATTCATTGTAGTATAATATAATACCTGAAAATTTGGAATACAAATAATCATGAATTTTTTTTCATATTATTCAAGACTCAATACCAAGAACTATATAGAAGATAAACCCCCCCTATAAAACAGAGTTCACCACTTTCTCAAACCTTGTATTACTGGACGATGTTTTGTCCTTTTCCATCCTGCTATTACAAAACAAATTTAACTACTATTTGAGTCCTATATATCTCATGAGATATAACTACTTACCCAATGAATTGGAGGTATATATAGTTCCCACCAAACAAATAATGAAAAAATACATATTTATTCCACAAGAAAATAAAAAAATAATTATTTCAGGACCCATAAAAATAAATGGGGTACATAAACATTTCATTATAATATTACTCATGGAAGAGAAATATAATTCATAAAAATAGATCCATTATAAATATAAATCATTAATAGAAATAATAATATTTTTATCATTTGATTATGTCCCTAATAAAATATATGTAACACAAAATAACTTTCTATTATATGGAAAATTAATTTGAAATATCATTTGAATTAATTCTTGATAAAAATATACTCTCATTTTAGAATTTTGTTTCCTAAAAGGCCGCATAATTTTATAGAAATAATTTCATTTGAAAATAAACATATAAGTGGGTCAGGTAAGATTCAAAGATTCTAAGAGTTAGGGAATTTAAACATTAATTAATGCCATTTAGGTTTAAAAACATTACTTTCGTACTTTTCTAAAAAAGTCACAAAGAACCTCACTTGGAAAATGACAAAAAGGACTCCTTTTAAACTGTTCAGTAAAAATTCAAAAAACATTAAAAATAACTCTAAACTATTTTATAAGAAATTTTAAAAATATTTTCGAAAAAATTTTTAGAAACATTGACATATAAGATAAATATTCCCCTGCATATACTTATATATAAGCAATTCTTAATAATAATGAGATTATGATGTTAATTCTTACATTTGGTATGATTTTCTTTTGACATATTTAAAAATAATATATAATGGTTTAAATAATTTTATTAATTAATTAAATAACTATATTTATATTTATTATATAATATATAATACTTTTATATCATATTATTACCTGTTTGTTAATAATATTTCATTATTACCCATCTTTCTGGTGTCAACTTCTTCATTTTACTATGCATCTTTGGTTATATACGACTAAGTCATTATACATAGGATATTGTTATATCATCCAAAAAATTATTATAAGGTAATTTATATCACAATGAATTTTTATATAAAATTATATAATCATTATTTAATGGTGAACATAGAAAATCAATTTTATCTCTTCAGGGAGACAGTGGGTCGTATATACGCACGAGTGATGGTATCACTACCCTAATGGTAAAATGGTATTGTATAAACTGGATTATTTTTACTTTTTATTTAATTACTATAATTATTTAATACACACACAGATATATATAATCCATCATTATACCCATCAAAATAAATTTCTCATGAAAAATAGATTACACCACAACTAGGAAACGATATATCATACATATGAAAAGGCAATGCTTTTTTCATAGGATGAATACAATGTATAATATGGTTGTTACACAATAATTATAATATATCAGAATATATTTGATATTTTATTTATTACATTATAATGGAAACAACACATGAATTGGAAATAGAATGTGAAATAAATTTTAAAGGGTCAATACAGGTGATTTCTTCTTCATCAGCAAACATCCTTTAGATATCCTCTTTGGGAAAATATGATTGGACTTTTGAGATGACCAGAACATCCTGAATATGTCATAGTTTTTTAGAAGATAAATTTTATGGGTTTGATATAGATATAAGTATCAATGTGATACGAATAAGTGAGGTAGGAGGTTCTCCTTTTTAATAAAAGCTAGGGGCACATGCTTGAATTTTTCAAAACATTAATTTATAAAAATTCATTATAAATTGAATTACCTTAATAATTACATGTATTATAATAATAAATGATATATGGATGTAATATCATGAAACAATATATTTTATACATTGTTGTTCATTTTTATAAACATTATCATTTTAATTAACCCTTAGTTAACATATTATTATTATAATTATCATATGTTTGTTTTCCAGTTTTTAAATGGTGTAATTTTTACTTATGTGATATCAATTAGACCATAAATAGAAAAAATAAAACATCTTATACAATATTATAATTAGTTTATATTTTAAATATTATTTATGAATTTTAATTAATTTAAACAATAATAATTTGATAAAATATAATTAGTGTACATTTTGACACGATTAATTAAATGGAATTTTAAAAATATAAAGATAACATGATAAAATAAAAAAAAAAATTTCATTATATCTAAAATAGATAATGGTACTCTTTATAACTATTTTTATTAAATTAATTAATTTTAATTATATTTTTTTATATTCTATTTACATTAATTTGAATAATCTAATAAAAAATATTAACTACAATAGTGTTGTTTAATTATTTACTTGGGAACTTTATTAATTTAAAAATTAAAATAAAATACCATGATTAATGTACGTATTCTATATTTCATAAGAATATTTATTGAGGAATATATCTTATTGATAAAACTATATTAAAATTAAAGAATTTTTGAAAGTTAAATATTTCATAGTAAAATATTTATTAAATAAACTTTAATAAATATCATTATCTCATTTAAGTGGCCTAAAAATAGAAAAATAAATTTTCATCATGAATATTTTTTATGTTACCAATTTATATTTAGATTCCTTATTAACATAAATTTTCCTTATATGGACTCCTATAGTATATTTTAGACAAAAAAGTGACATTTCGTGACTTTCTTTGATTTAAATGATAAATTGAAAAATTTAATAGAATAATTTCTACTAGACCACTTTTGTTTTATACTTAAGTGTGAAGAGTAAAATTATAATAATGGAAAATAATTTTTTCATGTGTTATGGTCATTTTAAAATATTTATCTTTTATTTTTCAAACTAAATTACCCAATCTTCATTTTACCATGGTAACAAATTTTACCAAAGTTACAATTCAAATTCGAGAAAAATAAAACGGTCACATTCACTAAATATGTACTTTTAGAATCTATATTTGCGATAAATTTTTAAAATTTTAAAACTCATAATTTTCAGAATCTAGTTTAAAATTAAATTGATAAATTTCCTAAATCTTTTTTTGGATAAATTTCCTATTAAAACATAAATCATTTTAATAATATATTTTTTTATAAATTATTTTACAAAATGTGTAATTGGATTAATTTAATATTAATATTACCTAATTAAAATTTCATAATTATCTAAAATATAATTTTACCATATAAATACTTTTAAAAAATCATTTTTCAATAAAACTCAGTATTTTTAGTATTCTATAAAGATTTAATGTTTTTAAACAATTATGTAAAAAAATATTTTTAAAAAAATACTGACATTATATATACAAAAAATAAAATTAATTTTGTCAAATAAATTTTCTAGTTCTTGTAAAATAATAATATTTATTCATAAAAATATAGAAAAACTCATTTAAAATGAAAATGATTTTTTTGAAGAATAAAGTGACATTACTAAAAATTATGTGGCCAATTTATAAGAATGTACCAATATATTGATATTCAGTTTTAAATTAATATATATATATATATATATATATTAAAAGGTGGTGTTATGGTCAAAGACCAGAAAACAATATTTTATTATTGAAAAGAAAACAACGAACGATTATTACATAAGAATGAATGATGGGATTTTATTGCAATCCCTATAAAAAAGGTAATGTAAATCAGAAGGGATATTATTCTTCGAGCTAATGTTATGGTTGACTCCCATATTATAGATCCCATATACAATCTTGTTCGCTTCATGATATGTGTAAGAGGAAATAAAGCTAATTTCCATGAGTGAGTGAATACAGTCCATCCATCTTGAAGTAAGAACCCATGCTAGGTGAAAAAATTCATTCCAAATGGCTTGAACAATACTCATAGAGTCCATCAAAATCTACATACTATTCTAGCCATGATATTTAGAAAAAGATATGGAATTAATCACACTCATCATTTTAGATTCTATAGAAGAGATGTTACCACAACTACTATAAAAAGATCCAAGAATCAGCTCATGGTGGTTTTTGAAAATAGAACCACATCCCGAGTGTCTAGGATTTCCTATAGAGGCACCATCAACACTGACTCTTATCTATCATGGGGGAGGATCCCGCTAGAAAATATCAGATGTACAGATATTATGATGGTAAATAACATTCACTTCAAGTCTCCAAAGAATCCCAGGGTCACTAATAGTGTTGCTGCATTGATCCTTTTGAAATGAAGCGGCTTCAAGAATGGAAGTACAGATTCATAGTTTACTTGTATTAACACTAAAATAGTGATTATTTTGAATATAATATTTTCTATCTTACCATATCAGATACAGAAGTTCACATATGGATGTTATGAAGAAATTATTGATTTTCTAGGAGTTATACCTATCAACACAATGTTGAAATTGATGGTCAAAAGAGTCAAAAAGAAACTATCTACACTCAAAAAGATCAAAAACATAATTCCATAGGGAACTTTCCATTTCAAATGAAAGAAATATGTGATTTATGTATTGCCGGTGTTGGATATAAAAATGAAATTTAAAACAAAGATTAATTCCAAATGATTGAAGACAAGTGTCTATAGGGATCATTTTGTAGGACACACGCTAAAAAACATTAAATCATGATGGTTTTAACACAATTTTATAGAAATTTTTAAACCACCTCAAGTTATTTTCAATGTTATTAAAATATTGATCATAAAATTTCGTAGAGTAAATCATCCCATTATGATCAGGTTCCCAAATTAAAAAATCATCAATGGTGGTAAAGGGGTAATTTTCAATAACCTTCATGACATTGTCAGGTAACCTAGAGTCTTTTGAGATTAACATATCTTTAATATAGTGTTTAGAAGTTTGAGTAATAGGAACCATGTAATTGGGAGTATCACACACCCAATTATTAATCTAATAATTCAAGGTAGGGTCTTTTATAACCATCCAGCTAGAGTTAGACATTACGTTAGTAAAAACATTCCCAATGGATGACTAGATAGATGAGCTCATGTGATTAATATTTACATTATTTTTTTATCAAGTAATTGATTTTTTAGAAATTCAACAGAGGGAGAATTATTATGAATAATGTTCCATGTAACCTATCTTATAAATAATTGTTGAAAAAAAATTAATTTTTTTATGGAAAGACCACCTTTATCGAAAGGATTATAACAGGTCTACCAGAGAAAAAATAGATGATTCCTATTAATAGTACACCCACAACACACAATGTTTTTGATGGAAACATTTATGAGAATAAAGAGACCAATAATCCATTTAAAGACCATCATGTAATAGACCATTTTCGAGATAATCATATACATCACAAGACAAATTCTACCCACCATAGAGAGTGATTGGCCTTTCCACGAGGAGAGTTGCCGAATAATTTGGTCAAATATTGTGAAAAAATAAATAGATTTTGGTCTGCCCCAAAAAATGGCAGCACCAGGATAATTGAAGTGGAGAGATCAATCCATATATCCTAAAGCATTAAGGATATTGGTTTTTCTATTGGATGGTTTTTTTAAAAAAAGATGTAATATTTTTCAAACTGATAGTTTCCCATAAACATCTTCATAATGAGAAAGAGAAATTTGGAGGTTATTGATATTTATCTTTTACCCCTATATGAAAAGGATGATGTTATCTACATATAAGCGGTGTGTGGGGGAATTGAAATTTTTAGAGGCAATAATATTTTTAATCTTGTTTTGATCCACTAGCTATGTAAGCAATCTACTCTAGTAATCCTCATAAATCTAGAAATGAATAGCGAAGAGAGGTTCATCCTGTATAACTCTTTTGGGACATTTAAAATATCCCTTAATAGATTTACTAATAAAGATACAGATGAAAGGATAAATTAAAATAGTTTTAATTCTATTTATACGAGTGTCATTAAATCCAATGTTCCTTTGAAATTGGAAAATAATGTTTCAATCAATTGTATTAAAAGTTTCTCAAATTTCATGTATAATGGCCACATTCACACCTATTTTAGTAGTATTCAATAGGTAGGTGAATTCTGAGGAAACACATATACAATATTGGATATACATTCCTTTTACAAAACCTAACTGATTCTACGAAACAAGTTTATTAATAATGTAAGAGATCCCATTTGGAAGCATTTTAGTAATTATTTTTTAGAGATAATTGATAAGCTCAATGGATCTGAAAAGCTGAATCTCATCTGCATTCTTCGATTTAGGGATTATAGAGACGAATTGGGAATTTATACCATGAGGGAGAATGTCTTTGTAAAATAAATTCCTGATCAATCTCCAAAAATCATCCCAGATCACATCCTAATTAGTCTGATAGAAACCATTATTGAAGCCATCTGGTCCTAGAGAATGATGTGAATTCTGGAAAAAGACCATGTCTCCAATCTCATGATCAAGATGGATGCTATTAAGAATTTTTTTTCATCTTCAATAACCACATACAGGATTATATTTGTCTGTATATATTTATTATATAAGGGTCCATTAGAAATATTATCAAAATAAGAGACAAATTGATTAGCAATATCTTTATATGAATCAATGAGTTTGTCTATGTATTTTAGAATAGCAACTGGCTTAACAGATTTTCAAGATCGATGAAGGGAGTTTTTATATTTTGTAATTTTTTGACCATCATTAAGCCATTTAGCATTAAAAATTTGTTTTATAATGTTGTCCTTAATGTTAAGAGTATACACTAGTTATTAGAAATATTAATTTCATGTTGAGGAACTTAAGAAATGTTATAGCAAGTATTGACATTTTGAATTTGGGAGAGATCCTCTTTCAAATGAATCAATTCATTGACCATTTTTCCAAAATTGGATCTACACCACTCGTTAAAAACATGATTTAGATTCATTAATTTAAATGGTTATCAAAAAGTTTAATTATAATTAATCATAGAAAACCCAGAGTTTTTAATAATGTTCAAACAATAAGGATTAGAAGACCAAGAAATGTTGAATCTAAAAGGTAAAGCATGATTGTTGGTACTGAGAGATAATTTGACACTGATAGGATGATAGTCTGAGGTTATTTTAGGAAGAGTTATTCTAGATATGTTTTATAATTTATCTATAGATAGAACATTAATAAAATCCCTATCTAATTTACTAGACATCACCCTATTGTAATGTTAGCTATATTAGATGAACAAGGCACAAGTGAGGTTAAGTTTAATAATATTGTAATTCTCTATATTGGAGTTAAATTCCCTTTATGAAATATTGGAGTTATATGGGCACAATTTCTCACATGGTGTGAGAATGGCATTGTAGTCTCCAAAAACAAACCAAGGGTTATGAATGCTATTTATAATATTGGAGAGCTCATTCCAAAGGGGCATCCTATATTGGTATATATTATTTGAAAAAAAAAATTGAGTAGATATGAGTATGCTTAAAAAATAGTCACAGGTAAAATATTGATCATAAATATTAAAAATATTAACATTCTATAGAGAGGAATGAAAAAACATCAAGAGCATTTCAACTGAGGTGCCTTTGTTGAGAGCCCCTAAAAATGTAAAACCAAAATGCAAAAAGATATAAAAATATAGATGAATAATCGATCTTATGTTCATAAATGTAAAACATTTTAAAAATACGATGATTAATAATCCTTTTTATAACATTAAATTTGTCAGGATTTTCTATTCCCTTATAGTTCCAGTATCATATTTTCATTTACACATGTTTCTAGGATTTGAGCCAAATTTTTTCTTTTACACTGAGTTTTTATTTATAGTTGATCATCATGGAGTGTTGGTTATCTTAAATCTATTTTACATAACCTATTTTCTTCTAGGAGAAATATGGCGTAGGATTTTAGTACCATCTTTATCCTCTGTATACTTTTAAACACCCATTTTGTGTTAGAAGGTGAATGTAATTGACTATTTAGAGTAGTAAATGAAGTCTCCTTCTGGATAGCCTGATCTGAATTTAAGTTGGGTACATTAAAATTATCCTTGTAAAATTATTTTTTGTCCCTAAAAACAATATAATTTGATGATCCAACACTAGCCAATGTAGAAGAGATCCAACCCTTATTATACTACCTTGTTTAGGAAGTCTCCTTAATAGGTGCAATATGGTCCTGCTATTTTCAAGAGGCATAAGAAAGATACCATTTTTTAGTAGTAAAGTCTTGTTTAGACTGTTGTAAACCGTCCCCAATATAAATGAATTCATCTTTCAAAATTATGAGATTCCTTTGTACTACATTCAACAGTGACAGAATGGTCCGAGAGAGATGTCTTCTCCTCACTCGATATTAGAAATGGATTAAAACGGTTTCATTTAACATCAGTATACTGATCACCAACTAATTCATGCACATTAATGTTCTTATTTTTAGAATCAATGGGTATTGGGGGATGCTTATCTCATATATTCATGTCCATAGATATGTTTTAATCTTCTCTTAGTGGAAAAAAATTCAAATAAATCAATTATCCACTATAATATATTGGGGAGTGATGTTAGGATTCTAGTTATTAATAGGGGTTTATTATATGGTGATTTTCCCGACTCGGTATGAGAAATGGGGTATAATGGTTTCATTTGACATCATTTTTCCTATCACTAACAGGATCCTGCATATTACTATTGGTATTTTCAGAATAAAGAGATGCAGGGGGAATGTTAGCACGAGTAGTCATGTCTACATATGTGTTTAGATATTCTATAAATGGGAAAGCATTCATATCCTTCAATATTAAAGTGGAAATGTTTTTTCTATAATTTCAATTTCTTTTTGGTCATGTTTAAATATTCTCATGGCCCTTGATTGAATCATATTGATAGATTATTTATCCTCAGAACCATTTTCCAATTCTTATACTAAATTTGTCTTTGATTTCCCATCTTCAACACTAAATTAATTCAAAATCTTGGATTTTATATTATATATTTCATTTTTATTCAATGAATATTGAGGTTTATTTAGGGTTAGGCCTTTATCCTTCTTTTTTAGATTCATTCCATTAAACACCAATAGATTGGGAAGACTATTTGTGTACAACTATAAAATTTTGTATTAAATGTCATATTATTTTGTTGTACTCGAAGAAAGGAGGCTTCCTCTCATACTGAATATCCACCATAGTCCTATAATAATTCGCATTAAAAAGAATGGACTCTGGTAATTTAGATTCGATATTTACATCTACGAAGACTCATAACCCCAATTCCCATTTAAGGTTCTTTAATAAATTTTTTGGGGGGTTCCAATACAATATTATAAATCATTTAAGATATTTGAATGCTAGAAAATCCAATTTAAATCGTGATATCTAACCCATACATCTTCCACAGTATTTTTATGTGTATTCAAGTTAATAGAAAAATCTCATTTATAGATATATAATAGGATAGGTTTTGAGATTTAAATTACATATTCTCCAAACCCGATCATGGTAATCCTGCAAGGTCAATGATATATTGAAAACCCCATTTCCTTCTGGGATGAGATTCTTGTTTGTAATACCACAATAGTGATAAATGTGTGGTTTTAGATCGTTCTACGACTATGGTTTATCAGCTTTCAAGTAAGAAATTTGTCCCATTATTGAAAAAATACACGTTTGGGTTTTCTGTTGAATAGCCTCGGGATCAGCTTCTATAGAAAATACTCCCCCATCCATCTTTTGTTAATCATTTATGGCGTCATTGATGCTGATTAAGATAGATTTGTGCCCATCAAATTCTCAAGGAAGGGGATCCCCCTAGCTTTAGCATTATGCACTTAATTTTTAGTGTCTTCTTCCAGGGGTTTATCCACAGCCGATTGTGTATCTGTGGATTCGAATGATCACTCCCATTCTAGGTCGATGGAATATATGAATCAATTGATTTAGAAAGTGGCGATCTAAGATTTTATGATTTCCATGTGAAGATAATCCCTAATCATGTTTATGCTTGCCAGAGGAGTTCTCATAAAAATGTGAACAATGGTAAATCTTTTTCATCATTCCATCTTAATATATATTATATTAATTTGTATTTTATATATATTTCTACTAAATTAAAAACCAGGTTATTACATAAATATATAATCACGCATTTCTTTTACACTCACAATTGTGTGCAACACAAGAATAATTAACGTATTCCATGATCATAACGAAATGAAGTGTGGGAAGTTCATTTTGGGTATCCTATTATCTATTTTCATCATTTACTACCTTTTTTCCATCACCTAGAAAAAAAATATCCTGATGAACTTATTTACCACTCTAAAAATAGTTACTAGTTACCTGAATAACTTTTCTTCAATTTTTATTTCCACAATATGATAATAAATGAAATCACATGTTTTATCACTATGGTTTTGATATATTACCTTGAATTAAAATTTCCTCATCTTATCAAAAGTATAACATTTATGGGTAAATCAAATATTTGTTTCAAACATGAGATAAAATTGAACAATTTTTTATTTCTAAAGAAGTCCTTTATGGATAATAACCTTTCATAG
The DNA here is from genome assembly GCA_963277665.1 of Viscum album. NCBI lineage: Eukaryota > Viridiplantae > Streptophyta > Magnoliopsida > Santalales > Viscaceae > Viscum > Viscum album. The sequence continues at coordinate 1,154,203,183 of OY728153.1, read as the reverse complement.
AATTGATTTTAAACCACTTAATAATAGATCATCCTCACTCTCAGATTGGATGATAATTGTAGAAGCATATCATACAATTCTTTTTAATTTTCATTTTATGTACCAATAAATTTATAACCTTTTCCTTATGATCAAAAAAATTATTCCCCATTTTAATTCAAATAATTTGAGAAAAGTAATTATTTAAAAATAAGTTATTGAACATGTCAAATTACATAGAATAATTTTCATCTCGACTCCTCATATTATTGATGAGATTACACTATTTATCCAATTCACATTCCAAACTATAAGGCTTAAAAATTACTTTTCTCATGTTATGGACTTTGTATAATAGGAAATATATTTTCAATGGTACTGATCCATTTTTCTACTAGTAGTGGATCATAATAACCACTAAAATATTGTGGATGCTACCTCATGAAAGACTCAACATAATGTTGTCACATTTTTTTATAATTTAGATATCCTAAAATATTCATAACATTAATAATTAATGTGAGCACAACAACAAGATTTTGTATTCCATCTCCTTTAAAATATAGTTTCACAGGTAATAAATAATTTCATTTCACATTGAATTCTTCAACAACAATGATCTTTCACTTTCAACACATTTAATAAAACCAAAAGGTATAGTGTGTTCAATACTCATCATAGAGGTAAAAAAACATAATCAAGGGAATTTATTATAATATTTTAATTTCAGAAACCACAGGTTTATCATATATTATTAATGATCAAAAACACTATATGATTTTATCATGTACTTATAATTACTCTTAGGGTTCTTAAAAAAGAGTTCTCTATCATGTATCTAATGGTTAACATGTACTTTCTATCACACAACCAATAACAGTCCATATTTACATATATAGACATTACATCTAAATTGAATAATATTTGTTATATAACATAACAAAACCATGCTATAACTATATAGTATTAATGTATTTTGATAATTAGAAATATAAACAACTGCTTTATAGAACATATACAATGTATCCTAGTTATTACATCATTATTAGAACCCTTTTTTACTCATCTTTCTCAATTCCATTCATCATAACATTATGAAAAGAAACTTATGGAAGGGTGAGGTCAGATGTTCAATAAGGGGAATCAAGGGAGGTAACATAATAATAAGGTCATAATAACCTAAATATAACATTTTAAAATTATATAATGTATATCAAGAATAATGATAATGAGTTATAGAATAAATCCTGGATTTTCAGAGGATAATAATTATAATTAATGAAAGAACATAATTCATGGATATATAACAAAATACATGAAATTGTGGAATACACATAAGCATAGAAAGTATTTTTGGAATTTTTAAAGGATAACTTCTAAGAGAATCATATAATATTTTTTTACTGATACAAGTTCACTCATCATTTCAGCCCTTTGTTACTGAACTGAGTTTACTTCTACTCCAGCCTTATATTACTGAATGTAGTTTACTCCCATTCAATTACAGTCTATCTCAAGAGATCTAAATCATTACCAAATTAATTTGATGTAGAAATGGGTCCCATCCATCAAATAATGAATATGTTATATATGTATTTCATAAGGACATAAATCATTCATCATATCAGATAGAATAAAAATAAATGGGATTCATAAAAATTTATTAATAATGTAACTCATGGAAATGAAATATATTTCATAAACATTATATAATAAAAAAATCAATACATTATAAATAATAATAACAAAGGTATAATTGGATCATAACCTTAGTAAAACATAAGTAACCTCATATAATTTTTTCTTTTATTGAAATTTATTTTGAAATATCACTTTAAATAATTGTTGGGGAAAATATCATTTCTTTTTTGAAATACTTTTCTCTGAAAATACCAACCAATTTAAAAAAATTATTTAGAAAAAAAAATTATTAAATTAAGGGAATCTTCACTGTATAAAGGAATTATAAAATAGTAAAAAAATTATTCCATATAAGTTTAACAAAATTTATTTTCTTGATTTTTTTTATGAAAATTCACAAAGATCCTCATTTAGAAAATGAGAAAAAGAATCCTTTCAGAAAATTAAGAAAAAATTCACATATGTGTAAAATTTAATTTAAAGTATTATATAAAATAGATTTATTTTCAATAATTTATTATAAACATGGAAATTTAAGATAAATATACCACATTAGATACTTGAATATTATCAATTTTGAATAATAATAATATGGTGAAATTATCCCTTACCTTATGTCATATTTCCATCATATATATATATATGTTTGTAAATTATAATGGATTAATGAATTATATTTATTTTTAAAAGAACCATATTCATATTAATGATATCATATATGATTATGTTTTGTCATTCTATTACCTTTTTGTTAAAAATTTCTCATTATTAGCCCTTCTTTGTGTGTTAGCAACTTTTTTTGCTATGTGTGATTTGTCGTATAATGATAGTTCTTATAAAATATATAATTATGTCATAAGAATAATTATATTACTCTAATATATATCAAATTAATTAATTGTATACACTTATATAATCAATAATCATTGGTGATAATATAAAATAAATTTCATCCTGTTGTGGAGATGGTATGTTGTATGTACGCACGAGTGATGGTGTCATTCCCTTTATGGCGAAATGGTAAGAAATATGATGGCTTTGTAATTTTTATACTGAAATAAATATAATATTATAACAATAATTTATATATATATATATATATAATATCCATAATTATAACCATTCAAAAAAAGTTGTTATGAAAAAGAGATTACACCATAACCTAGCGATGATATGTCGTACGTACGCACATACAGTTCATTTTTTCTTAGGATGAATAAAAGGTTGAATATAGTAATTCAATAATAATAATAAAATCCTTGAATATAGATGGTACTAGATTTATTAAATTTTAATATAAATTACTCATGAAGAGAAATTATAATGATAAATAATCTAGATAGAGTCAGTATAGATGATTACCTCTTATTCAGTGAATTTCCTTTTGATCGCATCTTTGGGATAAAGAGGTTTTCCTATGAATATATGAGAACCTATTGAATTTTGATAGAGAATTTTATTATAAAAATTTTTATGGTATGTTATTCATTGAAGGATAAATGTAATATGATGATGTGAGAGTGGCGGTTCCCTATTATAATTGAGGTGAGGGGAACTTTTGGAATTTCACAAAAAAAAAAAATTCTAAGAAATTAAATAATAAAAAATATATTTAAATTAATATATATTAGAATATAAGACGATATAAGAATGTAACTCATAATACAATATATTTTAATCATGTTTTGGTATTAGTTTAAACCTTATCATTTAATTAACCCTTAATTAACATATTTAAAAATTAATTATGTTAATTTTTTCAATATTTAAAGTTGTAATTTTTACACCTATTATCTAAATATAGATATAAATAAACCATATACTATATTTCATATCATATTACACATTATTTGATTTTTTAAGTATTTTTATTATTTTTAAATAATATAATATTATATCTTTTTTATTAAACATCATTAGTGCCAATTCTGGCACTATTTATAACGTTAAATTTTAAAAAATACCAAGATTAAAACATATCTTCAAAAAAAATTGTATTATAACCCAATGAGTTAAATTTAATATATAAAAATTAATTTATAACATTAATTATTTCAAATTATATTTATTTTAAAATTTTTTATAGCCTTTATTTGATAATTGGATTAATAAAATACTTACTGAATATGTATTTTATAAATATTTAATATAAATATTCTTTTACTAAAAATTACAAATAATATAAAATGATGAAGATAAGACTTCTTTATTTTGTAATAATGTTTATAGAAGAATATATATTCTAGGTAACCCTATAATAAAAATAATGTAGTATTTAAAGCATGAATGAGAGATTATATTATTTTTATTAAATAAAATATCCAAAATACCATAGTCTCATATATGCAGCCCAAAAATAAGTATTTATTTTTTTAAGGAAAAAATGATTATTATGTAAAAAAATTACATTTATAATCCTTCATAACATATCTTTTTCCCATGTGGTCACATAAGGGATATTTAAGACAAAGAAAATGGAATTTTATGACTTTCATTGAATTAAATATTATATAAGTAATTTTATCGAAACATGTCAATTAAAAAACATAATTTTGATCCTTATGTGTTAAGGGTAGAATTATTTTCATCAGATAATATGTGGGGTTTTTTATGGTAATTTTATAGTCTTTATTAGTATAATTTTAACCTAAATTACCCAATTTACTGCTTACCATGGTATCAAAATTTTCCAATGTTCCGATACATATTGTCAAAAACATAAATTGGAATATTCATATATTTAGACCCTAAAAATATATTTTTAGTTTGTTTTTAAAAATTAAATATAGGGAATATAAAAAATTTATTTTAAAATAATACTCGTAAAATGCAAAAAAATATATTTTTGTAAAATTCCATTTTAAAACATAATGTGTTTTTATAATAAATTCTTTTACACAAAACATTAAAAAGCAATGGGTTGTTTTACATTAAAATTAACTATTTAAAATTTAAAAATATTCCAAAACAAAATTTTACTTTGTAACAACATGAAAATAAAATCAATTTTCAATTAAAATCAGTGTTTCTTTTATTCATTTGAAAAATACAGAAATTTGTCTAAAAATAAATTTTTTATATAATATAGAAATTATTAATTCCATAATGTAATTTTATATTTCAAATACATAATCTAGAACATCTATAATATTAATATTCCTTCATAAAAAAGGAAACACGTTTTTAAAGAACATACAATTTCTTAAAGAACAATGTTATAATATTAATAAAAATTGGACCATTTTATAAGAACATAAAAATACATTCATATTGATTAGGATATTTATATTTATATTAGAAATTATTTTTTCATATTTATTATTCCAAATTTAATGGATAGGTTATAAAAAACATATAAAATTACATGTTTCTTTTAAACTCAAAATTGCATACAATACAAGGTATTGAAGAATAAAAATTTTGTAAATAAAAATATTTTCATAAAAATATTTGTGTGTTAAATTTTTTATGTTAAGATCGTTTTTGTTGATTTATATTTTCTTGATGAGTATATCCTTTTTGAACATCAGAACATCTACACCAATTATGATTTAGGAAGAGTGTATGATCTCAAAATAAAGGGAAGAAAACAGAATTTAATTTCATCAAAATATTATATTATTTTAATAAAAAATATATTAGAACTCTCTCGGTGAAAGAATATGGTTTTTAATAATGTGTTGATACTTTCTCACATATGTAATAAAATGTCACATGAGGATGATGTATGTATAAAGTTAATCTTATAAAAAAATTCATTAAATATAGAAAATTCTTGAAATTCTATTTAAATTATTTGTTGACATTTATAAGTGAAATTTATTATGAAGTAATAGTTAATAATTATAACATTAATAGAGATTTTATAAAGATAAAAAGGTCAATGGGAAATGAAAATTTGACCCAAATTATTTACATAGAACATTTATAGCGGAAGAATGTATATTATACAATATTGAAAGCTATAATGATGAGGATTTTCAAAAATATGCTTCTAAATTTTTTTCTGGGAATAAAAATAAGAATACGAATTATTATCAAAAAAATGAGTTAAAATTTGTTAATGAGTTTTAATTCCACAAAATTCCCAAAAAATAAATGTATGAAAAAATCATGTAGAGGGACTCATCAAGTATGTTAATAATTTTGACCATAATAATTTTTATAAATATAAAATCATTAATCATCTGGTTTAGAAAAATATTATTTGAGGAAAAAATTATAAAATTAATGATGTAGATTTTTGAATTGGGAAAATTAAAGATAAATACATAGTTTACATAAATAAGGAAGTTTTGAAAAAATGTGAATTTTACCAGAATAACTCATGAAGAATCAGTGCTAAATAAAATGAAAGACAATATATTTTGGAATAATCTAAATCATTTAAACAAAATAAATCAAACATATAATGTAATCTAGTTCATAACAATATACTATAGTGATTAATATAATTGAATGAAAGATTTAAAATGATAAAATCTAAAGAGATAAAAATTAAAACCATTATTCCTTACTAGTCACAAATGTTTAGAAATTAATTTAACAAATATGTTGGTTATTTCAACTAATTTATGTAATAAAAATTGACTGATAAAATAACCCATTTTTTAGTATTTTTTTATAAAAAATTTTAAGGGTTATTATGTGTATTTTGGTCTATGAGGAGACTGATATTACAATTTCTATCAAAACATGTCTTTAACCAGATTGAGAGTCAAGAAATAATCATGGTGGAGATAAATAATCAATTTTGAACATACCAAATGTATCAAAAACTAGAAAATAATATTGAAGTGATAAATGATTTTTATAGTCTTAAAGTGGTATTTCAGTGGTGGGATCAATAAAGACACAAATAATATGAACATTTTATAATTATTATATCATCATTAATTCATGTTTAGTAATTTCAAAATGATATAAAACAAATCTATATTATGAAATAATAAAATGTTAAAGTAGTAAAATATATTGTATAAAAATATAGGAATATGAAGATCATGTATACAAAATGTTTCTATCAAATGGTAATTGAATCATGAAATATTAAAAATATCAAATGATATGAAGAGGTAAATAATACATTATAAAATGAAAGATCTATATAGATCATAGTATATGAAACATCAAATATAAAGAAAAACAATAGTAGTCAGGATAACTTACTGTTTATATATGGAATAAATAATAATATATATTGTATATATAATATTTGACATGTCTTAAATGATGTTATGTTTGGGAAAAATGACATTTTAGTCGTGTGATTGAAATATGTGGATATTTTAACAAAACTGTTGAGAACCTCTAATAATATTTTTCAATTAGGAGATATAAGGACATATTATTACATGTGATTGATAGAAAAAAATAATTTTCATCCTAAACTAACATTAGCGGACTCATCAGGGTAGTGTCATTGAAAAATATCCTAGATATAAAATAATTCAATACAAATTTTATTAATTTTTTTCAATAAGAAAAATTGTTTAACAAAAGTAACATGGTTTGTGATATTTAAACAATAATACATCTAGAAATGTTCCATTCTGATGTTTGGGACCTATGATAATAATTCAACAAGTATATAATATTACTTTATCACATTCATATATGATTTAATAATAATGACATACAACATGTTATTGTCAAAAATGTAAATCTTTGGACATTCTCATGAGGTTTAGAAATCATATAGAGAAACAAACATATATGCCATTGAATAGAGTGAGGTTTGTAAATGTAATTGATTCTTCTAGGAAACATTTCATTAAATAACATGATAAAGATGGATTTTATAGGATTTTATTGATCCTTACTCTCATCAACAGAATATAGTTGTGGAAATAAAAATATAATCCACTATGCTATGGATATAACCGTGTAAGTTACTCATTACATAATATAAATATTTCTTTTATATTCCATCATCACTATAGGAATAATTAAAAATATTTATAATTTTGTAAACCAAAAAATATATGAATCATTGTGATATTTGGTTAAAGAATTAAATAAATTGTAATCACTATAAGATTCTTGGAAGTCCCAAAATGGAAAGGAAAATATATATAAGTGGTGAAAATTTTGAGGTAGAATATATAATAGACATACAATACACAATAAATAAAAGTTCATTAATATGTAAAAAAGAAATATAAGAGTGTTATTGTTGGTGTTGACATTAAAAATATAGAAAATAAATGAATTATTAAATAATGAATTATTTTAAAAGATGTGGTTGATTATTTTAGCTTTGAACCAATTGAATAATCTTTAGACAATACATAAATTTCAATTAAAGATGTAGATTCATCATACTCTAGTGATAATGATGAGGACCACATGTTTCTAATAGTAAATTCTATATTAGTGAATACAAATAATATTTAAAATATTGTTGGAGTATATAATTTTTCAGTTCAAATAAAAAGTATTTATAGCTTGAATTCACAATAGTTTGTTACAAAATAACAAACCTAAAATATTAAATAAATATTTTATAATTCAGAATAGATTCATGGTATGGGTGAAGAACAAGAAAAAATTTAAATATATGAAATATATGAACATTTTTGCAATTACATAGAGAAAAATAATATTGTATTATTTTGTATATAAGAAATAATATGGTTCAAATGGGTGATGTGTCTCGATTAATGTCTAGATAAGTATGAATTGATTATTCAAAAATTGAAGGAGTTTAAATTGATGATACATTTGATCCAGTATTAGATTAAAATCCATCTAGATATTCCTTGATATTTTTCTCAATAAATAATTTTTATTATTTTTAAATAGAATAAATTTTACATTTTTGAATAAAGATATAGATAAATAAGTGTACATGGAACAACATGAAATCAATATAGTATAATTAGATGGAAGAGATGTGTGTAAAAAAGAAAAAATTTATTTACAGTTTTAATAAATCTCTAATTCAATTGTATTTTTTGATTAATTGTTATCTATGAAGTATTGAATTTATGAATTGATCATGAATTTTTTTTAAATAGATAGAAATAAAAAAATCATTGTGATTTTGTGTGTGGATGATATTAGTTTTTCTAGAAAGTAAGAAATATTGTGTGAATAATCCAAAATCAAAATTAAAATGAACTTTTAAATGACTTTTCTTAGAGGGATGAATTTTTTTAGGTTTACAAATTACCTTAGCAGTCTGTTACAATGTTTTCTAAAAATAATAATATAATAAATTTATTTGATATGGTTTTGGATTGTATAAATGTAGTAAACCTTCATAAACTATCAATGTGGTAAAAAACTATGTAAGTTTGATGATGGAAAAACAAATTATTAAATAAAATTTAGAATATTTATTTGAAGTATCGTTTACTTCAAAACATACATATCACATATTTCTTATGTATTTATTCTATATTCTTTAAAGCAATATAATACTAAAAAAATATATGGGTAGAAAATATAATCCTAAATATATTTAAAAAACATTCAATTACTACATAATGTTAATGATTAATAATGAGCTGGATATGAAGGGGGTTACAAACACTAATAGGTAGTTTTAATAGATAAAAGGATGTCCACACCTTAAGAAATATTTATCATCAAATAAATTTGTGTTTCCGGGTTTTCCAAGAAGCTTTCATTGGTTACCATGACTAATAAAGATGATAAATATGGGGCTACATCTCATTTAGGTAATTAAATTATTTAGATGAAAACAAAATGTGAGGATATGAATATTGAAGCCAAATATCTTCTTGTCATTAGATATGATGATCATTAGGTCATAAACTGCTAGACGAATTTAGTACAATATTCCATAACGTAACCTAATGATATTAAATAATATTTTATAGTAGAAAATACAAATAAAGGAATCCTAAATATGGAATTTCTTCCATCTACATATCATACTAGTGATATTATCTCAATTTCACTTTATTTTGATTTATTTTATTAGTCTAGGCTTCAAATGGGAGGGAATCCATCTTCTTATCACTATGGTATATATATTTTTGGGTATTCTCTTATGTTTTTTATATTTATATTTTTACATAAAGAGTAAGTGTAGTATTCCAATGAATTTATTATGAACTATTTTAATGTGTATATTGTGTGAATGGAAAAAATAAGTTTGGGAAACTATTTCATGTGATATTTAGGTTGATGTGATCTGAATTGGTACTTCTAGAATGAGTTTTTTAAAGGAAACAGTTATATTTTAGTTGATAACTATTATTTTATATATACTGATAGTACAAGTGGAAATTGATTTGATTTATTCAAAAATATTTTATTTGAAAAAATTGATTTAATTGTAATTATTTATTCACATTATTTTATATTATCAATAAGGGGAGAACTGATGGATTTTATTGATAATAATTCCCTAGGAGGATATTTTTTAACCCAGTTTTCGATGAAGATACATTTAGTGTAAATACATTATTTTGACTAAATTGGTGTCATTAAATCATAATTTGAATGAATGTGATGATTATATTTATATGTACTAACTACACAAGGTTCTATTAATGAATAAGACATTAGTAGAATATGATAAAAAATAATGTTCTGGATAAATGTTTGAGAATCCATTCAAGAAGCATTAAGATTAAACATTCTCTATCTAAAGCATTAGAGAATTGGGATATTGTTGAGATTTTATTTTAAGAGTTGGATAAGGTTTATGATTATTTGATAATAGTTAGATAAATTAATTAATATGTATTTTCTTGAAAATATAAAATAAAAAACATTGTATGGTCCTTTATAGATATTTTTAAGGATTAATAGAACATTATAAGGTTGTTTCAATTAAAACAAATGTTAATGTACTTCGAGAAGTCTACTTGTGTTAACAAGTATTTATTCTATCTTTATATGGTTTTTGGGAACATCAAAATATTTATATAAGGATTTTAATGATTACTAATAGAAAATCCCATGGTTGATGGAATTTTTATGGATGTTAATAGTTCTTTTTAAGGTACATAATATATCGCAAGGTTCATAAAATTCATGAGGTTATAAATAATAGTTTTTGAGATAATGATGAGTTTGAAAGGATCCTTCCTTTTTTGAAAATCACTGAACCAAAGATAAAATCATGAGATGCTCTGTTAAACTAAAAATCATTAAATCATTTGCTTCTAGTGAAATATAGGATAGATGAAAAGATTCACAACAGTTTTAATGAGGATACATTCTGTTGATGTTCATGGTTATTTCATCATCAAATATTTGAAAATATTATTCATAATCAATGCTGTAAAGACCCATTAATTACAAGGAAATTTTTTTTATAAATACATGAGAATTTTATGAGCCCGCGAAAATTAATGTCACATGATTCCGAGGCCCGGTGTGCCCAGAATCAATTTCTAATGTTTTTTTTGGGTACTTTCAGTAAACATATGAGTGTATTTTTATAACTTTTGAAATGGTTCTTGGAATTGAAATATGAAGGCACCATTGAACTCTCAGCGTCAGTATTCGTTTAGGAAGACATTTACTTCGAAGGTAATGAGTCAAGAATAAAATATAATTTTTGGGGGTTTTTTGGAAAGTAATAAAATATAGTGAGCATCACTTTATTTTATATGAGCTTCCATGTGGTTGATTGTTGGTTAAAATCTCCTCATGGAAGTTGGAGTTGGGACCACCACACCATAACCTTCCATGAGAGGTTATGGTGGTGGGGCCCTCATGAACATAACCTCCTATGAGAGGTTACAACGTAGGGACCACACAGGGATTAACCCCTTATTGATGGAAGAGATTAAAACCTCTATACTCTACCTCATTAATGTGGGATAGGCTCTTGACCTTCCCTTTAATTCAATTGTGACAACTTCTCTAATTAATATGGGTCAACCCTTAACATTAATTAGGTGGAGCCAGGTAATAAATTCATTCTTTTTGAATTCTTTCCAACGAATTAATAGATACACTAATCTATTATTTGGCACAACATTGGACTTTGGGTTGAAGTTGGGGAAGATGAGATCTTGGGAGGATTAGAATTCTACAATCCTAGAAGGAAGAATGAAAAACGTGTTCATCCAACGAAGAACGCCAACGACAATCCTTCTTCGACTTCTTCCACGGGCACCTACCGACATAGAGCCTCTCACACAGCCAACACATCTTCGGTTTGGAAGTGTGCGGAGGATGCAATGAATGATGAAATCCTTCTTCTTCTTCCCGCGACATCAATTTAGAAGACCTACAATCAAAGTTAAGGTGATTTATTTGTGTATTATCCATTTTTTTCTCATCTGCGGTTGGAAATGAATCGATGCGATGTTTGTAAAAAAAAATTTGTTCATCGTACTTCTTTGATGAACAAATTGATACCACCCTAAACGCAGAGGTTTCAGGCCAATCCAACATGGCCTGACCCCACTGCTGATCTTGTTTATGATGAACTTCGGCATGAAGAAGAGGCGATGGAACAACAAAAGCGGCGATGACAAATGTGGTGCCACCCGCAGCCTCTATGAACCGCGCCTCCCCTGAAGTGCTCTGGTGCTTCAGGCTAAACACCGCTGGCCCGCAATGGCCCTGGCTGTGCTGAACCGGCATGCTTGTCCACCTCCCGGCCACCGGCCCGCCTGGCCATGCCCCACGTGTATCCCCAAATCGGCTTGCCTGCCAGCCTCCATGCGCTCCCCACGCGCCTTCCCAAATTGGCCCGACTGCTGCACTCCGTTCACGCCCCACCTGCCTCCCCAAACTGGCCCACCTTCCATCTTTCGTGCACCTAATGCACCTCCCCATGCTGGCTCCGTCACGGCCTCCCAGCTGAGCCAGCGTCCCAACTCCCCCGCGGCCACCCAGCTGAGCTGGTGTCCCGGCCTCCTCATGACCTCCTGGCCGAGCCGGTGTCACGGCACCCTCACGGCCACCCGGCCTAGCCAGTGTCCCAGCCCCCTCATCACCTCCCAACCAAGACATTGTCCTGGCTCCCTCGAGGTGCCCTAGCCAAATCGTCCTGGCCGTGCCCTCCGAGCAGAGTCGTGCTAGGCCGCCCTCTCGCGACGCTTCGGGTCGAACCAGCCCCGAGCCCGGGTCGAACCTCCTTCGCGGCCTGCTGGGCTGGACCCTGTGGGCCTGGACCAACCTAAAAGGCTGGCCCACCTAATGGGATAGGCCATACCCCATAGGTCTGACCGGGTTGACCCAGACCAGGTCGGCCCAGACTGGGTTGGTCCAAGTCGGTCTGACTGGGTCGGACTGGACGTGGGCCCACTACTGACCATTTACTTTCATTGGCCATATCCTTGGCACCAGAAGACCGTTTGTCAAACCATCACCAGTGTTGGCTTGCTTAGAGAGAGAATGTCCCTGTGTGTATGCCAAACTAGAGTTCAGGATAATGTTGGTATACGGTCAGGTTGGATCGTACACGAATCCAACCAGGCCCCCGGGACTAGAAGGCTAATAACTCACAGACGGAGCGTCTGATTGACACACGGTCTATTTCATTGAGACCCCAATGATGAGGAAGCCCTTTGAATAATTCTATGTGGGAATTATTGATAGTTTTATTATCAACCTATAGCTCATGGAGCAGATCCTTTCAGAGATGAGAAAGCATAGTGTGGAGTTATCAGACAAGTTGCAGGTTTACCCTCCACCCGGGATTGGCAGTGGGTTACCTATTGATCTTAGAGTTTACCCTCCTACTGGGCTGGGCAGTGGGATACCCATTGACCTTAAGGATTTACCCTCCAGATGGGCTGGGCAGTGGGTTACCTGAAGACCACTTAGGGTTTACCATCCAGTTGGGCTGGGAAGTGGGTTACCCATTGACCTTAGGGTTTACCCTCCAGCTGGGTTGGACAGTGGGTCACCTTATGACCTCTTAGGGTTTACCCTCCAGCTATGTTTTGTAGTGGGTTAGCCATTGACCTTAGGATTTTCCCTCCAGCTAGGCTGGGTAGTGGGTTACCAGATGACATCTTAGGGTTTACCCTCCAGTTGGGTTGGGTAGTGGGTTACATGATGACTGAGTTCTCCAGTAGACGAGGCTTAAACAATGTGACTCGGGATGTTATTTTATACTACCCCTAAATTAAAATCTTTGTTTGAGCGGATTCAGTAACTTTTGTGTTTACCTCATGTTTGAGATGGATTACTTGATAACATAGGTATATGCATGTGCATATACCTATGTGGGGTTGTCTGTTGAATTCATACTTTGTTTTTATCCTTATTTGATTTTGTGATACCTTGAGGGTCTCTGGGTCCCTACTAAGTATCTTTATTCTCACCTTTGTATCGGATATTCCCACACTTCATTGTGTTTGTTGCAGATGATAGACAGCGCTAACTGAGGCTTAGAGTACCAGGACTTGACGGTACATGGAGGTGGACCATACGACTGTCAGTCCGCGGAGGATACCGACAGACGTGGAGGGCTGAGAAGTCTATCTGTACCTACCCGTAAGGTAGGATCCATGGTGGATTATCTAGGAGATGTTCTTCACCTTTCAGATGTTTTTTCCTTGTTGATTGTACTTTTTTTCAGTTTTACTTGTACTTTCTTTTTGGATATGTATTCCGGCCCCACTACTTTAAGCACTATTTGTGTACAATTTTACGTAGTGTTTTTCTAACAGCTCATACTCTGTTGTGTGCATTTTCAAGTTCTAAAGGAAATCCCTTCCCGGTTTATGGATTTACGCCTTTGGTGATAGTCACCGGCCCCTAGCCTATGGAAGGCAGGCTTGGGGTAGTCATGGCACGGGCCTCAGGGGATGGGTCCTGACAAATTGGTATCATAGGTTTCAGTTCTACTGCTAAACTTAGGACTCTGATCTTTCTTTTCTGTGAAGAAATAGTGTTAAGGGTACCAATTGTGGTTTTAAATTCTTGGATACCAGTGTTGGTGATTCAGCCGACGTATCCACCCACCAAGACCCTGACTACAGATTTCCAACTGAGTGCACGATAACAATGAATGCGTGTTTGTTTTCAAATTTTTTATTTAATTCAACTCATCTAGGTCAGCTCACCAGGTATAATCTTTGACCGTGTCAGATCTGTTTATTTCAGGATGCCTCCCCATATATGAACAACTAGATCCTTGAGATTTGTATGAATAGATATCACACTGAGTGATAAGGCCTCAGTGCAGGGCCCTCTTCTAGCAGAGGCCCCAGTGGAACAACTACCTGTTGGGCCACTGATTCCACCATCCCCAGCAGGAGACGATGCACGCATCTTGAGCACATTTCATGAGTTTGAGCGCTATAGGCCACCCAGATTCATGGGAGATATGGACCCACATGCAGCTGAGGATTAGCTGGAGGCTATGGTTAGAGTCTTAAGACTTGTTGGGACACCATTAGACCTTATGGTGATCCTTGCCACGAGTCTCCTTCTGGTAGTAGCAGGAAGATGGTGGATCCTGATGATCTAGGTGCATGACGAGATGACACTACTATGGACAGACTTCGAGAGCCTATTTCGGGGGGAGTTTTTCCCATCCACCCTTTGGGTGGGGCAGATACAGGAGATACTGCACAACAACAGGCTAGCATGACAGTAGCTCAGTATTTAGCGAGGTTCACAGAACTCTTATTATACTCCCCTGATATGGTGCGAGACCCATTATTCAGGGCCCAGACCTTCATGTAGGGGCTCAGGTGAGAGATCAGGGCTTCGATAATCTCCCTCAACATCATCACCCAGGCAGGGGTGTTGGAGTGAGCCCTCTTAATGGATTTTTTTCTGAATAGTCTCCAACAGCGAGACCCACCACTAGAAAACATGCAGTGGAGTATTCTGTAGCTGGAATTGGGTAGATTTCATAGAGGTCCAAGAGGACCAGACCCACAGGTGGATGACAACATGACTCTTGATCGGTTGTGCAGGGAACTTAGAGAAGAGACACACATGCCAGGAATGGGAAGTGTTACTCATGCGATGGGCATAGTCATTTGGCTCATGACTGTCCGACCCGCCCTTCGGATGATCAAAAAATGGTCGAAGGTCCGCCCAGGAAGAGATATAGATTTGATTAAGGCGTTATTCATGGAGCAGGTGGACGAGGCAGAGGAGCTGGTTGAGTAGCTGGCAGTGGGAGACATTTTTAGGTGTTACTTCCACCACCACAAAGAGGTCCACCCTGACCACAGGAACATGTGGATGGTGAGAGCTCAACTCCAGGTAGTTGAGGGTTATGATAATGGTGCTCCAGAGATGATTTGAGGTAGGATATGTGTCTACGTAAACATAGTTGTAGTACTTATAGACACAGGTTCCAGTCACTCTTTCATTCCCACTGCCCTCATTCAAAGCTCGGAGATTCCGACAGAACCGCTGGCTCAATCCTTACCACTAGAGACTCATACGGGAACTGACTAGATGATTATGCACTAGTGATGGCAGTGTGAGCTTACACTAGGAGGTGAGATCTTAGGTTGGGATCTCCTCGTAGCGGTGTCGATGCCTTAGGAAGTTATCTTGGGTATGCTCTGGTTATCTACAGTCCATACTCATATCGACTGTATTATCCCCAAAGTGCAGTGTTTCTGTACGGATGGGACTAGGTTCAACTACACTAGAGAGAAGGGAGCCTTTACAGCATAGGACATACATAGTCATAGGGTGCAACCGATCACTGATCAAATGGATTTCCTTACCCTCAGAGCAGTTGATGTGGAGAGTCTGACTTATCCTGTAGTGGTGGAAAAGTACACTGATGTTTTCCCTGATGATGTCATAGGTCTACCTCCTCATAGAGATGTGGAATTTTACATTGACATGTACCCCAGGAAGACACTATTATCTACACCAGCATATCAGATGGCTCCTGCTGAGCTTCACAAGGTGTGGGTATAGCTAGAGGACTTGCATGAGAAGGGATTCATCCGGAACAGTGTTTCTCCCTGGGAAGCCCCGATTCTATTCACCAAGAAGGAATATGGGATCTTGAGGCTTTGTGATAACTACCATTTCCTAAACTAGGTTTCCGCGAAGAACAAGTACCCACTCTTGATAATTGACGACCTCTTTGATCAGCTGAAGGGATCACGGTGGTTCTCGATGATAGACCTCGGATCAGGCTATCACAAGCTTATAGTTCGAGACGAGGATGTGTAGAAGACGATTTTCAGATGTTGGTATGACCACTAGCTGTTCTTGGATACGCCTTTTAGAATAACCAACACTTTAGTAGTGTTCATTGGACTCATGAACAAGATTTTCTAGCCACTACTCGATCGCTTTGTCGTAGTCTTCATCGACGACATTTTGATGTAGTCCATTACTGAAGAGGAGAATGCCTACCATTTTCAGGTAGTATTGGACAGACTTGGAGAGAATGAGATTTATGGTAAGATCTCTATGTGCTTGTTTTGGATCCGAGTGGTTCACTTTTTGGTACATGTCATCTCAGAGGATAGAATTGCTGTGGATACACTGAAGATTGAGGTGGTACTTTCTTGGGAGCCATCCAGGAGTGTGACGGAGGTACGGAGTTTCCTGGGTTTGGCTGGTTAATACCGGAGGATTTTGCCAGAATTTTCCATATTTTTAGAACCACTATGAGCCTTGATGAAGTAGGGGAAACCCTTTATGTGGTCGGAGAGATTCTAGCATAACTTTCTAGAGCTATGACAGAGGCTGACTAGTGCTCCCATCTTGAGGCTTCCAGAGGACGGTATTGGGTAAGTAGTCTACTGCGATGCATCTAGGACTGGACTCAGGTGTTTCCTGATGAAAATGTGAGCAGTGATCAAATATGTTTCTCGGTAGCTAGGACAGAATGAGCAGAAATGTTCTATACATGACCTTTAGTCAACATCAGTGGTCTTCTCCTTGAACATATGGATACACTCTCTGATGGGTGAGCATTTTACTATGTAATCTTATCACAAGAGTATCATATATATCTTCTCTCAGAAGGACCTAAACCTAAGATAGAGGCGATGGCTTGACTTCCTCCAGGACTATGACATTGAGATAGTTTATACTCCTGGGAAGGGGAATGTTGTAGCAGATGCACTCAGTGGGAGATCTGGTATACAACAGCTAGGAGAGATGACAGAGCAGCTAGCTGCCTTACTGATATACATTTTTTGATAAAGATAGACCAGCCTTTCTACAATCTCTTACAGTCACTCCCCCACTTTATCTGTGAGTCAGGGAGGCACAACATGGGGACGCTGACTATGAGACATGATGTGCTCAGATAACCTCCAGGTAGGCACCTGATGGATTTTATGAAGGTGGGGAGCACATCATCCCCTTCAGAGGGCGTACCATGGTTCCAGTGTCACTTCAAGAGGAATTGTTGAGGGAGTTCCACAAATCTCCTCTAGAGGTAAATCCAAGAGTGGAAAAGATGTACTGAGACCATTGATGACATCATTGGTTTCCAGGTATGAAGAAGGCGGTAGTGGAGTTTGTCTGTTGATGCCTCACTTGTCAGCAAATGACGGTGGCGCACCAGGTACCAACAGGCTTTTTCAGCCTTTAGAGGTCCTAGAGTGGAAGTGGGATGAGATATCGATGGAATTCATGACAGGACATCCATGTACATCTATGGGTCACAACTCGATTTGGGTGATCGTTGACCGACTCACCAAGAAGGCCCACTTCCTACCAATCAGAGAGCAGGGCTCAATAGAGAGCATGGGATTCCTCTATGTGAAGGAGATTGTGAAACTACATGGAGTACCTTAATATATTGTCTCCGATTGTGACACATGGTTTAATTCTTGGCTATGGATGGGGTTGCAGGATGATTTCGGGACATAGCTTCGTTTGAGCATCACCTTCCATCCTCAGATGGATGGTCATACTGATCAGACCATAGAGACCCTCGAGGACATACTACGTGTTTGCGTCCTCGAATTTGTTCATACCTGGAAGGATCACTTACCTTTGGTGGAGTTTTCCAACAACAACAACTATCACTCTAGCATAGGAATGGACCTTTTCGAGGAGTTATACGGGCGGAGTTGCTGATCACCCTTGTGCTGGACAGACCCTTGGGAGTCAGCACTACTGGGACCAGAGATGGTAAGAGCTACCACATAGATGGATCAGATCAACCAGGAGCGGATGAAGACTTCATAGAGCAGGCAGATGTCACATGCTGACAGGTGACAGAGACCTCTGGAGTTCGAGGGTTGTGACCACATCTTTCTATGGGTCTCACATCGATGAGTTCTATTGAGATTTGGCTATGGTGGAAAGTTATATATGCGATTCATCGGACATTTTCAGGTCCTCTGTAGAGTTGGAGAGGTGGCATACCACTTAGCTCTTCTACCTCAGTTGCACCGGGTGCACGACTTATTCCATGTATCTCAGCTGAGGAGATACGTGCGCAACCCTTCCCACATCATCAGCCATGGAGAGAAGGAATTCGATCATGGGGAAACAATTATAGAGTTTCTAGTGGAGATTGAGTATCTATAGGAGCGGGTCTTACGTGGACAGTCGAAACCTCTGGTGCACATTCGCTGGCAGTATGGGAACCTCCAGGAGAGCACATGGGAGCGGGAGGCACAGATGTGTGCTCAATACCACCACTTGTTCCCTTAGTTCAAGTTGTTTCTTACATGTATGTAAATATCTAAGGTGGGGAAAATATAAAGACTCGAAAATTGAAGGGAAATTTTTTTCATAAATATATGGGGATTCTACGAGTCCGCGGAAATTGACGGCGCATAATTCTGAGGCCTAGTGTGCCCAGAATCAATTTTAGATGTTTTTTCAGATACATTCAATAAACGTACAAGGGGTTTTTTATAACTTTTTAACTGGTTCTCAGAATTGAAATCTGGAGGAACAATTGAATTCGCAAGGCCATTATTAACTTATGAATACTTTCACATCAATGGCAGTGAGTCGAGAATAAAAGATATTTTTTTGGATTTTCGTGAAAAGTAATAAAATAATGTGTGCTTCACATTATTTTATTTGAGCCGCCATGTGGGTGATTTGCGGTAAAAACCTACTCATGGAAGTTAGAGGTGGGACCATCACACCTTAACCTACAATGAGTGGTTATTGCGGTGGGGTCCAACCAAGCATAACCTCCCTTGGGAGGTTATGACGTGGGGATCGCATAGGGCTTAACCCCCTATTGATGGAAGAGATTAAAACCTCTCAACTCTCCCTCATTAATGAGGGAGAGCCTCTTGACCATCCCTTTAATTCAATTGTGCCAACTTCCCTAATTAATTGGCACCAACCCTTTACATTAATTATGTGGATCCAGGTAGTTAATTTATTCTTTCTGAATTCTTCTCAACGAATTAATAGATACTCTAATCTATTATTTGGCACAACTTTTGCATTTGGGTGGAAGTTGGGGAAGAGGAGAACTGGGGAGGATTAGAATTCTACCAATGAAGGATGAAGAACAAAGAACACATTCTTCCAATGTAGAATGCCAGAAACGCACCTTCTTCAACTTCTTCCCCGAACACCTACCGACATGGAGCATCTTCCATAGCTGACACAAATGTTTTGGAGGGATGTGGAAAGCACAACGAACAACTATTGCCTTCATCTTCTTCCCATGACTTCAACTTCAATGACTGACAAACAAAGGTAAGGGGTTTTATTTTTGTATTATATCATTTCTTTCTTGTCTTTGTTTGGAAAGTAATCAATGCAGATTTTTCCAAATTAGTGTTGTTTATCATACTTCTTTCATGAACCAATTGATACCACCCTAAACACAGAGGGTACGGGTCAAACCAACATGGCCCGACCCCCCCCACCAATCTTGTTTATGATGAACATCCACATGGCGATGAGGTGACGAAACGATGAAAGTGGCGATGACAAAGGCTACGCGGCCCGTGACCTCCGTGAACCACGCCTCCCTAGTGTTGATCTAGTGCACACGGAAGAACACTGCCAGCCCATCCGCCTCCCAGCAACCGGGCTGCTTGGTCACACGCCTCTTGCCTCCCCGGATCGGCAAACCTACCGGCCTCCTCGCGCATCTCGCGCACCTCCCTGAATGGGCCTGCCTGCCGGCCTCCATGTACACCTTGCACACCTCCCCGAACCAGCCAGCCTATAGTCCTCCACACGACCCATGCGTCTCCCTGAGTCGGCTCCCTCATAGCCTCCCGGGCGAGCCGGCATCCCGGCTCCCTCGCGGCCACCCAGCCGAGGAGGCGTCCCAGCCTCCTCGTGGCCTCTTGGCCGAGCCGGCATACCAGATCCTCTGTAGACAATGAGCTGAGCCGGTGTCTGGGCCCCCTCGCAGCCTCCTAGATGGGCTAGTGTCCCAACCTCCTTGTGGCTCACTGGCTGAACTGGGCGGCCACACCCTCCAGGCCGAGCTGTGCCGGGCCATTATCTCACACCGCTCCAGGTCGAACAGGCCCCTAGCCCAGGCTGAACCACCCATGCGGCCTACGGGGCGGGCCCCAGTGGGCCAGGCCGAACCTAACAGGTTATACCGCCCAATGGGCTGGTCTAGACCCAACAGGTCTGACCGGGGGGACCCAAACCGGGTCGGCCATGATTGGGATGGGTGAGTCGGTCTGACCGGGTCGGAATGGACTCTGGCCCACTACTGTCGCTTTACTTTCATTGGCTAAATCTTTGGCACCAAATGCCAATTTGGAGAACAATCAGCGGCGCTGGATATCATGGACCGCGACGGTCCCTTTGAGTATACCCCACTGGTTTTCGGGTTAAAATTCAGATGTTGTTATGTTGAATCATACACGAATCCAACCGGGCCCCCAAGACTAGAAGGATAATAACTCACAGACTGGGTGTCTAATTTATGCATCGTTTTTTGCGTTAAGACCCATATGATGAGGTGGACATTTCAGTTACTTCTACATGGGACTTCATGATAGTTGGATTATTGACCTGTAACTCGTGGATCAGATCCTCCCGGAAATGAGCGTGCATAGTGCGGTGTTATCAGACCAGTTCTGGATTTACCCTCCAGCAGGGTTGGGTAGTGGGTTACCCATTGATCTTAGGGTTTACCCTCTAGCTGGTCTGGGCAGTGGGTTACCTGTTGGCTTTTAGGGTTTACCCTTCAATTGGGTTGGGAAGTGGGTGACCCGACGACCTCTTATGGTTCACCCTCTAGGTGGGATGGAATGTGGGTTACCCGTTGACCTTAGGGTTTACCTTCCAGCTGGGCTAGGCAGTGGGTTACCCGATTACCTCTTAGGGTTTACCCTCTACCTAGGCTATGTTTTGGGTTACCCATTGACCTTAGGGTTTAAACTTGAGCTGGGATATACAGTGGGTTACCCGATGACCTCTTAGGGTTTACCCTCCAGCTAGGCTGGGCAGTGGGTTGCCCGACGACTAAGTTATCCACCAGCTATGGTTTCGACAATTTGACTGGGATGTTATTTGATACTACCCCATGATTAAAATCATGGTTTGAGCCGAGTCAGTTACTTTTGTGTTTACCTCATGATTGTGATGGAATGCTTGATAACATAGGTATATTTATGGGCATATACCAAAGTGGGATTGTCTGTTGAATTCATAATTTTTCTTTATCCTTATTGGATTTTGTGAGACTTTGAGGGTCTTGAGGACCCTAATGAGTATTGTTATACTCACCCCAACACGGGCAATGACCACACCTCAATGTGTTGGGGGAGACAATGGGCAATGTTGACTGAGACTGAGAGTACCAAGACTAGATGGAACTTGAAGGTGGACCATACGACCTGTACGTTTACGGAGAAGACCAATAGAGGTGGAGTGCTGAGGAGGCATTATGTACCTACCCTTCAGGTAGGATCCATGGTGGACGATCCCCGAGCTGCTCTTCACCTTTCATATGTTTTTTCCTTTTTAGTTGTACTTTTTTTCAGTTGTACTTGTACTTTCCTGTTGGACTTGTATTTCGGCCCCCTACATTCAGTACTCTTTGTATACAATTTTACTTAGTGTTTTGCTTCCAGATTGTACTATGTTGTGGGTGTTTTCATGTTTTAAAGGAAATGCCTTGCTAGTTTAGGGATTTACACCTTTGGTGTTAGTCGCCATCCCATGGCCTAAGGAAGGCAGGTTTGGGGTAGTCACAGCACTGGCCCTAGGGGACGTGTCGTGAAAAACGCTACATTTTTTGGAATTTGTTGGAAAAAAATATCATATAATCAATAATCTAGGGGGGTTTTCATATTTTGTAATTGAAATAATATAATATATATTATATTATATTAATTTAAAAAATCGGAAAATTATGAGATAATAAGTTTTTTATATTTTTGATGTTTGTATTACGTATGAGAAAAACCAAATTTCTATATTAAAAGAAGATTAAGATGAAGTAGATAAAGACATTTTTAGCTGATATAGATGTTTGATATTTCACTCCTAATAATTATTCAAAAATATTTATTGCATTACAGTTGGTTTGAACTGAAAATGGATATAAACAACCATTTAAATATTTTTATGGACATAATACCATAGGTCACTCAATATACATACCCTATATTTATGAGTTCAAAATAGACAGTGCTGATAAAAGTGGTAAAGGTAACATTTATCAAAATAGAGAAAGCAATGATAAAGAAATACCCAATATCAATACTTATTTAGAGTTGATAAATTTTTTTATAAAAATGAGTATTAATATGTAGAAAAAGTATAATATTTTTGTTCAAAAAATAATTCTCATTTATATACATTAATTATAAAATGAATTTATATTATTAAAATATATATTAAAATTTAATATATATTTTTTTGATTTAAATTAATATAATGTTTTGATAAAAGTATTTATAATATTATAAATAATTAAATTTATATTTAAATAATTATAAATTTTAGTAAATATTTTTAAATCCAAAATAAAGCTAAATATATTTATATAATAATATATTTATCCAATTATAATAAATATATTTTTTGAAATAATAAATTATATTTATAATTTTTTATATTTTTATGTTAATATATATATATATATATATATATATTTATACTTTATATAAATATATTTATACTTTATATAAATATAAATATTTATTTATATATAATTGGAATTATTAATAAACATATTTATTTAAATTTTTAAAAAATTATACAATATATTTCAAAAAGAAAATATTTATTGTATTTAAGGCTTTATATAATTATATATTAATATATATATTTATACATGTACAATAAAAAATATATTTTAAGTCATTAAGCTGACGCATAGATACAAATTTTTTATATAAATGGAAAGAAACAGTAAATAAGGCGGTGGGAAGTGAAATAAGGCATAGAATTTCCACGACAATGGAGAATCATATAACATCATGCCTCTCCAATTAGAACCCGGATTCCAGGGATATCGACCATTTAGATGATGGCCACTCCACCATAATGGATTCCATTGGGGCCAAATAAAATTATCATTTGATGAGTCAGGTGATTCCTCTGGAATGATACTTATCTAGTATTTCTAGGAGAGATCCTGATAATCAATTTATAGATTAGGTTAGAATCCATCCTCAAGATTCATTAATTGTAAATTCCCTACCATATGGTAGTCACCATACTCAAAACAATCAGGTATCGTTATTGATGAATCAGTCATATAAAAATCTATGGTATGTGATGATTAATTTTCATAGCACCCCCACTATGCTCAGTTTTTCAGTTATTGTACCACACGTATATTAACAATTTCTAAATCTTGGTAGGGGAATAGTTGTTGAGGTTTGAATAAAAGGATAAATACTACCTTTTCAAATTTATTATTAAAACACTTTTCTCATTATTTCTCTCCCTATTATCTAATAGAACACCCTCACACATCCATTCTCATCTCATCATCATAGGGAGGGATATCCATTGATCCTTTTTTCCATGGAATCATCATCTCTTATAATCAAAATCCCATTTTTTCAAATTCCTATTGTGTTTTCATCATTTATTTTAGTATCTGGTTTTCTATTATAATTTTTATCTAATATACAACATTTTCTTGGTCTTTTTCAATTTTTGGGATTTCCCCCAATTCAGGTGAAGCTGAGTGTTGATTTTGAATGATTGGGTTAGTTGGCATGGCATAGATGGTCCAATATGATTAACCCATAACCCTACAAATATTTTTCATCTTATTGAGTACTGTGGTCATGTAGGCTTATTTTTCCATGATAGAATTAAAATGAAATGTTTTAGGATTTTATATGAAACTTTCAAAGAACATTTTGAAATTTATTCATCTATTGAATGAGGTCCCATAATAAATATCATAGGATAAGAGTTTAACATTATATTTAGATAGTTAAAAGGTAAGATTGTATATGGATTGATAACATAAATATGCTAAAGTGATACTTATTTTAAAAAGGGTTAAAAATGAGATTTTGTAATAAATCAATGGTTGTGAAATGGAATTTAGTAACCAACGATATAGAAAATATTGGGAACATAAAATGGATAGATGTTTCGGTAAATGGATTTGGTTTTCATGAAATATTTAGTGGGTTTTAAAAGTGACTTGGCCTATGCTTTTCTGTTTTATTTAGTTAAAAGGGAATGTGATAATAATTCATATAATTGGATGGGGTTTATTGGGTTACTCGTTTCCTTATTGGTAAAAAAAATAACATATATAAATAAACATATTTTAATAAAATTACATTCAATTGAAAATCATTTCATCCAAACAAATTGTAGGTTTCCCAAAATATAAAATTTTCTCATAAACATTGTTGCATTCTCCAAAATTCCAATAAGCGGTCAATGGTAGATTTTGGTTCGGTATATAATTTAGAAATAAAATTTTATTGGTTTTTGTTCATTATACCATTTAAAAACATGTTTTATTCAAATATATTTAGAAACCAAACCCACCCAAATCATTTCATTATCATTTATATTATCTAAAAGTAGTTCCTAGAATGTTATCATACCCCACACTAACATTCGAGTTTCCATAGTTTCATTCCCTAACATTTCAATTTATTATATAATTTTTACATTTTTTATATTAATGAAAACTAATACACTAAAACCTATCATTTTAATTTATATAAAAAATAATTTACTAATGAAAAACTTTATCCCCACAGGCATACATATATGTTTTTTAAAAATAAATATTTTTCATTGAATACACTAATTACTAATGAATCTCAAAATTATATGTTATTTTGTTATTATTTAATATATTTAAATTCAAAATTACTTTTTATATTTAAATAAATGGTCTGCATTTCGGTCAATAAAAATTTTAAAAAAACATACATTAAAGATTCTTACTTAACTCATTTTCCTTTTATTATAAAATTCTTTCTACGAGTTATGTTTACATGAAATTGTTTTGTCTTCTTTAGAAGTACACATATCAAAAACATAAAAATCATATAATGATCTTTTGTATAGAATCATATCCATGTACTATTCATTATCAAATTTTAAATATCTGTATGTATTGTTTAGCAATTATATAAGCATTAATATTTAAAAAAAACTTTAACTAATAACAAGTGATCATAATCCACATGTCATTTTTATACAGATTATTCCCGGATGGGTGAATATTGAAAACCAAAACCCAAATATGCCAATAAATTTGGTTGTTGAGGATTATTTCAGGAAATGATATTTTTTATTTCTTCCTTATTTAATATATTTTATAAATTATACATTTCTTATTTCTTATTAATAATAATCACAATTATATTAATTTCTAAATAAATATTTATAGTCTTTGATGAACGTTTTGGGGGATGCCTCAACAATAATATTATATATTTGAACTATGAAATTTTATAAATCATCGATATTCTAAAATATAATGACTAGATAATATATCAATTACTAATAATTATCATTGAAAATGATAACCATGTTTTTTAAAAACCCTTATATTGGATGAGATACTAAAATGATAATTTTACAAGTGTTAGGAATAAAAATACTATTGTTTATAACAAACCCTTAATTCACTTGTTGTAATTTAATAAACAATTTCATTGGAAAATATCATTTCATAAAGTTCCTTCTAAGAAATAAAATTTTAAAAATTATATTATGAAATTTTAAATAAAACATCAATTTATAATCTTTAATCCAAATTAAAATCAAGGTATTTATACCATAATTTCATTATCCTAAAAATTAAATTTAATATCTAGGATAAATTTAATTGAATTAATAATTATTCATTTTTATGTAAACTAAATGATGTATATAAAACCACATATCATAAATGAGGAATCCTATAAATTCTAGTGTTATTAGGTAGACTATATCTCTAAATTATCTTGTGATGTGTTATAAATTTTTCCATTTAGGAATTCTGAGAACATTTGATTCCGTTATCTTTACAGTATTGGATGTTTACAAACATTTTCACATTAGGTGGTCCAATTCATATTTTTTTCTATGATAATAATGTTTTCTTCTCCATAATTATATCTATACATTAATATGTATGTTTGATAAATTTCCCACATGACGCTCTTGAATTATATTTTCACAATGTTCATTGACCTCGTATCAAAATATAACCATACAATTATGGATCAGTTCTTTATATGATGTATGAAACTAGAAAAGTGAAATAATTTATTATCTTGGTATCATCCAATAAAACCATCCACTTCACCAAATCGAAATTAAATATGAATATTCTAGGGATGTGGTAATTTATCACTAATTGATAATAACACCCTGAAATATTTATGTCACTAATACAATCAAAACCATAATATTTTTACCAAGACCCCACTCCTTCATCTTTGGGCTCACACGAAGATAGACAGTATTGAAATTCATATCTTAGAAATAAATCATTTTCCATTCAATAGAGTAATTGAAGTTTTTTTTAAATGTTGAAACTATAATAATTTTCATAGTGAGAGTGTGTATAAGGATATCTAGGGGAACCTTGTCATTATAAAACCAATCAAGGATCCCATATGAGAAGTCAGATTGATGCTATGACTTTTTTTATATTTAGACCATAGACAATGATATGTTGTCTGGTGATGTGCCAACTCCCCAGACATAGAACATTTTGGTTGAAGGAGACAATGATCATTCACATCATATTCATTTATCCAACAATTATTGCTACATTTTTCATCAGAAACATCCCTCTTTGATAAAGATATGAACCTATATTGCTTCAACTACCTCGGGTAGTAGACATCCATACTAGGTGCTAGTGATTATTGAGGTTGAATTTAAATGATAACACCAACCGTCTGTAGTGTAATTAGTTTGTTAAATTCAATTAATCATTTCTCTAAATGTTTTTGAAAATTATTTTAAACATTCTACTGGTGGATAACCCTTATTTAAGATCCACTATTTTTGAGTATTGATTTGTTTATTAAATATTAATATTACCTATTCAAATAAGATGGATTTTAATAAAAATGGATATATTCCTATCGTATGTCAATGGAGTATGATGATAGAGTGATAGTGATCATCATGATAGAAAATGATCCTGCATACAACAATTCTGAAATTCTTTGTTCGTGTTTGTACTAGTTTTATTCAAGAATAATTACTCTATTGGAGTTTGAAAAATAAATGTCATGTCATGATATATACGGATTTAATGATTGTTTTACTATGAATGGTTAAAAAGATAATGTAGGTTGTAATTAGGATATTACTAAGTTTTATTGATTATATCAAATTATTAGATGAGTGTACATTGATGAATATTATATCAAGGATGCGATTACAAGTGTGAATGATGATAAAGATAATATTGAGGAAACAAAAATGAAGATGATGATAAACTTTTTAATTATACAAAATTGATTGAGAAGTTAAAGGGTTGTGAAAATATGTCATTTTATGTTATTTGTACAATATTTACTGCATTTTCAACTGTACAAAAGTTAAATAATTTAAAAACTAGAAATTTATGGAGGGAAACTAGTTTTATTGAAAAACATTCTATCACGGTTGATATTATTCTAGGATACAATTATCTTCCTAGAAGAAAATATGATTCCAAGGTAATGATACATTCAATGGTTATGAGCCCTAAAATAATACATGCATGTCTAAATGAATATATTTTTTTCCAACAACAGAAAATTACATAATGAATTTACAATATATGGTTCTTCTTAATAGAAGAAAGATGAATTTGTTCCAATTATAGTTTTAGAGGAATTTCCAATCATTCCAAGTATTTTATTCATATATGGAAGTAATGAGAATATAAGAAATTTGATGTGACATGTATATATAGAAAATAGGGAAGGGAAACCTCACCACCAACATACTCTCCTCAGTTGATGATACATCATAATGCATATCCTAAATTTAAAAATGAGGCAAGAATGATTTCCCATATTCTATATATAGATAGGGATATTCCTTTTGGGTTTCGAATTAGCACTCAAATAACATGGATATTTTTGTTGGTAAATTATATCTTGACAGAATGGTTTTAAATGAAACAAAAATACATTATGTGATATATGTTTATTTCATGACCAGAATAACAAGGTAATGATATCAATGTTTATTTGCCTCTATTGATAAAACATTTATATTATATTTAGTCTCATGTGTTACATTTTATGATGAATATATAAATGAATATTCCATGTTGAGAGGCATATTTTATAGCAAGATAAATGACTTTACTGCTTATAATACTTATTTAGGATATAACATAATGATACTGAAGGGTTTCTCTATTGTGAAGATGGTACACCTTCATCTAAAGTGAAAAATTCATATATTACTAAGTTTCAAGGAAATTAAATATTTATACCCGAGATTAATAAGTAACAATTTTGGATGAAATCATTTAGTGGGAGTTTAGAAGTATATACAACCCCATATTTACAAATAGGTGATCAACTATTTGAGAAAGTTGAACATGTGGAAACTACGTTTGTTATAACTTTTTTACGAAACCTTAAGAAAATTGATTAGAATAAAAGATCTGTTTGTTTGACATAATTTTCTAAAATTTTCTGTATATTTGGAATTTTCTTGATTTTATTAATGATGGAGAAAATGTATGTAATAGTAAAATTAAAACAATACTAAATGCACATGAAAAAACAATGGTATAATTAAGGCAATGATGGAATTTATATGCTAGTGAATATGAGAAAAACAAGTTCTAGATAATGATAACAACCATAAATTTAATCCTCCTACTATTTATACTCTTTTCCAAGTAGTATATATATCATTTTTGAAACATTAATAATAGTTTAAGGTTTCTAGAGATGTATTAATCACGTATCAATAATATTGTTTCAACGATTGATATAATGATATAGTGTCTTAAATAAAATAACATTATTGTTTTGAAAAAAAAATCTAATGGCTTTATAGTTATTATTTATGTACCCTATAATTAATGTCGTACATTAACCAAACATAATTTCATTTCAAATAAATATTTAGAAAATTAATATGCTTGAGTAAATTTACCAATTGGAAAATGTAAATTTTCATCATAGTAGGTGAATTAGAAATGTTATCATCTACCAAATTATTTGATATGATGGTTGAAATGATATTTTATTTGATAATATATATTTGAGTATGTAGTTTTATTCATTATAGATGGATTTACCCCATTGAATTGTATATTGATATATTGAATATGAATGTTAATAATTGAATTGTTCTAAAAGGATGTATTAAAATATGATATATTTATGAGGATGATGATTAATACTGTACTGACTGAGATTCAAGTGTGGAATGTATTAGTCTACCTAACTCTTGTCCAATTGGGTGGCATGTGGGTTAAAAAATTTCTAGAAAAGATGTTTTCACAATCACTATTATAGATTAGGAGTAGGCCCACCTATGAATTGTTCATAAAATTGTAGAAATTTTACCATATATTGAATCCCACCAAAATAATTTATATGCATATGAATCCTTCAATGTATGAATCATGGATATCAAATACACATAATAAAAAGTTTATATGATGATTTTGAGACTATATTATTAATGATTCATATGAAAAACTGAATTCAATTACAGAATGACATCAACATCTACCCAGAAGAACAAGTGTTCATGTATTATATAATAATGGTATTTTAATTAATTTTTCTTCACTACATACAAATGAGAAAGATTAATTATGTAACATGAGAAATAGTGGATTTCCACTTATGGCTGAGGTGATTCATGTATCTAGTACCAAGGATAAAAATAAAATTTTATCGAATATTCTATACATTGGAATCATAAAAAAGATATGGAATTTGGATTATAAAACATTCCATGTGAATATATTTCAATGACTCTGTGTTAAAAATTGGAATGATGTTAATAAAGAAGATTAGAGATTTGTAAAAGAGGATTTCAAAAAGGAAGGGTACAATGATGAACTAATTATAGTGGCATCACATGAAGTAAAAGTATTTCATTTTCTAGATATATGAAATTGAAAGTGTTTAAATATTCTACTATTGACCAAAACCAAAGAGGGGTAAGAAGAATATTCAACTAAGAATGACCCATTCATTGAGACACTGAAATCATCTTTCAATATCCTCAATATATATATGGTCTTGTACAGTGAAGGAGACCATAATGAAGGTATTTGGTTACTCGATATAGGGGTCAAATACCATAAACCATTACTAAATGATAGTTCTATAATCATGTTATTCTTTTGAAATATACATCATATTACCACATATTTCTATCTAGTCACTACAAAACATAAATACTGAAAGAATACTGTAGATAATAAAATTTTCACCTGCCTATAATCCCAATCCCATGGAATAATAGGGCATTTATCCTACTGGAGAACATGATATAGATGAAAAATATTCTTTTAAACAATCTAATGATACTAATCCAAAAGATAAAAATATTGAAATAGTGAACCCATGGAAATTGTAGACAATGACGAATCAATGTTGCTAAAAATAGTGAAGACATAGTAAGGAAGTGTAAAAAAATTTAAGGAGAGAAATAGGGGAATCAAATTTGAGGTTTGATAAAATTCACAAAACTAGGCTATTAGCCACTACATGACCATGTTCAATAGTTTCATTGTTCTCACAACTTAGAAGCACATGGTGATTGATTTGTATTCATTATACCATACTATTACCATGTATAATACAAGGATTTGGTAATAGATTTTTTTTACATTATGATATACAATCATTATTTTAGTAAAAATAAAATAATTAAATATTGTATTACTCTTCATACTCCCATGTATAGTGCATTTATAGTAGATGACACGAAAAATAAATTTTTGTTAATGAATTCAAGAAAAGGATGATAGAGAATCTCTCAGAATTATAAAAAAAATACCCTATGGATGCTGAGGAGGAAATAAACTCATGTGTACAGCATATGTTTGCACACATGATAAGTCGTCAAATGTGGGATTCATTCACTGTCCATCAAGAGGATACATCTATTTAGGTAAATTATGGCTATTAATAAGTTCTTTGAAGATATTTGTATTAATCATTTTGATTATGAATTTATAATTTATGTACCAAAAATTGGGTGTTTAAAAAAACATCAGGGCAACAAAACCAATATATCCCTACCGTAAAGCACATTTTGGGTACAAATCACATGAACAAAATCTACATATTTCAAATCAATAGTAATACATTTATGATACATGAAGCGAAAACATAATTATATTCCTCTGGTTATTTGTATATTGATGAATCCAAATTCAAATACAACAAAATCCCATGCCATGTACTGTGGAAAGAGGAATATATATATATAAATATGGGACACTAGTTGATGAAAACACACAAAACATGTAAAAAATGTGTATGTATGAAATAATAAAAAAATATGTAAATCATAATTTAATTAAAATTATTTCTGATTTAGATATATTTTGTATCTTATATAGAGATAGGAATCATCATCATCCATACCATATAAAAAATTACTATTTGTACCCTTGAAGCAGCAAGGAAAGTATTGTTTTGTAAGAGATGTGGGTTTTGGGGTGACACCTCGAACAAAATTTTAGAAAAGAATTTGAAACGGGGGATAATTATAAACAAATGGAAGAAAATAAAAAATGTTATCCAATCATATGGAAACATTTCATTGGTAGTATTAGTTATTAGAAAATTTTCTCAGAAGGAATAATATTGATGATACAAAAAAGTAGAACCACTATGTGATAAAACCACCACTCCAACTACCATTGAGATGATCCATTCCCCTAAAATAGATGTATTAGAAAGGGTAATAAATATTCTCCTGATTTATTCTATGATATTTTTTAAGGAAGACACTGATACATTTATCATACTTATATTCTATAGGGTGAAAATGGTTGTATTTGATATTTACCAACACATACCCATGTCTGTGCTGTGATGGGTATTGAAAAAAATAGGCATGAATAAATTACACATAATTTAAAAATTCTAAAAGTTCATATGTGAGTGGGAATTATCATATATAATGAGATGAATATTGAGCTACATGTTCCACTTGATGATTCTTATATTCATATGGTCGAGAAAGCTTATAGAACACTCATAGAATGATGGTTAGATATTGTAAATAATCATTTTGAAAAATAAGTATTCATTTAGAAATTTTTTTGTCAAGATAAACAATAAAAAATTAATGGAAAATGGTCTTAATCAATGAATGTTATTACAGACCATCAATGTTAATGGGGTGAAATGAAAAGTCAAATAAAAAAAATCTAATGGATCCATATACCAGTCCAAAATATAGTTACACAAAACAGTTTCCTTGCGTGTTCAATATCCTCATTCACTCACATTAATTGTTCTTCCACATAATGTGTAACCAAGTAGTACTAATTTTATAGTTCATTTTTACCAAAAAAAATTATAACGAGACCATTGTAGACTACATTTCTATTCATTGTGTAAATGAAATAATTATGAATGACTAGATTAGATTATATGTAGTAAATTTACACATGAAGTGTATTTTTGTGTTTTTATTTTCCAATATTTGATCTAAATTATTATTTAAGAATAAATAAAATAATTTTTTATAAGAATATATATCAATAATATTTGAAGGGATTACCCTATATACATAAATATGGACTCATTAATCCTCAAATAACTTCTATATATCTAAAAACATTGTAATCATCTAAAATAGATAAAATAGTGGAATACCTAGTAGTGTTATATCAATGAAAAAATATAGATGATATACTCTTCTTTATACCAATGATATCAGGTTTAAACTCAACAATTTAATCATACCAAATATATTTTCATTCCTTTCAATAATAATTTATTTTTCTTTTGTATGAAACATTGGATACACGTTGTAGTTAATTTAGATACTCCAACAATCTATTTTTTTATTATCTACAGTGATACCCATCAAATAGACCACACATAATGATGTTTGATAAATTTTAATACTCTATATCAAACCATTTAGAACTAAAATAAAAGATATAATTTTATATTATGTTTTAATGAGATTTATGTTATGATATTGTGATGTTTAAATATAATAAAATCAATGGTAGGTGGATATTCCATCTGTATAAAGAGCCTTTCTTCTTCAAGTGGAAAAGAAATATTTTATATACAAAAATATTTCACTATTAAAGTAGAAATAAAAAAATTATTTATTTTTTTCAATGTTTTTATATTTTAAAAATAAATAAATTAAAAATATTGTGGTAATTATATTATCGAATTTAAGAGGGATATAATATACCATTCATAAAATAGAATCCCTAAATAGGTATTTTCAAATATAATTTCATTTATTTAAAAAATATGTAATAATACACTATGTATTTATATAATTTCAGTACTTCCAAGATTATTGAATGTCAATATATTTCAAAGATGGATTATTTTTAAGAAATGATAGGGTAGGATTCCCAGTGTTTGAATGTAAATATATATCATGAGGATATGGATCTCTATGACATATTTATTTTATTTTATCATAATTTTATTCACTCATTTTCTTCAATTTTCACATTATTTTTATATGATACTAATTTAGTTAATTTAAGTAGAGATCAGGAAGGAATGAATTTATTAACAAGGATAAATCTCTCATGATCAATGGTCATGAATTTTAGGATAAAAATACTTTGTGGAATAAACAACACCACAATATTATATATGGTAGAACCTATATGGGTAAAATTGTGTGGATTTAGATTATAAATGACAGTTTATTAATATATTATTACATATTTATGTTCAATTTATCTTTTTATATTATTATTAACATAATAATTATTTTATTATATATTTTATTCCATTTTCATGAGTTGGGGTGGTTTATTTAAAACTCTTCATGATCATTAGAGATTAGAAATTGAGGTTTCAATTGAGATAATAAAAATGAGGAAATGGGTGAAAAATGTATGCACATGTCATTAACCTGTGAATTCATAAAATTTATTTTTTCAATTTATCGAAATTTTTAACTACAATTTTAAGAAATTTTTTGTATTATTTAATCAATCAATTAATTTTTTTATATATATTTTGAGAATCCATATTTTTTTCAACTATCTGCATCAAGATAGAAAATAGAGAACATGGTGCACTTGGATTGGATTTTTTAGGCCACGTGGGGTTTTCAATACTCTCTAGATAGAATATGTTCTATCATTTCATACATGTTGAATATAGTTGAATGAAAAACACCCCTCACATAATCAATAAACTACACCTAAATATGATAAAAATGCTCTCAAAATGACACATATTTTATGTTTACCTTATTTTTTATAACAAAATTTACATAATAAAAACTAAAATTATACATTCTTATTATTTTTATATTTTATCACAGCAATCCATAAGTCTTTAGAGATGTTTATCAAATGACCAAAACTAAATAATATCCACAATTTCATTGGTATGACTCAAAGTTTGACTTTTTATTTCAAATCGACATTATATTTAGTAGAAAATAAAAATTACATACTCACAACTGAGAAAAACCTTCATATTGTAGTTATTATTAATAAATATGATCCATAATTCATTTTTGGAATTTAAGAATCATTTGTACCACAATTTGATGCAAGGTATTACTAGAGTAACTCCATGTGTGTTTTTTTAAAATAAAAATACACATAATTATTAGATAAAGGGAAACTAAAATACTGAAAACTAAGAAAATTAATTCTAATTAATTTGATTCTTTAGGAAAATGAGTGGTATATAATTTTTTAATTGTAGAAATCATCCAAACCATAGTATGATATATATAGTTCTTGGTATGACTCCAAGTGAAACTTTTTATTTAAATTGATATTAATTGTAATAATAATGAAAAGTGATATACTAAAAATTGATCCAACAGATTCATATTATTTTGATAATTTGGGGAAAAATCCATAATTAATTATTTAGGAAAGAAATAAGCATCATTCTGATACATGATTTGGTTGATAAAACACCAAGTGTCAGTTATCAATTTAAAACTGACATTGTTGTTCCAAAATATTTTCCCTCAATAAAAACCAAGAAAACATTCATTGATTATGTTGATATTTTAGAAATAATATTAATAATGCATTTTTTATGTTTAGGAAGTAGTGTCATAAAAAATGACACATGTTGAGACTAATATTACTGAATGTGAGTGTTTATAGTTTTAAATGAATATTAATTAAAAAATAGTGGTGACATACTCTTATATAAGAAAAATAATTCATATCACTCTCATGATTTTAAAAAAGTATTCATACTTCATTTTAGTTGTTTAAGAATCATCCCGACCTTAATATGATGCACGATGTTACATATATAACTAAAAGTGTGTCTTTTTTTAAAAAAAATTATACTAATTTTATTTTGTTGTAATCATCAACAAATAAATATAATACATGGTGTTCCTGATATGACTAAAAGTTCTTATTATCCATTTAAAATAGATATTATAGTATAGAATGTTTTTCAGTTACTGAAAAATTAGAAAAAAACTATGACTGACTTGAAAATTTAGGAAAATGGAACATAAGATTTTTTTAATCTATAGGAATTAGTCACACATTTAAGAGACTTATGATGTGACTGGTATGACTCAATATGCTTAATTCCAGGTTGAACAAATATTTGAGTAAGAAAACAATAGTGGCATACCCAAAACATAGAAAGAAATTTTAGATTGTTTTGATACATTGATAAAATTATATATTTGTTACTATTGGTTTCTAGTAATCACCCAAACCTCAATATAATGCATGGTGTTCCTAGTATGACTCCATGATTTTATTTTTTTTATTTAAAATTAACATTAATTTTAGTAAAATATCTTGTGAAATACTCAAAATTTAGAATTACTATTCAAATAATTTTGATACTTTTAAAAAATGATCTATTAGCCATTTTTAATGTTTAATAATCCACCTAAACTTAATCTGATCTATTGTGTAAGAGATATGAAAACAAGGGATTCTTTTTTTTTAAAAGTGACACTAAATTATTTTTAAATATAAAATAAAAAAAATAAACATTACAAAAAAAATCAAATTGTTTTTTAAAATTATTAAAATGATCAACAAGTCATTTCTGATCTTCAGGAATCATCCTTATCTCAATCCAATAAACCATATTCCTAGTACAACACAATGTGTCTGTTAGTATTTTAAAACTGACATTTAAGATCGAAACATGTGTCACTCACTAAAAACAGTGAAAACATTATTTTATTGTCTTTATAATTTAGGAAAATGACTCATAATTCATTTTTGATTTACAATAATTACTATCACATCAAACGGACACATGATGTAACTGATATAACACAAAATTAATGTTTTTAGTTTTAAATAAAAATTTAATAAAAAATACGGGACATACACAAAACTGTGAAAATTCATTCATATAGTCTTAATAATTGTTAAACATTCCATAAGTCATTTTTGGTGTGTAGTAAGTAACTACTCTTCATTCTGACATAAAACATGACATGTATGACTCTATGTGTGTCTTTTTTAAAAATTGAAATTTTAGTCAAAAAATAAGATACATACTTGAAACTGAGAAAACTAATTTTTTTTATACATTTAGAAAATGATCCATATTTAATTTTTACTGTGTGACAATTATCATCTCTTTATCCATAAACATGATCTTTTCGTTATGAAACAATGTTTCCTCCCTACGTATAAAATAATATTTTTAGGTCAAAACATATGCCACAAACTGAATATAAAGAATATGTGCTTGTATTGTTCGATACCATAGGAAAATGAGTCATATGCCATTTTTTATGTGAATGAATTAGTCTCACATAAAACTGGCGCATGATATGACTCATATCACTCAAAATATGAGATTTAAGTTTAAAATGAATATTTAGTGAAAACCAATTGACAAAATCAAAACTGAGAAAAATTTATTCATAATTATTTGATATTTTAAGAAATTTATTTATATGTCATTTATAATTTTTAATAATCATCCCCACCTTAGTATAATGCATTGTGTGACTGATTTGTCTCCAAGAGTACCCTTTAATTTAAAATTGATATTTTATTAATGTATTATTTCTTATTTATGATTAATTTATTTAATTACAGTATTAATTTAAGAAATAAACATATTCTTATACATGGGGAATATTTTTATTATCTTGGGGTAGTTTATCAGTAACTGATTTGGCGATCGGGTTTTTAGAGGTGTTCACTTGTGGCAAAGACTATGGAACATTTATGTTTTTAAATGATTATGGATATCAATATCAAATATTAATATAAAATACATTGTTTTGAATTTATATAATATTGTGTTTTTTTAATTTTTATATAAATTTTATTTAAATTAAAATATCAATTGGGATTTAAGTGTATTTTCATACATGTGTATTTGGTTCTATGTGATGTTATTCAAATAGCACACTCCTGTAGTATGGCCATCATCAACACTATTTCTAGCACTAATAATGACCACCTATATCATTTCTTTTGAAAGCGATGAGAAAGGTCCCCCTTTTTGTTATAGTAATACCCAAAAAACATTTTTAGTACTATTAAATCCCATTTTACGTGATGTTAAAGGGCCGATATGTGGTAGTATCATTCCCTAGTGAGCCACCCAAGTCATACACTACCTAATTTACAATTAATAAAACATAAATTAATTTCTTTATTTGATAACAAGTGATTAGACACAATCCACACAATTAAATGTTTTTATAATTTAAAAATTATATATCAAAATAATCACCCAATCCTAAAATTTAATGCTTTATTATCTTCGGATATTATCTATATTAAATTATTATTTCTTATAATTTATTCAAAATCTTATATAAAATTCTCCACATATGAATTATTCATAATCATAATCCTATAAATAATTCCCCAACGAAGTGTAATAAAATAATGACTGAGATGAAATACTAAGTAATGGAAAAGTTATCAATGATTCATCAATTTTTAGATCATTGGAATGTGAGAAAATGTAAACATATGAGAATTAGAAGATTAATAAGAGTATATAATTTAAATAGTTTTCTATATGAGAAAAATTGAACTTAACCTAAATAATAAAAATATACTATAGAATATAAGTACAGAATCATGAGAAAATAATCATGATCTATGTATTATTACACTTTTTTATAATATATGAATTTCTCACAAACATAAACATTGGGATACATAACAATATAAACATAGTAACCCACAATAATGTATATGCATAGTCTTGTGACCATATCTAATCACACTCATGTCTACAAAAATTTTAGTGAATTTCGATATGTATGGAAATTTCTATGAAAATAATGTGAATATAAATAATGAAAATCAAGCACATGTATAATCTTTTAAATGCAATTAATAATAATCATGTACACGCACAATCATTTCAAAAAATCTAATCCTTGTCCTATCTGAAAACAAAATCAATATCTTATAAGATATAAATAATTAAAAATTAATTAAAGGGATCTATAGGGAGCTACAAATGAAAAAGGATAATCCATACACATGTGTGTCATATGAAATCAATCCCATGTCTTATCGGGAAAACCCATCTAAATAATGTGGGTTTTATATCATTTTCAATGGCATTAAATAAAATAAAATCAAGAGTTTGATCCATTCATAAAAAACAAAAATCCCATAAAAATTTCATATAAAAAAATCACATAGATATTGATTTATAAAGATAATCCATTAGTGTATTATATTTTCAAGATATAGAAAAAATAGACAAATATTTTTAAAATTAAATTTTATAAATCATTAATAATATAATCTTAAATGGAGAGGTTACAAGTATATTTTATTGATAAATATCAAGAATAAGATAAAAATATTTATTTGTCAAAATTATTCTTAATATATATTGAATTTTTTTACCTATAATATAATTAAAATTAAAATCTTGAAATGTTAATTGTAAGATACAAAAATTATAAAATTTATTTTAAATGTATTTATAATATTTCTAAGAATTTATAATGAATAACCCACAGTAATGAAAATGTTATAAAAAATCCTCCAGAAAAAAGATAAAGTGAACTATTAATATCATAGATGATTTTACATATTTATATTTGAAAATAATAGTGTGAACCATTTTTAGAAACAATGAATACTGAAATAGAAGGAAAAGATCCCTTAAAATAGATAGGAATTTGTTTTAACAACATCATATATTTTGGACGTAATAAATCCATCAAAGACGAACATTTTAATACAAAATTTAAATTCCATATAAAATCCAAAAATATTACATAATATCATTATCTGTTCTAATAAAAACATCCTTATAAAATTATATACAAATGGGAATGATTATAACTCAATGAGACGTGTAAATTTAAAAAACTCAATATTAAATTGTTAGTAAATGAATAAAATTGAATTGAAACACATAGACTAAAATGGAATCTTAAATACCACTAAAAAATTAAATCATAATAATATATTTAAAATTTGATATATATATATATAAATCATATTAATAAAAAATATGCATAATACGAAACATAGCCAAAAGAAGAAATTTTAGACAATAAACCCCTTACATTTTATCCTAATATCCACTAGTGCCCATTAAAATATTATATATTAGACACATCAATTTTAATAAATTAATTTAGAACAAAATAAATGTGTATTACATATTTTATAAAATAATTATAATCATTCATGATATATTTAATTGTTAGAATTTTATTATTTTTATCACCCGTGGTTTTTAATTCTGATTATTTATTAGTAATGTAATTATAATGATTTATATACTTATTAAATTATACAATTTTCATCATACCTATATAATTTATGGTACTTGAATAAAAATTATATAACAAATTATATAGTTTCCAATATATTTCATGAAATTTTTAGTTCTGATTTGTGAATATTAAATCAATAATGAGCTTATTTTGGAAATTGTTTTGAAGAAAAGGTTATATGTTAATTGAGATTTTAATATTAATATTTTCATTACATTTCTAAAAAACTTAATATTTGATTAATCGTCTATAATATTTTTAATAATTTTTTTCCATATTTATACATGAAAAATATTGACGACATCAATTATGTAGGTAGTCAAATCGACTCAAATAAGAACATGTTATTAACTACGAGTGGTTACGATAAAATAAGTAATTGTATTATGTTATATCTCTAAAAAGTATTAATATTTTATAATTTATATTTAATTACAGTGATGAGTAATGTTAGATAGGTTGTTCTTGTATGAATATAGATAAGTAATGGTTATGGTGTGGATAATAAGAATGTTAAGGTACTGATTCTTCACTCAGAGGGATATAAGAGAGGAAAAATGCCTAGTGGTTCAATAGGAATTCTATTGGTTGTTATTGTTTTGAGTGGGTATAGGATGATCCTTGTAAAGGATAAAATGAGTTACATTTTATTGAAAACCCAGGTTTGGTGAGAGATAAAGATAGAATTACAAGAGAGTTAGGTGTGTTAGGTGAGAAAATGATAATGATACATGTCGGTATTACTTCCAATATGAAAAAAGGTATTATATAAAGAATATGTGTCATGTTTATTTTATAAAATTCTGTCCATGGTAGATTACTCATTTGAACCCTTTGTTAACATGTATAATATGTTACCATTGAAATTATTCATTTAAAAAAATATAAGATAAACCACATAAAAAATTAGATCAAATGATTCTAAATTTCCACTCCATTGAATATAATTCAGACTCAAAATATAAGAATAATATATTTTAAAATAAATTACATAATATATATTAAAATGTTTTTTTGTAAAAACAAATTTTAGATTGATTTAGTTTTAGTAACCACATTAAATATAAATTAAATATTAAATGACTGTATAAATACATTTATATATATATTAAAATTTATTAGATATATCACAAAAAATATTTCCATTTATTATTTTGAGAAAAATAAAACATCACTAATATAAAAATTTCTTTGAAAATAGACACATTACTATTATCCATGTAACTAAATTTTAATTAATTCACTTATCTTTGGGAACAAAAAATATATTGGCCCTACTAAATATTTTAATATGATAATAAACATTATGAACTACATTTTCATTTATTGAGTTCAAATAACAGAAAATATTAATTTAATATAAAAATGCATAAAACTTTATATAAATATTTATTTTTAAGAATTAAATTAATTAATAAATATTCCATTCTAGGAAAAACAATTTGTAATTAATATATTTTTCTATATATATTTTTCTATTTTTATTATCAATATATTTCAGTAATATCAGTAATCTATTGTGATATTTTTTTAATATTAAAAAATAAAATACATAACAAATAATAAATGAATAATTATTTGAAATGAGGAGTTTTTATTACAATATGACTTTATTACAAATTCATTAAAATCGATTACATATTTAGTTGTAATTATTTAAATTTTCTAAAGAAATTTATATTGAATATAAAATTATTTAAATTAGTAAATTCAATGATTAATATTAACTTTATAGGAATGATAGAAATGTATAATGTAGATGTCATAATGATAATATAAAATTTGATACTTCAATAGTTACATGTTTATATTATATAATGTTATACATAAAAATTACCTCAATAGCTCTGTATAAGACCTAAGAGTGAGATAGTAATAATATATGTCATGGGTATTTATTAATTAATCATGTATCTCATTGTTCTTTATATTATATTGATATTCTCATGTAGATGATTTATCTTAAACTTCACTCATTAAAGTTCATCTTGTCCCATGTCTTAGTAAATTCCTAGTGATTATACCTCATTTCTAATATCTAATAAATGATACTCCTAAGGAAGGCTTATAATACATAATTCTATGGATTCACTTTCTTATATATATGATATAATGTGGTTAATTGTATTTATAAAATATGGTTCAAGTAAAATATTATAATGATCAAATTTAGTTCTTCTAATTTTTTTCATTGGTTTTTATATATATTGTTTATATCAAAAAATCTATAAATCAAGCATCTATATAAGACTACCTCAATAGATTCCCAATTACCATAGAATACATCCCAACATATAAAAATATATAAATTTCTAAAATTAATCTTCCAATCTATTTCTCTATGTGTACGTTTAATATATTTATAATTTCCTTCCTTTATTCCATAGTAGAAATTGGGGTAATGATATTCATGAGTAAAATTGAGGAATTGGATTTCTTATTCATGGAATTTTTATTCACATGTGTATTTATTCCTATTTTAAATTTCATAATTATCTGTCCTATTACTAACATAAAATGTATTATTTTTTATTTTTTATTTTAATATTCTATCTAAATAAATGTACTTTGATTAATTTTATCTTTGAATTTTCTGAATAATATGTTATTCCAATTTAATACTAAATCATGGGTTCTTATATTATCTACTCATTAAATAAATTATATCATAATAATTTTATTTCCTACACACCAATTGAAATATCTAATGGTATTCATAAGATAGAAAAGAAACAAGATATAAAATCATCCTCACTATCTTAGGAAAGATGATTAAATTTATTTATTAGTACATAGTATGGATATAATATTATTGATTTTCATAACAATATATGGAGCTAAATATTCGTTATGATTGGATAAAAAGATGTATATAATATAAGTAATTTTCATTAGGGGTTAATGTAGATAATTTCATTTAAGTTTTATAATGGTTTGATATGGTACATGAAATTATATTCCCTATACATAAAAATTGATTCAATCTCTATGTTGGGAGTGTCAATCCATGCCCATCATCTAATAAAATTATAAAAAGGGGAGAATAATACTATTTTTTGTAGTTTTATACCCATAAAATCCAATCATAGATGAGCTATATACTGGTGATGCAGTCAGCATAACGCTAAGTGTTTTAATCCACAATCCAATATCCATGGTTTGAGGTGGTAAATCAACATTCAAAGGAAATATTCCTAGGGTGAAAATAATAATTTGGATGATATAAAGTGGAGGATATGTATAACCATAA
Organism: Viscum album; assembly: GCA_963277665.1. Classification (NCBI taxonomy): domain Eukaryota; kingdom Viridiplantae; phylum Streptophyta; class Magnoliopsida; order Santalales; family Viscaceae; genus Viscum; species Viscum album. The sequence continues at coordinate 1,154,159,145 of OY728153.1, read as the reverse complement.
CAATAAAATTATCACGATAGTATTTAGAAGTATTCATTTCTTTGGATTCTTCTGGTCTGCATGGTTTTCAATGTTGTCGATTCTCATTATCCACTTTGGCCCTAGTATTGGGGCATTAATATTTAAAATGAAAAAATTTCACGCAATTAAATTATTCACTGGTGGAATGTTCATTAGTCGACATATTTATACATACCATATTAATACCTGCATCTTTATATAACATTGAAAATAAAAATCATAAAAGCCAATTCTAATATGCTTGAATCAGCTTTTTGTTCCTTTATGATGCTCATGGGTGATTCTTCCTACATTTTAAACTTGTAGAAAATTTATTCTTCAATACTCATTGAATTTATCACCTGGAAATCCAATAAAATATAATTTTATAAAATTTTATGTCTTTGTAAATAATTATAGGTTTATTTTTTTAATCATAACATTATATAAGTGGTTATGCATAACCACGTGTTCTTAATTCTAGCAACAAAACCATTTGGATTCTCTTTGAAACAAAAAATGGATTATATTTCACATACAATTTAAAAATATTACCCTTATCAATTGAAAAAACTAATTAAATTGACATTTACATATTAGAATACATAAATGAATAATATGGGAAAATATAAAATTTGATGACTTACCTCATAAATGACAATTATACATTATTTTTGAATCTGTAGGATTCAAAATAGGTTACCCATCATTATTTCTCTATGAATATAATTATAAATTACATCATAAAATTACATAAAACAAAAATTTAATACTTCAAAATGGTTTGTGAATATCATGTGAATCTAAAAAATAATATCCAATGGGAGTGTCAAGGCAGGTGTAGAGTGAGTCCCACTTGTTTTCCACTGAGTAAAGATCGATTTAATACACAACAAACATTTTTATGGATTATTACCAACTAGTTTCATATGTTCCAGATCCGATATGTACATATATTCAACCACATATGTATATAATTTATAGGAATTTATGACCCCTAAATTTTAGAATACTATGCTTGATAGTTTTCTTAACATACAGAAATCGAGCATTAAGTGAACCGTGATATACTATTATAGTATTATTATTCAATGTAAAAATTATTTCCTAAAAACTATATTTGTGGCTATGAATAACTTCAATAAGAATATGAACAAGTATAAAAAATTTAAAATATTTTTTACGAAATAATAAAAAAGGGCCCACTTTTCAATACAACCATTTTGTAATATAAAAATTGGTTTCAGTTGGAAAATTTGATAAAACAATTATAATTAAAATCTACCACTTATAGAAATATTATTCTAAAAATTAAAATAATTATTTAAACCATAGTTCTAAAAATAATAGTGTTAAAATTTTAAAATATTGTGAAAATATAAATTTTTTCATGTATACTTATATATATTGATTTTTATTTAAACAATATCGTCTTTGAATGAATTTAAAATATTCCATTATGTTTAAAAATAATTTTAAAAGTTAAATTTGTTATTTAATATTATTATCAAAACAATTAGGTTCAATTACAATATCTAATTTTTTTACATTTTTTATAAAAACTTTTTATACTTAGGAAAACAGTTTTTCTCGTAAATTGGATTTCACTGCGTTTTTCATGTATAATATAAAATTTAAATATACATCATATCTCAATTTAATTTGGTCAAATTAAATTAAATTTTGGAATCATAATTTCTAAATTTTGTATATATAAAAAAATTTAGTCCTTTTAAATCATAAACTTGTTAAAACAACTTCAACTATGTAAGATTAAAATAGGTAAAACTTGGTTAAAATATGGGAGATATATTTTAAATATTTCATAAAAAATTTCATTAACATACTGGATCAATGTTTTTCAACGACTATCATACAATCCTAAAATATATGATGATATGGTTCCACTCCTCATTAATATTTCCATTTATATTATTGTAGGTAATGAATAAATACAAAATGTCTCACTTTTGACATTAAAATAAAAAAATTATATATTATTATAAAAAATGGATAATATATGTTATAAATATTTATTAAAAATACGAGGGAATTAATTTATCCTTTTAATTTATATTTTATATATTTTTATTAAATAATTAACATAAATCATTATAGAACAGTCTCACAATTTTTTTCAATTAATATAAAAATAAAATTAATGATTTTAAAAATACTACAGGTAATACAATATGGGTGGATTATGGAGCTAAAATAATTTATTAGATAAATATATAATATTGTTAATGATTTAATATAATATATTTGATTTACTTATTTTATTTTATTCCATTAATTTAAAGTAAAATGAATAGTGTTAAAATGATATTAAAGAAAGATAATGAAAATAAAATATAATAAAATCACATGAAACCATAAAAACAATGAAATAGGACATGGTGGATAATATATGGTAAAAAAATTATTTTGTTTTCCATTTATGAAAAATTTTCTACCATATATGTAATATTATAACCATTTTATATTTTCAAATTCATTAACATGATTAATGTTATAATTGGCTAACCAATGGTTTAAATATATATACTATTTAAAATGATATCTAAACATAAATAAAGCATAATTAATTTTTAATTTAAAACAATATTCTCATTATATTAGAATACATGATATTTTGGAACCATTTTACATGAGGTAAACATATTATTTAATAATATTTTGTCAGTTTCCAAAATTTTTCCTCCCATCACTTATAAATGGAAACACATTCAATATTTTATTTACACAAAATTGAGTTATATATCCTGACCAAAACATGGATATTTATATTCTAAAATTAACTATAAATTCGGTATATGTTTTGTTCAACTTAATGCGCAAATAAAATGGTCTATAAGAATGGATTTAACGTGGTCTTATGAAGAAGAGGTAATTGTCTCACATAGACTCTTTTAATTTTTTTCCTTATTATATCTCCTTGAAATTAGAGGTATTCATAATAATATATTATATTAGGTATCCTATTTTTTTAATATTTTATTAAGATTTTTGAAACAACATTATACACCATCTACTCCATCAAATGTGATGTGAATGTTTCAATCATGTGGACTACCACTTCCACATAGTGATATAATTGTATCTCCATCACCATCATTACTGGAAAGTTAATAGGATGTTTCCAAAAAAAAATTATTTATTTTATGAAATAATTAGTCTTCTATATTATAATATCATGTCTCTTTTCTTACCAACTATTCCATTTGAAAATTATAATTTCATTTGTGAGTATGTGTGGTCTACCACATCCAAAAAGTGAAGTTATTTGTTTTCATTTACTCCTTAATAAGATTTTAATAAAGATAGTTTTTTAAAATATATATTATATTTTTATATAATACAAATTTTTAAATGTTTAATTATTAATCACTATTCATTTGCACTATCTATTGAAAAGTGAAAAAAAATTGTGTATATACTTCCAACCATATCCCTGAATGTTATAATTCATTTTTATACCACTATCATTTATAGATGAATTTAAATATATATATTTATATTTAATATATATGATATTAATATTATTAATTAAATTAACTTGATGAAAGAAACATGATGAATATGCAATGATCGAAACTACCACATTAAAACATACTTGAAAATTGCAGTAGTTAACAACCAAAATAATGATTATAATGAAATATCATTAACAAATGAGTGATAAAATGTTATAAATGGATAATATATTATATTATATATATGTATATTGTTTTTAGGTAACTATAATCAATCTAATTTCATAAAACATGATTTAAAAATCTCATATGTGGCATGTGAATGTTGAAGTAAGGGATTTCATGATAATTTTTATTCAATTTCTATATATTTGGTATTATTATATTATTTAGATTTATGTGGTTTATATAAAAATCCCATTGATTTATTCAACAACTGCCAATAATTTTTTTCATTTTCAAAAGACGGTTTAAGGGGTTACCGGTACCCATGACACCAAATCACCACATCCATTAACCACTTCACCACATCCAAAAGAAATACAAATTTCAAATTTTAAGAACAAATTCAAATACACCACAAGCTTCCTCGAGCCATGGGATGGCGTCAACTTCACGCACCCATGATCATTTCAAACCTACCAGTGTATCCCGCGACTGTGCTGACAGGCCTCGCGCCGCACGCCATCCAGACCGCACGTCAATCCCTCACTCTGAAACCGCCCGCACTCCAATAGAAAGCCATGCGACGATCCGAACCACCGTCACGCGGCACACATTCCCGGAACACTGGCGAGGTTCACCGGCACCCGTCTTCCTCTTCATCGATGACCATCGTCGTCATCCCTGGCGAGCTTTGCCGATATCAAACCATAACACCGCCGGTGAGAACCCATCGTCACCTTCACAAAAACAAAGAACTAAAAAAAACAACACGAGTTCCACAGACAATCACAAATCCAAGAAAAAAAAGGGGAACCCCACAACAAACACCCCAGCCACTAAAGAAAGCCCTCAGAAACCCTCAAACACCCTCCACCGCTGTAGCTCAGAAGACGACCTCCACAAGTTGAAAAACCACCACTACACAACAACTCATCACTAAGAGAAAACCCAAGGATGCTCCGTAGAGTGTGCCGGTGCATCCTGTCTTACACCCTCGGATCAGACAATCGGAGACGAAGCAGTCCATGCGTGACGCAACAACCAGAAAAGACTACCATGAGACCGCCTCAGCGAGAACCTGAGACCACCGAAGAAAATACACCAGCGGGAAGAGGTAGCGGCGAGAACCCTAGCTCTGCCAGCTTCAAGAATAACCCACTAATCAAAAACCTTAAAAACAGAAAAACAACAAAACGAAAACAAGAAACAAAGAACCCCCTCCCCATGCCACTCCAGATCTGTCATCAAACACAATGGAAAGAAGTCACCTCCGAAAAAATCAAGTCTTTCCGATCGAGTCTCTGACATCGACAAGTCGATCTGACCAAGCCGGAGGGACGATTAAAAGTGATAAGAAACATGACGAGGAGGCCAGGGAGGGAGGATATGGAAGAACATAGGAGAAACACTAGGAGCCGCGGGAGATAATGAAGATGCCGCTCCGAGGCCCCTCTATCATTTGTTTAATTCCCCCCATGTATTTAACAAGAATATATATTTTTCATGATTAATAATGTTTCAATTCAAGTTAATATTTCTAAGGGATACATTTCAAGAGTAATAAAGGAGGTAGTATTTACATTAAAATCTCATTTTTGGGATTAAATATATTTGTAATAAAAGTTACATTGTAATATATCTTATATAAACACAAAGTAAATTGTCATGTTTTAAAAATTTATTATGTTTTTTTTTCAACAAACATATATGCTATTCTAAAATTTAATCTTGAAATTAAAATTTTATTGTAAAGGATGGTCTTATATATCTTATGATTGGGTATATTTTTCTTCGATAGATATATTTTCTCCAAAAAATGTTTAATAAAAGTAGTATTTTTCTAATAAAGTGATTTATCAAGGAAATTTTACATTATAAATCATTTATTACATGGTTTTCAAGGAACATTTATAATTTTTTCACAAATCCTATTTTTCAAATTTCATTATGAAATGTCAAAAAAATTATTTTAATATATACTTTGTTAACAATCATTTTCACCACTGAAATCGTTTTAAACTCTTTATCTTCTTCTACAATATGTGGATGATTTTAAAAATAAAACTATTTATGAAATTTTATTAAATTTCATTCATTCATTTTCCAAATTTATTAAAATAATTGATTATACTACAATATCATCATCTCATATGTTTATCACTCATTTATTATTTAATAATATGTTCATTATCATTACTTGAAACATTTAATTTCTTCTGATTAATTTTTTTAGAGATTATGTTTCTAAATAAATATCCATATTAATTTTATCTTGAATATTATTATTTACTATCTAATATACCATGTATGTATATAGTTTTTTACTATGAAATCAATTTTATTTACTGGGTATGTCTTGATATTTTGTATTCATTACTCAATATATATATTTTTCAATAAGGAATTTTGTTTATGAATTAAATTTACGATTCAATATATGAGTAAACCATTATTGATACAGTGATTGATGAGGCTAAAAATTATATATCCCCATGAGGGATTGAGATATTTCATGAGATAAACCAGTTTTATAGCCTTATTAAATGGATATTTGGTGTATACATACCCATTGATTAAATTTTCTTCATGAAAGGTCTTGATGGTAACAATTTCATGATGTGTGAGTCCATGATTTCTAAACATAATAATTTCAGTCATTGAGAATTTATTTATTATTATCCCTTAGATTACATCATTTATATTATACCTAGATGCATTTCAAGATCAATTTATTTTTTAAATATAATTTTCTTTTAGTTATTTACCTTTATGTATTGATTATGTATTATTTATTGATGATAGTTTTGGATGTATGTAACCATTATTGTGCATCTGAGATTACCATTTATTTTATTTTCATTCCCTAGGACATAAAGGATGATGTTATGAATAATAATAATGTTTTGATTTTTTTCTTATGCAACGTATTTTTTATTTACAATATAATAAAAGAATGATGTATGAATTTGGATCTCCATATACACAATAACTAGATCAATGGAGTTCAATTTTTTATATTTGTAATTGGATGATGTTTATTAAAAACTGTGCGACCTAAATTTATGGAAAAAAATAGATGAGGATTTGTGATATAAAATGTGATAACCATAACCCGATAGATGTTGTTGTCTTTAATGAAGGACCACTCATCTATTCCAAATATAGAATAATATTACAAAAAAGAGTGTATTATAAGGTTTTCTAGGAAATTTATCCTATAATTATTGACAGGGGTTGAGATAATTTCTTGATATGGATTAATTTTCCCATTTTTTCGATGATAACGTAGCATCCACATATTAAGGTTTTATATGAATAGTTATACAAAACTTTTTAGATATATTAAAATGCATATACCCCAAATTAAAATGCATATTAACTATTATTAAATGAATAACCAATTTATCTATAACCACATAATTATTATGAACAACTCTATCAGTAACGTTATCATAGTATCATTTTTTCTCTCTGGGTTATTGAGGATTATTTCTTCTATTTTCTTCAACAACACTAGAAATATTGAATTGAATTGGTTAGGTTTTATGTTCATAGTAGTTGAAACCTTCGACCATAGGTTGAGGAAGGAAAAATAAATTTTTTTTCTTCTATCACGTTACTTTGGTTCTTCATATCAGATTTTAATTAACTTTATTTATTTATCACTTTTCCTCACTTGAAACATCCCCTTGTTCCATTGATGTTTTTTTCCAGACACTTCTTTTGGAACTAAATACACATTGGATGTTTTATTTTATTCCATATGGGTGATTTATCAACTAATTTTTTAAATTAAACTCTATTATTTTCTTCATATATTTATCTCATAAGACCATTGAGAATTACCAATCTCTTTCTAAAATTTTACGTAATAATGAATGAATTCCTTATATAATTAAATGTATTGAATCTATATGTTTTTTGTGGGACACAAAAGTAGTCCACTAAATATTTTCTCAATCATACAATCATAATCCTTAAAAAATCAGAGTGATGTAGTGAAATCCATGTGACACTTTCATCATAATACCCAATATATTTATCCTTGTTTGTCAAAATTTGATGTAATTACCAGAAAAACAAATTTGATGGAGTGTGGGATAAAACAATTTATTAAAAAATATATTATTGAATCAATCCAATTCAATGGATTTTATGTCTCCCACAATATATATATTCTAGATTAGTTTCCCCCACTAACTAGACTGTCCCTATAGAAAATAATCATCCTATGTGAATTTTTCTTTCTCATAACACAAGATAAAATAGAATATGGTCTCAATGGAATTAGTCCATCATTACATGACTATGAGATTAGATGTTCCAATAAATTAGGATGCCTCAATCAAATGATGAAATCAAAAAACATTAAATATATTCGTATGGGGGAGGTGGTGTTCCTTGAGATTAATGTTATTACGCATAAATTGAGTCAATTAAGAAATAACATCCATTATGTTCTTGACTCCTACTACCATATTTTTAGGCATTAATTTTGGGAAATCATTTCAATTATTTGTAATTGGATTATAGTCATGAATCCTCCAAGTTAAAACTATTAAATAAAATAATGGAATATTATGGATAAGATAACTCAAAATAATAAACATAAAAAGGGAAACTATTAATATAAAAATAATATCCCGAAAAATAATTTTGTATTAAAATGTATGAATTATTTAGATTAAATTTTTGATTTTCATGGTAAATTTCCTACAATGTTCTCAAACAGAACTAGTATCAAATTACATCATCAAATTCTATAGTAATATATTCAATCATTTTAATGGATCATAATGTTCATGAAAACTAACCAAGTCATATCAATAGTCTATGTAAAACCAACTATTATGTTTGGACCACATCATATTCCACATGTGAAGATTGATACGATGCATATCTAACCTTTTTATGGTTATTAACCCTCATAAGATATATTAAAAATCCTAAATCCACTTGTTTTTATATAAGTAAGGAAATAATTTTTTGGTAACCAGAAACTATGTAATTTACCAAAATTTGAGTATTTTACATATAAATAAACATAGAATATGTGTATTCACTAATGCATTCATAACCTAATACTCAATAATTTATACTCTATGATCTTACCCCAATTATGGAAAACTGGGAATATTATATATTATATTTCATAATTTCTAATATAGAGTTCCACAAAATACAACGTAGAAATAAAATAGACTAGTTTCATTGGATGATTTGATATGTAATAAAACAAAATTAATATAATATATACCATGTAAATGTTTTATCTCCATAATTTTCAATTTAATATTAATTTACTTCTTTTACATCACAAGATATCATAAAGAATTTATAATGAATAGGGGTGAGGTATAAAATATAGTAATAGAATAATCTGGGTAAAGTATGATGACATGTAATAAATAGTATAAAATAGGTATATCAGGATAAATTAAAAGAAAATTATTATAAATGTTCAATTGTAGTCCTAGAATGATTATTATTATATTTTGGGATCATATCATAATTATAATGTGTATGAAATATAAGACATGAACTTATAATCATATGTTGAGGATGAATCAAAAAAATAACATAGTATTCTATGATCATTGACCATGAACTATACATCTTATCCAATGAGATTAAACGATTACACAATGCATTTTAGGTTGAAAAAATAACATTAATAATATGTACAATCATATGTGTTGCATATAAGAAAATAATAAAGAGAATATATTCATAATAAATACCAATGAAGATGAAATGGGTTACACAGTATGACTAAAAATTAACATTCTATATTATAAAATCACTTTTGAGGAAAATGTATGAAACAAAAAGATCAAACCATTACAACCAAATAAATCAATGAAATAGGGACACCCAGATCAAGACTACATGACCCCCCCATCCTTTGTGACTTTATTGTGATAAAAATCCTTCACCTATTCATGAACACTTGGTAAACATTCCTGTGCTGGGTAAAACAAGAATAGTATCGATGATAGAGACATACCCTATAGAACATTAAAATCTGAATGGCATGCTCAAGAGAAAGCTTCATACTCTGAACCTCATCTAAAGAAGATCCATCTAGTTTTTTTGGTGGAAAACATACTCAAAAATAATCAACCAATCAAGAACCGTAATGTATCCTCAAAACCAATCCTACTTGAGGATTCAACCAGAAACAACAGAACACACCCAAATCAAGAAGCTTTACCCAAGACTAACACAGGAATAGAAACACCACATCCAAATCTTCATAAATAAAACATCAATGCTTCCACACATTACACAATAGGCTTCCAACACATCCAAATCCCACTCATACCTAAATACCAGAATCAATCACGAATAGAATATCCGAATCCAATATTAATAGAACACCCAAAACCAAATCACGAAAATATCACATCCATGAACTGTAGGGCAGATCTAGGCAGAATCATCAATGAAAAAAATGAATGACACATTGTATTTCACCTCATGTGAAATACATCAATTAAAAATAATACATAAAAACATAACTGATTTCATGATGTTGTCGTTACATCTCATCCACACTACCCTCGAAACACAAACACACCACCAAACCAAAACACGCCATAATAGAACGAATAGTGAACCCAAGTTCAAGAACAAAAAAAATCCAAAACCAAAACAATAATGTAGAGAAAAAATGAACAAAAAAATATCACCAAAATTCCTGAAGAAATCCCCATCTCAATCCACAACAAAATATGATCAATTATATCCACGTCTCTCATGACAACTGATAATCCACCCAACGTACTACCAGAGATGAATTGGCACCCTCAGACCATGGAAGCTAGGATTTAGCAACTAGACTAAGACCACACCACAATGGGAAACCTTATCTAGTGATGAGGAATTGTGAGAGAAATAGGAAAACAACATTTTTAATTGTCTAGATAGCCAAAGCCTCGAATCCATTAGATGCATCCACAAAAAGGAGTCTCCACCACAAGCTCACAGAGAACGATGACTGGAGAAAAAAGAATAGGGATGATGGAAAGAGGTATTGACAATGGGAGACCCATGAGTTGTAGATCCCCTGATGAGCTCATGCTATCACTAAATCTCAAATGTATATAGTCATGAAGAATAGAGTTCTGGGTTACACCATTGTATTCTAGAATATTAAAAATTTTAATTCCTCTAATATTTTCATTATTGGGATTATATAATTATTATAAATTTTAATTTAATAAGGAACAATTTATTATGGAAAGGAAGATTAACTGGAGTGAAGAAATTAAAATAGTTTTTAGTACTATGTATAGAAATAAACCTCTAAATCGGGGCTTTATAAAAAGGTAAAGTGTCTTTAAAGAGGATAAGATCGTAACAATTTCCTTAAAATAAGAAATGAACCAAAATGGTTGAACTAAAAAGATTGTTTTTAGAAATCATATATTTCTAAATTAAATATATTGATTGGTATATGAAAACTGATAAGAAATAAAAAAGTTCCCTATAAAAGAGTGCTCTTAAAATAACTAATTATTAAGTGAAATGTAAAAATATGTATTTATTTCAATAAAAGGCAATTTATTCTTGGTATATATATATATGTGCAAGGAATACATATAAAGAATATTGAATAAAAACCTGATATGAGGGTAATTGGAAATGGATAAAAATAAATAGAATGTTTGACCCAAAAGTAATTAGGGTTGTTGGGAAGATCCATTACCTCAAGTCTTTGAATAATTCTATATTTTAATTTAAACTCATATATAATGAAAAATAATTTTATTAAATACTCACTTGAGACCTGTTTTTCTTTATATTCCCTTATTTTTATTATTTTATTATTTTCTATAATCATTAAATGAAAATATTATGATGTTTTCCCTCTAATAGATATTTGTTACAAGGTTCTGTAGTCACACTAGTTTTTCTATAATTATAAAATATATTATATACTGAGGCCATTATAGTGGAAGTATAAAAAATTATTTCCATTTCATTTTAGATGAATAGAGTGTCCCAAATTATGACTCTATGATCCAAATCACCTGATATTGGTCAAGGTTCAACATAATGACATGCGTACCTCCTCGTATATAAGAGGATGACAACTTTCTATGAGGAAAAAATGATACATGTAGATAATATTCTCAAAATATAATTCATATATTAGAGTAGAACATATTATTGAACAATAATTAAATATAAACCATCAAAAAAATAAGTTTCATAGAACAATATACAATTATTAAAAACACCACATCATTTGTATAACAATATAGAATGCAATTTTTATTTCATGCATTAGAAACAATTTATTCCCCCAGGTGGTTGATCTATTTGAGAAGGATAAATATAATAAAAAATAAAAAAAACTAGGAAATAATCTAATGTTACCAGAATGTTTGGACATCACATCAATCAAGCATTATCTTGCCCCATAGTATACAAATGTAGGGATCTTTCTCATAGTTGGAACCATGGTCATATTTTCTTCGCAATCATTAAGATACTAATGAAGGGTCTAAGAATAATTTTTTTATGACCCGATCAATGAAATTTTTACATTAATGAAAAATTAATATAAACCTAGATTAGTAACTAAATAACTAATTAAACTCAATATACACCAGGTTATACTGTAATAACCAAGCTACCACAAACCCCAACATTTCCAAGGACAACTCATTTTTTCAAATGATGTGCTATCTTAACATTACATACACCTTCAATCATGTCATAACCATGAAGGAACCATTACCCTTGATAAGGATTCTGGGGAATTCATCATATCCAAAAATATTTTCTTCAGTTTCTTCATAGTTCATCACATACACTAACCCATCCCATGGATTATTGGGAGGTCATGAAATCAATTTATACATTCCATGGATTATAAGGGTTTTATTTCATGATCATTAGACCATCCTGAGAAAACTAGGAATTTTATCACAAGTAACATTAAAAAAATAAGTCAATTCCATCATCATAGTGATATCAAAAATATATGAAACCCCATACACATCCTATAATCAATAAACCATAGAAAAAATATGAAGAACAAAACATAAATAGGCCAAATGAAAGAACATTACCTTGGTAGAATATCTCATCACCCCAGACTATATCAATTAAAATTTCCCTTTAGAGAAGATGAAAACCAAAATCCCTTTATATGGAGTCCACTACACCAATAAAAACTGATCAATTCATTTGAACACATTTATAAAATGTTATATAGGGTCACTCACATAGCCACATGAACAATGATCCATGGAAATATATTAAAACATCATTATATGTTTAGAGACATTCTACCTTAGGGGATTTGAATCTGAAGCACTATATTTAACAAAAAGAACATATAACAACCCATGAAATCACTAATTTAATCCACACATTCAATATTTTGGGTTTTTATAAATGGAAGAAAGGATATATAAAAATGATCGTGGATTAAATGATAGAGTGGAATTAGAATCACCCAATATAATGACCCGACCTTAAAAATTACAAAATATTGAATTATGTCAAAAATTCTCTTTGAGGATATTTTTAGGTTTAGAATATTAGAGAATTAGGCAATAACTATTACATAACAACTTTAATATTACATGTAGACACTACCATTCAGTATCCATTTTTTTATAAAATAAAAACTCTTAAAAAGAAACATGCCTAGTTCCATGTTTTAGACGACATGACTTTTCCTTGATCACATCCTTGTCCCTATTCCACATCATGTCCTATGTAAAAAATTCAAAAACATGGGATGAGCATAAAAATATCAGTAAGGGTTATAAAATATGGAAGGAAACTATTATCCCATTATTAAATAAAAATCAATGAATCCATAATTTTCGATCATAACATACCTTACAAAATCATAAGATTTATGAATAACACATACAAATAATAAATCATAAAGGTAACTTACGCCATTCATAACATACTTAAATTGTAGATATCACAACTACATAGGGATTTACATTGGGAATTTCCATCAGCTTCTTCGTGAAATGGGGATAACCTGGTTTGTTTAAGGTTAAAACCTTCCAATTGGTTTCTAACGGGTTTATTCAAAGAACCGAAAACACCCAATGATTCTATATCCATTTGTACATACTTCCCAAAGGTAGGTTATCATTATTTATGGACCAATGAGGCTTATGAATTTACATTGGTCGAGAGGATGGGAGGTCAGGTTCATCACACCTTTTGGGGGGAATTAGTGCCTACATCGGGACTCACTTATAGATTTATGTTATGTTCACGAATCCTTATTAATTTACCAAGAATGAAAATGAGTTTTCTGTTAGATTTGGCAATTGATGATTGATATTTATGGGATTCAGTGAATCTTTTATATGTATTTGTGGTTGTTTATCTATTGAGAAGAATCTGTATGTATTAGAGATCCTTAGTCAATGGTATCCTTCAATACATTATATAGTAATCTCTTAGTCATTATGATGACCGTACTGGTTTTAAAGCCACTCAGTGGGGCACTTGATCTTTATTGTCATTCCAAAAGATATGGATTATTTTAGAGTTGGGATCGTACCCGCAGATGGGATACCAAGATATCCTTGTTAAAAAGGAATCAGAACCCACATAGATAGATAAGAAGGATATAGTTTAACGTCATATGGAATGGAAAATAACTTATTAAAGGTGGTCTTGAACCTTATAAAGGCTTCCTATATACACTAATTTTATGTAAGAGGTCAAATTCCATGTAGTTTGGGCTTAGAAATATAGAGTTTATGCTTGGTTATTGTCTCAAAAAGAGATGTCATGAATAATATTACACTCTAATCCCACATGAGGCACGCTCGGTGTGAGAAACAAGAAGTATTAGTAAACTTAACTACTGTGCCTTGAAATATGCAGTCATGAGAAATAATGTGGGGCTTACATATATATGATTTCCCAAGTAGATAAAGGCCATGACTTACTTCAGGCATCTATCCCATGAGTAGGGTCCATAAAGATATTCATACATTTTGGATATTTGGAGTTTTAACTTGAGGCTTACTCTTGAAAAGGAGACCCAAATTAAAAGGGACTTATGATTGGGGTTTATTCCTGATAAGTTGGCCCAAATCAAAAGAAATTATGATTGGGGGCGTACACATGAGGAGGATGCCAAATTAAAGGGAACTTATAATATAGGGATTACTCTTGAGAAGGATACCCAGGTTAAGGGGACTTGAGACTTGGGGCTTACTCCTAAGAAGGAGGCCCAAACTAAGGGAACCCGGGGCTTACTCTTGAGAAGGATGCCCTAAAATCAAAAGATCTTCTTGTCTTAAAGGATGATGTTATATATGAAATCCTTATCCTTGGTGACATAAAGCTTGTATGTCATGATATTTTGGGAGAGGTTCTCACAGAATTCCTTTCAGATAAGGAATCAAACAAAGGAACCATGCCATAAATAGATTTGAAGAGGGTTTTGAAGGCTATGTCTCGAAGAGGAAGGTGAATTTGAAGAAAGGAGGTTACTAGAAAGGAGGCACACAAGTATTGTTATGGAGTGCAATTCCTGGTCACGCATGTAGACTTGTGCGACATGAGTCACCTTGGGAAACGAAGAATATATTTTGTAATACTTGGGTGACATTGAACTCAATCCCTTTGTATTTCCCTAGAGGCTTCGAGAAGGGTGGCGTGCAAGTTCCCTTGATTGGGAAAGGTGGCGCGCATGTGTCATAATTTCCCTTAAGGGCTGGACACATAGGCGAGCATGTATTGATGAGTTCTAATAGTTAGGTATTACTCTTCCTCTTTAGAGCTTCCTTTCTAGGTAAATAATTACCTTTTAAGTGTTCGAAAGATGCCAGACAAAGACATGGGCTACCAGAGCATGGATATGCGTTTTAGAAAATTCATCCTCAAATTTGGGGGCCCACATGGGCTATTTATATGCCACTGGGTAACCTTTAGTAAAAAAAGAACAGGGATCACAAGTGACTTCCACGGCATGCATGAAACATGCGTGACACCCTCCAAATGGGATCTTGGTCCATTCCTTTTGTCAAATTTTGATGTTCTTCAAATGATGACTCTATTTGTGATTATGGTATTACACTTTTCCATTTGTTGGAATCTTGATGGAAAGGAGTGTCAACAAAAGCCCCCCCCCCCCCCCATAGAGTTGGTTCCGAAAAAGGAAAGAGGATTTGAATCTGAGGAAAAAGAGAACCCAGGTTCAGTGGCACGCAGGATTTAGGCGTGCAGGTTGTAGCGCATAGGTTTTAGGCATGTAGACTATGTGATCCCTAATATATATGGGAGTCATTTCGCATAAACCTCCCCGCCTTCAAAGATTTTAAACTCTCATCGCGCAAGTGTTTTTCTTTTCTTGGTCGATTTCTCTTCTTTGTGTCACACTTCTCCAGTATGGATTTTGACTTACGCAAAATCATTAGGACCAATTTACTTCCGTAGAAATACTTGTGCGGCAATACATGCATGGAAATACTTGCATGGAAATACGTGTGCGCCTTAATTCTTTGGCCATTTTTTTCTACTTAAATATTTCATAAAAAGAGACTTTACGTAAAATTTAACTGTTTGATCTTTGTCAAGATTCAATTGCTCCAAAAAGAATTGGTTCGGATGATGAGTTGGCCAGCAAGTGAATATATTATTCGATGAAAATCATCGCCATGACTATTATGATATCTGCAACAACACTATCCCTGATTTGGCTAATTACTTGAAGAAATATCATGCCAATTTCACACAGAGCATCTAATTTCCTTTGTATGTCCATAGTCATCTGCAAGGAGTAAATGTTCCATTGGAAAAAAACTATATTCCTCATTCTTGGTTTCAGACTAACAAAATTTTCTCTTTGGCAAATGTATCACTTCATGGATCATTTTCAATGCTAGAACAGTGGAGATGGAATTCCTAATGCATCATAGGCCATGTTCTCTAGATCTGAAGCCTCACAATACGGAGCTGCAGCCGCATTGTTACCCTTTTATCTTCCTAAATTCTCTGATGGACCAATCTAAGGGATGGAAAATGAGTTGGGATTTCCATCCGGGAGGAGGTGTGAAGGCAACATGGATGTGAGCATACTGTGTAACACCCCGAGATTTTATAAAAAATATTCTTTTTAATTTCATTAATGTCTTGTGTTGTATGCTACACCAAAAGAATCTTGCACAATATGCATCCTTGACTTGCCTTGCATTACACGCAATCACGACCTTCCTCGATAGTGTGTGTAGTATGCAATACCGAGTTTCACTAAACAACGATATGCTATTAAAATATTATTAAAACAGGCCGTTATGAATAGTAATATCCACTTTTTTAAATTTTGAAATTTTTATTTTTCAAAATGGACTTCATTTTTGGATTTGGAATATCGAAATTAGCTTAGGGTGAAATTTTGGTACATTTCGGATAACTTTCATTTTCTGATGAATAGTGAAAATTACTAAATTTTACTTAAAAAGAACCTTTTTAATCAAAATAATTAATAGTGATAAATTATTAATTTGAATGGTTTTGAAGTATATTTAGAATATATTTTTACAATTTAATACAATTTTGTTCATTGGATGTAATTCTACATTTAAACCACACATAAACAAGTGTAAATCTTTTGATAGTTATTATCTCTTAAGAACACGCTATTTGTTTTGACGATGAGAATTAGTTTTTAAATTAATTAATGAAACTGATATGTTTTTAATTTGGTAAAATAGACATCATTTTTGAGTTCATAATATCAAATATATCTTAGGCCTAATTTTCGGTATTTTTCTGGAAACATTCATTTTTTGATCAATAGTGAAACCACTAAGTGGTAGTTAAAAAAATGAATTTTTCATAAAACATAATTTTACCACTTATGTAAGTGAAATTTCAAAAATCCAAGAGACACAATTGATGTTAGTAAGTAAAATTTGGTTCAATGAGATGAAAATAATTTTTGGTGAATAGTAACTTTTTACTTTTTTTACCACGGTTAAATGTAAATAGGGTAATTAAGGGTAAAAATGTTATTATTATTACCCTAAAACATGTCCTAATTCTATTAGATAAATGTAATTCGACCAAAAACAACTTTAGGAATAAAAAATGATCATTTAGGCCCACTTGGATTAGATTAGGACATTTATTATTAATTTATTTAAAGAAGGGTTAAAATAGTTAAAATCAATGTTTAATAAGTAAATCATTTTTAATATAGGGTTATATATAAGATAAATTCGACTATAAATATTCATTATTAATATAAAAGAATTTCCTACATAATTATATTTATTTTTTATTTTTTAGACATTAAATAATTTAATTTATTAATGACACAATGATGATGCAGTAATTATTTTATTAATGAAATATTTCCATAATTGATGTTATAAATACCCAAATAAATGTAATTTGAGACTTTTTATGAATACACTAATTTTGTAGGTTAATATGACATGTTTGAATTTATTTAATTAACGTTTTTATAACTAATCATTCTGTTATGATTTTCACAAAAATCAATTACTAAATAGTGTCAAAATTGACATAAAATAGTTTTAAAAAAAATATTATATTATTAATTGTTATTTTATTCCTAAAATTAGAAGTTTTGGCCAAATAACATAGATAAGGTTATATATATTAATAATAAATAACTTGGGGTTCGTTTGGCTTGTTATAGTAAGTTTATTAACCTTATAGTGTAAGAACACAAAAAGACACGGTAAAAGTAAAATTATCTAACTTAAAGTTAAATATAAATTATAAGCTTAAAATAGGAACCTAAACTTGTCTAAATTCTATTGGATTATAGGATTTCGACCCATCCCCACCTTAGCTTCAAAATAAATCAATTTGGAGCTATTTAAAACCGAATATGACTTTATAATAAAATAATATTTTTAGTTATTCCAAAGGTGCCCCTCTCCTCCCTTATAAAAGGGAACCTCCTCCCTCTCTTCCTCACACCACTTTGAGCCTTCAATCTAGGCCAACCCCTGCCATATTATCTTCTCCACTTCCCTAGAAACATCCTAGAGGTCCTGGTATTCTTCAAAGACCAATTTTAGTGCCCTAAGAGGAGGACTCAAAGAGGCGCTTCAAAGAAGAGGTAATGTCGGTTACCGATTCTTTCAACTTTATTTCTTCTTCCACTTATTCTTATTAGATTGTTTCATTATGAAGTAATAACATCAGTATCACTAATATACAGATATGTTATTATAAGTATGAAACCACCCTATTTAACCATCTATCTATCCTACGGAAAACGAATTCACCGCGCGTGCGTACGTACGGGATACCATTTCCACGTCGTGGTGTAATCAATTTTCCACCACCACCTTACTTGGATGGTTATAATGGTGTACATAATAACTATATATAATTATTGTAAAGTGATATTAATTCTGAAATAGAATAAATACACTCCAATACAATTCCACGATCATGAGAATGATATCATCGCTCGTGCGTACGTACGGAATATTGTCTCCACGACGTGATGAGATCCATTCTCCACGTTAACCATTAATGAATGATTATAAAGTATATATAATAAGTAATAATGAAATATATGACATAATAATGATACTGTATTTATGTGTATATATATGTATTTCATCTACTTAATTCCATTCAACTCAATAAGGAAACGAAAACAGCGTTCATGCGTACGTACGGCCTACCGTCTCTATGAACGGTGTATTTCATTCAATTTAATGATATTATATACATATGTATATTCTGAATATATATTATATATAAATCATGTTTTATATTCTGGAATTAAGTAATCATGATCTATGTAATCAAATGAATAATTACAACTCAAAACACGGACGACAAATGAAACGATTTTACCCAAAACGCTTTTTAACATGGAATTTACAAATGAACAAGTAATATAAAGTCATAAGTGAACCATATATGATATCATAACAATGATTATGATTCTATAATAAGTCAATGACATTATTTAAATCATTATACAGGAGGTTCGAACACTTACGATGCAAATCAGACCTAAGGTAAGGGAAAATATCACAATCTCATTTTTATCCGAGATTGTTTATACTTTGGTATTTACTAGGGTGTATTTTATCATCCACATCCATGTTTCCTCAATATATAATATTTATATACTTCTACAATAGTTTATATCCAATTTTACCCTTCGGAGAGTTTTTAGTAAAACATATGAAAGGAATCTTCTGTCGTTTTTTCGTACGAGGTACTTTTTGACTTTTCCAACAAAATTATGAGAAGAATGTTTTTTTAACTTATACGGCATGAATGGATTTTTAAAACATTATTTCCAAGAAGATTCCTTTACAAGTTTTCAAGTTTATTTTTTATCTACTTCTTTTAGTTTAGAATTTTATGACATGTTAAGAAAGGAAAAGTGTTTTTGAAGTAAAAAATGATATTTTCCTCAAGAATGGAGTTCAAGTGTTTTATCAAAATTATTTTCAATATAAGATAATATAGGGTTCTGTTTCTACCCCTATTGTTAAATTGATTTGATTATGTTGTGATGGAATTATTTTTATGAATTCCATTATCTTATATGAATTTTTTTATGATGTCATGATGTTTAAGATTCCCATTTTTATTACATGGGTTATGCTATGATGTATGGTTTATGATTTTGAGGAACACATAATAATGGTATCATTATGAGATTAGTGGGACCTATATCTCCCTCCAATGCATTGGGTAATGATTTTATATCTCATGAGATAAACATGGCTGGAATGGCAGGTTAAACCGGTTCAGTAAAACAGGACTGAAACGAGAGTAAACTCGGTTCAGAAATGGACTTTGTCCACTAAGATAGTCTTGGCAATGAGTCTTGACTAATAAGAAATGATTCTCTATGATTATGTGTGTATGCCACAAATTTTCGTGTTTTATGTTATGATTATTGGGATTACATTTCACTACTATGATTTATCCCATGTTATGATATTATGATCTCTTTTGCAGGTTAAGATTTCGAAAATGTTATGTTCTTATGAATATGATGTGATTGATTTTTCTTTTGTTTACCCTTACTGATCATTTGAGCTCACCCTTTTATGTTTTCTTTTCCTCAGTATCTAAAGAAAGGTTTTAGGTAAGAAAAAAAGGGAAAATCGTTATAGGAGATGTTGAAGATCATTCACCATGATTAGAAGATTATGTTTCGAGTTTCCAAAGACACTAAACTATTATGATCCTTGTGTGTGTGTTTTTGTTATGTAATAAGTATTATGCAATAGTAATGTAATTTCCTTGTACATCAAGCTTCGGGTCTCTACATACTGGTGTGACAAACCTATGTAGAGTTTGTCTATGATCTGATTGAAGCTGCAATATATGAAGTTGTCTGGGCTAGGTAAACATATTTTTACAAGACTGACATTTTCGTGCCGGAGCTAATCAGCTGCTGGAGCCTATAAACCAATTATTTTCATCGGACTCATGGAGAGGTTTTCATCAGCTTTTGGGATGTCTACAAGATCTAGGGGGCTCCAATTCTGGGAGACATGTATGATGTGTTCATCCCTATGAAGGTGACATGGAATTATTGATAGAAGACTCCGGCTTTGGCTCGAGAGTTAATGAAAATTTTCCACAAGCTTAAGAATAAAAAAACACAAAAAACCACTCTAGAAAAGATATCCATACTAAGGAATGGATGGACATATTCTTGATTAAGAAGAAGGAGAAGGGTCCCACCAGTACTCGTCCTAACAGCTACCCCAGAGCATAGAAGAGGGGTGCTCTTGCCACATTCTGGCCAACTCTGGAAGAGAGAGAGTTTATAAAGTGGGAATACCAGAGAAGACCCATTTGGCAGGATTCTCATCCATGTGGCTCTGCATTTATCTTCTGTCAGTTAGGGATTCAAAGGGAGGCATCAGGCCAGGGATCTGTGTTGTTGCAGCCAAGATTGTGGAGAGAAAAATGGTTGGGTTGGCCACCCTGGTTTTTGAAAAGATTCTCCGGATCTTACTCCATGCCTATATGGGTTAGTCTCCTTTGAGAATATTGGTACCATTCCGAGTTTTGTGGGGATGTATCACCACTCAATTCAAGACATAAGTTGTACAGAATAGAGTATAGGTTCTTGGATATTCATTAAGGCCATCGGTACAGGCATTTTACATAATTTATCCATTGTCCCTCAATTCCTATGATATGAAGGTGAGGATGAGCATGTTCAAGGAATAACATTTATTTCCTTATGGAAACCCGCCAATTGGGTGTTTTGTTGATGATGGAACAACTAGTCTGGAATTGAGAACATATATGGTGTCTTGCATAGATGGTTTATTGGCCACCATAATTGACAGAGAGATTATATTTATGCTGATACTCTATATAGATTTTCACGCAAATTCAAGTGTCTGCAGCAGATTGTCGTATCCCCACCCTTCCATGTCAGGTTAGAGCAGCATCCAAAGTTTGCCCGACAACTCTGGTTGCTGGAAGCTATGGAGAATACCGGGGTAGTGTTTGATCTACTAGTTGCTGGAGCGGTGAGTCAATTGACTACATGGTAAGCTAAGAACTGGATAGAATCAAACTGGATGTGCTATTGAATCTTCTTATCTCTCGAGTAGGGAGTAAAAAGAGAAGTGTCATGAAAAAACCCTTCATCTAGAAGGTGACTCTTCATCACCCAGATCTGATTCACCGGGTTCCTCACCCGGGGCTAATTCACCATACTCCCTGGATGGGGGTGATGAGGCATGAAATGCGACAAATTGGCCTGGTGCCAGATATAATCCTCTTTCCAGAGTCAAGAGACCTACTCCATCGACTCATGGTGAGTTATATCGTTGGGGAAATTTAGTCTCCATTATTATATAGAGCATCAAGTTTCATTTTCTTATCCTTTATCTGTGATTGCAGGAGCTGGGAAAAAGTTGAAGTCCTAGATTGTAGGACCCTTCTCGTGGGCTTCCGGTGCACATTCTGAATATTTACGACCAGAAGCTATCCAGACATGGAAGAGTTTATATTGTGATGCTGAAACTACCTACAGAGACTGATGCGATGGGATACATATCCCTAGAGTGGGGGATCTCCTGGTTTCTGCAGATATCCATTTCGTGGATAACCCCAATGATGTGTGGGCTTGCATCAGAGAGATGGAAATGCTCATATATTCCACTGATGATTTCATTATTATCACCAAGTGGGTGAATGAAATGATTGATCGTGGCACCACTGATGGGATTGGTGCTTTAGTTGTAGAGGAGTGGCACGTTGACATGGCTCCAAAGGATGTAAATTTCATTCAGTACTTTCTTGAAACTTTATTCAGTCAATGAGTTTTTACTCAAGGTAATTACTTTCATCATCCTGTATCTTGTTAAGAAAGGAACTATTGAGATCCCTTCACCGTAGTATAGCCTTGGTGGCGCCGCACTTGGAACCAATGAATCTCCTCGTGATCCGGGCAAGGTATCTCCATGCCAACGAGCCATGGATGAAGAGTTAGAAAGGGAATTATTGTCTCTGATACCTATTTTTAGAGATGATTATTCTAGTAGATGTTTTTTACAATTTATGGTTAGGAGAGATCTTAGAGATATGGGTTTCTCTGGGGACTATTTTATGTGGTGTAATAATCAGAACAGGAATGCGCGTTCTTGGAGTCGTCTTGATAGGTGTTTGGAAAATTTGCATGTTGTTTCCAGATTTCCTAACGCAAAAGTTGAGCATCTTGTTCGAGGGATTTCAGATCATTACCCTCTCCTTGTGTGTTTATCTTCTAGACAAAGTTATGGGGAACATTTTCTGTTCTATGAATATTGGGAGGAGAGATCTGATTATCAACACCTTATTAAAGATTATTAGATTGAAGAAGTGAAAGGTTATGCTTGGGTGGCCTTTCATAATAAATTGAGATGACTTAAGCATAGACTTCATGCCTGGGCGAAAAACATACCTTCTATGGATCATGATTTTTTCCCCTTAAACAAAAGGTTGAGATTTTGGAAAAATACTTAGAAGATAGATGAAGTGATGAGGTTTATGAAGATATTTTGAGTAAGAAAAATTTCTTGAAAGAGGTCATTCTAAAACAGGAGAGTATTGCCAGCGAGAAAGCTAGAGGTTGATGGCTTCGTGAAGGTGATTAAAACACTACCTATTTCCATACTTGTATTAAGTAAAAAATGGTGGGTTAATCCGAACATTATTTTCGAGGATGAGTCCTTATCGGGTGATATGGGTGTGATTGGTTCCTTGGTTTTTTCCTTCTTTATGAACCTTATTGTCGAACCTAATCCTTCTATGGTTAATGGTTATCCTAGTGGGAATGCAGAACTGTTTGATGTGATATCCGAATATGATCTGTGTTCTAGATAATGATATTCTGGTAGCTATAACTGATTAGAAAGAGATATATAAAGATATTATGAAGCTATATCCGAATAGTGCTCTAGGTCCTGATGGTTTCCTAGGGGCATTATATAGAGGGGAATGGGTGGTGATCAAAGCTGATATAATTTTCACCATTCCGGATTTCATTCCATGGGGTTTTATACCATGGTTGGCTGGTGCTACTACCCTGGTTATGATTCCCAAAATTAGAAACCCTTCTTCTATTGGTGATTATAGGCCAGTGAGTATGTGTAATTTTCCATACACTGTTCTATCTAGCAACATTAACTTATGCCTGTCTGGTCATGTTTCTCATTGTATATCTATTTAGCAGCATAGTTTTGTGTGAGGTCGATCAATTCAGGGTGCGATTGTGTTGGCTCATGAGATGATACGTGAAATTTATCTTATATTTCATGGGTCAAATATGTCTTTGAAACTAGATATGAATAAAGATTATGACAGGATGGAATGAGTGTTTATAATTTGAATTTTTAGAGGTATGAGTTTATCTTTAGGGGATGTTGACATTCTGTTTTGTTATTTTAGTTCAGTTTGGATGTTCGCCTTATATATGGGCAAAACTCGTTTTTTCTTTAAGACAACTCGTGGTCTAAGACAGGGGACCCTATCTCTCTGACCCTCTTTATTCTCATGCAGGATTCTTTGAGCCATCTTATCAAGAAGAAGGTTTATATGGGTAATATTATACCATTTCAGAGAAAAATGGGACATACACTAATTTCTAATCTAATTTTTGCGTCTGATACTCTTTTTTTCATTAATGAAAATGTTAGATTGGTTTGTGGTTTGATGAAAGTGCTGGATGAATACTACTTATGGAGTGTTCAATCAATTAATAAGGATAAGAGCAGTTTTTACATTTCTAGTAAATGTGGTTACAATCAGGCTCTTGCTATCTCTAGACTATTGAATATGCAGAAAGGTTATTTTCCTCCGAATTATATTGGTTCTCCTTTATCTCCTGGTCTTATTCGTATTAGTGTTTCAGATAATTTTGTTAATAAATTCTTGAGACGTGTTCTTGACTGGATGAATAGTTTTTTATCTTTTGGTGGAAGGATTTCCTTAATGAACAGCATGTTAATTGCTATTCTGATTCATGTTCTTTCGGCCTGTAGTGTGCCGAACGGGATTATTTTATCTATTGTTAAGGTTCTGGATGATTTTATTTGGGAAGCTCATCTGGAGGGGAAATTCCATTGGGATTCATGGGAAAAAGTGGCTAGACCTTATTAGGAAGGTGGTGCTAATATCAGAAGTATTGGGGATATTATTCATTGTCTTCATGCGAAGATGGCATGGGAAGTTGTTGAGGGATACACTCTTTGAGGGAGAATTATGGCTTTGTAGGATGAAACCTATAGTGAGGATAGCAGTAGTGGTTCTCCATTCTGGGCATTAATTCAGAATTTTTTGCCTATTATTCGCCAACACTTGCGTTGTATTATAGGAAGGGGAGAGTTATCTTTCTGGAAGTGTAATTGGGTTGGATCTATTATTGGTTTTCCAAGCTATCCTGCTCCAATGATTTCTTTCAAGGAAGCTTGTAGTTACCCAAATTTTATTAATTCTATTATAGATAAGGAACAGAAGAAGTCTTTTGATCATATTGAGATGAACATGGATCCGGATAGATGTGTTTTTACTACTTCACATTCTGGAATGTTTTCTTCTAAAGAGTTTTAGAATATTTATTTTCACCAGGCACAGAAACATTTATGGAATGATATAGTATGGTGTAAGAGTATTCCGACTAAATTCATTTTCCTTGTTTGGAGAATTATAAATCAGTCTATTTCAAAAGATGAGAATGTGAAATGGAGGGGTATTTACCTGGATTCCAAATTTCATTGCTGTCGTAATCATATGGAGGAAGATTCCAATCATTTGTTTTTTGAGAGTGATTGAGGCTCGGTTGTATTGAACCTTTTTGGTGGTTTTACTAAGTTTTTAGAATATTTAACTGCTAGAAACTATTTTCTTGAAAGTTGGTTTCATAATTTGAATATTGGAGGTTCTGAAAGAACATCTAGATCTGTGATTTTGAGTGCAGGGTGTTGGTGAATTTGGCAAGCAAGGAATAAATCTCACTTTGAGGATATACATTATTCAAAAAGGATGGTTGTAATTAGAACTTGAATTATTCTGCTTGACTTGGTTTGATATTCTGGTATTTCAAGTGATACTTCTTCCTTGAGGTCTGTCTGTCCAGTAATGCATCATCCAGATCTTATGAGTAAAGGAAACTGTGTGAGATGGTGTCTGCCTAACTTGGGCCTTAAACTGAATTTTGATGGTTCTTGTGTTGATGGTTGTATTCACGGAGGTGGTGTTGTACATGATGGGAATGTAAGTATTTTTCTTTCTTTTTCTGCATATTATGGGAGTGGGAATTCCATTCAAGTTGAGGCTGAGGCTATGAACACGGGAATTATGCTGTGTGATCAAAGAAACATTTCTTTTACTCAAATTGAAACTGATTCAATGATTATTTTCAACTCGATGGAGGGTATGATTTCTACTCCCTGGTAGATTTCTTATCTATTAGAAAGTGCAAGAGGTGGATTGAAAGAAATAAGATTCATCTTTCTCATACTTGGTGTGAAGGTAATAAAGTGGTGGACTACATTGCATCCTTGAGGGTGGTAGATCACGGTTATAATGTTTTTTGTTTTCATAGTATTCTTCAGATTGAATTGGAAGGAGTGGGGTTGATTAAGGGAGATCAACATGGTCTTCAACATTTTAGATCTCCTTAATTGTTTGTGTACCTGACTAAAGGCCTTTTTGCTTTTGGTCTTTTAATAAAAATGCAGTTTGTGTGTACGTCATTCAGATAGTCATGAATCCTAATACATGAAAAGGTTTCTCATTATTCTGAGTATTGCAAGGGATTCATCGATTTCTCCTTTTGAGGGAGAGGATTGACCCTCCTCTGAGTATGAAGGAGGGTGATTATGAACAATCAAAAATTCATGCTGACCTGTGTAGGATCGAAATGATGATGTAGATTCTTAATATACAAGAAGGGGAGGGGTGAATTATACACTTTAAAATATCTGTAAACAAGGAATGGTCTAAGTTTAACAATGTTATACTAAGAAAATTCACAACACCTATAACACCAATTGGAGAGTTGGAACAAGGTATGAAGTTATAAACATCAAGTTCCACACACTGGCTTAAAAATAGAAATTGATTCCGAAAAATCTGTTCCGGAAATATGGATTCGGGAATTGAAACTTAACCAAAGTTTAAAATATGATATTCTACCTTAAAGCATATAGAATCTAAATGAATTATAGTACAAGTGTAAGGAAATATAAAAAGGTTATACTTTCCATATAATACAAAAAATACAGCGAAAAAACAAGTATTAAAACTACAAGTAACAACATATAATTCTTTTAACCCAAAGAGAAGGGTATCCAACAACCTTGGATAATGGTCCCTTGATTTATACTTTCAAGCTAGTCTGTCTTACCTGCACCAGGGTAATCCCTCGATACGAAGATCGGAGTCTCTGTCTTGCTATCCCTGCAAGCCCTCAACTTCATGTTAGTTGGAACCACTATCTTCCTCAGCAAGGAATCCCTCAACATCAATGTAGTCAGCACCTCTGTCTTTCTATCCCCAGAATCCCTCAAATGTAATCACCAACATTCAGAGTCGCACGAAGCAATCTACACAAGGCAATGTTTGAAAAATTTGTTCAAACTTCTTGCATGAAGCTTGAGAGTTAATAAAAGCCTCTATCTCTAGAAATCATTTCAACAACATGTAAGCACAAGTTGTGTCAAAGTTGTCAAAGTTATTGCTTATTTTCAAATGAGCTATTATTTATAGGTGAAGCTCCACCGGTCAGCTCCCTCTTCCAATAGTCATATTTTCCTTGAATTTCGGAGGGACCTGTTTACATGTCACTAAACCAATGTTTAGTTAAAAATAGAATAGATAGCATCATTTTATAACAAAACATGTGTAAGCATAAGCAACAAAGAAGTTTGGAATATAAATAAACAAAAGTTAGGACTCTAACCAAAATGGAATTTGGAATCTATAATAAAAGGATATTCATATTCTTCTTTATATAAATTCAGAACCTGAATTCTCTAGAAATCCGAATTCTGAATTTCTAAGGAAATTTGGAGTCTAGTTTCATCAGAGTTAAAAATATGAACTTATAGAATTCAGAGTCGAGAATGTAGAATTTCAGAGTCAAACTAATAAAAGTTCATAGACGAACTCATAAAAGTTTAGAGTTGATCTTATAAAAGTTCTAAGTCAAAATTATAAAAGTTCTGAGTCGAACTTATAAAAGTTCAGAGTCGAACTTATAAAAGTTCGGAGTTCAGAATTCAGTGTTGAAATTCATTAAAGTTCATATCCAGAATTCAGAATGGAACATTGTCAGTGTTTTCATCCAGAATTTGGAATGGAACTTCATTACAGTTTACATACAGAATTCGGAGTGGAACTTCATTAAAGTTCACATCCAGAATTTGGATCCTAAAACAAAATGCATCATATCTTAGCATTATATGATTCTGTGGTTTTGTGTATGAATTTGAATTTTATACTTAAAAAAAATATTGCTATGTATAAGTAAATATAGGTTAGTGTAAATTTCCTTAAGGAATGAAATTTTCCTTATAGAAGTAAAATTTTGGTTTTCTTAAGTATAAGGTGTTTATGATTTTCAATACAAGAAGGAATGAAAAATTCTTAAATAGAACCTTAATGACTCAACAATCTCCCCCTTTTTGGAAAGCAAAAACATCCTTACGAAAAAGAAAATAAGGACTTTGAAAATTTTCATTAGACTTTGAAATTAAAACATATCTCCCTTTGTTCAAGAATGATAGTGAATACAACTAACTCCCCCTTAGGAATTGAAACTCTAAGGATTGTATTCTGAATTTCCTGAGTGGAGTTTTCATTATCATGAGAATGAAAAAAATTGTAATGAGAAACTCCCCCTTACATTAAGGATATCTTCACTTAGAAATTTTTCCTTTTCTATTTTAAATTTTCCTTCTCCCCTTTTGAGAAGTTATTTTTCCTTCTCCCCCTTTGTGATTTTCAAAAAGAATTTAAGGGTATGGAAAAGAAATAGAGTACCTGAAACGTTAGTATATAAGAACACAAGATAAAACCAATCAAAATTTAATTAGAGTTGAGAAAATTTTAATAAGGAAAGACAAATACAACAAAAGATCAGAGTGGGTTTATTTGTCTTCCTTTTCCTTCAGGATCAACTTCTTCAACATGGTTTTCAATTTCTTCAAATCTCTTTGATCCTCATTAGCTTGCCTCTCCAAAGATTTTATCATTTCATTTGAGCTCTCAACTCTTCTACCTGAACCTTCATGGCCTCTTCCTGCATCTTTAACATCTCATATTGCTTTTGTAGCATTTCTTGAAACTCAAGCCGAAAATATCATTCAACTTTCCACTTTTGATATACAAAGTTGAACATCCCATTCAGATCCATTACTTGTTAATTCTGAATATTTTCCCCAGTGGTCAGTTTATCCTAAAGATTCTTAATCTTATTATCCTTGGTGTCAAAGGCATCTTTTACCTCATTCTGAAAACGATCAATGTCATCCATGTATTTTTCAACATTCGTAGACAACAAAGTGAATTTTCTGCATGATTTCCTATTACATCATAATTGATAAGGAAATTTGTATGGTTGGGTTCAATCTTCACACACTTATCCATCACCATGGATAATGATTCTAACTTCTGATTCAAACCATGCTACAACATCTAGCATCAGGAGTCTATATTGGGAAATATCGGAATTGTGCCCAATAAGTTTTTCAAGGACACGGTAACAAAATCATGACTATGTGCTGATGACTTTAAATCTGATAACTTGCATGGGGATTATTCTTCTTAAATATGTTCCAACTTTCTTTTAGAAGAACCGCCAACTTCTTTCTTCCTGATTATATCTTTTGTTATTGTATCCATGAGCACTTTCGTTCCTTTATCAGTTTTCAGAATGGGTTCCTCATTAGGAGATTCTTCCTCGGATTCAGATACTTGACCAATCTTGTCTTCATCTGGTTGCTCCTTCTCTACTCCTTCTTCAAGAAAATTCTTCTCATAGATCTCTTCCTCATACAATTCATACTCTATTTCTTCTTGTTCCTTGTCATCATTGTTTCCTTCTTTCTCACCTACCTTTTTCGGAGTGATAAACATTGAAGATTCAGCCTTTTCATGAAAATATTCTACTTTTTTAATCAAGGTATCAAGATCCTCACTTCCTTCATACACTTCTTCTTCTTCTTCTACAATCTCTTCCTCTACTTCTTCAACAATCTCTTTATCCTTAGACTTTTCTGGAGTGATATAGTTCTTTGCTGGAGTTTCTGGTAAATATGGCTGGACATCAAAGGTTTCCAAATTGAGAATCTTATCAGAGGCTATTTCAGTATCTCTTAACAGAGATTTTATAAGATCAGGTTCAGACTTCTTTTTCATCATTTTTTTTCGCTTTTTCTTGTTTTTCTAACTCATCTGTATCTATTTATTTTAAGGCATTAGCATCAGTAGGGTCCAATCCAAACTATGGATCCCCTTCTTTTCTATTCTCCTTATCATTTCCCCACTTAGCAGCCACTTCATCTAGATATTCTTTCTATTTTTTGGATTGGGAGGTGCGGACTGGGTTTCCTTAGCTTTAGGTGTTTTATCTTCAGCAACCAATTCCTTAAGCTTCCTCTTCTTAGTAACATTCTTCACTGGCCCAGATTTTTCCAAATTTTCCAGAATGGTCTCAGCCTCTGCCTCTGTAAAATTATAAAAATCTCCTGTTTTGTAGAAAAATCCATATTCATTCTTTTCAGCATGTCATCACTGACAAGCATAAGCTTGCAATTCAGAATATTAGACTTACATGAAACCGTGAAAGAGTCTAAACACTGAACTATCATCTTTGATAGTAAGGTTGGGTACATGATGATTTGATCTCTTAAGATTCCTTCCTTGATATTCTTGATCATCATAAGGACATTCCTCATCAGAATTATTTTTCTTAGATTCAACAAGAATTCTAAGAATTATATGTTTCTTTTCTTCAGGGTATCGTTATCACCCTTTCTTGGAACCAATATTCCCTGTACCCAAAACTTGAGAATCCTATTATTCATAGATAGGTGAGAAATGTAGTGTCTCGGTTTATTGGCTCTATCATACTTTGGAATATTTCTACGAATTATTCCAGAGCTAGGCGCGAAGAGGGCGTGCGATTCTGAGGTCTGGTGTGCCCGGAATTAATTTTATAAAAATATTATGTTTTTTTATACTATCTACATGGAGGGGGTGTGATATCTCCTAAACGGTAGCTCAGAATGGGAATATGAGGGAACAGTGGTGTCTAGAATATGCCTTTTACCCTAGGCGGGGTGTAAACTTTGTGGGCGTTGGCCTGCGGTGAGAAACGCCACCAGGGGCATTCCCGTAAATAAGAGGCGAAATTAGTGTGCGAGCGTCAGCTCGTATAACTTCTGATCGGAGTCTGGGATGGAAAATCTGGGTCCTCCGTTGCATTAATAATGGCGCGTTTAACCTAGGGGTGCCCTTACTTTTGTTTTTATCGGGCGTCGGGTCCGAGGAGGGTTTGGCGCCGGCAGGCGGCTAATATAAATATCAGCCCCCCCCCCCACCCCTTTATCGTTTCTCTCAACGTTTTTTCCGTTCTTCACTGTCGCTCTGCCGAATCAAGCCAACAAAGTGCCCATGAGCTCATAATTCGACGGTGAACATTCCAAGAGCACGCAATGGAAGCTCTGGAGCGCGGATCTAAGGCAGAACGTCGGCGTTTCGCCCGTGAGGTAGGCAGATTTGATTTTTAACACCCCGATCACGTTTTTGCTGCGTTTTTCTGAAAATTAAAGCTGCCCTAGTATAGATCAGGTCCCGAGGGTCATATATATGCCTCCAAATCGCAAAAAGGACCCATGGGGTGCCCCCGGTGGTCCACGGAAGATCCGCCGGCCCGCGCGGGCCGCCGGCGGCAGCCGGTCCGACCTCTTTTCTCATACTAGGGTCTTTAAACCCCCGTATCATGGAATCTGGGAGCCTAATTCATGTGTCGTTTGCGGCGACGCGACCCTGATGATGAGGCGAGCCCTCCGGTGTGGGTTTGAGGGTTTAAGGGTTCGGGATCGGGATCGTGGCCCGGGAGCTAGAAACGTCATTTAAAATAATATTATTTTATTATTTTACGACTTCGGGTCGTTGTAACTTCTACCCGCAACGTCCGATTGACGTGCCATCAGTGACGTTGAGTCCCTGATGGTACGAAGAACTTTTTGAGATGTTTTCCGGGTGTTGGGACTAAGAACGGGGTGTGGGCCCCATGAGGCCGGGTTTTGGCGTTTGCGGAGAAACACAATTTTTGCACCAGGAGTCCAATTTTGGCGGATGAATAGTCAATCCTGTGTGTTTTTCCGAGAGGATCGCAATGGTGCAATCCATTCGATGTGTTTCGGAATCCAGGCGTAGGCCCCACCCAAGCTGGCCTTCGATGAATAGTACATTTTTCACCGGGTGTCCGTTCACTACTAGAAAAACAGGTATTTGCGACCGGTCATTTGCGACGGGATCCCGTCGCAAATGGAATTTTGCGACAGGGGCCCGTCGCAAATGGCTTTTTGCGACGGGGGCCCGTCGCAAATGGCCCATTGCTGAAAACGGCGTCGCAACAACACTTATTTGCGACGGGCCCGTCGCTAAAGCCTTTTTTTGCGACGGGTATTCTCCCTGTCGCAAATAGTACTCCGTATATTTGTAAAAAACATTTAAAATAGTTTTTGGGACGGGACCCATCGCAAATAACTGTTGTGACGGCCCCCTCGCAAATACTATAAAAAATTAAAAATAAATAAATTATTAATAAATTATTTTATTTTATATAATAATAATCCAATTATAATTCAAAAATAAAAAATAATAAAATATTAATAAATGATTTTAATTAATATAATAATAGAATTATAATTCACAAATAAAAATAATAAATTATTTTAATTAATATAATAATAATAGAATTATAATTCAAAAATAAAAAATAATAGAATATTAATAAATGATTTAATTAAAAAGATAATATTAGAATTAAAATTCATAATTAAAAAAAATATTAATAAGTTCTTTTAATTAATATAAAAATAATAGTATTATTTTACATTCAAATATTAAAATAATTCAAGTATGACAAAAAAATATAATTATATTATAATATTATAAAATTTTAATATATATATATAATTTAATATTATAAAATATAAATAATATTATTATTCATATTAATATTGTTATTTAAAAATATAATATTATTAATATTTTATAATGAGACAGAAACTACGAATAGAAAAAAAATCATATTTTGATTTCACAAATTTTATAACATAAATACAAACTCTAATCTGAAGGAGGGGGGTGGGGGATCTGCAGATGGTGGTGGAGGAAACTCCATCCCTAAAGCATGAGTGAGTCGGCACATGTACTCCATCTGCTCTTGATGTTGTTGCTGCCACCGACTCGTCTGCTCCCCGTACAGCTGCTGTTGGCGTCGACGCTCCTCCTCATGCTGCTGACACATCTGCTCCTGCTCCTGTCGGAGACTCTCTATCAGTGCAGTCGGAGATCGCAACTGATCCTCATACTGTGTAGCAGAAGAAGATGCACGAGCTCCTCTCGAGCTGGACGCCGACATCGTAGCACTGCCATAATAATCTCCGAGAGTCATTTGAGAGCCGATACCAACTACCTGGCCCTTCTCGAAGGCATACTGGGTGGCCTGCATCCATGCCGCCTCATCAAACTGACGGCCAGTGGTCTGATCTGATGACTCGGCCTGACTCTCAGGCCGGGCCTGTGACGCTGCGGCCTCATATGACTCCTGTAGTTGCAATTTAAAATTAAAATTGTGAATATATTATATGCATTTAATTTTTAAACTTGAAAACAAATAATACTGACCACGATGTGATGCTGATGATCACCTCTGAGCTCCCCAGTAGCATGATCACTATACATCCTCCGATATACGTCGTACTCCGTAATATCGGGGTGCTTGACAGCCTATAAGAATAAAAAATAAACTGTTAATATTTATAGTTATATAAAATATTTATAAATAATGTACTTACCAGATGCTGTCTATGAGTACTGAAAGAACAACTCCCATCTCGATGAGTCACCTCCTGTCTCCCCCGATTCTGCCTCCCCACCGATGATCTCCTCTGAAAGGCACCACTCAACCAGTGCGCGCATAATCCATCCCATACATGGGATGAAATGTACTCTGGTCGGTGTGCTCTACATGACTCTTCAAAATCTGACACTCCTGCTTTCTTCATCGCATCTTTTCTTAAATTGTGCAAAAACTGACGAAGGCGATCACGCATGGCCACCTCCCATGCCTCGTGGATGGCGTCACTCATGGTATCCTCGATCGGATACCATAAACCCTACAAATAAATCAAAATATCAAGTTAGAAATGAAATAATTTTCAAAATAAAAATTATTTATTTACGTACGTACCAACCAATGGCTAAACATGGCCTACTGCACATCAATGGGAATCTTCTCCCATGTGGTCCACAGCTGAGAGAAATAGTTGGGCAAAATAGCGCTGCCCTGTCCAACTGATATATGTGGAAAACTTTAAAAATAATAAACATTTATTATGTGAATAGATTAATGAAATCTTAGTCAAATCCATAGGTTATCACACCTCTGTGTGCGTGGATCAAACCCAAGACGTGGACGTCGCTCGGGGAAGGGGTCAGGAATCATCAATCGTGCAAGACTGTGCCCCCTCCGCGTACTCCCTGGAGTGCCTACAGGCTGAGGGTCATCTGTCAGCAACTCATCCGCATCGAAAGTCAGGTCAGCATCCGCCAACTCACGAAATGTGGCATCATCCATCTGAAACAGAAAATGTTAATGTTAGCAAATAATTGACAATTACTATTATATATACATATATACATATTATGATTGTATATAAATACCATGGAATTCTATCAGTGTTCATCTTCATCATCATCTTCATATATGTCAATGTCATCTTCATATTCCTCCTCAACATCATCGATATCCATTTGAGTTACAGTTGCTTCATCTCTTACCATTTCAAATTCATATGTGACATCATTAGCATCATCGTCATCACAGACTCTTAAATGTGGGGTGTCATCATCGATACTCATGTCTCTTTGTAAAAAAGATTGATTTTGAGTACTCTCTTTAAAAACTTCAATTCTTTTCACATCAATGAAAGCACATTCACCGTGACTAAACTGATTGTCTCGAATTTTGATTTTTATTACACTCCACCAATCAGTCAAGTCTCTTGATGTACCACAGTACTTTGCGTAATAAACTTGATATGCCTGTTGATCCAATAAGAATGGTTCATTTACTGCGAGAACACATTTACATTTAATATCGATGATTCCATGAGTTGTATGAACACGCACGCCTCTCTCTGTATCTAACCACTGACATTTGAACATGGTTATGTAATATTGTCCAAGATAACAGAGTTCAATTATTTCATCAAGTATGCCATGAAAGTCAACTTCATTTTCTCGATGATGAGATCCTCTCAAGCTAACTCCACTGTTCATTGTTTTTTCGATTCCCCATATGCATGTGTGTGGAATCGAAATCAATTCAACACATATGCATTATAAGTTTTAACAAGTTTGGAAGGTGGGTTACTCAATACACACAGCCATTTGTCAATTTTCTCATCATGTCAAGACACCTGAAAATTTGTGAAATAATTATCAATATATTAAACTATACATTGAATGAGTTGCTAAAAGATAACGAATTTATGTTACTAGTTTTTGAAACCACTGAGAGAAATTTTTCAGTCGACGTTCTTCGAGAGCAGCTGCTTTAATTTGTGGAATTTGTTTCTTAATATGATTATCATACAACCTATAAAAACCAAATTTATTTACTGTAACATAAATGATAGAATAAGTGATATAAACACTTACAGTACAACTGATGTCATCTCTTCACAGTTGAGAAGAACATATGTATGAGCTCTATGATGTTCATCATCTGAAAGCCAGCGTTCATAAACTCCACCAAAACCAAGCTCTGACTAGTTGAAAATAGATAATTGATTGTCGATTTCATCAATATTCCTCTCATTCCGTCCCATTTGGTTGTGTTTTGAAGGATACTCAGATTCAAAATAATGGGAGTAGAAGAAATATATTTCCTCTTGCAAATAAGCTTCTGCAATAGATCCTTCAACAGATGCTTTGTTACGTACTTTTCTTTTCAATTTTTGCATGCATCTTTCAAATGGGTACATCCATCGAAACTGTACTGGACCTCCACATTTGTCTTCATATGGCAAATGTAACATCAAATGTTCCATTGAGTCGAAGAAAGACGGCGGAAATATTTTATCTAGTTTACGTATAATTACAATAACATCTTTTTCAAGTTTCCCTAGAGCATCATAATCTGCTGTAGCCGCAAAAAGTTCCCAAAAAAACCAGACATGTCTGTTATGGAATCCCAAATCACAGAATTAAACAGACCTCTTAATCCAATGGGTAGAAGTCTTTCCATTATAACATGACAATCATGACTTTTTAATCCAGTAATATGACCATTCTTTACACATCTACCCAAATGGGAAACATAGCCATCTGGAAGTCTCAAATCTGCAATCCACTGAAAAAATAATAAACGGTTTTCTTTAGACAGTGTATAAGCTGCTTTTGGTTTCAGTATCCTTTCTGTTTTGACATTCTCAAACAGTTCCAATTCTGGACGCCTTCAAATTTGGGAAAGATCTAAACGTGCATTTACATTGTCTTTTCTCTTTCCTGGCGTATCCAAAAATGTATGAAACAAATTATCAAAACAGTTCTTCTCAATATGCATGACATCTAACAAGTGTCGAACCAACAAATCAAACCAATATGGAAAATCCCAAAATATGCTACGTTTAATCCAATTGTGTTCTTTCACAAAACCAGAAATTTTTTGTTGGTTTATTGTGGGACCAAAAGTGATGGGAGGTAATGAAAATAAAACTGATTTTAACTCCGAACCTGAGAGCATTTTTGGAAGTCCATCCCTTTCAACTGTTCCTTTTCTGAAATGAGATCTGTTTCTGTGAAAAGGATGATCTACTGGAAGAAATCTGTGATGACAGTCAAAATAACAAGGTTTCTTTCCATGAATGAGCATAAATGCTTTGTTCTCTCCCATTCAGTAAGGACATGATTTCTGACCATGTGTACTCCAGCCAGAAAACATCCCATATGCCGGGAAGTCACTTATTGTCCACATCAATGCTGCTCTCAGTATGAAATTCTATTTCGTTGTAACATCATATGTACTGACACCAGTACTCCACAAAAAATTTAATTCATCAATCAATGGTTTCAAATAAACATCAATATTTTTCTTCGGATGTCCTGGAATTAGTAAAGTAAAAAATATATATGGCTCCTTCATCAACATCCATGGAAATAAATTGTACGGAGTTAAAAAAACAGGCCAACATGAATATTGACTACCATAGGATCCAAAGGGACAAAAACCATCAGTGTAAAGGCCCAGTCGAACATTTCTAGCTTCTAAAGAAAAGGATGGATGCACTCTATCAAAATGTTTCCATGAATCACCATCGGCTGTATGATTCACGCTTTTATCAGTTGAATTATTCTCTTTATGACATGGCATCATTGTCGCTGTATTCTTAGACATGAATAAACACTGAAGTCTGGATGTAAGCGGAAAATATCTCAACTGTTTTACAGGAATCAAACCAGTCTTCTCGTGTTGTCCTTCTTTATATCTCAGTTGCCCACATGTGGGACAACTATCCAACGAATCATTTTCCCCAGAATATAAAATGCATTCATTTTAACATGCATGAATCTTCTGACAAGTATGTCCCAAATTTCGAACCAGCCTCTTTCTCTCATAGTAATTTGCAGGTAAAACATTTCCTTCAGGTAACAGTGTTTTAAGCAAAGAAAATATCTTGTCAAAATAGGTGTTTGACATTCCGTTATCTGATTTGATAGACATAAATTTAGCAACTGTTCTAATTTTCTCATCTTGCAGCCAGGATATAATTCATCCTCAGTAGACTTCAATTACTCATAAAATTCAGACGGTGCCAACTCAGGATTTGAAGCTATATCAGCCGGAGTTTCTGTATGTTGAACAGATGAACCTGCAACATCATGTAATAAATCTTGAAATCGGGATGGATCCGGAATCAAGTTGGTATCACCTGCTCTGTAACTGCGTTCACCGTGTTGATACCAAAAAACATAATCTGGTTGAAAACCAAAACGCAAGAGATGTTCTCCCACTTTTTCAAACGTGTCAATCGTTCTCAATGCACATTTTCTTCATGGGCATTTTATTTTGCCTTCTGAAACAAATTCTAGATTTGATGCTACAAATGATAAAAAAATCTCCACACCCTCTACATATACTGGATTTAAACCAGAACCGTTTGGATTTCTATGTTGATTTATCCATATGCGGTCAGCTAATAATGATTGTTGACGACCTCGTTGTTCCATATTTCTCTATAAAATATAAAAGCATTACTAGTTTTGAATAATTTGTTAGAAAAAGCACTCAAGCTAGGATAATTATAGAGTTTAGATCATACACGACTGACGCAAACTTTTTATTGAGATAGACCTAAAAATTGACCCTTTAAGAATTAAATATGTTGAGAAAAAAGCAAAACATGTTACAAATATTGATAGTTTTAATATTATATAAATTTTTTATTATTTTCATAGTACTAATATTATTGGTAATTATTCCTAATTATTGTTAATTATTACTAATTATTACTAATTATTACTAATTATTACTAATTATTACTAATTATTACTAAGTATTACTAATTATTACTAATTATTACTAACTATTACTAATTATTACTAATTATTGGTAATTATTACTAATTATTGGTAATTATTACTAATTATTACTAATTATTACTAATTATTACTAATTATTACTAATTATTGGTAATTATTACTAATTATTACCAATTATTGGTAATTATTGGTAATTAATACTAATTATTTGTAATTATTACTAATTATTGGTAATTATTACTAATTATTGGTAATTCATGGTAATTATTGGTAATTATTGGTAATTATTACTAATTATTAGTAATTATTACTAATTATTGGTAATTATTACTAATTATTGTTAATTATTACTAATTATTGTTAATTATTACTAATTATTGGTAATTATTACTAGTTATTACTAATTATTACTAATTATTACTAATTATTGGTAATTATTAATAATTATTGGTAATTATTATTAATTATTACTAATTATTCCTAATTATTGTTAATTATTACTAATTATTGGTAATTAGTACTAATTATTACTAATTATTACTAATTATTACTAATTATTGGTAATTATTACTAATTATTACAAATTGTTAATAATTATTGGTAATTATTACTAATTATTGATAATTATTACTAATTATTGGTAATTATTATTAATTATTACAAATTATTACTAATTAATACTAATTATTACTAATTATTGGTAATTATTACAAATTATTGGTAATTATTACTAATTATTACTAATTAATACTAATTATTGGTAATTATTGGTAATTATTACTAATTATTGCTAATTATTAATAATTATTGATAATTATTTCTAATTATTACTAATTAATAATAATTATTGGTAATTATTACTAATTATTGGTAATTATTGGTGATTATTACTAATTATTACTAATTATTACTAATTATTGTTAATTATTACTAATTATTGGTAATTATTGGTAATTATTACTAATTATTACT
Organism: Viscum album; assembly: GCA_963277665.1. Taxonomy (NCBI): domain Eukaryota; kingdom Viridiplantae; phylum Streptophyta; class Magnoliopsida; order Santalales; family Viscaceae; genus Viscum; species Viscum album. Next base: position 1,154,119,216 of record OY728153.1, on the reverse strand, counting down.
AATTAATACTAATTATTGGTTATTATTGGTAATTATTATTTACAATTACTAATTATTACTAATTATTGTTAATTATTACTAATTATTACTAATTATTACTAATTATTACTAATTATTACTAATTATTGGTAATTATTACTAATTGTTGGTAATTATTACTAATTATTGGTAATTATTACTAATTATTACTAATTAGTACTAATTATTGGTAATTATTGGGAATTATTACTAATTAGTACTAATTATTGATAATTATTGGTAATTATTACTAATTATTACTAATTATTACAAATTATTACTAATTATTACTAATTATTTGTAATTATTACTAATTATTGGTAATTATTACTAATTATTACTAATTATTACTAATTATTACTAATTATTGGTAATTATTACTAATTATTACTAATTATTACTTATTATTGGTAATTATTCCTAATTATTGGTAATTATCGGTAATTATGGGTAATTATCGGTAATTATTACTAATTATTGGTAATTATTACTAATTATTGGTAATTATTACAAATTATTCCTAATTATTACTAATTATTACTAATTATCGGTAATTATCGGTAATTATTGGTAATTATTGGTTTTTATTACTAATTATTGATAATTATTGGTAATTATTCCTAATTATTACTAATTATTACTAATTATTGGTAATTATTACTAATTGTTGGTAATTATTACTAATTATTGGTAATTATTACTAATTATTACTAATTATTGGTAATTATTGGTAATTATTACTAATTAATACTATTTATTGGTAATTATAGGTAATTATTACTAATTATTGTTATTATTACTAATTATTGTTAATTATTACTAATTATTACTAATTATTACTAATTATTACTAATTATTACTAATTATTGGTAATTATTACTAATTATTACTAATTAGTACTAATTATTACTAATTATTGGTAATTATTACTAATTATTACTAATTATTACTAATTATTGGAAATTATTCCTAATTATTGGTAATTATCGGTAATTATGGGTAATTATCGGTAATTATTACTAATTATTGGTAATTATTACTAATTATTGGTAATTATTACAAATTATTCCTAATTATTACTAATTATTACTAATTATCGGTAATTATCAGTAACTATTGGTAATTATTGGTTATTATTACTAATTATTGATAATTATTGGTAATTATTCCTAATTATTGGTAATTATTCCTAATTATTGGTAATTATCGGTAATTATGGGTAATTATCGATAATTATTACTAATTATTGGTAATTATTGGTAATTATTATTAATTATTGGTAATTATTGGTAATTATTGGTAATTATTACTAATTATGGGTAATTATTCCTAATTATTGGTAATTATCACTAATTATCGGTAATTATGGGTAATTATTGGTAATTATTGGTAATTATTGGTAATTATTGGTAATTATTGGTAATTATTTGTAATTATTCCTAATTATTGGTAATTATCGGTAATTATTTGTAATTATTATTAATTATTACTAATTATTGGTAATTATTACTAATTATTACTAATTATCAGTAATTATTACTAAATATTACTAATTATCGATAATTATTACTAATTATTACTAATTATTGGTAATTATTCCAAATTATTGGTAATTATTGGTAATTATTGGTAATTATTCCTAATTATTGGTAATTATTACTAATTATTGGTAATTATTCCTAATTATTGGTAATTATTCCTAATTATTGGTAATTATTCTGAATTATTGGTAATTATTCCTAATTATTGGTAATTATCGGTAATTATTGGTAATTATTCCTAATTATTGATAATTATTGGTAATTATTCCTAATTATTACTAATTATTACTAATTATTCATAATTATTACTAATTATTACCAATTATTACTAATTATTACTAATTATTACCAATTATTACCAATTATTACTAATTATTACTAATTATTACTAATTATTACTAATTATTACAAATTATTACTAATTACTGGTAATTATTGGTAATTATTGGTAATTATTACTAATTATTCCTAATTAGTGGTAATTATTGGTAATTATTACTAATTATTACTAATTATTGATAATTTTTAATAATTATTCCTAATTATTGGTAATTATTAATAATTATTGGTAATATTACTAATAATTGGTAAGTATTACCAATTATTGGTAATTATTACTAATTATTGGTAATTATTACTAATTACTGGTAATTATTACTAATTATTACTAATTATTCCTAATTATGGATAATTATTGGTAATTGTTCATAATTATTAGTAATTAAATGAATAATTACCAATAATTAGGAATAATTACCAATAATTAGGAATAATACTATTATTAGTATATTTTATTATTAATATTAAAATAATATAATTTTCTAATTTATATACAATTCTCCTTTAATCTGTGTGTTTTCTATCTCCACATACAAATAATACATGTGGAGACAGCAAACACACAGATGAAAAGAGAATTGTATATATATAAAAAATTATATTATTTTAATATTAATAATAAAATATACAAATAATGTAATAATGTTATTATTCATAATTATTGGTATTTATTACTAATTATTAATATTTAATCTTAATTATTAAAAATTATTACTAATTATTCCTAATTACCATTAACTATGAACAATACTAATAATTTAAATTTATTAAATAACAAAACAATGTAAACATAATTAAATTACAACTAATTAAGAATAATTGAAACTAATAAAAAATTAAAAATAAATATTAAATTAAAATGAACATAAATACCTTGAAAATTGATATGCTCTGATCGTTCTTCAAAACTATAATATGAACTCCGGAGAAAAAAATTAAACTTGAGAAAAACTGAACTTTAGAAATAAAATTTTGAGAGAAGAAGAAGATGGAGTTTGATTTTGATTTGAAAAAAACGGATGGGGGTATTTATAGGTTAGATTACCTGCGACGGGTCCATTTGCGACGGGATACCCGTCGCGAATAGTATTATTTGCGACAGTACCCCTCGCAAATACCTTAACCATCATTTATGACGGTCAATGGTTAAATAGTTATTTGCGACGGGACCCGTCGCAAATAACCACCTGCCGACATACTATTTGCGACGGGGAAATATTCCCGTCGCAAATACCTTTTACCGTCGCCGGTTATTTGCGACGGGAATATTCCCCCGTCGCAAATATGTTTCCCGCGATTTGGCACGCAACGCGCGCCAGTGCTTTTGCGACGGGGAAAGCAATCCCGTCGCAAAAGGATACTTATTTGCAACGGGCAAATACCCCCGTCACAAATAAGTTTTCAACGGGGCTATTTGCGACGGGATTTATTCCCGTCGCAAATAACCCGTCGCAAATACCCATTTTTCCCGTAGTGCTTTTGGATCAGCGGGTAGTCAATTCCGTTTGTTTTTTCGAGGGGATTGTCGTGGTATGGTCTGCTCGATGAGTTTCGGGATCGTTGTGTGGGCCCCGCACGAGCTAGCTACGGTGAATAGTTCCTTTTTCACCGGTGCTCTATTTTGGGCGAGTAAATAGCCTATCCTGCGTGTTTTTCCACGTGGAACGCGATTGTGGCCTCAGTTTTGGCCTAAGAGGTGCGCAGTGTGGTGTTGTGGCGGGTCGCTCGGGTTAGCGATGTTTGGACCAGCAGTGGTTGAGGGTTCACCCTTGGTCCGTTCTTATTAGTGTTCTTGTGGCATCACAACCTTCATATGTGTTTGTGATCCTCTTGATGGGATGTCTAAACTGTTAGAGTTGTGGTATCCCTCCGGTGGGCCCGGAGTGGATCCTCTAGCATCCTTTCCCTAGATTGGGTTCTTGGTATCGTTGTGACCGCTTCTTCACGGGCGGCGATCCCCTATCTAGCAGGTTAACCCCGTAGGGTTTGTGGCATCATCAGAAATATGATCCCCTACGCAGTTGGTTGTGCTCAGTAGGGTTGTGGCATCATCGGGTATGTGATACCCTACTCAGTATGAGGTTTATAGTAGGGTTGCAGTATCGTTGGTTATACGTTCCCCTACTCAGCGCATGGTTTCGGTAGGGTTGCGACATCGTCGGTTCGATCCCCTACATCACGAGTTATACCAGATAGGGTTCTGGTATCATTGTGACCATCTTTTTATGGACGATGATCCTCTATCTGAGTGTGGAGTTTCTGTCAAGTCCCAGATCGGGTTGTGGTATCTCCCAGCGGATCCTGGGTGTGATCCCCTATTTGTGAGAACTATGTATGCCAGATCAGGTCGTGGTATCCCCAAGAGGACCCCAGGAGTGATCCCCTATCCATGAGCTACATCTACAGGAGTGGGTCTTGGAATCCCCTAGAGGACCCAAGCGGTGATCCCCTATCCGTGGTGTTTGGAGGTTTTGTGGTTTCAGCGATGTTTCCTCAGTGATGTTATCTGACGAGCGTGATCTCTCGAGTGAGCGTCTGAGAGGTTTGTGAGAAACCCGATGGAGTGTATCTCTCGGATGAGTGTCATTGGGAATGACAGTGTTCGTGGTGTACTCTCCTGGTTGTGCACAATTGCTGGTGACAAGGTCGGTACCTCTTGTGGCTTTGTGGCGTGATCTGAGTATATCTGGGTTGCTCAAGGTGTATGTATGGGCATACACCTGAGCTGAGTTGAGTTGACTAATTGCGTTTAGCAGAGGATGGTGACGAGATGGAGTTTCTCTCTCGTCCGTGTTCCCTCTGGCTGGGTTGAGCAGACTGTTGCCTTTCATTTTCTCCCTTGGGTTTAGGGTTTTTGGGGCGCCTACTGAGTATGTTTATACTCACCCCTGCATAGGCTTTTCTCGTACATGTTTATGTCTTCTGCAGACCACAAGCCTTTCGACGGAGTCCCAGGAGGACCCGGAGTAGGCGGAGCTTAGTGAGCGTGTTGACCAGGGTGTTTACCGGAGCTGTGCCGAGGGAGCTTTCTGGTGGGTGTTTGTGGCAGCGTTCCCATTCTTCAGAGCAGGTTGGACGCACTTTTGTAGTTTTCTTTTGGTGGGCCTTGTTTTTCCCTTTTGTACTTCTGCTGTACTCTGGTTTGGGATAGATGTATGCATGCATTTACTTTTCAGTTTTATATATCTCTAGATTGTTTCATGGAGGTTTTTGTGGGTGTGTGCGTACATGTACCATAGGCTAATGCCTCCCATGTGTGAGATAGCCTACTCGGCGCTGGTCGCCAGCCCCTGGCCTATTGGAGGCAGGCTTGGGGAGTCGCGGACCGAGCCCCGTTGGGTCGGGTCGTGACCAGAAATCTTGGTTTTCTTGATATCAGCATGTCTAAGACATTGTAAGGACTTAACCTTAACAAAACTACCTTGAGAATCTAGGATTTTATGTGAACAACATTCATATTTTCCTTCGTATGCTAGCCCCACCAAGCTTGCCGCCATGGTGTAAGTAAGTTTTTATGTCTTGCCATCAGACTTGATAGAAATCTTTTCTCTTCCATCTTCCTCATAAAAACTTGCGGATTCATAGAATTCTACAAGAAACTCCAAATAGATAGGATCTTGATCACTTGTCTTGGATACACATGCATCTTCCCACCCATTCAACCTCATATTCTTGGAGATGATAGAAGTGTACATGTAAATGTTTGGATGCCCCAATATTTCTCTATACACATGAAATTTTGAAATTGGATTTGAGGTAGACATATCATGGGAAGTAGCTTCAACAGACATTCAGAATAGAGAGTTCTGGAAGAATTCAGAATGTCTTGCCAAAGATCGGAACGACATTAAGATGAGTGTCCGAGCTTCGTGATGCAAGAGCTTGAAAAATCGATGTGGGACAACCCACAGGGGTCGCCTTTATATAGGCATTGCGATGATAGTTTAGTTTCCACGGTTGATGGAACGGTTGAGATATATTAAGATTTGATCTGATGGCTGAGATACAATCCGTAACGAAAACTTGACTCTGATCTTTTGAGGTTTTAAGAAGAAATTCTGTTTTAAGAAGAAACAAATCCAAGAACTTTTATAAGAAAAAGAAATTACCAGCAACTAAAAATGATTACAAAAACTTTACTAGGGAAGTCATACCTTTTGGATTGGCTAGAAAGTTTATTCGTAATAGGTGATATTCTTCTTGAGGAAAATTTGACTACGAAAATCATATTATGAAAATTTTCATTATGAAAATTCTCATTACAAAAATTTCATTATGAAAATGATCATTACGAAAATTCCAGTACGAAAATTTCATCACAAAAAATTTCATTACGAAGATTATCATTACGAAAATTTCATTATGAAAGTTCCAGTACAAAAATTTCATTATGAAAGTTCAGGTATGAAAATTTCATTACGAATTTTCCAATACAAAAATTTCATTCCGAAAATTTTATTTCTGAAAGTTTGAAAAACTGTCTACGAAAATTTTGATTACAAAGGCCTTAAAAAATAACTGACTGTGAAATTTTTTTATTATGCTATCAAGCAAATGTACCCCCCTATTAAAGGGAGTTTATTAATGTAAGGAGAATTGATCAACAAGAAGTTAATGAAGAAGCATTACCTTACAGTTATCATTCCTAACTTCTGTTTAATGTATTCAAATCTATCGAAGGGTAAGGATTTTGCGAAAATGTCAGCAATTTGATCTTGCCTTGCGTTAAACTGAAGAATGATATCTCCTTTTTGTGTGTGATCCCTAAGAAAGTGATGATAATATCTATGTGTTTTTCATGGGAGTGATGTGTAGGGTTTTTACTAAGGGCAATGGAAATTGTGTTATCAAAGAAAATTTGAGTCTTAGTAAAACTCATGCCATATTCTGTGAGTGTGTGTTGTATCCACAACACTTGAGGACAACAACTTCCAGCTGCTAGATATTCAGCTTCAGCAGAGGAGAGTGCTACAGAGTGTTGCTTCTTGTAGGACCAAGAAAATAATGAATCTCCTGAGAAATGACAAGTTCTAGATGTACTTTTTCTATCCATTATATATCCACCAAAGTCAGAATCTGAAAATATATTTAAGATAAAAACATTTCTAGAAGTATAAAATAATCCTAGATCCATGGTTCCCTTTAAGTAGCAAAAAATTCATTTAACTGCCTTTAAATGAGATTCCTTCAGATTAGATTGTTATCTTGCACATAAGCATACTAAAAACATCACATCTGGTCGACTAGCTGTTATGTAATGTATACATCCTATAATACCTCTAAAAGATGTTTGATCTACTGGTTTCCCATCTTTATCAAGATCAAGTGTGTTTGATGTACCAATGGGAGTACTAATACTTTTTGTGTTGTCAAATACATACTTTTTAAGAAGATATTTAATATAATTATGTTGGGATATGTAGATTCCTTCTGGTTTTTGAGAAATTTGAAATCCAAGGAAAAATGTTAACTCACCCATCATACTCATTTGAAACTCATGATTTCATTAGAATTGCAAATGAATCAGTTAAATATTGCTGAGTTGAACCAAATATAATTTCATCAACATAAATTTAAACAATAAAAACATTTTTCATATCTTTCTTTATAAAAATGGTTGGATCTGCATTTCCCTTAACATTGTTATTTTGAAGTGAAAATCATGTAGGTCTATCATACCAAGCTTGTGGGAAATTTTTAAGTCCATACAAAGCTTTGATAAGTTTAAAAACATGATCGGGATGTTTTTTATCTTAAAAACCATGTGGTTGTTCAACAAAAACTTCCTCTTCAACATAACCGTTGTGAAAATCAAATTTCACATCCATTTGAAAAATTTTAAAATTGAAGAATACTGCAAGGGAAATTAAAATATGAATATATTGTTGTCTAGGTACTGGGGAATATGTTTCTTCATAGTCTATTCTCTCTCGCTGATTATAGCCTTTAGCAACTAGTCTATATTTATTTCTAACTATGAATCCACTTTAATCACACTTATTTCTAAAGACCCATTTTACTCCAATAATAGAAGTTTTCTTAGGTCTTTCAACCAAGGTCCAGACTTTATTCCTTTAGAATTCATTTAGTTCATCTTGCATGGCTTTGATCCAATCATCATCACCTAATGCTTCATCATGGATTTTTGGTTCTAATTGGGAAAGGAATGCTAGATGTTCTACTTCATTCCATAAGGAACTTCTAGTCCATATAGGTTGATTGACATCACCAATGATACTATCACTGGGATGATTCTTACGAAATGACTAGTTTGGGTTTTGTAAAACCTGTTCATCAACATAGGGTAGAAAGTCTTCTGGGATAAATGTTTCAGAAGTATCTTCTTGAACATTTTACTTATCAGAAGGATCTTCTAACAAATGTTGATAATCTGTTTTTGAAAACACATCCAAAGATGTAGGTTGGGATGGTTTAAAAACAAAAGGATCAGATTCATCATATTTTACATTCACTGTTTCTTCAACAGTACAAGTGTTTTTGTTGAAAACACTATAAGCCTTAGAAGTTGTGGAGTAGACTATGAATATTACTTCATCAGATTTTGGTGCAAATTTGTGAAATTTATCTTTCGTATTCAGGATGAATACCTTTCAACAGACAACCGTGAAGTAGAAAAGTCTATGTTTTCTACCATTCTATAACTCATAAGGGGTTTTATTAAGAAAAGTTCTAATCAAAACTTGATTTATAGTATAACAAGAAGTACTTATAGCTTCAACCCAGAAATTTCTAGCTATAGAATATTCACTCAACATGGTTCTAGTTATCTCTTGAATAATTCTATTTCTTCTTTCAACTACACCATTTTGTTGAGGAGTTATAGGTGCTAAAAATTTGTGGGTAATACCTTTTTTACTACAAAAAGTTTGAAAATCAGAATTTTTGAATTATCCTCCATGATCACTATGAATAGTTTTCAGTGGATGATTTTTCACATATTTAACATGGGATCTAAAACTTTTGAAATAAGAAAATGCTTCAGACTTCTTTGATATAAAATAGACCCATGTAAATCTAGTGTAATCATCAACTAGAACAAACACATAGTATTTTCCTCCAATGTTTCCAGTTTGTGCTGGTCCAAAAAGATCCATGTGCACTGATTGTAATGCACCAGTTGTTGAGACGTCACCGATTGATTTAAAACTAGATTTATGTTTCTTTCCTTATTGACAAGGATCACAATGTTTTAATGAATCAAATCTAAGCTACGATAGATCCTTAGATAGTTTCTTCTTAGATAGTTTGAATATGTTTCTAATGTTACAGTGACCTAGTATTCTATTCCATAACCAATAATGATCTTCCATTGCACTTAGGATAGGTATATCATGGCTCTTATGGTCTTCTATGTTCAATGTGTAAAAATTATCTTTGTTGTTGGAAGAGAGAATAAAATCTTCCTTGGAATTGTTTACTAAGTATTTATCATTTCAAATATTCACAAGGTATCCTTCATCATACAATTGACTTATGCTAATGAGGTTGTTCTTATGACACATTACAAAAAAACATTTAAAATCAATGTTTTACCAAGAAGAAAAATATTACCTATACCAACAATTTCTCCCTAAGCATTATCTCCTAAAGTTACTTTTCCTCTTTCATATTGATAATCTTTTCGAAATAGTTTTTATTACCAGTCATATAACGAGAACATCCACTATCCATATACCAAGTGTTGTTGTTGGCAGTCTCCCTATTTTCCTGAAAATGAGAAAAGAATTAGACTTTTGAAATCCAAACTTGTTTGGATCTGAGATTTTCAAATAATAAAATTTTGGGTATCGTCATTGTTTTAGAGAAATAAGCCTTATGAAACCCAAGAGATTGAATTCTATTCAATGAACAATTTTTCTTCCAATTCCCACCACATTGACACTTAGTGCAAAAGGGGCTTTATAAAGAGAAAAATATTTATTTTCGAAAACTGGTTTTTGGTTAGTATAACCCACTCCAGTAGTGTTTCCATGAGGTTTAATTTGAGAATACATCTTGTAAAAAATTTCCTTCCCAAAAGTCAATTTTGTAAGATGTTTATTAAGAGAAAATATTTCGAATTTTAGTCTAATGAATAAATTCCTATCCTCATGAATCATTTCCTTAGAGTTAGATTTTTCCTCAAAAAATTTCATCTTTAAAATAGCATTCTTAAGATATTTCGAAAGTTCTTCCTTATCAGAATTTGGTTTATCAAGGTCTTTATAAAGTTTTTCTAAAAAAACTTTTTTTCTTTATGATCTTTAGAAAGATCTGAAATCTCTTTAGTAAGAATTTCTTATCTAGTATTTTCCTTGTCTAATTTCTTAGAAATTTTACAATTTTTTTCTTCATGTAACTTGGAAAATCTAGATACTTTTTCATATGAAGGTTCTTCATTTTCTGAGGATGAATTATCTTCATTAGAAGTATTATTTTCAGAATAGTAATTCTTATCAAGTGATATATTTGTTAAAGCCTTGGTAGAGCGTACCTTGGCCATAAAACATGTATGTGGATAAGAAGTATTAGCAATGAATCCCATATTATTCTGAGATGATGAATCATATTTTGATGATTTTCTTTCTGAAGAATCTCCACATCTAGAACTCCATGTTGTATTAGCTTTTATACTTTTCTTAGATTTAACTTTGTAAAACATCTTCCTATTCCATTAAGAATTCCTACTCCTCTTTCATTCATAACATGTGACCTCTAAATCATTATTATCATTCCTTTACTTATTCTTATACCTATATTGAAAATTTATTTATCCAGCTATCTTGTTCATTCATCGAGCAATATTTTCTAACTCATTCTCTGAGACTTCACTCTCACTAGATTCGGATTGGATAGTAACCTTCTTATAATTGGATCTAGTTACTCTCTCAAGAGTATTTTCATTCATGTGATTCGATGTTGTAGTAAAAGCAATAGTACCATTCCCATTCTCCTTTTTGATGTTGTCAACATCCCTATTAATTCTTGATTCATGTTGGAGAAGAGTTCCAAACAGCTCATCTAAGGAAATTTGAGTGACCTTCCTATTTTCATCAATAACTGTTCTCCTTGATTCCCACTCATTAGGCATAATATCAATAATCTTATCCACAAGAGCTTCATCATCTAGACCTTTCGCTCCCATAGATTATAAGCTATTTATGATAGTCATAAATCATTGTGGCACTTTCTTTATAGGTTCTCCATGACGAATGTTAAAACCAAGATACTCATCTCTAAGCATGAATCTTCTTGTCTCAATCACATTGGATTTACCAAAATGAGAAACTATGAGATTCTTCCATATACAGTTAGCTGTTTCACATGAATAAATTTGGCTATATATGTTCCTAGTCATTGAACATAGTAAAGTATTGCATACCTTATAGTTTTATTGATAATCATGCTTCTCTTGGTTTGTGAAAGTACTATCTTCCTTATCAGGAATTTTATAACCACCGGTAAGAACAAAAAATTTATCTGCCCTAGTATTGATAACGAATGACTTCATTAGATCTCTCCAATATTCATAATCATTACCATCAAAATTGGTGGTCTTGTAGGATTTAGGTTGTCGATGGAACCAGCATTCATTCCTATCATCTTAAAAAAATCTCTTTCCACACAAACATGTTAATAACAAAAGTTAGGATTCAAGGAAAATATTCCTAATCAAGGATAATATAGAACAAAGAAAAACTGAGAAAGAAAAACTTATATGTGAGTTTATGTATTACAGATACCCCCTCTGATTCCAATTGTAGGATCGAAATGATGATGTAGATGATCAATATACAAGAGTGGGGGGGGGGGGTGAATTGTACACTTTAAAATTTCGTTCAACAATGAAAGGTATAAGTTTAACAATGTTAAACTAAGAAAATTCACAACACCTATAACACCAATTAGAGAATTTGAACAAGGTATGATGTTATAAACTTCACGTTCTACACACATGCTTAAAACTGGAAAGTGAATTGGAAAAATCGGTTCTGGAAATATGGATCCGATAATTGGAACATAACCAATGTTTAGAATATGAGATTCTACATTAAAGCATATAGAATCTAAATGAATCAGAGTTCAAGTGTAAAGAAATATAAGAAGGTTAAATTTTATATACAATAGAAAAAATAGAGTTGAAAAACAAGTAATAAAAATAAAAGTACAAAATATAATTCTTTTAACCCATAGAGAATGGTATCCAACAACCTTGGATAATAGTCCCTAAATTTATACTTTCAAGCAAGTATATCATAACCACACTAGGGTAATCCCTCGATACGAAGATCAGAGTCTCTGTCTTGTTATCCCCGCAAGCCCTCAACTTCAAGGCAGTTGGAACCACTGTCTTCCTCACCAATGAAGCCCTCAACATAAAGGTTGGTGGCACCTCTGTCTTCCTATCCCCGGAAGCCCTCAAATGTAATCACCAACATTTGGAGTCACACGAAGCAGTCTGCATTAGGAAAAAATTTAACAATTTGTTCAAACTTTCTGCACAAATCTTGAGAGTTAATAAGAGCCTCTATCTATAAAAATCACTTCAACAGCATATAAGCACAAGTTGTGTCAAAGTTGTCAAAGTTATTGCTTCTTTTCAAATGAGCTCCTTTTTATAGGCGAAGCTCCAACAGTTGGCTCCTCCTCCAATGGTCATATTTTCCTTGAATTTCAGAGGGACCTGTACACGTGTCACTAAACCAACGGTTAGTTAGAAACCAAATGGACAACATCATTTTATAACAAAACATGTGTAATCTTAAGAAAAATATAAGTTCGGATTGTAAGTAAACAAAAGTTCAGAGTCTAACCAAAATGGAATTTGGAGTCTATAATAAAAGGATATTCAAATTATTCTTTATAGGAATTCTGAACCTAAATTCTATGGAAATTTGGAGTATGAATTTCTAAGGAAATTCGGAGTCTGATTTCATCAGAGTTCAAAATCCGAACTTATAGAATTCATAATCAAGCTTGTAGAAGTTCAGAGTCAAACTAGTAGAAGTTCAGAGTCGAACTCATAAATGTTCAGAGTCAGTCTTATAAAATTTCAGAGTCTAACATATAAAAGTTCATAGTTGAACTTATAAAAGTTCGGAGTCAAATTTATAAAAGTTAGGAGTTCAGAATTCAGAGTTGAACTTCATCAATGTTCGTATCTAGAATTTGTAATGGAACTTTGTCAGAGTTCATATCCAGAATTTGGAATGGAGCTTCATTACAGTTCCTATCTAGAATTCAGAGTGGAACTTCTTTACTATTCACATCCATAATTCGGATCCAAAAACAGAATGCTTCATATCTTAGAATTATATGATTTCGAGGTTTTGGGTATGAATCTGATTTTTATACTTAAGAAAAATATTGCTATGTATATGGAAATCCTAGTTAGGGTAAATTTCCATAATGAAATAAATTTTCCTTATAGAAGTAAAAAATAGGTTTTCTTATGTATAAGGTGTTTGTGATTTTCAAAACAAGAAGTAATGGAAAAGTCATAAGGAGAACATTATTGACTCACAACATGGGTGCTCCTAAAGAAATGATGAGAGAAGAAGAGCCATCATCTGTTCCAAGTACTGCTCCTGTTGCTGCTGCAAGGATAGAGGAGCCTAATTCTGGTAATTTAACAATACTTCATAGAAAGTTGAATGAAAAAATAAACTGAATTACATTCTTCGATTCTTTAGGTTTAACACCTTCACCGGAACATTTTACGACCACTGCAACAAACTCTGCAATTTTCTCTGTGGAAGCAATCCGAGGACAGAGGTCGCTGGAGGAGGGTCTCCAAGAAGACATGTCAAATGCTCCCACTAGTGATACTAACTAGGAATAAGGGATATCACTAGATGAAATGATGAAACTTGGCACATATTTTGAAGAATTTGAATATCATTTTAAATTGCCATGGGATTTAGAAGATTTGGGATGTGAGTGTTTTCTTTCCTCCTATTAATTTTTTTATTACAACTCTTCCCATGATTGGTTGAAATGTGTTGTTTCGTCTGAGCATCCTGCTGATCTTCCGATGACTGAGGGGGGTAGATACAACCCTATCATTATAGGAATTCTAGCTCAAGTGGAGTTTAACCCGATAAAGATTCCTAAAACCCATCCTGAAAATCCGGTAGAAGCTAGAAAAGATGGGGAGGAGCCTTCCCATGCTGCTAATCTACCGTTGGGTAAAAGATGATAATATTTGTGGCTGTACATAATATTTAATATGACTTATCAACTTTTGTTATCCATTGAAACTAACCAAAGCATTCAATTGACTATGCAGGGCCGTCTACATCAGTGGCTAGATTCGGAGGTGAAGCCTCAGCCTCAGCCCCAACGGGAGTAGAAAGTGAAGTACCAAGGGTCAGTGGGGAAAGTAGAACATGGAACTTCCTTAAGTGAATTAATCCCAGAATATATTCCCCCTTGTGATAGTGATGCTGAATCAGACCAAGAGGTGAAAACGGTGCTCCAATTCTCATATCTCAAGGCATGAAAGAATATGTGGAAGATCATATCAGAAGTTCCTCTTGAGGAGCTCTCTTCGAAGATCTCGTGACTGGAATCCTTGTTCGTTATGCTAGGACATTGATGTTTTGGATATCAAGAGATCCATACCATGGTGAAATAAGACATCTTAAAGAGGTATCCAGAGAAAAATATCCAACAAGATCTAATCAGAGTGAGGATGCTAACCATTATCAGTGAATTCGAGGCTGCAGTGTCCCGAGCTAAAGATGATCATGTACCAAAGCTGAAGGAGATGAAGTATAAGATCTTATAGAATTTTTTCCATAAGATGTGCCTTCAGCAATAGCTATATTTCGTTAATGGGGAACTTGACTTGCTTAAAAATTCATTGGAAGGAGTCCAAACAGATGGTATGAAAACCATTGCAGATGCCAAGAAATCACTCGATCAAACTGAAAAGAGTGAAGATGGTTGACTGAATGACCTTCAAGTGGATGCTGATTAAGATTGGGATGTTGTAAATCAAATGAAAAGATACGTTTAAAGCCTCTTGTAATTCTTGAAAAAAAGAGAAGATACTCCAATCTGTGGATGTTTTTCTTATATTGTGCATTAATGAAAAACACATTTCATCTTAAATCATTTGTACATGAATTCTCTTGTTAAAACCTAATTTTTCTTACCTAAGACAATGGGCCTAGTAAGAATTGTATAATTGTTTCTAGGATTATACAAACAACCCCAAGAACATTGCATCTTTTTTGTTGCTCAATATTTCCTAAACCATACAAAATGTATGTTTAGCGATCTGGGACTCAACTTTTGTTCAGAGTTCATTTTACAGGTTCCCAATTTTATGAGTACCTTGTCTCTTGTTGGCAGTTTAATGTCATGAATGTGAGACATAAAAAGGATAAGGTTTATGGTCAAATAGCTTTGACCGAATGGATTAAAATTGACTCAATTCCTGGATAATTCATTTGAAAACATATTACCAAATTCAGGTATGGTGGAAAACTTGTAAACTATGACTTAAGAGATTTTTAATCTGAGGGATGATATGAAAAAAGGATTAAAATGCATTAGATGAAGTATTTACTAAGAGTGAAGTTACCACTATTTGACCAACCCATTAGGGGGTTGAATTATGTAGGTCCACATAAGGGCATTGGCTGCATAGTCAAATAATAACATCTTTTGGCTGAAAGTTCCATTATGTAGACTACTTATGCAAGGCCACCTAAGGGCACATGCTGCATAGTATGACAAATGAACTCTCATAAATTTTACTTTTCAAATGCTGAAAGCTAGTTAAAGTTTATGGAGATTAAAATTTTCCAATGCATAGAGTCTTATATATGGATAGATATACTTGAATATGGAGAGGATATTACCAATCAAGATTGTCAAATAATTGGAAGAATGTCACTCTTGGGATGGTCTGGCCCAAATGTAGCGAAAGGGAAGTATAATCCATAGACTTGAATACATTTAGTTCATGAAAAAGTGTATGGGAGAAATTTGTTAAGGATGACTATTTTTGCGGTTCCCAACATATCGCCATTAATACCAATTAAGACAAAAGAGGTCCCCCCCCCATGAATGAAGTTACGACTATTTCAAAAACCTGTTAGGGCATTTGAGTTATGCCAGGAAACCTAAGTGCATTGGTTGTATAGTCCAAATAATAGAATCTTTAGGCTGATAGGTCCGTTATATAGACTATTTATGCAAGGCCTCCTAAGGGCACGTGCTTCATGGTCAGGAAAAAGAATTCTCAGGTATCAGACATTTTGTTACCAGAAGTTATGAAAAGGGTTATGGAGATCTGGAAGTATTTATGGTTAGGAGTATGAAACATAAAAATGGGTATTTTCCGATGCATGAAGGAGATACATAAGCCAATTCTAATCATAATCATGTTGTGGCTATGTCCTGAATTAAGATGCGAGAGTTCACTACATGTCTTTTTAGGATGAGAATCAAGCCATACGTAGTTCTTGAAATGTTGTTCAACGTCATGTGGGATGAGAGCATATGAGATCTTCATTTAGGGTGATATAGCTCGGACCATAATGAGGGAGACAACTTGTGTGTTTTCTATAAACCTGATGTGAATAAATACCAGGGTTTTCATACAACATTCAGGTGCTCGCAGGGGAACTTTTTAGCCAAGGGACTGATAGTGGAGTTTGGGGTTAGGCCCAAAGACTTGGGGCTAGATTCGAGGTATTCTCGATCATTCCTACGTATCCCATAGGTAAGGGAATCAAGCCACATGTAGTTATTGAAATATCCTCTATACATATTTGTTTCGTACATGTGAAGGGTGAAAGGGGACTTTAGTACAAAGATGGTTGGACCCAGGATTAATGGTTCGGGCATTACCATGTATGCACATAGTCCTTGGAATATGACATGATGGGAGATCAATTTCAATAATGATTCCCTATCAGGAGAGGGTATTAGAGACTATTGTAGATTATTTTCATACATGACAAAAGTGTGAATAGTTTAAGGTCATATTCTTACACTGATGCTGCACAGTTTAGAGTCATGTAGCTAGGACATATTTCTATACAGTTTAATGACTTGTAGCAAGGACACTGGGGAACTATATAGTTTAACATCATATAGCAAGGACAATGGTGAACCAATGTGAAGATATTGGTTTGGGGGGGGGGGGTCACGAATCAACATCGTAGGAGATGGAGGTGAACAAATGTGGAGATATTGGTTTTGGGCTTGAACCTCGGGAGGTTACCTACTTACCCAGCCTAGAAGGCAAGGATCAAATCCCACATAGTTCGACTGAGAATGAATTGGTGATCGAGTTGTACTTGAGGAAAACGAACTGAAGATGATGTTAGGGCTTACGTTTGGTTATTGGCCCATAGAGGGTGTTATGGTTGAAGCTTACTCTAAGAGCACATGATTCATGCTCGGTGTGAGAAACAAGAGGTAGAAACAACCCTAATGATGCACAGTTTAATGTCATGTGGGACATATTAAGGTACTTTATCATAGTTAAAACATTATGTAGGACGATCATGCACATTTTAACGTTATGTAGGACATATAAGGGTCCGTTTAAAGTCTAACATCATGCATGACGATAGAGGGGCTATGCAGTTTAATGTCCTGCAGTAAGGAAAAAAGGGACCATGCAGTTTAATGTCTTGTAGTGAGGACTAAAGGGTGG
Organism: Viscum album; assembly: GCA_963277665.1. Lineage (NCBI taxonomy): Eukaryota > Viridiplantae > Streptophyta > Magnoliopsida > Santalales > Viscaceae > Viscum > Viscum album. Next base: position 1,154,101,639 of record OY728153.1, on the reverse strand, counting down.
ATATGTGTTACAAAAAATAATTCATCAAAAATCGTGCTTTGGTTGGAGTTGTAATGACTTCTCCATCAATTGAGATTAAAGAATATGATCTATTAGAGTAGTCCCTATATATTGAGTAAGGTCCTTCCCACTTTTTCTCATGATTTGGAGGCTCCTTTCCTGGTATCATTGGGGTTCTGAGGACCAATACCAGTTCTCCTTGAATTAATGAATGAATAAGAACTTTTTTTATTGATATCTCATTCTATTTGATTCTGATAGACTTCTAAATAGTGCAGTGTGCACAATCATTTTTCATCTAGTCGTTCCAATTTTTCAAATCACTTTTGAGATTTTTTATATATAGATAAATAATCAAAAATGGTGAATCTAAGAAAGGGAAATTGGACTTAAATAGGCAATACTGCTTCTTTTCCTAATACCAATGAATATGGAGTTGATTGCGTAGCAGTGCGGGTGGTGGTACGATAAGCCAATAAAGCATGAAAATGATTATTAGGCCATGATTTCATATCTTTATCCACCATGTTTTTTTGTTTGTTTGAAAGAGTCTTACTGAAAGCTTCTATTTGGCCATTGTCCACTGCATGATACCGAGATTAATGGTTGTATTTGATGTTGTATTCTTGATACGACTTTCTCTCCTCGGATGAACAGAAGTTGGTGCCATTTTCCGTCAATATGGTATGAGGGAAACCAAATCTGGTAATGATATTAGACTTGAAGAAGCTAACAATGCCTTTATAACTAACGTCTTTGAGAGGTATTGGCTCTTCCCATTTGGAAAAGAAATCAGTATAAGTAGTAATATACCTAAACTTCTTAGATATATCCAAAGGATAAGGTCATACTACATTCATTCCCCATGTGGCAAATTGCAATTAGTATTTATTTGTACGAAGTAACATTGGGGGGTGGGTGGATGAATGAAGTTGGAACATACATGGCATGAATGACACTTCTTAGTAAAATCAACACAATCTTGTATCATTGAAGGCCAGAAGTATCCAAGCCTTAGAATTTGACCAAAAATTTTATGTCTAGAATAGTGGGCACCACAAACTCCTGCTTTCACTTCATTCATGACATCCATTATCTCATCATCATCAATACATCTGAAGAGAATCCATCAAAACCTCACATGTAGAGAATTTTTAGTGATCTGGGCTTTCAAAAAGAGTAAAATTGACCACATGTCTCTGAACTTGTTTTTTCCAGGCTCTTTTAGGTGGGATTGTTTCATTTTGAAGGTATTTACTGATAGGTGTCATCCATCATGTAGAATGACCATAATGTTCAGAAATGGGACATATTTCATTGATTTCCTCTATTCTAATTTGAACAAAAGATGAAACTACACAACGGTGGGCAATACTGATGATTGTTTCGTCCCAGTTTGGATCTTCTAAGGCTGTGGCTACATTTGCCAGTGCATCAGCTTGGGAATTCTGTGATCGCGAGACATAAGAAAATTTCAATTTTGAGGGAAATTCCACCATTAACTATATGACGTAATCAAACAAAGGGATTAACTCTTCCTTTCTGATGGAATAAACCCCGTTGATTTCTTTGATTACCAAATCTGAATCACATTTTACCTTCAAGTGATTCACCTATGCTTGATGTGCCAATTCCAATCCTATGATGCGAGCTTGATATTCTACTTCATTGTTTGTACTTCATTCCAACAATAAGAAGGAATATGGTTGTACTTACTTTTATCAGTAAATAATCACAATTCCTAACCAAAAATTATTGAATTTAGGGTCTTCCTTTTTCTTCCTTGTTGGACTTCCGGAGGCACCATAAAAGTACATTTCCCATGATTGAGGATTATCTTGAATAGAGAAGACTTACTCATTAGGAAGATCAATATTTAAAGATTTATCTTCTACAGATGGGTGTTCAGCAAGGAAATCAGCTAGTTCTTGGCCATTTATTGCCTTTTGAGATAGATAATAGATATCCAACTACTACAAAATAACTACCCACCTTGCCAGACGTCCTGTAAGCATTGGATGTCTAAGGATAAATTTTAGTGGGTTATTGGGAGATACCAATTGGTCCTCATGGTGTTGCAGGTAGTGTCTCAATTTCTAAACTGCAAAGATTAATGATTGGCAGATCATTTCAATACTTGAATATCGAGTTTTAGCCTCAAGCATCGTCCGACTATGATTGTAAAGGTTGTTTTTGTTGAGATGGTATGTGAGTATGATGTACACTATAATACCAAATGTTGGATTGAAAATATAATCATGAGATACTCAAATACAAGAAGGGGGTGAATTGTATACTTTAGAAAATCCCTGAGTAAATATTGCATAAAAAAATTTCACAACACCTCTATGTTCTAATAACTTGCCTGATTCCAGAAAAGTGATTCCAAAAATGAAACATAACAAAAGATTACAATAACTAAGATTCTACCTTAAAGAACATAGAATATAACTAAATCAGAGTACAAGTATAAGGATGTATAAGAAAATTATAATTTCCTCAACAACTAAAAGTACAATAGAAAAATAGAAAACTACAAGTAACAAGTAGTAAATCTTTCAATCCAAATATAAGGGCATCCAACAACCTTGAATAAAGGTCCATTGATTTATACATTCAAGAATGTCTGTCTTACCCACACAAGGGTAAGAACTCGATATATAGATCAGAGTCTATCATGATATCCTTGCAATCCCTCAACATTAAGGTAGTTGACATCTCATTATTCCTATCCCCGGAAGCGTTCAATTGTACACAACAACAATCGGAGTCCCACACGGAATATCTACATGATGAAAAGGTTGAACAACCCATTCAAACTTTCTACATGATGCCTGAGAGTTTAAAAGAGTCTCCCTCTCTAGAAATCACCTCCAAAAGTTCTGAGCTTAAAAAATTTCAAAAGTTCCAAAATTTTTGAGCTCTTCAAAATGAGATCCTATTTATAGGCACAGCTCCAATGGACGTCTCCATCCTCCAATGGTCATATTTTCCTTGAATTTAGGAGGGACCTATACACGGGTCACTCAAACAATGGTTAGTTAATAACTGAAAGCATGACATGGTTTTATAACCAAACAAGTGTGAGTATAACTGAAATATGATATTCAAGAATGTGAGTAAATATGAATGTTCGATGTCTATCCAAAAATTGAATTCGAAGTCTATAATATAAGGATACTCGGATTCAGTTTTCTAGGAATTCAGAACCTGAATTATATAGAATTCAAGAGTCTAAATTTCATGGAACTTTGGAATATGAACTTACAAACATTAGAGTTGGATTTCATGACAATTCAAAGTCAAAACTCATAAGAGTTCGTAGTTTGTATTCAGAGAACTCGGAGTCAAAACTCATAAGAGTTCGTAACCAGAATTCATAATCTGAATTCGGAGTTACATCATAGAGAAATGTGTATCCAGAATTTGTATTCAGAATTCGTATTCAGAATTCGGAGTCAGAATTCTGAAGAGTTTGTATCCAAAATTCTTATTCTGAATTATGAGTCAGAATTATGAAGAGTTCGTATCTAGAATTTCTATTCAGAATTCGGAGTCAGAAATATGAAGAGTTTGTGACTAGAATTCTGATTCAGAAATCGGAGTCAGACCTCAAAAGAGTTTGTAACCAGAATTCGTATTCAGAATTCAGAGTCATAACATTGAAGAGTTCAAGACCAGAATTCTGATTCAGAATTAGGTGTGAGAATTCAGAAGATTTCATAACCAGAATTCTGAGAATTCGGATCCAAAAACATAATGCTTCATATCTAGGTAATTATAGGATTTTGAGGTTTTGGTTTCAAACCGAATATTACACTTAGAAAAATTATGATATGGACAATAAAACATGGTATGGATAAATTTTCTTGGGGAATGAAATTTTTCCTTATAGAAGTAATACATAGGTTAAAAAGTGTTTTTCCATGAGATAAGGTGTTTTTGATTTTCAAAATAAGAAGGAATGGTAAATTTATAAGGAAAAACTTAATGACTCACCAATCTCCCCAAAGTTTGAAGGAATGGAAAATAAATGAGGAAAACCTTATTGACACAAAAATCTCCCCCTTTTAAAAATTATAAACATCGTTACAAAAAAGAATATAAGGACATAGAAAATTTTTCTAGACATTGAAATAAAGCTTATCTCCCTTTTCACATTTGTAAAGAAGAATATGAATAACTCCCACTTGGGATTTGTAACTCTAAGGATCATATTATAGATTTCAGGAATGGGTGTTTTAATTTAGCTTGAATAAGGAAATCTTCTTAATGAGAACTCCCCTTTGATAAACTCCCCCTTACTTAGGGATATTTATTATTTTACTTATAATTGTTTTTCCTTCTCACCCTTCGTGATTTTAAAAAACTGTTTGAGGGAAGGGAAAAAAATATGTTACATGAAATACTACTACAAACATCCAAAAAAACAAGCATCCACAATTTCAATAAGATTGGACATATTTATACAAGGAAAAACATATACAAAAAAAGATCAGATTTTGGTCTATTTTGCTTATTTTTCCTAGGGTATCAGCTTCTTCATGATGGTTTTCAGCTTCTTTAGTTCTTTGTGATCATCCTCTGCTTTCTTTTCTATGGCTGTGATCCTATCATCTTGTTCCTTCAAGGCCTCTTCTTGAGCCTTCATAAATTCATCTTGCTTCACTAGTTTTTCTTCAAACTCGATCCGGAGATCCCTTTCTATTTTCCAACTTTGGACAACAAAATTCAACTTCCCATTCAGATACTTGACATCCTGAATCTGATAATTTTCTTCAAGATTTAGCTTCTCATTAAATTTGTTTATAAGATCCATGATTTTGGTGTCTTTGGTATCAAAGGCGTCATTGAAATATTCTTGAAATTTATCAATCTCTCTTAAGTCTTCAAAAAATTTATTTGACCAGCTGGTCATTTTCTTGAATGATTTTTTGTGGGCTTCATAGTTGATAAGGAAATTCTTCTTTTCAGCCTCACTCTTTACACACCTATCCATCACCATGGATACAGATTCTGATTTCTGATTCATGATATGTTTGAGCATTTGGAAACTAAGGTCAATTTCATGGAATATCGTAATGGCGTCCACTAGATTCTTTAGGGAATGAATGAAAAAATCATGTTTTAAAGATGATAACTCAGAATCTGAAATTTTTCATCGAGCTGGTTCTTCCTATAGCTCTACCAGTTTCCTCTTAGAAGATCCTGTAGCTTCATTCTTTCTCAAAATATCTTTAGTTGTGGTATCAGCAACCACTTGTTTCCCCTTATTGGTTCTCGGAATAGCTTCTTCATCATGAGATTCATACTCACTAACAGATTATAGTACAATCATATCTTCATCAATTTTCTCTTTTTCACCTCGTGCTTAAATGTATTCATGAAGAATGAAGTCATGATTATGACTCTCTTACTCAGATAACTTATTTACTTCCTCTTCACCCTTCTTATCTATTCCAAGAGTATAATGTTTTGAAGATCAATCTTGAGAATTCCTAATTGGAAGTTTTTGGAAAGCACATTCCTTCTCATAACAATCTTCATCTTTCATAATCAAATCATCAGTGAAATTACAACTTTTCTCCTTTTATTGAACATCTTCCACAACTTCTATCTGTTCAACAACACTTTGTTGTGATTTTTCCAGAGTCAAGAAATGTTTTCCCAGTGTCTCGGGTAGTGGTTCAATTAAGAAGGATTTTGGTACGAGAATGTTTTCGGATGCAACTTTAGTAGCCATCAAAAGAAATATCACAATATCTGCTTCTGAAATCTTCTTCTTTTGCTTATTCTATTTGGCTTGCTTTTCAATCTATTCACCATATTTTTCTTTCAGTGTTTTGGCATCTACAGGGTCTAGGCTAAATTGTGGTCCCCCTTCCATCTGAGTATTTTTATCCTCCCTCTATTTGGAAACCACTTTATTTATATATTCTTTCTACTTTTTGGGATTTGGAGGTGTGAATTGAGATTCTTTGGCCTTAGGGGTTTTCTCTATTTCTTCCACTTCCTTTAGTTTCCTCTTCATCCCAACCTTCTTCGATGGTTTAGCTTCTTCAAAATTTTTTAGAATGGCTTATGCCTCATCCATATGTAGATCATAAAACTGACCTGCCTCCTTAGAAAAACATACTTTCCTCCTCTTGAGGGTATCATCGCTGATTATCATTACTTTGAAATTCCTCATCTTTGAACTGCAGGGGATATTTAAAGATTCAAGGCACTGATCTATAAATTTGGGGAGTATAGCAGGATACATGATTATCTATGCTCTCAGATTCCCATTCTTGATATTCTCTATCGTAATTAGAATATGCTTCATCATATTGATTTTCCTTATATATACCAAAAATTATAAGATATACATATAATTTTTCTTAAGTGTCCTTGTCACCCTTTCTCGGTACGATAAGACCTTGAACCCATAACTGTAGGATCCGTTTTTTGTTAGACATGTGGGAAATTTTTGCGGTCATGACATCTTTTTGTCCAAGTCATTCCATATCCTTCACCTTTAAGAAACTACCTTGAACATCCGACAGCTTGTGGGAGACAAACTCTACCTCCCCTTTATATGACAGCCCCACCAAGCTAGCAGCCTTGGTGTAAGAGAGTGAATAAGTTTTTCCATAACTATTGAAGGAAAATTTTTATCTACCATATTCTTTAAAAAAGAAAACTAATTCATAGAATTATATAAGTAGATCCAGATAAAAAACATCCTGAGAATATGTCTTTGAAATTGATATACACTCCCACCCATTAAGACTGATATTATTTGAGAAAATAGAGTCATACTTATTGAAGATGTCCGGATGTACCATCCTTTCACTGTAAATTTTCCACTCAAAAATCGACTTGACTGAAGACATTTCTTGAGCAGTAATTTCAGCAGACATTCGGACCTGTGAAAACTTTGAAAATCTAGAATGGGCTTTTGAAGTTGGGTAGAGCTTCAACACACAAATTCTCCGAAAACTAATTTGGTAAAACCATCAGGTGTCCCCTTTTTATAGGTGTTGAAGGGACGGTTGAACATACCATCTGAATCCGAAGGCTTAGAATAATTCTAATTTGATCTGACAGTTGAAATAATAGCCATAAGGAAAATTTTTAGAGTATCTGATATTTTGAGTATTATAAAAGAAATCATTCAGATTTAAGGAAACTAGAATTTGAGAAATTTAAAAACCAAAGAAACTACAAGCGACTAAAAGGAAATTATGAAAACTCAAGAAAGAATCATCTATTTTGGATTGTCAGGAGAATTATTTGTATGGTGGAAAATTCTTCTTGAAGGTCTTTAGATTATGAAAAAAAAAATTGTTTACGATAAAAAAAAGTGAGTATACAGACCTTCATTATAAGAATTTTCATTACAGAAATCTTCATTGTAAAAATCTTATGTACGAAAAGCTTCATTACGAAAACTATGAAAAACTATCATTACGTAAAATATCAAAAACTATCATTACAAAAAATATGAAAAACTATCATTACGAAAAATATGAAAAACTACATTATGAAAAATATGAAAAACTTCATTACAAAAATTATAAAAAACTATCATTACAAAAAATATGAAAAACGATATTACAAAAAATATGAAAAACTTCATTACGAAAAATATGGAAACATTATTACGAAAAATATGAAAAACTTCATTACGAAAAATATGAAAAACATTATTATGAAAAATTTTAAAAACTATCACTATGAAAAATATGAAAAACTACATTACAAAAAATATGAAAAAATTCATTACAAAAAATTTGAAAAATTTCATTAAAAGATGTACTCCCCCAATGAAAAAGAGTTTATTTATATAAAAAGATTAGTTTCAATAGGAAGTTATTTAGGAGGATTAACTTACTTTTATCATTCCTAACATCTTTTTAATGTATTCAAATCTATCGGAGGGTAATGATTTTGTGAAAATATCAGCATCTTGATCTTGTATTCTGATAAATTGACGAATGATATCTCTTTTTTGTGTGTGATCCCTAAAAATGTGATCCCAAATGATTATGTGATTCGCACGAGAGTGATGTGCATGGTTTTTAGAAAGGGAAATGGTACTTTTATTGTCACACAAAATTTGTGTTTTAGTAAAACCCATACCATAGTCTATGAGTGTGTGTGGCATCCACAACACACGAGAAGAGAAACTTCCAGCTGCTACATATTCAGCTTTAGTAGTGGAAAGTGATACTGAGTGTTTCTTCTTAAAAGAAAAAGAAACCAATGAATCTCCTAAGAAATGACAAGTTTTTGATGTACTCTTTCTATCCATTCTACATCCACCAAACTAAGCATCCAAATTTTTTTCAAAAACAAAATCATATCCAGAAGTACAAAAGAGTCCTAAATCCCTGGTTCCCTTTAAGCAGCGAAAAATTATTTTCACTACCTTTATGTGAGATTCAATAGTATTGGATTGATATCTTTCACATAATCATACTAAAAACATTAAGTCTATATGAATAGATTTCAAGTAATGTAAACTTCCTATCATACCTCTAAAAGTTTTTTAATCGACTGGTTTCCCTGCTTTATCAAGATCAATGGTGTTTGAGGTACCAATGGGAGTACATATACTCTTAGTGTTGTCATATGCATATTTTTTAATAATATCATTAATATACTTATGTTGGGATATATAGATTCCTTCTGGTTTTTGAGAAATTTGAAAACCAAGGAAAAATGTTTACTCACCCATCATACTCATTTCAAACTTAGAATTGATTATATCCGCAAAGGAATCAGTTAAAGATTACTGAGTTGAACCAAATATAATGTCATCAACATAAATTTGAAAAATGAAAACAATTTTCTTATCTTTCTTTATAAAAAGTGTTGGATCTGAATTTCCCATGACATAGTCATTTTGAAGCAAAAAAATTATTTAAGTCTATCATACAAAGATCGAGGGGATTGTTTAAGTCCATATAGAGATTTGGTAAGTATAAAAAGATGATCAGAATGTTTTATATCTTCAACGCCAGGAGGATGTTCAACAAAAACTTCCATTTGATCATAACCATTAAGGAATGCACATTTCTCATCCATTTGAAAAAGATTGAAATAGAAGAATGCTTCAAAGGAAAGAAAAATACAAATAAATTCATGTTTAGCTAATGGAGCATAGGTTTCCTCATAGTCTATTCCTTCTTGTTGATTAAAGCCTTTAGCAACTAATCTTGCTTTATTTCTTACAATGACTCCATTTTCATCACACTTATTTCTAAAAGCCCATCTTACTCCAATAACAATAGTTTCCGTATGTATTTCAACCAAGGTATATACTTTATTCTTTTCGAATTCATTTAGTTCATCTTTCATGGCTTTAATCCGATCATTATCACATAAAGCTTCCACATTGCTTTTTTTCTAATAGGGAAAGGAATGCTAGATGTTCTACATAATTTCTTAAGGAACATCTATTCCTTACTAGTTGATTTACATCACCAATGAAGCTATCACTAGGATGATTCTTGAGAAACGACTGATTTGGGTTTTGTAAAACCTGTTCATCATCATAGGGTAGGAAATATTTTGGGGAAAATGTTTCAGTGGTATCTTGTTGAACATTTTCTTTATTAGAATGATCTTCTATCAAAGGTTGATAATCAGTTTTTGAAAACAAATCCGAGGATGTAGGTGGGGGTTGTTTAAAATCAAATGGATCAGTTTCATCAAATTTAACATGTATTGTCTCTTCAATAGTGCAATTGTTTTTATTTAAAACATTATATGCCTTAAAAGTTGTGGATTATCCTAAGAAAATTCCTTCATCTGAATTTGTTGTGAATTAATGTAGATTATCTTTATTCAAAATGAATACCTGCAACCCAAAACCTTAAAGTAGGAATGTCTGGGTTTTCTACCATTCCATAACACATAATGCGTTTTATTTAGAAAATTTCTAATAAAAACTCTATTTATTGTATAACAAGCAGTACTTACAGCTTCAGCCCAAAAATTTTTAGCTATAGAATACTCACTCAACATGGTTCTAGTTATCTCTTGAAGAATTCTATTTCTTCTTTTAACAACACCATTTTTTTGAGGTGTTCTGGTTACTGAGAAGTTATGAGTAATTCATTTTTTACTATAAAAACTTTCAAAATCATAATTTTGATATTCTCCTCCATGATCACTATGAATAGTTTTCTATGGAAGGATTTTCTCATTTTTAACTTGGGATCTATAACATTTTAAATAAGTGAAGGCTTCCAACTTCTTTGCTAGAAAATTTACCCACGTAAATCTAGTGTAATCATCAACCAAGAAAAATATATAATACTTGCCTCCAATGCTACCAGTTTGTGTGGGACCAAAAAGATCCATATGCACTTGTTTTAATGCATCAGTAGTTGAGACTTCACCGACTGATTTAAACATTATTTATGTTTCTTTCCATACTGACAAGGGTCACAAACTTTTTTAGAATCAAATTTATGCTCCAGTAGATCCTTAACTAATATTTTCTTAGAATGTTTTCATAAGTTCATAAGGTTACAGTGACCTAACCTTCTATGACATAACCATAAATGATCTTCCATTGCACTAAGCCAAGGTAGGTCTTGGCTTTTAAGGTCCTCTATGTTTACTATGTATACATAATCTTGCATATCGGCAGAAAGAATAAACTCTTCCTTGGAATTGTGTACTAGGCACTTGTCACTCCTAAAATTCAAAAGGTATACTTCATCACATAATTGTATTATGCTAATGAGGTTATTCATAAGACCCTTATCAAATTAAACATTTTAAATCAACGTTTTTCCAAGAAAAAACTATGTTACCTATACCAATAATTTCTCCCTGATCATTATCTCTGAAAGTTACTTTTCCTCCTTTCATCTTGATAATCATTTCAAAATAGTTTTTCTTACCAGTCTTCTACCGGGAACATCCACTATCCATGTACCACGTATTTAAATTGATATTTTCTCTATTTCAATGAAAAAAAGAGTTGGACTTTCAGAATCCAAACATTCTTGGATTCGTAAAATTCAGAAAGCAAAATTTTAGGCACCCACATCTTCTTAGAAAAAAAGGCATTATGGAATCCTAAAGACTGTGTTTTGTTTTGAGAACAATTATTTTCCTAATGTCCAGCAAACTGACACTTAGTACAGAATGGATCTCTTTGAGGAACAAAGTAATTGTTACTAAAAATTGGTTTAAAACTAGTATAACCATAACCAAAACTATTTCTTAGAGGTTGGATTTGAGAATAGATTTTATCAATATTTTCTTTACCTAAGGTAACATTTGAAAAAAACTTCCTCAAGGAAAATATTTCGGATTTGAGTTTTATAACCAAGTTCTTGTCCTTAAAAACATTTGATTTTGAACAAGATTTAGGCACAAAAACATTTTTCATTGAAATTATGTTCTCTAGATATTTGGAAAGTATATTCTTCTCAGATCATACTTCCTCAATATTTTTTGAAATACTTTCAAAATTATAATTTTTCTTATCAAGATCTTTGGAAAGATATGATATTTCCTTAGTAAGAATAGTATTCCAAAAAATTTTCCTTATCAATTTTTTTCATGAGTTTTGAATTCTCAGTCGCAAGAAGTTTGGAAAACCTAGAAACTTTTTCATAGGAAGGTAAAGTATTATCTTCATCAGAAGAATATTCTTCATCCGAAGAGTTATAATATTTACTATCATTAGTATTCAAAGAATCACTGCTCAATGATTCATCATTATGTACCTTAGCCATTAAGAAATGATTTTCAATAGGTAGTCTGGCTATTAGACCAAGATTCTTTTTCCTAGAAGATTCATAATCTAAAGATTCATCTGAGGGGTCTCCACCACTAGTACTCCAGGTGTCATTTGATTTCATAACATTCAAAGCTGTAGCCTTGTAATACTTCTTTCTGTTTCTCTCAGAATGACTTTCCTTTCATTATATTCTCTAATTCATAGGTCAATCTGGACTTATGTGTCTAGCTCTCTTGCATTCATAGCATGTGACTTCTGAATATTTCTTATCTTTCCTTTACTTTTTTCTTATATTTGAATTGAAAGTTCCTTTGTCCAGCTATCTGGTTCATCCTTCAAGAAATATTTTCTAATTCATTTTCCGAGGATCCACTTCTACTAGATTCATATTTGATAACAAATTTCTTATATTTGGATCTAGTAACCCTCTCAGGATTTTTATTTTTCATATGATTAGAAGTTGTAGTAAAATAAACACTGCCATTTCCATTCTTTTTCTTTACTTTATCTGCCTCTCTCTTCACTCTAGTCTCATGCTGATGAAGAGTTCCAAACAATTCATCTATGGAGATTTGAGTAACCTTTCTATTCTCATTAGTAGCATTCCTTTTGGATTCACACTCATTCAGAATGATGTCTATGATATTATCAACAAGAGATTCATCATCTAATCCTTTTCTACCCATGGATTTTAAACTATTCACAACAATCATAAATCTTTGTTGGACCTTACATATGGGTTCTACATAAGGAAAGCAGAAACCATGATATAAATCACTGATCATTGCTCTTCTAGTTTCAATTACATTGTACGTTCCAAAGTGAGTAACTTGAGGTTTCTTCCATATAGATTTTTCTTCTCCACAAGATTAATTGTGGAAATAAATGTTTCTAGTCATGGAACAATGTAAATTATTGTGTACCTTATAATTCAGTTGAGATTCATGCTTTTCTTGATTGGTAAAGGTACTAACTTTTTTTTCAGGAATTTTATATCCTCCAGTAAGCATAAAAAATATTATCAACTCTAGTATTAATTATGAAAGTCATCATTTGATCTCTCTAATATTCTTAATCATTTCCATCAAAGATAGGTGGTCTAGTTGGATTGAGATTGTCTACAGAACCAACATTGATTCCTACCATCTAAAAGAAAATTCTTTCCAGAAAAACATGTTAATTGAAAAAGTTTTTAAACAAGTAAAATATTCCTAATCAAGGAAAATATAAAACAAGAGTATCTCTAATCGAAAATGAATATGAATTGTACGAGTCTGAAAAACTGATTCCGAAAAAGTGTGAATCCAGATGTTCATGTCCGAGAATTCTCTTCTGAATCTAATCATGAGATTAATTCATATTTCACCTCCTATGATACCAATTGTTGAGGTGGTATGTGAGTATGATATACTCTATAATACCAAATGTAAGATTGAATAAGTAAACATGAGATTCTAAAATACAATAGGGGTGAATTGTATACTTTAAAAATCCCTAAAGAAAATTTTGCGTAACAAAAATTCACAACACCTCTATGTTTTAATAACTTGATTGATTATGGAAAAGTGATTCTGAAAATGAAACTTAACAAAGGTTTACAATAACTAAGATTCTACCATAAAGCATATGGAATCAATCTAAATCAGAGTACAATTATAAGGAAGTATAAGAATATTATACATTCCATAACAACAAAAAGTACAACGGATAAATAAAAAACTAAAAGTAAAAAGTAGTAACTCTTTTATCCCAAAGAGAAGGGTTTCCAAAAACCTTGGATAAAGGTCCCTTGATTTATACTTTCAAGAAATTTTGTCTTACCCACACCAGGGTAAGCCCTCGATTCGAAGATAAGAGTCTATCTTGCTATCCCCGCAATCCCTTTACTATAAGGTAGTCGGCACCTCTTTCTTCCTATCCCTAGAAGCCCTCGATTGTACACAACTACAATCGGAGATTCACAAGGAAAATATGCACAAAGGAATGGTTGAACAAGCTGATCAAACTTTTTACACAAATCCTGAGAGTTTATAAGAGCCTCTCTCTCTAGAAATCACTTCTGAAAGTTCTGAGCTTCAAAAATTCCAAATGTTCCAAAAGTTCTGAGCTCATTCAAATGAGCTCCTATTTATAGGCTCAAATCCAATGGTCGAATCCCTAATCTAGCAGTCATAATTTACTTGAATTTCATAGGGACCGGTACACATGTCACTCAAACAATGGTTAGTTGATAACGAAAAGCACGTCATTGTTTTCTAACAAAAACAATTGTGAGCATAATTAAAATCTGAAATTCAGAATGTGAGTAAATATGAATGTTCATAGTCTATCCTAAAATTGAATTCGGAGTATATAATATAAGGATATTCAGATTCCGTTTTCTAGGAATTCAAAACCTGAATTCTATAGAATTCTAGAGTCTCGATTTCAAGGAAATTCATAATTTGAAATTTAAATGTTTGGAGTTAGAGTACATGAGAATTCAGAGTCAGAACTCATAAGAGTTTGAAGTTTGTATTCAAAGAAATTGTAGTCAGAACTTAGAGTAGTTCGTAACCAGAATTCATAATCATAATTTAGAGTCAGAACTTAGAGAGGTTCATATCCAGAATTCTTATTCAGAATTCGTATTCAGAATTCAGAGTCAGAACTCTGAAGAGTTCATATCCAGAATTCATATTTTGAATTCAGAGTCAGAACTATGAAGAGATCATATCCAAAATTTTTATTTTGAATTCGGAGTTAGAACTCTGAAGAGTTCGTGACTAGAATTATGATTCAGAATTTAGAGTTGGAACACTGAAGAGTTCGTGACCAGAATTCGTAATCAGAATTCGGAGTCAGAACTTTGAAGAGTTTGTGACCAGGTTTCTGATTCAGAATTCAGAGTCAGAACACAGAAGAGTTCGTAACCAGAATTCTTAGAATTGGGATCCTAAAATAGAATGCTTCATATCTTGGTAATTATAGGATTCTGAGGTTTTGGATTCAAACCAAATTTTACATATAGTAAAATTATGATATGAACAATAAGATGTTGTAAGGATAAATTTCCTTGGGGAAGGAAATTTTTTCTTATAGAAGTAAAACATATGGTAAAAAGAGTTTTTCCTTGAGATAAGGTGTTTGTGATTTTCAAAATAAGAATTATTGGTAATGTCATAAAGAAATCCTTAACGACTCCCCAATCTCTCCATGTATGAAAGAATGGAAAATTCATAAGTAAAACTTTATTGACTCAACAGTTTTCATTCCCAAAATCATTCTTTTGGGAAAGGAAGGCACCCAATGATCACTCTAAAGCTATCACATAGATAGTAAGTGGTCTTCCTTCAATAGATGGAATTAATACCAGTGGACTCAAGAGATATTTCATAAGAATATTGAATGCTTCTTAACATTCCTTATTCCGCTGTTATGTGACTCCCTTATTCATTAATCTTGTGAAGGGTAAACACTTTCCTGCCAAATTGGTAATGAAATGAATAATATAGGCCTAGTTTCCTTGATGTCCTCTTAATTATTACAGATTTCTAGGAGGTGAAATATCAAGGATTGATTATGTTTTCTCAAGATCGACATCGATACCATGATGGCGTATAACTAAGCCGAGAAATTTTCCTAAGGTTACCCCAAAATCATATTTGAAGGGGTTTATCTTCAAATTTTGTTGTCAAATTATGTTTAATATGATTTCCAGATCGGACAGGTGATTATAACATTGTCTGGTTTTAACCACAAAATCATCCACATAACATTCAACAAATTTACCTAAAAACGTTATGAAGAAATGGGGCATGGAATGTTGATACGTTTCACCAGCATTCTTTAGGCCAAAGTGCATTACCCGATAGAAAAACACACCTTGAGGAGCTCTGAAGGCCATAGACTCTTCATCTTATAGGACCATTCATATTTTATTGTACCGAAAATTACCATCCCTGAAGGAATGTTCTTTTTGGCCAGTTGTGGCATCAATTAAGAGTTCTGTGATCAGAAATGGAGAATCATCATAGGAAAAATGCCTATTAAGATCTCTAAAGTCAATGCAAACTATAATTTGTCCATTTTACTTTTTCACAGGGACAATATTAGCCAGAAATTTGGGATATTGAACTTCTCTAATGAATTTATCCTTGATAATCTTATCAACTTCAACATCAATTTTGGATGCATAAGTTGTGTGTGTTCTTCTTGCTGCTTTCTTGAATCCTGGATGTTCTTTTGGAAAACCGAAATTATGAGTGAAAACATCAAGATCAAGACCTGGAATTTATGTATAATTCCAACCAAATAAATATTGATTTGTCTTTAGAAATTAATTATACATTTCTTTCTCTTCAAGAGTCATGGATGCACTAATTAAAGTGGGGCGTGGATCTTCATTTGTACCCAGATTTGATTCTATATGTTCATCCACAGTGGTAGAGATACCCTCTCAAATGATGGAGGAGCATCCCTGAGATCTTCCTCTTATTCTTTAACATGGTTTACTTCTTATGTTTCTACTTGCATAGTAAATGAAGAAGCAAAATATCCTTGGTCAGGGGAGAAGTTAAAATATTAACATCTTGGAGAAGAGGCTTCAATTTTGACCCTATTGATGAAGAAGGTTCTTTCAGGGATGGCAGAGAGGAGATGATGGATTGAGAATCTACATTATTATTTTCCTATGGTATTTATATAACTTCTTCTGGTATTGTTGGTGAAGTATAGAATTGATGGATTTTAGTGGATGAAATTAATACATCTCCATATATTCTTTCCTCACTGATTGGTGAATCTACAATTTCTCCCATGTTGTCTGGCTCGATTTCTATAATTGTCATTTTCAAGGTTTCGATAATAGTGTTTGGATTTAGGTCTATCTTATCAATTTGACTGATAAGCAACAAATAATCTGTACTCACATGTCTGAATGGGTTTACTGGAATCTCTTCCAAACCAATTGGAGTATTAATTTAGGTAACCTTCTTTGTGGTGGATTATTTATTTCCTTCCATGTGATAAAATTATGCCTCAATGTACTGAGATTCACATGTTTTGAATAGGTCTTTGCCACCATACAGTGTTCCAATTTGACCATTGAAACAATATTAGAGATATTGATGGTATGAAGAATGTACGAACACATATTGATATAACCATGGTCTTCTAAGAAAAATAATGATAGTTGTGTCCTGAAGAACATCCATGAAATCTGAATTAGAAATAAGGTCTCCAAATTGAATTCTGAGTGTAATTTTTCCTAGAGGTTCTTGTTCATTCATATTGTATCCTTGAAACATCAAATTAGAAGGATATAAATCAGATTCGGTGAGGCCCATTCGACGATGTGTACGAATAGGAATGAGATTGACTCCTAATCCATTTTCAATGAATGATCGTTAGATATCTATATCATTGACTTTTCCAGAAAGATATAAAGGTCTGATATGTCCATGGACAACATCAACTTCATCTTCAACTATAAAAGATATCACAACATGGTATTCTGAAGGATCATTCTCTATATGGTATACTTCTGCAGCATCAATATCAGTTATTAATTTTTGAGGACTTTGCAAAGCCTCAATAATATCCTCCTGAAGATCTTTTGATAGATTCAAGGCATCCTGAATTGATAAATTGTCCAGTACATGGGACAAATGTTTCAAGACATCATAATTTTGGTCCAAAGGTCTATGTTTCCCATCAGGAAAATGAGGTTTTGCAGGTCCCTTGGAAGTTGATGCTTTGGCAGTATATGCATCCTGTATCGGGGTAGGAGTTGGAAACACTCATGGATTCTATATATTAGATTTACTAGGTCTCTCTACATGCTGAGAGGAAGAAGGGGTGACCTCTAACTGGTCTTCCAAAATAACTGTGTCAGGACTGAATCTGCCATGTGGGGAAGAACGTTCTTATTCCTAATGAGCTCACTGATGTTCATTTCTATGAGTTTCTGTAGCATATATAGTTCTATTAGGGGTAGGATTGAAATAGTGGATCTTAGAATATCCATTTCATCCCCTGTATCCTAGACCTTTGTCTCTTCCTCTAATTCATCTATTAGATATAGGGAACTTAGGCTCATCATAATCATTACTGTCATTAGCAAAAGGATGTATTAAATAAATGATGTTAACAGAACCAAAGTTCAATTCTTCATCTGATGAAGATTATACCTGATTAACCAATTCTGGTTGTGCCATTTAGTGAGGCGGTGCCCATGCTTTAGAAGCAAATGGCATATAATCTCCCAAAGTCAGAAAAACAACTCAGGTTTTGACATGAGTTCTTCTTCTTCTCACTTCTCTTCTTTCATCAAATTACGATGTTTCTTTGAGGATTTTCCTTTTGATGAAGGGGGTTTTTCTATATAATTCATAGAATAATACAAAATTTGTTTATTCAATTCTATTTGTAAAATGGCATGAGTTCGGTAGATCATTTTCTGGACCATCCAATCATCATATTTCTACGCATTTTTACTTTTGACACAATGCCACTCACCTTCTTTTTTTGGATGATTAGCAGTAACACATGCTACCTGGGCTATAGAACCTTTCAGTTTTACTTATCTAGTTTTCACCAACATTTGCAGGAGGTATTTGATGAAAAAACACTCCTAAATGGGATACCCCAACATTCGATGAAATGTGAAATAGTTAGGGAGGTCTTTATATCCTTCCTTGTTCTGCATTTTGGCACTCGACTACTGAACCAAATTGTTTTCCAGAGCCAAGATGAAGTAACTAAGAGCTTTTTCATTCTGGAAAGAATAAACTTTGTTATTTAAATCCTCAATATTTTTCTTCCTTTGATCTCTCTGATCATCTTGATGAGGTGACCAATGTTGTTGACGCTCAGGATGTGAATCCCTTCGATATAGTAAAGGTTTTGATGTGGAAGTAGTTATAAGTGGTTGTTTATGTGTAAATGTAGTAGTCTATGCATTCCCTATTATCCTTCCTAGAACTGATGGAATTACACGAGTTTTAGACTTAGTATTTATAAGAGAGTTTTCTATCTGCTGAGCGATTGATGTAAGGTCTCGAAACCCTCCTGTGTATTTCACTGGGATGAACGATGTGCGTAATTCATCACCCAGATTTTCCACACAGATTTGCAACGATAATTCTTGAGGGAGTGCTAAAATTAAGAAATATGTTAATCCCTTCCAGCGAACAATGAAATCTAAAACACTTCTATTTTCCCTTTTCTTAAAATTGTTAAGATAAAAAACTATTTTCTTTGGGAATGTTGAGCTAAATTGTAGAATAAATCATTGATATAGATCTTCCGACCGAGTAATTGACTGAGATTTAAAACATATATAATAGACAAAAGCAGGTCCTTGTAATGACTTCAAAAAAAACCTAAACATAACTTATTATTGTTGTCGAGGAGTTACCATCATTGGTTCACTATGAGAAACAAAATGTGTAATGTGTTGTTCTAGATCTCCAGAACCATTAAAAATTGGGAATGTAGTATTAATAAAATTTGATGAAGGAGGGATTGTATCCACCCATTCTAGGTTAGCTCTATTTTATGGTTGAACTTATGGATTCATTCCTTCCATATCTTCCAACTGAGATGTTAAAGACTCAATAGTAGTCATTAATTTTTGAGAAACATCTGGTTTAGCTTGGACCTGAGTGGGTGCAATAACTAGAGTTTGGACGGTTGTGGAAACTAGTACAACCACTGATGGTAGTATTTTCAGTTGTTGTTTCGTATGACCTATATGATTTGACCAGTGATGGGGTACTTGTAAATGGGGATATTCTTGATCCATCCCAGTATCTGCAACAAATTCCCTTGATTCATTAACACTTGCATGCTTAGGAGGAAGAAAACCATGGATTAGTTCTGCATTTAACCTCCTTAATTCCATCATTTATTTTTCTTGTGGTGCGAACCTTTCCTCTAATGAGATTGATTGGAATTCTCTAGAGGTAGGGTGGCATGTAACCTGACTTTTACCCTTTTCCTTGAATTGTGCCTTTCTTGAGAATTGAAGGGCATTACCTAAAATAATGTCTTGCCCCTGGGTACCCACTCTCTTCTGGAACACACATCTCATTCATTCGTTTCTGTGTGTACAACTTCTTGAACATAAAATTCTTCATTTGATCCCTCTTAGTGAGCCTCATGTTTTGGGGGATTAATGACAATGGAATTGATGACACTTATCGATGCATAACGCATTGCAGCCCTTCTGTCAGCATTTCTATGATACTGTCTTCTTCAATGTCCTTTATGAGACATTTCCTTTTGTTTAGTTGATCCCTTAGGAACATATTGATTAACCATAATTTGGAGGGAATCTTCTGACAATTCATATCTATGTTAATCTTTTGGATTCTTCCCTAATCGAGAGAAGACTGACATTCGCTGAGGAAGAGACTGAGAATTTGAAAAAGTCCCCAGTCCGGTGGACTGGAATTATTCCTTTTCTCCTACTCAACTCCACAAATCCAGTCTGTTGATCCTGAGGGTTCAATTAAAAGAGTATCAATCCTAGAAATATGAGGTGGATCTTGAGCTACTACAACTGAAGCTTTCATAAAATCTTTCATGATTTTGGTGACTTTAGTCTGGAAATTAGATGGATGCATCATCCTACATCCACTCAAATCACCTGGCTCAAATTACCATTGGATTACTTTTGACACCCCTATCACCTGATGATGCACATGCTTTAAACGAGAAGCCTATTATATATTCTCATTTTCTTGATGCTAGAGTAATTAGACAACTTTTTCATTATATGGAAGACTTTGGGAAGAACAAGTTGTCGCTTGTTCTTGGGAAAGCCATTGATTATGCTAAAAAACAGTTAGATGTTTCCAGCCATGTGCAATAACATTGCATGAGACCACTTTTGGAGGGAATTTTATACTAGAGAGCATAGTGAAATTCAATTCTCCATGAACACCCCATCCCCTAATATGAATACCAGATGGGGAATTGGTAATTAACTAGTGCAACCTTTTCAATGCGCCAAGGCATGAATACTGAAGGGCTCTCTGCTGCTTTTCAACCATTGGATGTTGGGAGAATGAGAGAGATGCCATGTCAATTTGGTTTTACAATCCTTATATTATCTATACATGGTTTTGATGTTAAGAATAAGATAATATTTTCTCTTTTAAATGAAAAAGATTTTTTCATGTGTTGAGACGAATATCACCAATACAATCTTCTATCAAAATTTCTGGAATATCATACTGAGAGTCAGCCAAAGGCCAAAACAAGACTTGTATTTCACCTTTCGATACTTTTCTTCTCATATTAATCCCATTCTATTTTTCATTTGATGAAGATTCCTCAACCTAGTTGGACTAAAGCAGGTACTTCTTTATTGCTTCATCAGATTTAACAAGATTGGTAGAGAATTCAATTGTTAAATTAGAATATGAATATCCCAGGGGTGGTTCAGGGAATAACTTACACCCCGGGCTATCTTCTGATTGAGAAAGTATTTTATCTGATAGTGGTAAGACATCAAATATGACTGGATTCGCATTTTCAAGTGCCTCAAGATAAGAGGGATTTCTCGTTACTACATTTTCCATTGTAGAATTTTCCAGTAAATTCAAATTACTACTGCGGAGAGGACTTTCACAGCTAAATTCACCATCATGGGGAGGAACACCATGGTGGGTTACAACAAAAGATGAATCCTCTTGCTCCTTGGTCTTCTGGCCACGTAGAGGGTTATCATGGCTCTCGTCTGAAGATGATACTTCGAGATTGATTGAATTTACATGAAGCAAGCCTTCAAGAGGAATTATCTGATTAATATCTTCGGAATAATTGTTGTTACTCCCAGTATCTGGAAATGAGGGAGTAGAATCTTGAGTAGCAAAAACAATTGTATCAGGGCTTCAAGAACTCCAGCATTGAGAAAGACTTTATTGCAGACTGGCTCTTATTATTTCAACTATGCTAGATGGGTCTTATTCTTGGATGCCTTCATACTCACATTAGAAACCACTTTTTGTATAAAGTTGTTATTATGGGAAAGTGTATGTGCCTACTCAGGAGAAATGGTCAGGTTAGGCTGATTATCTCTATTTAAATCTGGTGTATTTTCCCGACATGATTGTCTGTATAACAAGGGGGAGTATGCCCCATGACCCTCCTGGATAGGAACATAGGTGTGTATTTTCCTCGGAGTGGCATGTTGATGAGTCACTCCACTGATAGGGATAGATTTATGTTTCTTTCCATGTGATGTCACTGAAGATGTTATAATATTCTGATAGCTATCCAGAATATGGGAAGGGATTTTCTTCTGCTCTTTCACTATTGTAAGAATGTGTTTGGTGACTTTAGCTACTTTAACGGGAATATAAGTCCATTCTATGTTTTGAGTAGGTCTGTGTTCCTTATCCTGTCCTCCTTTTCCTATCAGTGAATTCAGACAATACTCACGTCTGGGGGAAGAAAGTTGTGTCTGCCTCCAGTTTGTCAATGGAGGCTTCCAATTAACAACTTCGTGTTCTTCCAAACTAGAATGTTCGTTAGCTTGAGGAATTGAAGGTGTATGTGCCTGCTGATTGATCTACACCATATATGATGGATGAAGATCCTTCAATACTGGCAGATGAGACTGTTGGAAGAATTGATGAGTGTAAGCAGGTGTATGTGCATGTTTACAGGTGTTCACCACATTTGATTAGCGAGCTTCTTTAGATGCATTCAGATGAGCCTACTGACTGGATGATGAATTATAAACAGGAGAATGTGCCTACCTATAGTACTCTGCCATAATTTTCTGGTGGGATTGGTGTGTTATTTCCAGACGAGTCTCCTGGGTAGTGAAATTAGGACGGACGATTGTATATTACCGCTCATTGTTTTTCCATCAAGTTAGATAGATGGAATTATCTAGATAAGGAAGAGGTAATAAACTGCTCCCTGTTGACTGGATTTCACCTATGGAAGTTCTTCTTTCATTCTTAGGTCTGAGGAACCTGAGTGGAACACCTAGAAGTGATACCCTCATCATGTTGAGGGTTCACTACTACACGAGTCTGGCAAAAATTGTTGGTGGGAGTCCTTAATAAGGACTCTTGTATTCTTCAACTAAGGGCTTGAGTGACCTCTTCATTCACCTCCCGATAATATGGGAGTTACTGGTTGTTTCGTTCCGGGGATAACGAACCGAAACGGTTGGAGACGGTGGTTGGCACCACCAGCTTCCGGACCACTGGTCGTCGCTGTTCTGACAACCAGGGTGAGTTGTTAACTTTGAGGGCTTGTTGAGTAGACTCCAAATATGAGATGGTATCATGTTGACAGTATTACCTCACCAATTCATTCAATACCCAATGTTGAATATGATGAGTAGGTGATTTCATCCTAAGAGAAGATGAGGATCCAGTAGGAGTAGCGCCCGAGGCATTCACTGGTGTGAACTTTAAAGAATCCATTTTGTGTTGTGGAGAGATCTTGGAAAAGAGTGCATGTTTAATATAGTAGACATAAACAAGATACTTTTGGCCAGACTACATTGTTTGGATGAGCACATATGTCATTGACTGCTTTTTTGGCCGTCATATTGAGTTTAATAGGGGCCTAACATATATGTAAAACATCATTTAACACGGTTAAGGATTCACTTCAGGTTCACCATTTTTTTCTTTTGGAAATGGAGATGATCTATTTGTTAAAGGTTCAAAAATTCCAACTGGTTTCTAATGGGTTTAATCATAGACCTGAAAAAATCCAATGATTCTATATCCATTTGGACCTACTTTCCAGAGGTAGGTGCTCATTATTTATGGACCTATGAGGATTAAGAATTAAAAATGGTCGAGAGGATGGGAGGTCAGGCTCATCACACCTTTTTTGGGGGATTATTGCCTACTCTTGGACTCTCTTATTGATTTATGTTATGTACACAAATCCTTATTAATTCACCAAGCATGAAAACGAGTTTTCCTTTAGATTTGGAAATTGATGATTTATATGTATGGGATTTAGAGAGTCCTTTATATTTATTTTATGTTCTTCATTGATGGAGAATCATTTGTATGTATTAGATATCCTTAGTCAATGTTATCCTTCAATACATTATTTTAAAATCTCCTGGTCATTATGACGACCATACTGGTTTTAAACCCACTCTGTGGAGCACTTGATGTTTATTGTCATTCAGAAAGACATATATTATTTTCGAGTTGGGATCATACCCGCAGATTGGATACCTATATATCCTTGTTAAAAAAGAATTAGAACCCATGTAGTTCGATAATAAGGATATAGTTTAACATTTTATGGGATGGAAAAGAATTAATGAAATATGGGCTTGAACCTTTTAAATACTTCCTACGTACTCTACTTTTATGGTAGATATTAAAGTCCACATAGTTCGTGCTAAGAAATATGGGGTTTATTCATGGTTAATGGTCCAAAAAGAGATGTTGTGATTACTTTTACACTCTAAGCCCATGTGAGTCATGATCGGAGTGAGAAACAAAAGGTATCAGTAAACTTGTTGATGGTTCCACAAGATATTCAGTCATGAGAAATGATTTTGAGGATGGAGACCAGGACTTACATCAGGAAAGATGCCTAGGAGGAGGGTCCATAAGGGTTTTAGTACTTTATGGAGATTTGGAGTTTTAACATGAGGCTTACTCATAAGAAGGAGACCAAAATTAAAAGGGACTTGTGATTGGGGTTTATTCATGAAAAGGAGGCCCAAATAAAATGAAATAAAGATTGGGGGCTTACTCTTGAGGTGGATACCCAATTAAAGGGAACATATAACCTGGGGATTACTCCTGATAAGGAGGCCCAAACCAAGGGAACATGGGGCTTACTCCTGAGAAGGATTCCCTAAAATCAAAAGATCTTCTCATCTAAAAGGATGAGGTTATATAGTAAACCCATAACTGTGGTTACATGAAGCATGTAAATCACGAGGTTTTGGGAGAGGTTCTCATAGAATTCCTTTCAGATAAGGAAGACAACAAAGGAACCATTCCATAAATGGATTTGAAGAGGGTTTTGAAGGCTATGTCTTAAAGAGGAGAGGTGGATTCAAGAAAGGAGGTGACTAAGAAGGTTGCACAAAAGTATAGTTCTGGCACGCATGTCCTGGTCGTGCAAGTAGTCTTGCACAACATGAGTCACCTTGGGAGACGAAGAATATATTGGGTAATACTTGGGCGACTTTGAAATCAAACCCTTAGTATTATCCCAAGAAGATTCCAAAAGTGTAGAGCGCAAGTTCCCTTGAGAGGGCAAGGCGGTGCGCAAGTTTCTTCATTTTCTATAAAGAATGGACACTAAGGTTCCCATGTATTGATGATTTCTAACACTTAGGCCTAATTCTTCCTTTTTAGAGCATCCCTTCTAGGTAAAGAATTACCATAGATGTGTTCGAAAGACGTCAAAAAAAGACTTGGGTGACCAGAGCATGAATCTGAGTTTTGGAAAATGTGTCCATGAAATGGTGGGCCCATAGGGGCTATTTATAGGCCACTGGGAATGTTGGAAAAAAAAATAGGGCGTGTAAGTGACTTGCGTGGTGCGCAGGAAACATGCGCGACTCCCTCATAATGGGTTCCTCGTCCATGACATTGTCATTATTTGATGTTCTTCAAAGGATGACTCTCTTTGTGATTGAGGTATTCCCCTTTTCCATTTGTTGTACTCTGTGATAGAAAGGAGAATCAATACCATCACATTACATTCCCTAAATCTCTTAGGAGAAACATTAATGTTTAACTCTATCACGTTACCTAATGCATAGGAGGGCTATCTCGGGCTCACCTTCCCTAGGATTATCACAGAACTACCCGTATATGTAAAAAAATCCCAATAACCATAACATAATAATAACACATAACACAAGTATAAAGGAAATATAACATTTCCACATTCCAATAATTAAAATCAAGACATTGAAATAAATAATTCTTTATCAAACCATTTTCAATACCATTTAAAACATTTAATAAAATATTTTTCGAATCAAAGTGTTCCATACCACTTTGAAACTTTTAAATATATTAACATTTCAAAACATTAATTCCGATATAAATAACTCCTAAAACACATTTAAAAAACATGTACATTAATGATAAATATTTAAAATAATAAATCTCTAAAACATTTTAACCATTATTTTAGTTAACAGAGTTTTTAACAAAATGAGAGACGCTTGAATAAAAATAATTGTGGAATAACATTGAATAAAAACTTTATAATATCAATAGAATAAATTTACTCGTTATATAATATGCAAAAGGACAGTATATACACCATATAATAGTGAATTGGGTCATAACGACAACGAAGTCTCAATGGAATGTAAATTGAGATGAAATCCATTAAAAAATTGTATCCTTAGATTAAAGATAAATCAATTACATAATAATGCTTCAAAAATATAAATAAACTAAATATTATTGGATATTAGTTTTAAATATGTCATAGAACATTCAAAAATATTCTTTTTAAGACAAAAGAAATGACATGGATGTTTATCTCAATGAATGGAAATTAGGTTAAAAGTACTTTTATCATGTTCATATCGATGACTAGAAAATTTATCAATGGAGTGATTATGTGTATCAAAAGTATATCCACACAATGTGGAGTTGAAGTTACAACATAAATAAATAATTATTCATTCCACACATAATCGTAGCATGACATAATTAATAATTCAATGATTAACCAACAGAATCGAAATTAGGTTAAAATGTTCGCATACCGATTTGGTAACATATGAAACATAAAACCCATGATAAAAGGATCATCAAATGATGATGTAAATACCAATAAATTGAAGTATATTACACAATTAATAAAATTATGGATAGTACATACACCACACAAAAAGAAATATTGGCAAATATAGCATGAATCTCAGATGAATAAAAAGTGAGATGAAAATCCCTTGCCATGTTGAAATCAATCGAATCGTATGACCCAATGTTAATAACAAAAAATGATTATACAGAATAACATAAATATAAAGATAATAATGATAAAATATACCAAATGGAAGTACAAAATACACCACATGCAATAAATGTTGGGCAAACAATGTAAATCGCACAGAATTAAAAGTGAGATAAGAAACCCCTTACCTCATGTCTGACTTGAATCATTTGTTCATTTTCTTCCTGAATAATAAACTTATATAAATATATAATTACTCAAAGTGATTTGATTTGTTAATACCATATGTGGGACGTATAAAGGATGGAGTTATGATATTATATATGATATTACACTGGAATTATAATAAACCTTTATATCATTATGATTCCATTTCATAAAATACGAAATAGAAATGGAAGCCGCATTCATGCGTACGTACGGCTTACCGTCTACATGAATGGTGAATTTCATTTCTTTCCTCCAAATGTTATGTACTATTATAAAAATATATATATAATGTATATAAAAGATATATATGATATCTAAAACATTAATATCATTCTAGAGAAAATGGATATTTGAATGAGTAATATCACTTTGAGGGGGTGGTAGTCCGCACTTTAACAAATAAAATTATCTCATTTACTCATAATGGAAACCATAATGGTATGCTATAAATTAAAAATACAGAAGTATAAATAAAACATAAACAAAATATATATAATATATAAATAAAGTTTCATCATAGTTTCCACCATAAGAGGTGGTAACAGATGTAACGCCCCGACCCCAGTTACCCAGAGTCGGTGCATTATTACATAACATTAGAATGATCACAAGAAAGATCAAATCTCGAAATACCGATTGGTTTAGTAGCCTTGGAAACACTAGATATATTCATAAAGTTTTACATTACATAAAAAACATCTTTTCTTCATATCCCCTCATACTATCCCTACAGGTCATTCATAAATTACTTCTTCATAATCCTTGGAAAAATAAAACATTGAAAGGGGTGAGCTCAGATGCTCAGTAAGTATAACATTATAGCAGAAGCTTTCATAGATAAGCATAAACACTTAAGGCAGTTTATAACCAAAATGAAAGCCTTTTAAACTTGAATTTCAGCATAAAATGGCAAAGATAAAATAAATTAATGCCATTTACTTACTCACATGGATTTTCTACTAGTTGAATGATCACATAAAATATCAATAACAACTTTCATAATGATGGAATGCATAATGCTAGACTATCATAACCACATAGAAACGGCCTCGTGCCAAGACTACAAATATGATTTTGCCAAGGCCTTGTGCCAAGAAACTAGTTTGTCTCATGAGACCTACCGATGCAACGAGGAGCTATAGCAGGCTCCACCCGTCACTTATTAAGTCCAATGCATTCCTCATAAGAACAGGTTTAAACATAACATAAACATTCGTATTAAAACTAGCATATGAAATGTCAATTATTTTACCACAAACCATGAATGGTATAAAAATATCACATCCACAATCAAACATAACTCATTTGATACAATATGGATGATTTTATGGTATCACATTAACCTCAATCAAGAATAATTAAGGATGTTGACATAGATGAAAATAATCATCAAAACAATTTGAGAGAAATATCCCCCTTTTCTTGAAAACATTTAAAAGTCACATTATTTTTCAAGAATCCATTTAAAAATAGATTTTTGAATCAAAGTGTCCCATACAACATTGAAACTTTTAAAAGGAGTTTTAATTTTAAAACCTTAATGTCCATATAAATAAATCCTTAAAACCATTTTTTAAAAGATGGACATTAATGAGAAATATTTAGAATAATAAGTCTTTAAAACATTTAAAAATGGTATTTTAGTTAGAGATTCTAACCAGAAGAGAGACACTTGAATACAAATAATTGAGGTAATCAAAACTTTGTAATATAATGAGAATAACGGGATTCATGATATACTATGTCAAAGTACATTATATACACCACATAAAAGTGATATGGTGTATAACAGCAAAGAAGTCTCAATGGAATTTAAATTGAGATGAAATCTCTCATTAAGTCCATATCCTTAGGTTAAGGATAAATCAACGACATAATTATGTGTGAAAAATATAAATACACTCAATATGATTGGATATTTAGTGTAAATCATTCACATGACATTAACACATGTTCTTTTAAAAACAACACCAATGAATTGGATATTTAACTCAAAAAATGGAGATTGAGTTAAAATTAATCTTATCAAGTTCATACCGATCACTTTAGAATTTATCAAAGGAGTGATTATGTGTATAAAAAGTATATCCACAGAAAATGGAGTGGAAATTATGACATAATCAAATGAATAGTGATTCCACACATAATCTTGGAGTAATATAATCAATGAAATATGTGTAAATCTAAATGAGTGGAAATTGAAAATTCGAATTCCCTTATCGATTAGGTAACATACGAAACATACACCCATGAAAGAAGGATCATACAATTATGATGTATATACCGATTAATTAAAGTATAATACAAAATGAATACAATTATGGGTAGTACACATACACCACATGTAATAAATAAGTGGTGAACAATGGAATTCTCACGAAATTAAGAGTGAGATAAGAAACCCATTACTTTGTACTTTTTCCTTGGTCGACGGTAGGTTAACCTCATGTATAATGTTGAAATAATTGTTATTTATTTATACAAGAATAATATGCATTAATTTGATATCATATATGATCTTTTAACATTGATTTGTTAATAATATCTTAGAATTATCGTCATTTCGGGTGTTAACGGGTTCATTCTACTTTATATTCATTATTATGTGAGCCATATTTGTTATTAATGGGATGTATATTATTCATATCCAGAATGATATAAAGTCCTTAAATATTATTTTTAAATCATCAAATGATAATTATACTTGAATGGATATGATGGAGAATGAATCTCATCGCGTTCGTGGAGACGCTAGTCCGTACGTACGTACGAGCGACAATATCATTCTTATGATATTAAAATAATATATAATTTGATGGTATATCATATATACAGAATCATTATCATGTTATTTTTATTATTTACATGAGTTACACATTATTATTATACCCATCCAAATAATAATATATTGAATAACAATTACACCACGACGTGGAGACGGTAAGCCGTACGTACGCACGTGTGGTGACATGTTATTCAAAGGATGGATAGAATACTTAATATGGTTGTACCATATTTATAATAAAATCACAGTATATATATGATACTGTATTTATTATTTTAAAATGGTAACAACAAAGGAAGAAGAAGTGGAAGAAGAAAGGAACTTGAAAAGGGGTGGTGAAAACATTATCTCTTCTTTGGGTTCTTCCTTTTGATTTGATCAAAAGGGCTCCTTAGGTTAGATTTATGATCAAACTAAGGCCTATAGGTTGTAGTGAGGGAAGTTGAGAGAGTATTTGGGCTGGGTTTTGCCAAACTAAAAGGCTTTGAAGATGTGGAGAAATGAGAAGGAGGAGTGCCCTTTTATAAGAGGGGTGAGGGGCACCTTTGGAAAAGCTAGAAATATTAATTTATAATAAATTCATATTCGGTTTCTAATGGATCAAATGTTGATTATTCACAGGTTAAGGTGGGGATAGGTCTAAAACCATTCAACCAATAGAATTTATACAGGTTTTGGTCACTATATTAACCTTATATTTTAGTATTAACTCTTAGTTAATTAGTTTGACATTTACCATGTCACTTTGTATTTTTATATTATATAGTTAATAAATTTACTACATACATCCACGAGACACCCAAGTGGTCCATTAATGATATTACTGTCATGATATAAGTCTCTTGGATGAACCTTAGATTTTTAGGAATTTAATATCAATTAATAATATAATATTTGTTTTAAAAACTCTTTTATGTCAGTTTTGACACTATTCAATAGTTGATTTTTGTGAAACTCATAACAAATTTATTACTTCAAACAAAGTAAATTAAATCAATCCTACTATATCATATTATCCTAGAAAATTAGTTTAATTCATTAAAAGTTTCATATTATATTTATTTGGGTATTTATAATATCAATTATTTTAATTTTTCACTATTATAGTAATTACTGCATCATCATTGTGTCATAAATAAATTAAATTATATAATGTCTAAAAATTCTAAATAAAATATCATTATGTAGGAAATATTTTTATATTTATAATGAATATTTATAATCTAAAATCCAACATATATAACCCTATGTAATAATTGTTTTTCTAAAAGATATATGCTTGTGTCATTTTTGTATTTATTTTAACTTAATTAAAATAAAGTGTCATTATCACTTACAAGTGGATCCATGAGGTCCCAAAATCGACCCAAGATGCACATGGTCGACCATTTATCAAAAAATAGGGTTAAGACACGTTTTAGGGTAATTTATAATTATTATAATATTATTTTTTAACCCTTATTTACCGGATTTACCCTTAACCATGGTAAATAAAATATTTACCGCAGTAATTATTCAAAATGTATAAAAATGAAATTTAAATATTCACAAAATATTAACATCATGATTCCAAATATGGAATCCATTTTTCCAAATTTAAAACACAGAAGTGGCAGAAATTAATTTAAAATTAATTCGCGTTGTTAAAACAAAAAGCTTGTTTTTAAGAGATAATAACTATCAAAAGATTGGCACTTGTTTATGTCTGGTTTAAATGTGAAATTATGTTCAATGACCCACATTGTATTACATGGTAAAAATATATTATAAATATACTTTAAAAACACTAAAATTCATAATTTATCACTATTAATTATTTTGATTAAAAAGGTTGTTTTTAATTAAAATTTAGTAATTTTCACTATTCATCAAAATATGAAAGTTATCCAAAAAGTACCAAAATTTCACCCTAGGCTAATTTCGATATTCTGAATCCAAAAATGAAGTCCATTTTTAGAGATCGAATTTATAAAATTTCAAAAATTAGGTATTACTATTCATAATGGCTATTTTGATTGGTTATGGTGTGTTAAAATCTCGAAGTTGCGTACAATGCACTCCATTGCATTATTCGAAGGGAAACATACCGTGGAAGCTTGGGGTGTTACATTCTACTCTCCTTCAATAAATTGCATCCTCACAATTTTTAAAATTGTTCTTTGGAATATAATGGAAAGTTCCACATCGGAAAAAGACTCAATAAAACTATCACTTTAAAAGAAAGAAAGAGAGGTATAAAGGTTATCCAAGATAACCCATACTTAGATTCCATGTAGGAAAACATGGATATGGATGATAAACTAAGTGTCAAGTTCTGATGGAGAGGGATAGAAATCATTATAAGGAGAAATTTAACAATAAGAAAACCACAAACTTGTGTTGGGACAAACGACCATTAGTCTCCTAGTAGGAAAGTAAACGGATAACATTTTTTTGTTTTAAGTTACATTACATAAGGACGAGGAATTAATTTATGATATTGACTAAGAACATAAAGAGATATACTTACTTTTTAAGTAGAGTTTAATTATTTAATAACTTTTTACCACAAACTTATTTTTTTCAACAATGAGTATTCAAGAAGACTTGGTCATAATAAAAGAGCTAGAATAAACTTCTATAGAAATACATGATCCATGTAGGATAAACTATATATTTAACTTGTCTTTAGAGATTAATCAAAACCAAAATGGTTAGTATAATATCTGATGATCCCCCAAAAGGATATTCCTTGAGAGAAATAAACACTAATCTTAATTTCCAAAATTTAACCAACAATACCCCAAAGTTAAATAAATACCATTCAATAATAAATTTTCCTTAAAATCCTTCAATATAATCCAAACTAATATTGAAACCCAAAAATTATAAGAATGTAGTCTTCCACGTTAAATTGTATCTCCAAATGACATCATCTACTCTTAAAGTCACATATTTAAAAGTAATTAACCTAATCGGATATTCTTTATTATAGGTTAATCATTTCCATAAATAACCCAAGTCACTATAGATACACAATAAAAAAATATATAAAAATCCACCATTACTCCTCTAATGAAATCCCATACTATTCTATTTTCCTTAGGCATATAGTGTTCACAACAAAGCGAACAACTTCTGAAATAACATCTATCACTTAATCACCAAATCATTTTCCTATACTAAGGGTAATCATTTGATAAGACATATGATCCCAAATCAAATTATTATTGATCAATAAAATCATTTAACTAAAAAAAATAGTCACACTAACCAGGGACTTTACGTAGACCAGTGGTAGGCGATAAATCCCAATCGCACTTTGGTTTTGGGTTTGATTACCACAACTTTTTCCGACGCAATGGGTTGTCACGCGGTCTACGTGTTGTCCTTTTCAAAAACTATGCTTTATAAAATTACCAAAATGAGATAAATTCCTCAAAATAACCACAACATAATTTAACAGCAAATCTTATCTCATACCTTGCATTTTCATCCCAAATTATAATAACTTATAATTGCGTCAAACCCAATGATCATATAAAACCAAATGTTCATTTATAACTATATCCACAAGGGAAGAGGTAATTCTTCCTCAAATATCATTCTCACATGTCAAACTGTAGGGTTACAAATACAAGAGAAAATTATTCCAAAGTAATCCCATCAACAAGGAGCACTAAAACTTTTTAAACATTTCTCCAACCATTTATTTTCAAGAAAATATCCTATAGAATAGGTCATTCACTCAGGTAATGACCAGGTCCCCTACATTTATTAAAAATGACTTTAAATGGACTCTTGGGACCATTTTTATCTTCTTCCATAGTACTCTTCATTTTTCTTCAGCAATTCCTCACTTTATGTCCTTCCTTCCCACACATAAAGCATTTCTTGGTCCCATTGAGACACTTTCCCAGGTGTCTCCTACCACATTTCTTGCATGATGGAAATTGAGGGTTCTTTTCTCCATGGTCTCCATTACTGGAGCTCTTATCATTCATCACCTTTCTCTTCTTTATTGAGTCTGGGAGTTCGTTAATATATATGTTGTTGATCATATTTTTGGAAAACTGATTTGGCATAAAGACAATATCTTTTATGCCTATCAACATTCCATTTTGTTGCTCATTTACACCACTGTTCCCACCTTGTACATCATTCTCAGAGTCACTATGACTTCCTTGGAATCTAGCCATTGACTAAAACCAGAAAGTATTGTGTGAGTAAAAGTAGTCATAAAATCATTTAAAGATTAACATGTCACCATATTCTCAATTTGAAACACATTAGGATTAACCAAGGTCATTTACTCTCATCATATATATATATATATATTACTTTAAATCTGTTTGTAACGAAATTGTAAATTATCCTAAGCATGTCCCCTGGGAGTGTTGTAACCAAGAGTGCAGCAAGGCCCGTTGTCGTGCACCAGTTCCCGTTCGAGTCTAGCTCAAAGCGGTGTTTTCGGGTTTTACCCCTACGTACATCTGTGCCAGAGCCGCCTCTACCTGCTCGTATCCAGACAGGGATGTATTGTTTGGAAAACTCACAAAATCTCTACAATACCAAAATTATAGGAAGTTATTCTATACTAATCCTCAATGTTAATCTTAATTCTACGTGCTCTAATCAGAGTTTATCTAAATCTAGCTTCCAAGGTTTGTATTAAACTTCCCCTGATACCAATTGTAACGCCCCGACCCCAGTTACCTAGAGTCGGTGCATTATTACATAACATTGGCATGATCACAAGAAAGATCAAATCTCGAAAGACCGATTGGTTTAGTAGCCTTGGAAACACTATATATATTCATAATGTTTTACATTAAATAAAAAAACATCTTGTCTTAATATCCCCTCATACTATCCCTGCAGGTCATTCATTAATTACTTCTTCATAATCTTGGGAAAAATAAAACATTGAAAGGGGTGAGCTCAGATGCTCAGTTAGGATAACATTATATCAGAAGCTTTCATAGATAAGCATAAACAGTTATGGCAGTTTATAACTAAAACGAAAGCCTTTTAAACTTGAACTTCCGCATAAAATGGAAAAGATAAAATAAATTAATGCCATTTACTTACTCACATGTATTTTCTTCTAGTCGAATGATCACATGCAATATCAATAACCACATTCATAATGATGGAATGCATAATGCCAGACTATCATAACCACATAGCCAAGGCCTCGTGCCAAGACTTCAAATAAGATTTTTCCAAGGACATGTGCCAAGACACTAGTTTGTCTCATGAGACCTACCGATGCATCGAGGAGCTATAGCGGGCTCCACCCATCACTTATTAAGTCCAATGAATTCCTCATATGAATAGGTTTAAACATAACATAAAAATTAATATTAAAACTAGCATATGAAATGTCAATACTTTTACCACAAACCATGAATGGTATAAAAATAGCACATCCACAGTCAAACATAACTCATTTGATACAATATGGATGATTGTATTGTATCAAAATAACCTCAATCAAGAATAATAAAGGATGTTGACATAGATGAAAATAATCATCAAAACTATTTGAGAGAAATATCCCCCTTTTCTTGAAAACATTTAAAAGTCACACTATTTGTCAAGAAGCCATTCAAAAATTCATTTTTGAATAATAGTGTCCCATACCACTTTGAAACTTTTAAAAAGAGTTTTAATTTTAAAAAATTAATGTCCATATAAATAAATCCTTAAAACCATTTTTTAAAAGATGGACATTAATGAGAAATATTTAGAAGAATAAGTCTTAAAACATTTAAAAATGGTATTTTAGTTAGAGATTCTAACCAGAAGAGTGTCACTTGAATAAAAATAATTGAGGTAATCAAAACTTTTTAATATCATGATAATAAAGGTATTCATGATATACTATGTCAAAATACATTATATACACCACAAAAATGTGATTTGGTGTATAACAACAAAGAAGTCTCAATGGAATTTAAATTGAGATGAAATCTCTGATGAAGGCCATATCCTTTGGTTAAGGATAAATTAATGACATAATTATGTGTGAAAAATATAAATACACTCAATATGATTGGATATTTAGTGTAAATAAATCAGATTACATTCACACATATTCTTTTAAAAACAACACAAATGAATTGGATATTTAACTCAACAAATGGAGATTGAGTTAAAATTACTCTTATCAAGTTCATACCGATCACTTGAGAATTTATCAAAGGAGTGATTATGTGTATCAAAAGTATATCCACAGAAAAGGGAGTGGAAATTATGACATAATCAAATGAATAGTGATTCCACACATAATCTTGGAGTAATATAATCAATGAAATATGCGTAAATCCAAATGAGTGGAAATTGAAAATTTGAATTCCCTTATCGATTAGGTAACATATGAAACATACACCCATTAAAGAAGGATAATACAATTATGATGTATATAAACATTAATTAACGTATAATACACAATGAATACAATTATGGGTAGTACACATACACCACATGTAATAAATAATTGGTGAACAATGGAATTCTCATGAAATTACGAGTGAGATAAGAAACCCCTTACTTTGTACTTTTTCCTTGGTCGACGGTAGGTTAACCTCATGTATAATGGTCAAATAATTGTTATTTAATTATACAAGAATCATATGCATTAATATGATATCATATATGATCTTTTAACATTGATTTGTTAATAATATCTTAGAATTATCGTCATTTCGGGTGTTAATGGGTTCATTTTACTTTATATTCTTTATTATGTGAGACATATATGTTATTAATGGGATGTATATTATTCATATGAAGAATTATATCAAGTCCTTAAATATTATTTTTAAATCATCAAATGATAATTATACTTGAATGGATATGATGGAGAATGAATCTCATCGCGTTCGTGGAGACGGTAGTCCGTACGTACGCACGAGCGACAATATCATTCTTATGATATTAAAATAATATATAATTTTATGGTATATCATAAATACATAATCATTATCATGTTATTTTTATTATTTAATTGTGTTACACATCATTATTATACTCATCAAAATAATAATATATTGAATAACAATTACACCACGATGTGGAGACGGTAAGCCGTACGTACGCACGTGTGGTGACATGTTATTCAAAAGATGAATATAATACTGAAAATGGTTGTACCATATTTATAATAACATCACAGTATATATATGATACTGTATTTATTATTTTAGAATGGTAACAACAAAGGAAGAAGAAGTGGAAGAAGAAAGGAACTTGAAAAGGGGTGGTGAAAACATTACCTCTTTTTCGGGTTCTTCCTTTTGATTTGATCAAAAGGGCTCCTTAGGTTGGCTTTATGATCAAACTAAGGCCTCTAGGTTGTAGTGAGGGAAGTTGAGAGAGTATTTGGGCAGGTTTTGTCCGAACCAAAAGGCTTTGATGGTGTTGAGAAATGAGAAGGAGGAGTGCCCTTTTATAAGAGGGGTGAGGGGGACCTTTGGAAATGCTAGAAATATTAATTTATAATAAATTCATATTCAGTTTCTAATGTCTCAAATGTTGATTATTAAAGTTTTAAGGTGGGGATAGGTCGGAAACCATTAAACCAATAGAATCTAGACAGGTTTGGGTCACTATATTAACCTTATCTTTTAGTTTTAACTCTTAGTTAATTAGTTTGACATTTACCATGTCACTTTGTATTTTTATATTATATAGTTAATAAACATACTATATACATCCAAGAGACCCCCAAGTGGCCCATTAATGATATAAATATCATGATATAAGTCTCCTGGACGATCATTAGATTTTTATGAATTTAATATCAATTAATAATATAATATTGTTTTTAAAAACTCTTTTATGTCAATTTTTACACTATTCAATAGTTGATTTTTGTGAAACTCATAACAGATTTATTACTTTGAACAAAGTCAATTAAATCAATACTAATATATCATATTATCCTAGAAAATTAGTGTAATTCATTAAAAGTTTCATATTATATTTATTTGGGTATTTATAATATCTATTATTTTAATTTCTCACTATTATAGTAATAACTGCATCATCATTGTGTCATAAATAAATTAAATTATTTAATGTCTAAAAATTATAAATAAAATATATTTATGTAGTAAATATTTTTATCTTTCTAATTAATATTTATAATCTAAAATCCATCATATATAACCCTATGTAAAAATTGTTTTGCTAAAATATATATGCTTGTGTCATTTTTGTATTTATTTTAACTTAATTAAAATAATGTGTCATTATCACTTACAAGTGAATCCATGGGGTCACAAAATATACCCAAGATGCCCATGGTAGACCATGTATCAACCAATAGGGTTAAGACACGTTTTAGGGTAATTTAGTATTATTATAATATTATTTGTTAACCCTTTTTTACCGGATTTACCCCTAACCATAGTAAATAAAATATTTGCCGCAGTAATTATTCAAAATGCCTAAAAATAAAAGTTACCTATTAACACAATATTAACATCATGATTCTAAATATAGAATCCATTTTTCCAAATTCAAAACACAGAAGTGGAAGAAATTAATTTAAAATTAATTCTCGTTGTTAAAACAAAAAGCGTGTTTTTAAGAGATAATAACTATCAAAAGATTGTCACTTGTTTATGTCTGGTTTAAATGTGAAATTATGTTCATTGACCCAAATTTTATTACATGGTAAAAATATATTCTAAATATACTTTAAAACCACTCAAATTCATAATTTATCACTATTAATTATTTTGATTAAAAAATTTGTTTTTAATTAAAATTTAGTAATTTTCACTGTTCATCAAAATATGAAAGTTATCCGAAAGGTACCAAAATTTCTCCCTAGGCTAATTTCGATATTCCGAATCCAAATATGAAGTCCATTTTGAGATATAGAATTTATAAAATTTCAAAAATTACGTATTACTATTCATAATGGCTAGTTTTATTGGTTGTGGTGTGTTAAAATCTCGAAGTTGCGTACAATGCACACCATTGCATTATTCGAAGGGAAACGTATCATGGAAGCTTGGGGTGTTACAACAGATAATGGAACAATCATTGTTTCGTGAGGCGTTAGCCCACCATCCATAGAAATTGTATTATCTTTACCGATTAGATGGAGTTGTGTGTATATTTGGTTCAAATAAATTTCATAACAACATCATAGTATATTGAGGAAACATGTTATTTTATAATATAAATTAATGAAAATAGTTTATGGGTTTGAGATGTAAAATAAAAGAAAATATTTTAAGAAAAACTGTTACCTTTAATTCAGGTAACTCCATTTTATTTGAACCAAAAGGACTTCTTGATGTGCCTTATGCATAATGTAATACTTCTAGGAGA
This sequence comes from Viscum album, assembly GCA_963277665.1. Classification (NCBI taxonomy): domain Eukaryota; kingdom Viridiplantae; phylum Streptophyta; class Magnoliopsida; order Santalales; family Viscaceae; genus Viscum; species Viscum album. Next base: position 1,154,062,646 of record OY728153.1, on the reverse strand, counting down.
AATAGGGAGATCTTTAGAGCTTATTTGGGTAAGGGATGGATGAGCCATGGGGGTTTAGAGGTATGTGGAAAGGGTTAGAATTACTGGCTTTTTATAAGGGGGAGGGGAGGTTCTTTATGAAAGTGTGAAAATATTTTTATTATATAATGATTTTTGGTTTCTAAAGGTCCATAACTCATTAATGTCAAAGATAAGATGACTAAAGGTTGAAATAAATTCATCGAATAGGAATTTTATAGGTATTAGATGTTATTTTAATATTTATAATCTTATTTATTTAAATCATTTATTAATGAGGTAAATACTGTATGTTTTTTGTGTCATAAATAATTTTATTTATATGATGTCTAAAAATTATAAACAAAAACCATGATATAGGATTTATTTTTAGATTTAAAATGAATATTTACCGTTGAAAATATATCTTATATAACCCTTTGTAAATATTAACTTACAAAAAGATATTTGTTGGTGTCATTTTTTTAATTAAAATTAATTAATCTAAAGCTTCATTATCACTCCAAAGTGACACAATGGGCTCCCAAAATAGACCCAAAGACGCCCTTATCCAGACATGACTCATCTAATAAAGTTAAAACAAGTGTTAATTTAATTTTGTATTATTATAATATTTTTTTACCTTGAATTACCTTATTTACCTTTAACTGCGGTGAAAACAATTCAAAAGTTACTATTCACCAATTTTTTTTCATCTTATAGAACCAAATTTTACATAATAATAACAATCATGTATGTCATATATTTGAAATTCAATTCAAAGATGTGTTAAAATTTCATTTTAATGAAAAAGTCAGTTCTTAACAACTACTTAGTGGTTTCACTATTCTTCGAAAATTGACGTTTTTCAAAAAACTACCAATAATTCAGCCAAAGATATATTTGATGTTATTAATTAAAAACTGAGGTATATTTTTTCAAATTAAATACATAGAAGTTAGATTAATTATTTTAAAATTTATTTCCATCATCAAAACAATAAAGCGTGTTTTTTAAGAAATTATAACTATCAAATCATTGAAACTTGTTTATGCCCAATTTCAAAGTGAAATTAATTCCAATGACCATCATTGGAATAAAAAGTAAAAATATAATCTAATTACGAATTAAAAAAAACTAAAAAGTTCATCCAACTATATTAATAAATTAGATTAAAAGGCAGTTTTGATTTAAAATATAGTATTTTCCACTATTCATCAAAAATTGAATTTTTTCAGAAAAACACCAAAATTTTACACAAAGTGAATTTTTTTGTCCCAAATCTAAAGAAGAAGTTTATTTTGTCAATAATAACATATAAAAGTAAACAAAACTAGATTTAAAAAGGGTTTTCCATTAAAATGGGGAAATCAACATATTAATGTAAATTAGATTCATTCACATGTTAAGCCTCTAACATTTATTGGGTAAATGTAAAAACATTTAACTAACATGTATATTAATATTGTAGTTAGTTTTGTCCATTACCTCAAATAAAATGACTTGGCGTTAACTACCATTTAAAATAATAAAATTATTATATTATTTTTCAGTACAACTCATCATTGTGTGCAACATAAGATTTCAAAGAAACACGTTGTTGTATATCGCGTATGCCATCAATTATATAATCCCCTATAAAGTAAAATTAATAATTAATTTACAAATATTAATAAATATGAAAATTTCATATTCTTTATTTACCTGGGATGTTACATCCTTTCCCTCTTTTCAGAATTACATCTTCACAATTTTAAAATTAGGCTTGGAAATATCATTGAAAGTATGACATCGAAAAAATAGTAAATAAAGATATCACTTCAAAATAAAGTAAGAGAAGTACTAAGGTCACCAAAGACAAAAGATACTGATATTCTATGAAAACATGGATATGGAGGAGAAAAAAACCATCATGTTCTATTGGAGAGTGATAGAAAACATGACTAGGAGAAAGTTAACCACAATAAAATCAGAAACTTGTGTTGGGTTAAATGGTATTTGATTCCCCATTAAGAAATGTTAATAGAAAATGTTTTTGTTTTAAGTTAATTTTCATAAAGATGAGGAATTTATTTATGAGCTTAACTAAAAATATAAGGACACATACTTAATTGTCATGTAGACTTTTATCCTTTACTAAATTCCAACCACTAACTCATTTATTCTTCAAACGATGTGTATTAAAGATGACTTGTTGACATTCAAAGTGATATAATCAACTTCTAGAGAATAACATTATCCAAAAAAAATTAACTATATTTTTTCATTGTATTTATATATTAAGTAAAACCAAAATGGTTAGTAAATGATAAAATAATCCCAAAAGGATAATCTTTTATAAAAATGAAAACAACTTTTAATCTACAAAACTCTAAAAAAATACCCAAAGTTCAACAAAGACCATTCAATAAACAACTATCCTTAAAATTCATCAAAATAATCAAAACTAAAATTGAAACCCAAAACTCAGAAGGATTTAAATCACATAGTCTTCTATAGTAAATCTTAACATTTTTCTCCAAAAACATCGTCTTCTCTTAAAGTATTATATTGAAGTATAATTCACCTAATCACATATTCTCTATTATTGGTTAATAATTTTCACAAATAACTCAAATAACCATATGTACATAATAATAGTATGGATTAAAAAAAATAATATCTAAACCATTACTCCATAAATGAGATCCCATAGTATTCTATTTTCCTTAAGCATATAGTGTTCCCAAAAGAGAGACTTACATCCAAAATAACTTGTATCACATAATCACCAAATCATTTTCCTATAATAAGGATATCCATTTGATAAAACATAAGGAAAACTTAATCTTGATCCATAAAATCATTTAACTAAAAATAATTAGTCATAATAACTGGGGACTTCACATATGTTAGGTATAGGAGATAAAACCTAGTCTCACTTTTGTTGTGGGTACAATTCCCGTAGCTTTGTCTCACATGATGGGTTGTCTCAAAGTTTGTGTGTTGTCCTTTTTAAAAAACAATATAATTTTATAACATTACCAATTTTTTTTATCAAAAATAAAAATAACATATTTTAACCCCAAAGGTTATCTAATAACTTTCATTTTGCATCCCAAAATGTATTAACGTTTAATTGCCTCAAATTCAAGGATCATATAAACCCAAATGGTTCTCTATAACTATATCCACCAAAGAAAAGATACTTATTCCTTGAATAAAATTTTCATATATCAGTCATCATGGTTACACATACTATAAAAAGTCTTTAAATGTAATCCCACTATTAGAAGACCCTTAATACATTAAAGTTTTTCACCATCCAAAAATATACCATAACACTTGAATACCTTATATGTTGACTTCTTACTCACTCAATTTTCTTCATGATTCAATAACCATTCCTTTCCAATTTATTCTGAAATAATTTTTTCTTTTTTACAAAATCATGATTCATATCATAAGATTGAATAATGTCTAAAAATTAATTAGGAAATAATCCATACCTTTCATTGGTCATTGTCAGTTTCCTCATCCTCACATGGAATAGAATTTGGTATAGGTAAACATATATTTGTATGTTACTAGTGATCCAATTCCTAAACCTTATTCATAGGACAACTTTTTGGTTTAATTACCACACATAACACATTTAAAACATTCAATTTATCCCTTAGAAATAACATCATTCACTTTTTTAGAGTCAACTGGATGCTTCCTTTTTCAATAAAACGTTCTTGCATTATGACCCTCACATCCACATCTATAGCATCTTCCCGTCCCCTTGAAACATTTTACTATGTGTTTCTTTCCACATCCTTGACACATAGGTTATTGAATATACATACCTTTACGATTATTACCTGATCTTCTATGGGGATTTTTTTTCTCTCATATATGATGCCTTAAAAAATCACCAAGGTTCATGTGGTCAATCATGAATGTTGATAGTTTATTGAGAATAACCCCAAGAGTTCTCATTGCATCTCTCATTTCATTCAGTTGCTCATTCAGAAAACCATCACAGTTTTCTTCATATCCACTGTTACTTTGTTTCCCCCAAGATCTTTCCATTTACTAAAACCAAAAAGGTAATTGTGAGTATATCATTAAAATCATCATATAACATCTTATGAGGCGGGTAAATAATAATATATACTTATTCATGTTATCCTAAACACATTCACTTTATCTATAATAACTATTATACTTCATAAAATACTAATCATTGTGGTTATGTCGTATATTCTTAAATAACACCATAACCTCTAAAGATTTCTAAACCGACCTTTGATACCAACTATAAGGATCCTTCCTTAATCATTAAATAATTGGGAATTATGTCAAGAATTCTCATTGGGGATCTTTTCAGGTTTGGTGTGTTAGAGAATTAGGCCATACCAATTACATAACAACTTGAATATTACCTATAGTCAGTACTACTCAGTATCTATTTTTTTATAAAATAAATACTCTTAAAAAGAGACATGGTTAGTTCCATGTTTTAGACAACATCACTTTTCCTTGATCACATCCTTGTCCCTCTTCCAATTCTTGTCCTGTGAAAAAAATTTCAAAAACTTCTGATGAGCATAAAAAGATCAGTAAGGGTTCTAAAATAGGTAATAAAAAAATTGTCCCAACATTAAATACAAATCAATGAAACCATGCTTTTTGATCATAACATACCTTATGAAATCATAAGACTTATGAATAAAAAAACAAATAATAATTCATAAAGGTAACTTCTTCCATTCATAACATACTTACATTGTATCTATCACAGCTACATAGAGAGTCCCATTGGAAATACCCATCATAGTATATTACCTAAATCACTTAGGAGGAACATTAATGTTTAACTCCATCACGTTTCCCAATTCATTGGAGAGATATCTTAGGATCACCCACCCTAGGTTTATCATGGAACCACCCGTATATGTAAACATTTACAAATAACCATAACATAATCGTAACACATAACACAAGTATAAAGGAAAGATAACATTTCAATATTCCAATATTTAAAATCACGACATTGAAATAAACAATGTTTTATCAAAACAATTTCAATATTAATTAAAACATTTAATAAATGATTTTTGGAAACAAATTGTCCCATAACATCATGAAACATTAATATAAATTATCATTTGAAAATATTAATAACTATATAAATAAATCCTAAAAATCATTTGGAAAACATGGTCAGTAATGAGAAATATTTATAAGAATAAATCATTAAAACATATTAACTGTTATTTTAGTTAAAAGTGTTTTAAACAAAATGAGAGACACTTGAATACAAATATTGATGAATAACATTGAATCGAAACTTTATAATACCATGAGAATAAAGGGACTCATGATATAATATGCCAAAGGACAATATATACACCATATAAGTGTGAATTGGAGCACAATAACAATGAAGCCTCAATGGAATGTAAATTGAGACGAAATCCATTATTAAAACTGTATCATTAGATTAAGGATAAAAAAATTACATAATAATGTGTTTAAAATATAAATACAGTAAATATGATTGGATATTAAGTGTAAATCAATCATATAACATTCACACATATTCTTTTTAAGTCAAAACCAATGACTTGGTTGTTTATCTCCATGAATGGAAATAGAGTTAAAATTACAATTATCAAGTTCATATCGATGAATTTAAGATTTATCAATAGATTGATTATGTGTATCAAATTTATATCTATAGAAATTGGAGTGAAAATTGCAACATTAATAAAAAAATATTTATTTCACACATAATTATAGAATGACAAAATTAATAATTTGAAGATTAACCCAAGGAATGAAAATTGTGTTAAAAGGTTCCCATATCAATTTGGTAACATACAAAACAAACATCCCATGAAAGAAGGATCCTAAAATGAAGATGTAAATAACCATAAATTTAATTATATTACACAATTAATACAATCATGGGTAGTACATATGCCACACACAATGAAATAGTTTAAAATATAGCTTGAATATCACAAGAAAAAAAAGTTAGATAAAAATCACTTACCACATTGTAATCAATCGAGTTGTATGGCCAAAAATTAATAACCACAAAGTTATTCACAGAATAAAATTAATATATAAATAATAATAATAATATATACCAAATGGAAGTACAAAATACACCACATTTAATAAATTTGTGGCAAACAATGGAAATATCACGGAATTAATAATGAGATAAGAAACCCCGTACCTCGTGTCCGACATGATTTGTTTGTTCCTTGTTATTCCTGAATAATAAACTTAAGTTAATTTTTACTTTATTAAGAACAATTTCCAAGTTTCTTATTAGTTTTATATCATTTATTACTAAGTTATAAACATTATGCAATCCATTAAATTCATAACTGTCATTTTGTTGCTATTTGGTACTTGAGTCAAAAATGAACTTCTTATAATTTTAAGTTGCTAATGTGGTCAAATATCCATTGTCTCTAGAATGATATTAATTTTTTAGATATCATATATATCTTATATATCCCCCATATATTTCTATTTATAAAAGTACATAACATTTTTAGATTAGAAATAAAATGCACTATTAATGGAGACAGTAAGTCGTAAATATTCATGAACACTACTTTCATTTTCATTTCATATTTAATGGAATTAAAATATAACGATATATAGGTATATTATAATTCCTGTATAATATCATATATAATTTCAATAAATATATCCTTTATATGAATCATGTATGGTTTTAATGAGTCATATCATTTTAAGGGGACTGTAGTCCACACTTCCTTAAATGAAATTATCGCATTTACTCACAATAGAAACCATAAAGGTATGATATAAATTAACAATACAGAAGTATAAAGAAAAAATAAACATAATATATATCAAATATAAATATTTTTCCATTATAAATGCCACTATAAGAGGCAGTAATAGATTATTGAACAATCACCATTTTGTGAGGCATTAGTTCGCCGTCCACAGAAATAGTATGTCCATTCCCCATTAGATAGAGGTTTGTGTAAGTGTATTTCGAATCAATATCATACTGAAATCCTAATATATTTAGGATTCTACGGTATTAATAAAACTAATTAATGAAAAGAGTTTAGGTGTTGGAGAAGTAAAACAATAGAAAAGAATTTAAGAGAAACTGTTACCTTTAATTCGGATAACTCCCTTTGGTTTGAACCAAATGGACTTCTAGAAGTGCCTTCTACCTATGGTAAGGCTTCTATGAGAAAGAGGGGGATATTTATAGATTATTTTGGAAGGAATTGGATGAGTAATGTGGCTTGATGGGTGTGAGGAATGTTTTAGAAGTGAAGTATTTTTATAAGTTTGGGGGGGGGGGCGTTCTTTATGAAAGTGTAAAAATATTATTTTATTATATAATGATTTTCAGTTTCTAAAGGACCAAAACTCATTACGGTTGAGGATAAGATGACTCATGGTTGAAATATATTCCTCCAATAATAATTGGACAGGTTTTCTATGTTATTATAAAATTCATAATCATATTTATTAAGATCATTTATTAATGAGGTAAATACCACATCATGTTTGTGTCATAAATAATTTTATTTCTATGATGCATAAAAATTATTAAAAAATACCATGATGTGGTAAATCGATTTATAATTCCAATAAATATTTATAGTCTAAAAAATAACTTATATAACCCCATGTAAACATTAATTGACTAAGAGATATTTTTTTGTGTCATTTTTGTTTTTAATTTAAATTAATTAATCTAAAGTATCATTATCACTCGCAAGTGGCTCAATGGGGTCCCAAAATCGACCAAAATATGTCTATGGTCATCCATGAGTCATCCAATAATGGTATAACAAGTGTTAAGTTAATATTTTTATTAATATAATATTTTTTTACCTTGAATTACCTTATTTATCTTTAACCGTGTTAAATAAAAGTCAAAAGTCACTGTTCACCAACAATCATATATTAATCTTATTGAACAAAATATTTCTTACTAATAACTTCCATGTATATCAGATTTATGAAATTCAATTCACAGAAGCAGTAAAATTTCATTGAAATTGAAAAGTCAGTTCTTAACTACTACATCGTGGTTTCACTATTTATAGAAAATTGATGTTTTTCAGAAAACTACCAAAAATTCATCATAAGATATATTTGATATTCCAAATTTAAAAATTATGTCTATTTTTTAAAATAAAACAAATTGAATTTTGATTAATTAAATTAAAATTAATTCTCAATGTCAAAACAAAAAAGTAATTTTTAAGTAATATTTACTATCAAAAGATTAACACTTGTTAATGCCCAATTTTAATGTGAAATTAATTTTAATGACCAAAATTGGAATTAAAGTAAAAATATAATATAATTATTAATTAAAACAAATTAATAATTTAATCTATACATATAAATTAATTATATTAAAAGGTAGTTTGGAATTAAAATACAGTATTTTCGCCTATTCATCAAAAATTAAATTTTATCAGAAAATACAAAAAATTTACCAAAAGGGAATCATGATGTCCCAATTCTAATGATGATTTTTATTTTGTCCAATAGTACATATAAAAGTAACCAAAATTAGATTTAAATATGGGATTCCATTAAAAGGCGGTAAATCAACCTTTTAATGAATTTAGATTCACTCACATTTTAAGCCTCTAACTTTAATTGGGTAAATGTAAAAACTTCTAACAAACTAATATATTCATATTGTAGGTAGTTTTGTCGATTCCCACAAAAACAATTTCTAGGCATTACCTACCATTTAAAATAATAATAATATTATATATTTTCAGTATAACTCAAAATTGTGTGCAACTTATGATTTAAATGAAACACGTTGTAGTGTATTGGGTATTCCACCAAAAATTTCATCCCCATTAAAGTAAAATTAATAATTAATTTTTATATATTAATAAATATGAAATTTTTGTATTCTTTATTTACTTGGGTTCGTACTCCCAAAGAGTCATTCCTCAATAAGGGGTACATGAAACCAATAAGAAAAGTGTATTAGGGACCTAAAAATTCTATGGGGGGTGATTCATGCTCAAATTCACCCAAAATATGATGGTAGAACGGTCCTTGTAGTTTAGCTTGGGTTATCTAATCCGCATATAACTAATATGTAACCTATATACATGTAAATTCTATGGATTGGTTTTGGCTATGAAATGGAAAATTTGGGTTGATTTTAGAGGGGTTTAATGGATAACTAACACATTTGAGTAAATTTAATTTAAAAGAATGAGTTTATCCTAGGTTATCTCTTGGGGTGGATTGGATGAAATTCTTTTGCAACTATTTCAATTTCTTATATTTGAGATGGGTTCATTTAATAAGATCAAACAACATATTCACGTACCAGTTTAATACCTAAAAACTTTAATTCTAATCACCTATACACTTTAATTATCAATGTTTTGAGCACATCATGGAAATGGTTCATATTAGCACTTGAAATGTGTGGCCTTAAATTCAATAAGGATGATGGAGTTTAAAAATCATCAAATAAAAATCTCAATTAAAAGAAGTGATTAGACATTAATGGGGAAATAATTAAAATCCAATCCATCTCCTTTCTACTCCCTTGAATCAATCGAAAAGTGGGTTATCCCTTCATTGATTCTATGGTTTTAATGGAAGCGGAATGTAGACTCATGAGGGAGGAAATAGAGAAGTTAAAAAAATAATAAAATAATGTTCACTCACCGTTGTGTGATAATTTCACATGTTTTGGTGTGAATAAATTCACACCTTGAACCAACGGTATCATAGTGATATGAATAACAACAATATAAGAGTATAAGAATAACTTTTATTGAGAAACTAAAGTGAATTTATCAACTTACATGTGAAATACAAACATGAGGAAACAAAATCGCAGCATAACATTACAATTGAAAAATGCATCAAAGATGGTCAACTACTCTACCACCAATATCTTAAATATGAATTTTTTAATCCATGGGTCGAGCCTTGAATATTCAAAGTCTTCTCAAATAAATTTGGTAGGCCATAGGTGGGTGGAATGTTGAGGGAGAGTCGATTTTTTTCACCCTTGACCCGAGGTGGCATCAAGATTTCATCCACCGAACATACGTGCTTGGAAGGCCTTGTATATGTCCTAATTAGAGTGGTCCATAGAGAATTAAAATGAATAATTGAATGTCTTCTAACCACCTGTACAAGTTTTGCCCATTTGGAGTTGTGGATTTGGAGTTATGAGTATATTCATGAGATGTTTTTTTGGGCCGCAGAATCTGGCCCATAATTTAATCTCTAATTTGGGCCGCCTAAATAACCACAATTGAGGCCGAATTAGTAGTGGATCCTGAATAATTATTTGTTACTCTACATGTATTCTAGAATACCGCGAAATTTGGGCCTCATTGGGTTTGTAATGTGGGTCCCACATTCTCATCAGTGGTATGGTGTCCAATCAGCCTTCTCTAGAATTGCTTCCATTCATCTCCAAATATCTACATCATCCATTATGAATCCTCCATTGATACCTGAAAGAAAAATGTTCATATTTACATTCAGATACAGTTTCCAAAATATATAATTAAAATATGGATAATTAAAATCCATAAAATCATATGATTCATTGGGCCTAAATTGGTGTACATTAGGCATGAAGTGCACAAATGACAAGAATCGATGTTCAAAATTAAATTCTACTAACTCAGTCCCATAAGATCAAAAATTAACATTTAATACCACTAAATTGTTATTAAAATATGTATTTTTATTGGCTAATAATGGGGGTAGATTCAAATTTTCAAATTCCACGGTGAGGATCCAGGAGAAGAATGGGGATGATTTTAAAGGAATTCTATGGTAAAATACCCCTTTCAGCATTTTGAAAACTACCCAGATTTTTTTCACATCATGAATACAAATTCACACCATGTACCACCATAGGGGACCCCCCCCCCACAGGAGCTTGTATAAACATTTTATATTTTAAATGACGCATTAATACCATGAATTTAAGATTGATTCATGTTATAGGTGCATGCTACCCCCATTACTACTGAATCCATTCAAAAGACTTCCCAAAAACCACAAATCCAAGAATGATAGTATACCAATTTTGATGAATAATTTAAATATTAATGCAAAAAAATACAATAATCTATAAACAAATATACCTCTAATGGATTCACATACCTATGAAGAATCTCTTGGGGTCTTCATTAAGTAGATATGGCCCCAATGACCATAAATTAATATTCTACTCCCCAGAATCTTCCTATAAAAATCCATACTACCATAAAAAATTACAAAGCGGAACTTTATTCCCACAAATAACCTTCTATATTAATTCCATTATATCTACCTTTTACTATTTAGATGATCCCTCATCCACCAACATAATATTTACACATTCAATCACATGTTTGGATTCCCTGTCATACCTATAGAAAATTAACTCATGGAATAAATCAATCATACCTAGGGTTATGTTTGAATGTGAAAATGTTATTATACCATCCTGATTCATTAAATAGTAATTAACTAACCAATAAACATCACTTTTAGTTTACATTATTCCCTAAAAAAATAAATATTGTAACCATAGTGAAACCATTAGAAACAGCCAATATCACATAGTGAAATCAATGGGTCATCACCTAGGGGAATCCTTTAAATACAATCTACTCTATGAAGAAGGAAACCACTTATGAAAAAACAATATTGGCTCAGTAGACTTCTGATCCTAAACTAGCCTAACAATTTCCTATTCACTGGTCTTATTTTAGTAATGTGGTAACTGACATGGTTGACGGTAATGAGAATTAATGGGTTTCATATAGATAAAATTTTTGAAGAAGTTTTTTATATATAAACTCTACTATATCCAAATAGTCATACCATAAACCAAAGAAAATCCAAAAAAATTTCTCTAAGAGCATATTCAATGATCTGGATTATCCTATTAGTCTATCTCTATTACCTTAAGTCATACGAGGTACATGGTTTTATCATTGATCCAATAAATATTGATGAAAACATCTATGTACTAAGTCTACTAAATCAGTAAAAAGTGTATAAAAATTAATATTCAACCATATACTACCAATAAAATATCATGAATCCTTATTTTCCTAGGTAGTCCACTGAAAATTCCAATCTCTATCTTCTCCCATTTTCATACAGACAATAGGAAAAGCTTGAGTATCATAGCTGGTTTACGATGCACTTCATTTTTTCTCTATCATGTAAAAAAAATAACCATAATACCCATGTCAATTTTCTTCATTCCCATCCACTATAATGGACGAATTATTTCATTGTATATTTTTGTTGAACCGGGATGATCCACCAAATTTAAAGATACCGAATCTCTCTTTGTCTCTTCCCTCATGGATAATTGAACTACAACCCTTCAATGAATATATGATATATCATTTACATCCATGGACCAATATAGAATATGATTTTCTCCAATCAAGCACTCATTCATCACTAAAAAAATTGAATCATTTTCCAAGATTTATTTTAATCCCACTATTAATTAAGAGACGATGAAAGAGAGAACATATCACCATCCCTTGGCCCTTGGATATTCTCACATTTCCTTCCACTTACAAGATCATATGCTTTCACTCCCCCTATGATGACTATAAACTGATGTTCTATGATTTACACTTGATGGTTTCTACGAAAATAATATATTCCTTTTATTATCAGACATATATATTACATATTTTTAGATAAATAATAAATAAAAGACACAACACACACCTGGGGACTATAATATTTTAGTATCCATAGAGAGTATGTACACATTATTTAAATTTAGTGACCATATATTCAATATCTACAATAAATATCACCACTTTAGTAAAATTTAAAAACATAACATACTTAATACTTTTGTCCATGACATAGAGAAAGGAAACACAAAAAAGGTTGTGATTTGATGCTTAGTAAGGGTAAAAAAGGGAAAAAAAATAAACATAAACAGAGAATATGTTTATGAGAACAAGATAATTACTTTTGAAAAACATAACCTACATATCAATGATCATAATAACATGTCATGGAATAATTATTGGTTGTTCATATGACATGGATCCTAAGGAAATCAATAAAAATATTCCCGGAGAGAATAACATTGGCCTATGATTTAAATTTTTCCATACACATAATATTATAAATTTTATGTCATGTCTAACCACCATAAAATTCATAACATTTCTTACATTGATAAACCACCTATTTACCCCCTTTAAGCTTAATAAGACCTCCCATGTACCCTCTTTCATGCATGGTATCACCTCAAGTGTACCCATTTTAGGGATTGTGATAACCTCCCATGTAACTTTGATCTCAAATCACATTAATCATTACCAAATTAATTTCCGGGGAAATAGGTCCCACCCATCACATAATAAATACATTTATGTGACAATAGATCATAGAACATTCATCATATCAGAACCCATGAAATAATTTTTGTTTCATAAAACATAATATGAAATCAAAATACAGGGAAAGGAAAATAGCTTCCTAATAATTTCTTAATTAAATCATAACATAACCACTAAAAATGATATCAGTTTTATAAAAATTGCATCTTATCAGATCCACTATGAAAGAGAAACATTTTATAATCATTTCACCATCTCATAAAATAATAACAAAATTAAAAAGAAATGATTTTCACAAGAATTTTTTCATCATATAACATGTGAATGAGAAATAAGTATCATAAACATCATTTCATAATAAAACATCGATATGAATAATTGAAACAGTATTTGTGGTTCTTATCTCCATTAAATAGAAAGTTACATAAAAGTATATCATATGAGTTAGAACATTAATATGAAAGAACAATCACTTGGTTGTTTTTGTGAGGAAGATAAATTTTATATGGAAATCAATTTTTAAAACATAATACATTTTTGAAATACTATTTTTTAATTATATCCCTGAAAACTCATGAAGGAAAGTATATAAAACATTTTTATAATTTCATGGGTAAAATATATATTTCATTTTAAAAAAACATTTAATTATATATATATATATTAAAATCCAATCCTTTTAAAGTAATCTAGAATAATTATAATATAATATACAATTAAAATTGTATTCTTGATGGGGGTAAATTATGTTTATACCATGACCAAATATTTCTTTCACCTTTATTGTAAAAGTAAAACGAGCATTTATTTTTTCAAAATGACAAGAAGATTTATTTTAGATCATATTATAAAAATTAAAAAAGTGTAGAAATTTCATCAATATATCATTTAACAAAATCATAAAATATCGTTTGAATGTTTTTTCAAAGAACATGTTTTTTAACAAAAAAGGGTTTTTTAATAAAAAGATTAATTTTATTAAAAATAATTATCTTAAAAATTGATTAAATAATGATAGAAAAATAAAGCTAAATCATGTATTATAATTAAATAATAGTAGGATAAAAAATTTAATGAAATTTTTTATATATGGATAATAAGTTTGTCTCATTGGAAATATAATCATAAATAATCTTGAGAATCCAAGATATTTCAACATACAATCTATACCACATTGGTGACATTGAAAATTGAGCCCCATTAATTAATTTCATTAAATGTAACCTAAAATATGCAGTGGATAAATAAATTCATGATAAATAATTTCAACGAGACTGTATATTCATCTTGTACAAGAATCTATGTGCATAAAATTATCATATATATTAAAGAAGAAAAATTGGGATGAAAAATGCCAACTTGATTTGGTTTCTTTTAGACCAAAATCACCATGAATGAGATATAGTAAAATTAAAATAAATAAATATATAATTTAAAATATAATAATCATAAAATAAATTAACATGTATATCATACACCACATAAAAGAACATGGTGAATATTGCATGGGTATCACAAAAAATAATGGTGGGATCGAAATCTATTACAGAATGTCTTGAGATAAGTTGTACCCATTTGAACTTATTTTTTATAAATATAATATTATTAAACCTATATTAATGGTCTAAAATTATATATAACATACCATATATGATTTCATTATGTCCTTTTTTTTGCCAATTTATAAAAAATTCCTTGATAATGTCATATTTCCCAAAATAACGACATTGTTTTTCATACATGTTTTGATTTTTTATTTTCATTTATATTTAATTTATCATGGATTAATTATATATAGATTATTGATAATGATATATATTTACATAATAATTTTAATACCAATAAAATTATACATTTATTGAGAGAGAAAATTTGTTATGATCATAGAGACGGTAGGTTGTACATACACATGAGTACATTTTCAAGTTTTCAATAATTATTTTTGAAAAAAGGAAACTACTTTAATATCTTTACAAAATGGAAATAATATAATAAATAGTATATAATGTAGTAAACCTTGATTTTATATATCATCCATGTTTTGTGGTGATTAAAATAGTGTCTCATCTCATTGTGAAGGTAGTAGTCTACATGTACACAAATTATGTTCTACTCTTTTAGTAAGTGAAAATTTAAGAAATTAAATGATATATTATATTTTAATAATGGTTAATATGTCATGAATATCATAATTATGTCATTTATATCCTATATATTTATTAAATATGTCATTATAATCTTTCAAGTCATGTGTTAGTGAAAATGAGTCACCTCATTTCTCAAGGTAGTAAACCTCCATACACACAAGAGACCTTACGATATCCCATAAGAAATGGGATGTATAAAACATTCATATATGATATAAATATTATATAGTTATAATTATGTTATAAATATCATATATTGACTTTAAATCCATCATTATATACAATCATGAGAGGTGGTAATGTAAAGATGAATAATGTAGGTTTGCGAGGTGGTGGTCCGTCGTTCCCATAATCAATGATTACTAATATATCTGATCGGTGTAAAGATATAGTTTGGTCAATAAAATAAAACAAAAAAAATATATAGTTATATGGAATCTATTTAGGTTATTATATCCCAATTTTTTTAACAACAACTTGAGTTGTTTATGGAAGAAACAGATTAAATAAGAATATTCAATAACGATACCTCTTATTCGGATAACATCCTTACATTTGCAACAAATTCAGTCATATGTTAGATTTATTCAATAAATAATTATTATAAATTGATATGAGGGAATTTTAAAAGTCATGTTTTCATGTTTTTGAGGAATAGAAATTGTTTTATTATTGAAATAAGAAAAGTGGGGGTGACCTTTTATAAATGAGGTGAGTGGTACACTTGTAATCATTGAAATGAAAAAGTTGTAAAGATAACTTTTTAATTATATAAGTATCCAAAATTAATTATTATAGATAATTATACATTATAGTGTATAAATATGGCTATATAAAAAAATTTTGAAATGTTTTATGTTTATTTTAACACTTATCAATTTAGTTTACAACCTGTAAACACATTCTTACGTTAACCACAGTAAATAATTTATAATATTTTTGATATTCAATATAGAAAAAAATTATTTTAAATTATTAGATAATATAAAATATTTATATTCCAAACATAGAATCCATTTATAAAAACTCTATTCATAAAAGTGGAAATATTTATTTTTTAATTAGTTATGCAGATGCAATGAGAAAGCAGGTTTTCAAAGAGGAAATGTTCAAAATTTTAAAAGGTGTTAATCTAATAATTGAACATGAAAATGATAACAAATTCCTAAATTGGATTAATATATAATTTATTTAACTTATATAAATTTAATAACAAATTTCTATATAATTTATATTTATTAATAATATTAACAAAAAATAATTTTTTAATTAATCGTTATTATTTCTAACTATTGTTTAAAAAAAACTTTTTTAAAAATATGGTAATAAAATTCACTATAAAATAATTATGAAATTATTATTTTAAAGATAAAATTAATTTATTATGATATTGTTTGAAAAAAAATTAAAAATTAGGTTTTAATAAAAGTAAGAAAAATGGGGAAAACTATATTTTGGAAAAATATTGTGTTAGGCATAAAATTGGATTTATTATTAACAATTTTATAGAAAAAAACTATGATAAAGGTCAAATAGTTTACTAAATATATAATTTATGAATTTCATTAAAACAACTCCCATAAAGCGGTTATATTATTATATTGAATCAAAATAAGTTTCTGTGAAGAAAAATAGTTCTCTACTAAATGATTTTCTTTATTTTAAATTTTTTTATTTTTATTTATAAAACATTTTTCACCATGTAATTAATATTATATGCCTTTTTAGCAATATATTTTGTGAATATAGTTAATCATATTCATACGTTCTTTTCAAATTGAAAGGCAAAAACTATAAATATAATATTTTGCTTATTTAACATGTTTCTTTTAAACTCAATGTTGTGGGTAATACATGATAATATCGGTATTGTGGGTAACATAAGCTAAATTCAATATTACATTAAATTTATACAAAAGTCAATGTTTCATATAATAAAAAATATCAAAAAATTTATATTCATTTGAAAAAAAATATTTCACAATATCTTGGGGTGTTACATTCTATTACTATTAAAAATTAATTTCCTAGTATAAATTTGTCTTAGTCACAAAAGAGTTATCAATTGAAAATTATTTTATAAAAAAACTAATTATAAAAAGGGTTATGTAAATATACAATTTAAAATGATAATGTAATGTGTGAATTTCCCATGTAATAACACATACTAGTATTCCAAATAGGAGAACATGGGTGGGTAGTGATGATGTTGAAATGAAAGAAAATTGTAAAAAATTATATAGACTGATAGAGATCATTTATGAGAAGATTTTGGGCGATGTAGATAATATTAAAGACCCTAAAAAACATAATCTAATGATGTGTGGAAAAGTTAAATGATATCATTAAAAAAATTGTAATATGATAACAATTAAATTCTATATCTTTTCATATTGATGAGAAATTTCTTTTCTATCATGATTTAAATGATATGATAGTTTACTTAATAAATATACTTTTATTTCATAGGTATAATTTCATCCTTTGGTGCACCTTGAACATTTTCTACTTCATTACTTACTCTCATTGAAGTAATGGTTTTATGGACAAAGCACGATATATTTTCTATAAAGTATTTTTTTTCATTCCTTCTATATCTATTTTAAAATAATATTATACCTAGTTATCTAATATAGATAAACCATCAAATGGTGAATTAAAAAAATATTCTATAAAACCTCATCCAACCATAAAAACAAATCATTACATAAATGGTTATAATTATGATACATAATAAATTTAAAATTTATAAAGAAGGTCAATAAATTTCCAAAATCACAACATTAATCCTCTAAATTCCATTAATCATTTCATAATGAACACATTAAAAATATGTGAATAAATTGGTAATATATTTTCCTAATTATTTGTAGTAGATTGAACTATCATAAAACCTTAATGAAAATATGCATGATTCCTCATTACGTGAATAAATCAATTAATTTCTAATAATATCCCATAGATCTAGTAATTCTGTATTCTCTATAAATGATAAAAAATAATATTTTGGAATATATTTTATCAATTCTTAGGCCATAAATAATATCCAATTTATTTTATCCATATCAATAATCTCTTTATCGAACTTAACACCATTTTCTCAATATTTGGAAATTTTAAATGTTATCTTCCATAAATCATCTATTTTCCATGAAATATTACATTTCCATTAAATCAATTATCATTTTCATTAGTACTATTGAAAATATTCTTACATATCCTTAACAAAAAACATATAACGAATAATACTTATATATCTCATGATTCATATAACATTATTATAGAGTTCAATTACAAAAAAAATATATATTATTCCACCTCATCATTTAGAAAATTACAGTGATTCATAATCATATTCCTTAATAACTATTTCAATTCATATTTGATTCGTAATAACATATTAATTTGTAGTATAAAAATTACTCTTACAACATTTCTGATTCATTTCATGAGAATCCCATATAAGAAATAAATTTTTATAATTCAAATGATTTCACAATAATGATATTTGTCCATTTATAATACCTTAGGGAGAAAATCATTCACATCCATTGTTTGAACACGAATTTTCATTTTCTCTCGGAATTTTATTACAATGTTCAATTATTATACAAGAATGCAACACCATCAAATTCCTTTGAGACATTCCATGGAGTTCTTATTCAAACATTCTTGACATATAAGAAGTTGATTCTTATTTCCTCCAAGATCTCCACTACCTGAACTCTCAATGCACTCTATCATTATCTTATTTGGTGATTAAAAGAGTTGGTTAAGTCTCCCCTTGTTAATCATGTTCGATGATAACTGATTATGAATAATTATATTATCCTTCACTCAACTCATCATCCCATTTAGATTCTCATTTTTAAATGTTTTACCACATTCAATGTTAACCAAGTTACATTAAGATCCCTCCATTGATATAAATGAAAGTGAAACATGTGAGAAACACTAATTATAGAGGAAAACAAAATAACAAATAAAAATAACTTTTAGGATTTATAATTCAAGACACCTTCAGTTTATACTAGGTCATTCTTAGTAATCATCTATTTAAATCATTTTTTGATTTTTAATAACATGTTTTTTAGTTTTTTAAATCATATTACCTAGGAGTATTAAACGAGGTGTCAAAAAAATATGATTTTCTTCCACCAATTAATGATCAAGTGTAGATCAATGTCCCCTATTCAATGTTATTACCCCAAGAAAACTTTGTTCTAGAGACACATCCCATTATTGTATAAAGATTAGGATTTAATTTATTTGAAACCACATTCATTATCCTTTACCAAAATTCAAGTCCATTTTTTATGCATTGACTCATCCTTATACTTATTAATTGATAAATCCCTATATATATCTTTAGAAATATCATTATTGATATCATAAAAGTTTTCTCATCGATGTTTCCAATGGTTATCTTGAGATTTCCTCTGATACAAATTATAGATACCTAGGCTACTTATACCTATATATTACACCATATTAGATAAATCTTCAATATTAACCAACACATGCCTATAGACCATAATAGTTTCATGTATTTTGAGATTATATACACCACTGTCAAATTAGATAAAATATAATAAACTTATCCCATAATGACCTCCCACTTTAGTAATGGTCACTAACATACCGGTATTGAAACCATTATTTATAACATGGGGAATATAAACATATAAAAGGGTGTTATCAAATTACTAGTAAGGGTAAACAAGTGAAATATAAAAACATAACATGAACATAATGGTATGAGAACATGCCCATAACATTTCAAACAATACATTTCTTATCAAAGATCAAAATCTTGGGTGATGGAATTAATATCAGTGGTACAAAAGTCATGAATCAAATGGAAATCAATTAATATGATCCATGAGATCATAACCTTAGAACAAGACAATAATTAATGGTGTATAATTAAGAATATTAAATATTATGTCAAGGCTACCAAAAAAACATTTATTACATATTTGTCTTGAGAAAATCAACCGCGTACCAACTTGGGGTTTGGGATGACCACATGTGTACCCTCTCTTGGGCATGGGTAAATCTCTTGTGCACCCTCCTTCTGGATTGGTATAACCTCCAATGTACACATTGAGATCATATAACATTAACAATTACATCATTTATTGGTAAGAGATATTGGTCCCACCCATCACATAATTGATACCATTATATTCAAAAAAATCATAGAAAATTTATCATATCAGAACACATAAAAGGAAATGATTTTTCTATAACATGTCAAAATAGGATAAACCATCTAAAAGAAATGAAATTCATATTCATTTCATCATTTCATCATAACATCTCTCATGGAAGAGATGTGGGTTTTAGAAGTGATTTATCAAATCATAACCTATTATAATGAGAAAAGTATTATAATCATTTAATCATATCATAAAATCATACCCCATTGAAAAAGAAATGGGTTTTCTTATCATTATTCATGGTTTAACCCAGGGAATTGAAATGAGTTTCATAACATTCTTTTCATCAAAAACCATTTTTTATAAAACAAAAGTATGGTATCCATGGTACATATACCGATTAATGTATAAGATATATCAAATGATATCATATTAGTTATAAATTTATTTTTAATAATAAATCACATGGGATGTATCCTATTGAAGATAAATTTTCAATAAAAAACAATTTTTATCCAATAAATCATTTTATAAATCCTCTTCTTTAAAAATATAGTTGAAAATATATTAAGGAATATGTTATAATCGTTTAAAAAATATTATTAGGAAAATATCCTTTTAAATTTTGTAACAATTTTTAAAACATAAAAATTTTTAAAATCATTTTCTATAATTCCTTTTGAATAATTATAAAGGAATATGTAATTAAAATAATTTTCATAATGGAGGGAAGTCTCATTCCTGTAATATGTAAGGATTCCTTTCACATATTCAGTAAAATCCAAAAGAGATTATTTCCTTAAATAATCCATTAAGATTAATTTAAAAAAAATTTAAAAAATATACCATGGGTAGAAATATATTTAACAAATAATTTAAAAAATGTTTAATTTTTTTTAAAATAAATTATTTTTGGTTGAAATATTGTTTTTGACCTAATATATATTTTTTCGAAAGGAATTTTTTAACTCAAGAGTATATAAAGATAGGACGGTTATGTGAAAAATGTATTCTCATGACAAGATATATGATAATAAAAGTCATGAGTTTCATGAGTGATGAATGATATTATTTAATCTATAAAAACATAATAAAAACAATCCCAAATAATGATGAGATTGTAACATAAAATCTGTACCAATTTCAAATCATTAAAATGTAATCTTCATGAAGGAATATCATATAATGAATCATATAATAACATTATCATGTATAAATTCATGATATTAAATGTAAATGGGGATATATATAATCCTAATACATGAATATAGGGGAATACCATTATCATCTATCTCAATGAATGAAAATTGAGACAAACATCCCTTACAGATTTGGTACCTTCTGAATCTTAAACACCATAAAAGACTGATCCTTAATTTGAAATGAAAATATAATTAATTTTAATTATATATTTAATTAAATAAATTCATATGAATTATATAAACTAAATTGAAAACATTTGATGAATATGGTATGTGTCTCCAAAAAATATAATAGTGGGAGGAAATCCCTTAACATAAGTCTTGAATTCTCTATTACTAATTAAAACCTACTATATAATAAATATATATTTATTATAAATTTATTATAGAACCACACATACATATATCATACCCTAGACTATTTACATATTCCATTTTATTACCCTTTTATTTACAATTCCATCTTAATGTCACATTTCTAGTAATAACCCCTTTGTTTTTCATATGTTATTTATTTTGTTATTTTTGTTTCAATTAATTTTATCATCACTACATAATATGAAGAAAAATAGTTATTAAATAATTATACATCAATTATACTTTCAATAAAAACCATAAAATATGGGTTTGATATATGAATAATGTAATGATCTTAGTAACGGTAGACCACATGTAGGCATGAGGGACGTCTCTATTTTTCAGCAATCATTATGTATAGTAGCTATATAATATAATATAATTTAGTAATGATCAAAATATAATAAGAAAATATTATTTATTTTAATATAATTATTCATATCTTCAATGGGGTGTAGTGATGAAAAGAATGTGACATCGATCTGTGAAGAAGGTTGTCCACACATATATGAATGACATTATCATCTTTCAATGAGTGAAGAGGTATGAAATAAAATTATATATTATCAATTAAAAACAATAAATATTTCATTAATATAATAATTAATTAAACTATATAACATATATTCTTTAAATTTATGCTTTTCATCTTTCATGTAATGCATTAGTGGAAATGAATAACATCACTTTTTGAGGCGGCAATCCATGGTACACACGAGAAACGTTATTGTATAACCTATGTAATGGAATGTAAAAAATATAAGGACTTATATAATAGCTAAAAAGTTAAAATTGTGTTATAAATATCATATATATAATTTTTAAATATGTCATCAAACTAAACCATGATAGGTTGTAATAAAAAAATGATGACATTGGTTTAAGAGGTGGTGGACTGTTGTACACACAAATGATGATTTCATAACATAGTTTCCAAAAGTAGAGATGGTTTCAGGCCATGAATATAATATTATAAAATCTCAATATATGTATGATACTAAGGCTATGATTCCTTCATGTTTGAATAATTATTCACGGATTTTTATGAATAAAAAATAAAAAATGATCATTGAAAAATGTTGGCTCTTCTTCAGGTAACCTTCTTAGGTTTGAACTAAAAGCATATTGGATCACATTTCTATCAAAAACAAAAATTATCAGATTACATTATGGAATTTAAGAATTTATTTAGGTAGATTTTTAATTTAATAATATTATTTTCATATATGTATAAGAAAGGATAAGTGTGGCCTTTTATAAGTGAGGTGAGTAAAACAGAGGTAATTTTTGAAAAATAAAATGGTGTCCCTAAAATTTTATAGTGGAAAATTTCTTCATAAAGGATTATTAAATATAATTATAAATTATTGGTTATACATATTATTTGTTAATATATTTTCCACAAGTTTATTTTGAAATTTTAAACCTTTTCATTATAGATGACCCCTGGTAAACCCATTTTAACTTAAATGCATTAAATAAATTTTACAATTTTGAATATGCATTATGTTCAAAACAAAAGTTGAATTTATTTGGTAATATAAGTTATTCTAATGCATAATATTTTGTTCAATTTTAATAAACTAAATTCATAGGTGTGTAATTTTTTTTTTAAAATTAATCCAGTTTACTCAATGAGGAAACGAGTTTTCATAGTGCAAATGTTAAACAGATTATAAAGGTATTATATAAAAATTAAACATGAAAATGATTTTATTGTCCTAATAATGATTAATTTATATAATTTCAATAATTTTAATTTAAACCCAGTTTAATATATAATTTATTGTTATAATTATTTCACACTAAAAGACAGTTTAAAAAAAAATTATTATTTTTCACAATTCAACAACAAATTAATATTTTTAGGAAATTATCAAAAAAATAACAATAAGATTATTTCAAAATTATTCATTATCCAATAAGAAATAATATATAAATTAAATTATCAACAATTTTTTTAAAAAATATTTTTAAATCAATTGTGAAAAAATAACAAAATTCCTTTTTATGAAAATACAGTTTTAAGCTTACAATTGGATTCATTCCATTATATAGTATATAAAACACAAAATTTGAATTTTTAATTGTTAATATAATATATAATATATAAATTCTATTAAAATCATTCACCAAAATTTATTTTCTTAATTTATTATGGTAAGACACATTTAAGAGAGGGAAATTTATTTAATCTGAAAAATAATTTTTTCATTTTAAAATTTATCTTATTTGGATTTAAAATAAATTAGTCACAAAATAATTAATTTTATACTAATGAGTAGTTTTATTACGTATTTTAGTTATTTATATTTATACATTACATTATAATTTCTAGGAAAAACTATGCATATAATATTTTAATTTAATGTCACATTTTTCTGAAACTCAGTTTTATGTGGAACAAAATATCAACATTGTGTTGCGTGTAACAGAAGATAAAATATCCATTTTATGTAATGGATGATAAAATATAAGTTTTATATAAATAAAAATTTAAAATACACTAAATTTAATAAAATAATATTTCACTAAATCTCCTTGTGTTTTAAAATTATTCTCCTTTCATATTCCATCTCAATGTGAAAGGCTTGTAAGTACATTACCAATCGTCACTATCATAGGTTCGGGTATCTCTAAAAAAATATGTAAGTAAATATTTTTTAGTCATTTTAGATAACTATTTTATATTATTAGAGATAGTGATAGCAATATATCAAATCAAGAACCGATAAGGATAACTTCCAATCATTAGTTTGGTAGTTCCAATCGTTGGGGTATGACTTACTAGACTCGTGAGTGACTTCCTGATCTACACACAGCAAGAAAACACAAAGGATTATATAAAATTATCACATTAAAATGTGTAACAAAATTCTTGTTAAAGAATAATTATAATTAAAACAGACACCAAATTTCCCCTTAACTCTTACAATGCCTCTTTATAAAAATATTTCCACATGAACATGACTCCATTCATGATAAGCCTGGACAAAGGTGCTTCGAATAAATAAAATTACTAAATGAGGTTCTTATAATATTTAGAAAATCCAACGAAATATAATATATCAAATATTTTCATGGGTCATTCACATGTCATAACTACCTCAACCATCTCCATAACTATAAGAATTCCATACTCTAAAACTACATACCCAAGGAAGCACACCACCTTGATCTATATGTGACACATTGATTAAATGGAATTAATTTAATTCTCATTGAATGTGATGGAAAAACTATTAAGATAGTATGAATATATAATTGTTGTTCAAGAGTACACTCTAACATCATCCATAAACACAATGATAACGGATAAAGATAAGTGTGTAAGAACCAGTGCCTCAAAATCATGAACACTATCAAAGAATTCCATATATTGAATGGAATCATGAGATACTCATCTAATCAATTACTAAACCTAATAAAAATATTTTTTATTTCCTTAGCCTTAGACCGTAGATGATATTATCTTCATCATAAATCTGTGTTGTAAAATCACCATGCTATCTTCAGTCGATCAATGATGTCATCAATCCTTAGCATTGGATACTTATTTTTTCAGAACATAAATTATTTTTATGTAAAATATGAAAAAACAGTTGTCTTTATTAGTATTTTTTAGTAAAAAAATGGAAGCACCACATGGAGGAGTTCACCAGATGTTAAATAACTTCACCTCCAAGTAATCAAGCTCCACATAATCTCCTTCAATTCACATGATACCCAAAACATTTACGGAATAGACACTAGTAATGATCCATATACTAGATCAATCATGAAATTGATTGTATTATTAGGAAATATTCATAAGAAATAATCTATAAATACATCCAAATAACATCCCATGTTTGGGAAAAAATGGATAGAACAATCATCTTATTTGTTGTGAGATCTACACCCACCACATGTCATGTAATGTCAAAAATATTACTATGGATGGACCTTATTTACTGAAATTTATAATTAATTCCCTAATTAGAGCATAATAGTCACATAAGAGGGAGGTAAAATCAACCTTCACTGATAGTAATCATTGTGTACCTCGACATAGAACAACCAATCCATTCCAAAAATGATAACAAAATTGACCATCTCCAAAATTAGAAAATCCTATAGTTTTCCTCAGTTTGAACCCATGATGTGACACATTGTGAATTTATAAAAATGGTCCACCCACTTCTTGGTATATATATCAATTGACAAATACTGGAGGAAAAACTACATCAAAATCTCTAAAATGACAATAACATGGGAAAAACTAATTGAATGACACACCCCTTTATCAAAATAAATGTAGTAGAAATATTTTACAAATCCAATACCATACATCAAAACAGAGATTTCCCATATTGAATATCAACAAGAGTACGAGCCAACACATACACCCTACCAACATTATATCCAAGACCATTCCCCTATTAGACACTAATTCAGAGGATGAATACAACCATGTATAGTCTATAACTTCTACAGATATGTTTCATAGCTTGATCCCTGACATTAAATCCCCAAACAAGCTAAAAAATTAGGTTTAGGTATCCCCAAACATGTCCCTCAAGGTATATGTCTCCAACTAAATTTTAAACAAACATAACTAGTACAATATTCAACAAAAACACTAGTAATTTCCATATTACCACAAGAAAGACACTAATATGGATAACTAGCACATTTACTATAGTAATGAAACATTTTACCACATTGGAAAAAAATAGAATCCATTATAATGTTGGAATGGATGTGACACTACCAAGCCATGAAAATATATCACCGCCTCAATTCATTTCCCTATATTTCACCTTCCTGTGTTTGGAAGAGTCTCCAATATAACCACATGGTATGTTTCCACAAAAAATGTGATGAATAACCATATCACTACCCTCAGTTGTGTTCCCTTTAATAGAATGATCCTAAAAAACAACCTCCTCATAGGGTTGTAACAACCTGAATCTGGTGCCACTCAACTGGTGCCCCATACCCAGTTCGCCACATGTCCTCAAGTGTGTTTCCCCAAATGGCAGAGGCATATGACTAGCCGTGAGGGCCTTGGAGATTAATTGGGGAAACTATGCCCTCATTTGGCAAGGTATACAAAGAAAGGAAAATAACAGTCAATAGCTGAAGCAATAAACAACATACAATAACTGAAACTAAACAGTGTAAGAAATATATAATATAATAATGATGAAATTATGCAGTAGGTAAAAGTATATAAGGAAAGAAGCAAACGCAAAAACATGTTGAAATATAACTGAGAACAATGTACTAAAAGTAAACAGCAACTCTAGCAGCATCACAGGCCTAGGATCTATCCTATGATCTCCAGGTCCAATAAGAAATCACGTACATGAAGTAGAAGGGACACAATCCCTATCCTCACCAGAAGCCATATAACTTGTTTGTGCCAAAAATCAGGACCCAAACAGGGTGTGAGACTAATCCCAGTAGGCAATCACCACAAGATCTGTGCCCTACTGTCAGTGAGTAATATAGCAAAAATAAAAGAAATGAATGCAGTAGAGAAATAGGAGTACTCTAAATTAAAAAATCCTACAAATATCCATTCACATTTATTTATTAATTTAATTAAATCATTTAATTATCAACCTAGAAATCAAGAAAACAACGATATATTCCCAAGGCATATCAAGTAACCCAACACTTGACTCAGCAGACTACCTAAACAACAAGAAGTACAAAACCCAAGCTTTTTCTTTGGCTTCGTGTATTCCTCATTACCAACAAAATTATATTCAAACTTACTATATGGGTGGATCATACAGGCAGACCCCTCTTGTCATGTAATCATACAATGGCATAGACACTCTGGGAAGAACTCACCGTCAATTCCCCTATGGTTTTGCAACGATAGTTATAGAATCTTTGAGAAAGCACTTACATATAATTCCCCCTATAGTTTCAATACGTAACTAAGGACTCTCTAAGGAAGCACAAAGTCCAATTCCTATTGGTCCTGCCAATGATACTAATTATAACAGACTCTCTAGAGAAGTGCTTAATCATTAATTCCCTCTTTAGTCTACTGCACAGGGTTCACATAGCCCTGAGCAGTCTAGTCTTGCGTGATCAACTCTCCGTAGACCTAAGTAAGTTCAAAAACTACTTGGATAATAGCTAAAATTCATCAAAATCATATAAACAGTAGGAAATACATACAATCAATTATCCCAAGGCAGAAAATCAAATGCAACAAGCTTTGCCTCATAGGCAACCTAAGCCAAACGACGGTAAACAACCAAAACAAGGGAAACACCCATGGGGTAATCCTTAAAACATGCTAACAAGCAATTATTAATCATCTAATAACCTCAAGAATAAATGAAATATAATGCAGATAAAAATACAGGATCAAAACAATATCCCGGGATTCCTGATACATGGGAATCCAGAACTTTTGCACAAAAACTCAAAGACATTCAACGTAGGTCAAGAAACCACCTACCTCAATCCTAGGAGATTGATATACTTGAACATTAGCCTATGAATTGACCAATAATAGATAATATGTACAAAAACATCTAAAACGTTCAACCGTAGATAAATCTCATAAGAGAAAGAATCCTGAAACGTGGCCAAAGAAGAACCAAGAAATAACCACTACTATTCTATTGCAACTGACAGCATTCGATTCGAATAACCGGTTACAGATCAGTAGCTCAGAGAAGATTCAGCCTTCTCAAATGCTCTGGATGTAATTAGGTAAAGAAGAAGATGAAAATAGGGATTAGACGCGACCCTGGTCAGTTTAATGAAATAAAAATAAAAGTGCATGGTGTGTACTCACTTTTTATGTACACCACATTAAGCAGCCTCCACATCACCCCTACACACCGTGTGTGTGGCCCGGATATGGCCACCACACGGCCTCATGCAGGATCAATGAACACTGTGTGTACTTATAAATTACATGGCATGAAGATGTAACATTTCCAGATTTTCCTCTTTTTCTCAAAAATGACCAGAAAAGGAAAAACATACCTGAAACGAAGATCTGTGTTCTTAAAAACTTCTCCCTTATAGAAATTTGTCCCCAAATTTCCCTAAAAAGGTGGCGAAGAAGAAACCTCGAACAACTCTGGCCACTGTGATCGCATATCGGCCTCCCTCTCCCATGTCTCGTCCTGTACATGGTCGTGCTGCCATGTCACCCGTACCAGAGGAACAGACCGACCATGGAGTACCATTGCACTATGATCAAAAACCCTGATAGGATGCTCCTTAAACAATGCATCCTGCTATAGCTCAACCTACTCGGGTTGAAAGACATGAGACATGTCTGAGAAATAGCATCAAAACTAAGAAACATGGAAGATGTCGTGCATAGCCTAGTACCTCTCAGCTAATTGCAACCTATAAGAATCCAACCCGACTCTCTATAGAACCTCAATGGCCCAATGTATCTCGATGAATTCTTACCCTGTCTCCTGATCATCTTGTGTCCCAACATCCGGGTAACATGTATGAAAACCTGATCTTTAACCTTGAACACCAAAATCCGTCTCTGCTGATCAACATAAGATTTCTGATGAGACTGTGCAGTAGCCATCCTCTTCTGAATCAACTCCACCTATTATGTGGTCTCCTGACCAAGATGAGGTCCCAACATAGCTTCCTCTTCTACCTCTAGACAATAGAAGGGTGATAGGCATAGAGTACCATATAAAGCCTCATAAGGTGCCATCTGAACAGTTGCTTGAAAACTATTATTGTAGCAAAACTCCAATAGAGGTATATGTTTCTCCCAAAAACTGCCAATGTACAGAATACAATCCCAGAGCATATCCTCATGAACGTGAATTGTAAGATCTGACTTGCCATCTGTCTTGGAATGGTAAGCTGTACTCAGATGTACCTTTGTACCCAAAGCCCTCTGTTGCACTTTCCAGAATTGAAACGTAAAATTGGCATCCCTATCTGAAATGATAGTACTTATAACCCCATGCAAGCATACAATCTCACAGGTGTACAATCTTCTAAGATCATCGACACTAAAGGTCTCCTTGATCACCAAAAACTGAGCAACCTTCATGATCCTGCCAATGACGACCCATACTGTGTCATTCACTCGAGGAGATCTTGGTAACCGTGTCACAAAGTCCATTGCGACATCATTCCACTTCCACTCGGGAATGGATAGATACTGTAAAAGCCCTACTGGTCACTGGTGCTTTGCCATTATTTGATGACAGTGGAACATCTCATGAAAAAACCATCAACATCTCTCTTCATACATGGCCACCAATACTGGCAGTGTAGATCACGGTACATCTTGGTGATGCCAGGATAAACTTTCCAAACTGAGGAATGAAAGTCTTGCATGATCTCCTCACATATATCTGCTGCCACCCATACACATCCCTAGAAATGCATGATCTCATCCACACATACGTTCCATCTAAGAAGAGGGTCCTCTCCTGACACGCTTTCCCATAGGACTAGGCTTACATAATATGATAGCTGCCTCATTTGAACTCAGTCAATAAGGGTAGAGGTAACAAATACCGAAGAAAGAAAAGTCTGACCCTGTCTTTCGTGCACCTCCAAATGCATTTCAGGGAATAGGGCCATAAATTGACACTCGCTACAGGACTCTTGTACTGCCTGTATCTGTGTCATCCTGCTTAGTGCATCTGCCACAACATTGCCTTTCCTAGGTGTATATGCATATTCGAAATCGAAAAACTGACGGTACTCAATTCACCTTCGATGTCTCAGATTCATGTCACGCTGAGAGAAGACATATTTGATGCTCTTGTGGTCAGTATATAGCTCAAAATTCTCTCCCAGAAGACAATTTCTCCAACAATGCAAAGCATGAACTACTGTAACCAACTCCAGGTCATCCGTATGATATTTTCTCTCATGTGGCCTCAACTGCCAAGATCTGTATGCAACAACATGATCCTACTACATAAGTAATGCTCTAAGACCAATTCCAGATGAATCATAGAAAATTGTATAACAACTGCCCAGCTCTGAAAAAACTAGAATTGATGCTGAAGTCTATCTCCCCTTCAGCTTCTGGAAGGCTGAATCGCAGAATTCTGACAAAACATACTTCATCCCCTTCTTAGTCAAGCTCCTCAGAAGCACTACTAAGCGTGAGAAGTCCTGTATAAACTGCCTGTAGTAACCATATATCCCTAAGAAACTTCATACCTCGAAGACATTCTTCGACTGCTCCCAGGTAAGTACTGCTCTCACCTTATCTGGGTCTACTGATACTCCTGTCTCTGAGATGTCATCACCCATGAAGTGGATCTCATCCATCCAAAAGTGGCACTTTGTGATACTAGCATATAACTGATGATGTGTCAGTGTACTCAAAACGATCTCAAGATGGGTAGCATGGTCATGTCGAGTGTGAGAGTACACCAAGATATCGTCCACAAAAACAACCATGAAAGAATCCATGTAAGGATGGAAAATTATGTTCATTATTGCCATGAAATCTTCTGGAGTATTCGTGAGACTGAACGTCATAACCAAATACTCATACAGACCATACCCGCTTTGGAAGGCCGTTAGAGGTATATAAGATGGTATGACACCCAACTAATGGTAGCCAGATCTCATGTCGATATTTGATAACATTATGGATCCTCAAAGCTGATCAAAGAGATCATCTATCTGTGGCAATGAATATCGGTTCTTAATCGTCAAATGGTTCAACTTTCGATAATCCACACAATGCCTAAGTATGCTGTCTTCCTTCTTCATGAATAGGACAGGCGAACCCCAAGGAGAAGTACTGGGTCGAATGAAACCCCTTTCCTACAACTCCTCCAACTACTTATTGAGATCCTACAACTCAGGTGTATCCATCCTATAAGATGTAATGGACACAGGTGCCACTCCTGTAACAAGATCGATAGAATAGTCTACCTCTGGCTCCGGAGACAAACGTGATAATTTTTCTTGAAAGACTTCGGGTAAGAGATTAACCACTATAGGAAAATCTATCTGAGAAGTCCCATGGTCATCCAGATATAAGATAGTAATCTGGGATGTAACACCACCCAACCCATGATGCTCTGGTCCTGCTCTGCTCACATGGACATCCCATTCGCCCTTGTAAAGAAAAGATCGGCCCTCTGGTTATGTAAAACTCACCATACGGCAATAGCAATCGACAAAGGCCTTGAAGGGAACTAACCAGTCCATACCGAGAATGACATCATAGCCTGTCATCTCTAAAACATAGAGACTCCATGAAAAATGACACCCACCAACCTCTAGGGGGAAGTCTATGCACTGACGCACGCTAGTAGTTCTAATTCCCAAGGGAGTGTCTAGCATCATCATATCATCAGAATTATAAACAATAAGACTATGTCATTCCACAGTGTGAACAGAAATAAAGCTATGAGAAGCTCCCGTATCGAAAAGTATAGAGGATAAAACTGAGGATACTAAAATCATACCTCGAACTGTGAATGGTCCAGGAACCTGCTCCTGATGAATCTTCTATACCGAAAAAGACTGTCATGTGGTGCGGCACTGTGTAGCAGCCTGAGATCCCTGAGCTGACCCTCCCTGAGCCTGACCCCTACATCCATGGCCTTTACCCTAGCCTGAACGACCTTATGAACTCCAACCCCCAGTCTGCTGCGGAACTAGTAATCCTCTTCCGGTATGCAGAGTCTAAACTGATCCTCATTCACTAGCTACTGGAAGAAGAAACTTGCAGAAACACTACAGATGACCCATCTTTCTACATGATTTTCACTCCAATGGGTCTCTCAGGAACTGAGGCTTCATATTCCCATTTTTTCCACACATATATCACACCACTTCGTTTCTAGAAGGAAGATCTCATCTGAAAGAATGAATACCTCATTTCCGCGAGTCACCTCGTGTAGACTCTCGGTGGCACTTCATGCCATCTACCTGAAAAGATTCATCCCTAGAAGCTGAACCACCCAAGTCCACATCCCCAGTCTCCCTCAGTTTTGACTCTGTAATATGTTCCTGGTTAACTATCAGAGTAATATAAGTCAACTGGAAGATGTTCATCTGCAATTTGATGTCCGGTTTGAGGCCTTCCTCAAACTTCCTTGCTAAAAACAGATCATCATTCCCAGAATGGGAGTGAAATGTCGTAACTCTGTGAAGTGAGA
The DNA here is from genome assembly GCA_963277665.1 of Viscum album. Taxonomy (NCBI): domain Eukaryota; kingdom Viridiplantae; phylum Streptophyta; class Magnoliopsida; order Santalales; family Viscaceae; genus Viscum; species Viscum album. The sequence continues at coordinate 1,154,029,267 of OY728153.1, read as the reverse complement.
GGAATAATCCATAACTATGAGAGTACACTTTTTTAGGTTCATGAACTCTATAGATCTGTCATCCCTCAGTGTCTCCAGGTAGAAGTAGTCGTATAATATACGCTGGAAATCATCCCAAGTCATAGCCTGTTGGCACCCTACCTGTTAAACCACATCCCACCATCTCTTGGCAGAAACTCACAACAAATAATTCACAAGCTTCACTCTCCTCTATAGAGGAATCTCCATGTGCTCGAAGATGGATATTATGGATTCTATCACTGACTCTGATCTTGTGGTCCTCCCTCCCCCATGAATGTGGGAGGATGTTGTTAATGAAAAACATGCATCAGCTCTGCCATATACGGAGCATGATTCTGAGATCCCTGTAAGGTCTGCATGAACCACATAAAACCCTCTATTAACTGAGCATTGGAACCAGTGTTTGGAATCACTAAAGGTGCCATGTTCAGAATTATAGGTGAACTACTGGTAGTCCCTAGTATACCGTACTAGGAGTACGATCATTGACTGGTTCCTAATGTACAATAGGAGGACGTCTTGGTGCCATAGATTTGAAAAGTCAAAAGCGCACCTTCTTTAACGACAAAAATAGTTGAAACATAAGAGATTAAAATAGAACTTTAGGGGAAAACATTAAAATTCTGGAAAAACATGAATACATGACATGTTAGTACCACTACACGGTGTGTTTTCCAGAAATGATACCCCGGGTGTGTACCATGGCCATACATGGTTGTGTAATACACCAGGAAACATGGCATGATCTAAAACTAAACGACATGTACTAACCATTTTTCTCCCTACCTTGTTACTTATATGCAGCTAGGAACATTAACAATACCAGCAAGGAACTACACGACATGTTTTCCCACCACACGGCGTGTATTTATGATTTTTACCCTGTTAGTGTCGTTATTCACACGGACTGTTACATAGACCACTACTACATGGCATGTCAACATGGTACACAGCATGTTTCCCTACGGATTCTCCCAACCAATGTATTCAGCTACATGGCGTGGTCACACGACCCCCTTATGGCAAAACTACACGGCGTGTTCACAGGAGACACGATGTGTACTAGACATGTGTTACCCGGTCCGTGTTGTAAGCGACACGGCCTGACACACAACCAATCCAACACGGAGTATTCCAGATGGACACGACATGTTCTGGAAGGAAACCTCCAGCGCATGTTGTTCGTGACACGGCCGGATACCCAAGTCAAACTACTCGGTGTGTAAACGAATACATTGCGTGTTCCTACAAGAACATTCACAACCCTGTGTTTCTGTCCACACAGTCAGTGACACAGGTAAAAACTACACGACATGTATTCATGAAGTACATGTCGTGTATTCTGGGTTTTTCCATATAGTAGCCTCAGAACTGCACCAGAGCCCAGAATCAAAGAAAAACAAAAGTTAAGGTGCCAAATTCTGATCTGTGGGGCCCATACTCCCCATGAATCAAAGCATGGAATTATAACAATGCAAATAACAAACAATAGTATAATATACTCACGACCCACCAAATTCCGATGCTCAAGGGCCCATAACACCTCTAAGACCAATGTTTGGTGTCCATGACAAAGAAGCTCTGAACAAATGATACCCCATCAATATTTCAGGTATTCCATCACAATAGCTATCACAATAACATGCATCAATCATCACCAATTCTATCACAACATCATGAAAATTTTAATGCAACCTAGATGGCATGGTAAAATGCATGAAATGTGATTTTCTAACCATTGCCTATATGATGAATGGGATGGCATACCCTCATCTCATTGTGTTTCAACAGAATAAATCCATAATCATATAAATAGTAACAACACAAAAGAAGTGCACCACCCAACAATGAAATCAAGTAAACCGTAAAATTTCCAAAATAAGAAAATTTCAACAATCGAGGTAATCTAGAGTTTTCCCTATACAAGGGTTATAGAACTCCCAGGCATAGCTATTTACCATTTACCTATTCCATCATATCCCTGTATAATGTCACTAAATAGTAAGTCCACAAAAATGGAAATAAATCCTCTGATAACACTTTGTAACCACCCGAATATGGAGCCACTCAACTGGTGCCCTGTACCCAGTTCTCCACATGACCTCAAACATGTTTCCCCAAATGCCAGAGGATTCCAACTAGCAGCGAGGTCCTTGATGAGTCATTGGGGACACTATTCCCTCATTTGGTAAGGTATACACAGAAAAGAAAATAACAATCAATAGTGGAAGTAGTAAACAACAAAAAATAAATGAAACTAAATAGCGGAAGCAATGTATAATATAATAATGATGAAAATGATATAGTAGGTACAAGTATTTAAGGAATGAATAAAACAGAACAATGTGCTGAAATACAACTGTTAATATTGTACTAAATGTAAACAGCAACTCTAGCAGCATCGCAAGCCTAGGATCGTACCTATGCTCTCCAGCTCCAACCAGCAATCATGTACCTGAAGTAGAAGGGCCATAATCCATATCCACACCTGCAATAATATAACCTGTTTTTTCATAAAAGAAGGTCCCAAACAGGGTGTTAGGCTAATACCAATAGGCAATCATCACTAGATCTGTGCCCTACTCTCAGTGAGAAATATAGAAAAAATAAATGAAATAAATGCAGTAGAGAAACATGAGTACTATAAAGTAAAAAATCCTACAAATCACCATTTTAATTTATTTATTAATTTAATTCAATAATTTAATTATCAACCAAGAAATCATGCACACAACTCTATATTCCCAAGGCATAGCAAGTAACACAACATGTGACTCAACAGACTACCTAAACAACAAGCAGTACAAAACCCAAGCTTGTTCGTTGGCTTGGTGGACTCGTCACAACAAACCAAACAATATTCAAACTGACTCTATGGGGGGCTCATATAGGTAGAACCCTCTAGTAAAGTAATCATACAATGGCACAGACACTCTTTAAAGCACTCACTATCAATTCCCATGTGGTATTGCAACGATAGGTATAGACTCTCTGAGGAAGAACTTACATCTAATTCCCCCTATAGTCACGATACGTAACTAAGGACACTCTATGGAAGCACAATGTCCAATTACTATAGGTTGATAGAATGATAATAATTCCATGAGACACTCTAGGGAAGCCCTTAATCATCAATTCCATATTTAGTCTACCACACCAGGTTCACACAGCCCTGAGCATTCTAGTTGTGCGTAATGGACTATCAGCAGCCCTAAGTAAGTTCAAAAACTACTCTGATAATATCTAAAATGAATTAAACTCATATAAATAGTAGGAAATACATACAATCAATTATCCCAAGGTAGGAAATAAATGCAACAAGGTATGCCTCACAAGAAACCTAAGCCAAACTATGGTAAACAACCAAAACATGGGAAACACTATTGGGGTGATCCTCAAACATTCTAACAAGAAATTATTAATCATCTAATAACCTCAATCAAACAAGAAATAAAAGGAAGATAATAATACGCGACCAAAAACCTAACTCGAGATACCCAATAACTAGGAATCAAACACATTTGCACAAATACTCAAAGACATTCAATGTAGGTAAACAAACCACCTTCCTCGATTCTCGGAGATCGATATACCTGATCCTTGCCCTATGAATAGGCCTATAACAGGGACGATCTGCAAAAACGTCTAAAAAGATCAACCTTAGATAACTCCCATAAGAGAATGAATCAAGAAACGTGGCCAAAGAAGAACCAATAACTCACTGCTGTGATTCTATTGCCACTGACGATGTTCGATTCAGATAACCAGTGACAGATCAACAGCTCAGAGAAGATTCAGCCTCCTCAGACGCTCTGGATTTAATTAGGAGAAGGAGAAGATAGAAATAGGGATTATATGTGACCCTGATCCTTTTAATGAAATAAAATGAAAATTGCATGGTGTGTACTTCTTGAGTACAAGGCATGTACTCACCTTTTTTGTACTTTGCATTAAGTAGCCTCCACATCACCCCTACACACCATGTGTCTGGCCCGAACACGACCAACACATGGCCTCGTGCGAGATCAATGTACACGACGTGCACTCAAAAAATTTCCAGATTTTCCTCTTTTTGAAAAAAATGACCAGAAAAGGAAAAAAACATACCTGAAATAAAGATCCGAGTTCTTACAATGGTGTTTGGGGAAAATCCAAAACATTGTTCCCTAGATTCAAACAAATAACAATCTCAAAGATACTAGATTTCTAATCCACATTACATTACAATAACTATTTAAATAATAACAACTCTCTAAAATATATCACATACTCAGCTTCCATCGTCTCCCTCTAATGGGTGTTATATGAACTCCTACATTCTATCGAACCTTATTTTTTTAAAATACCAACCCTAAAAAGTGTCCCATTAAAGAAATACCTTATTTACCCCATGTATTTAATCATAGAAAACAAAACCATACCATCTCACTGTAAGTCCTTATAATAAGGATTCCACCTACATCAAATGATAATCAATAGGTCTCTCCATGATTTTGATGACCCCTTCAATAATATTTATATATTCATTAGAATCAAGAGAACAAACTATTCCAAGAATGGTTATAGGATGATACAATTTAATGTCTCAGGCATAGTCATCCATTAACGGTCATCCTCTCTGGCCACCCTACCTCCCACTAATGATATATTTATAATTAAAACAAGAAAATAATATGCTTTTTAGAATAATTGGGGTGATCCTTAGTGAATTATAAGATTCATTCTCTAGAACATATGAGGGAATAATGTGACAATTTACTCTACTATGAATATTATCACCCTAGTACATTGGAAATAGTATGATATGTATGTGAGGTGGAATTATCTTTAATACCAATATATATACTCACAAAATATTTTAATATCTCAAATATTCAAAATATTTCTTCTATTAATTTGTATAGGAATTAATTCCATGTACGTAAAAATAACATGATATTACTACCTACATTTACTAGGAACAACTCATAGGAATAACCCCATATAGCCTTCTTATTCTTTATCTATACATCATAGTACATTACGATTTATCTTAATAATTAAAAAATGTATACTTTATCAGTTTGAATTAATAATATGAGATAAATGATATATTTAGGAAAAAATAAAATAAATCATTGGTGGTATTTATTTATTAGAAATATGTCAACCATATATAATATGGAATATGAAATATAAACCAATATTCATATCAATGATTCCAATACTCACACACTCTCTCTAATCAGGCCAATATAAAATCTCTAAGAATGTAGCAACACAATAATACCCAAGAACAACATGAAACTATAATACCCCAACCAAGTACAATATATACATTTCCCTATAAACTCAGAGGTATAATACCTATATTCTAGAAATGAATAGTTTATATTCCCTTCATGAGCCCATCCATCATATACCTACTCCAAAAATCCCAATATTGTAAATTAAAAGGAGTCTCTAATACCATTTTACGATTCATTGATCCTGATTAATTGAACATGGATTAGCTACTACATGGCCTCCTGAATGTATCCCCATGTTCCAGATTCTTCATCAATCACGAATATTCTTCGGAGGTTATCATATCCACCAACATATCCCATTGTTTCCGGGAAGGTCATCACATACACTAACTCATTCTAGAAATTTTTATGCAGTCAACAAATCTACTTACACATCTCAATGATTTTTTATAGATAATCACATATTACCCAAACATTCCCAAAAAACAGTGAGATTTTCAAAAATTATAAGAATACTAGAAATCACATAAATCTCATTAAAAATTTCAAAATAAAAGCTAAACAAAATTCCAACCCATACAACTTCTACCACGGAAAAACTATGCTAAATCGAGCATGAATTGATCCAATGAAGGATCTTTTCAATTTTTGAAAACCCCTACATCCAAAAAATACCCATGTAGAATTATCACTTCACAAAATCCATAAACAACAACTTCCCCTTTATGGGTTCCACTAAACATATACATACATGCTTTTCACTCCAAAATAAAATGGTGAAAGGATTCATATCAATGTTTAGGAGAAGATCACACACCAAGGGTCACCATTCAAAGAAATACTAACACATAGAATCCCTTATTTTATCCATAAATTTAGAAATTATGTATATTAAAAATGGAATACATAGAGAAATAAAGTGGAACATGGATAAAATTGTTTAGGGGTGTTAGTCTCAGGAAAAGATACAATTAAAATTTTGTTTCACATGAATATACATGAAAAGACGAGTAGGGAGTCAAAACATCCATGTAGGGTGCCTCATTTAGAATAAATTAGGAATGAGTGTTATGGGGGATAAGGGAGATAGGTTTAAGGGTGTTTTATGTAAAATTAACCCTTTTCAATTAAAAAAACTACCCATAATGGTTTCATAGTGCGGATACATATTTCATTCAAAAACCAAAATAGATAAAACCCACAATGAGTATATCTCAACCTTCCCTATTCTGATAGAAACTTTCACATCATGAATTTAGGTATTTTTCATACCCATTCCCAGTACTTCCCAACACATAGAATAACTTAAAATGAGAAAAAACACATTATTAGGAAGAATTTAAAGATTAATATAGTTGAATTACAAGGTTATTTAATAAAATATTTACATGAGTGCTAGTATATATATGATTAATATTTTTATAAATGCTATCATTATATTATTAATTCACATTGTTAGGTTTTCTGACCAAGATGAATTTATTTGGTTTTATTAAATATGACAACAATTTATTAATTTTGTAAAACAAATTAATATATAATTTATAATTTATCTCAATGAGAACCTTGACATGTAAATTAAATCATCAATAAATGTTAAAATAAAAAATGATATTCATTGTTCAAATAGGTGGTGAATCAACTATAATATAAAGATCATTTTCATTTTTGAATAGAATTAGATAAGGATAAATAATCACTATTACATTAATATAATAAGTTTTCAATATATTCAAATTACTTATGTTATAAAAATTTCTTGTATTTAATATATTTATGTAGGTATAAGATGAAAATAATTTATGAAAAATTTACTGAGAATATTACATCTTCCTTTCGATGTTCACTCATAAGTTACACTATAAGGATCTATAAATTGGTATTTTAAGGGGAATTGATCATATATTATGCATGTTGATATTGAGGGAGTTATTTAAGAAGAATTTGGATGAGATAAGTATGTTAAAATATATGTATATGTGGGACCGTGTATGGGGGTTTTTTATAGAGAGGAGAATTTTTTAAAATAAAATATCAGAATAAAAAATTCTTCAAAAAAGTCACCAGTCATGTGAATTTATTGTAAAAGGGGCATTTGAATAATGTGGATAATAAATTTTCATCTATATTTTTTAAACATAACATTATTAATCCATATTAATTATTACAAAATATGACACGTATATTTCAATTATACATCATTTTATTATTTCACTTCCATATTTTCATTTCTATAAAAAATTAAAACCTTATCCTCAAATAGTTTTTAATTTTATGATTTCATCAATTCAATCAATTAATTCAAAATAATTTTAAATTATCCATTGTTATTTTATAAAAAATCATTAATTATTGATTTTTTATAAAATGATCATTATATTGATACATTGAAAAAATAATTATTTTTCTATAGGATTACATCATCATATTTATGAAAATATATATTTCATTAAAAATCTGTTTTGTTATAATGTAAATTTACCTAAAGATTATAAATTTATAATATTTATTTTATTGAAAATAAGGTATATATATTTTTGATAAAATATAATTATGATTTAATTTTGTAAAATATTATTTTATGATATTTAATAATTTTAAATATTTTTATTATGATATTAATTAATTATATTTTTATTCATTTATATAACTAAAAATACAGAACTTCTCCAAATCTAATATACCCAAAAAATATTAAAAATAACAACAGATCAATGTAAGCATCCATTTATTTCTAAAATAATTTACACATAAATACTGTTTATAGCCAAGATATATAACGCCTTCTTATAGTGAAAGAATTCCTAAATGTAATGATAAAAATTGTGATATATTCAGGAAGTATTTTGACTAAATCACTATTTAAACGTTTTCTATTTGATTTTTTAGAGCGTCAACTCAATGATATAGTGAGTTCCTTGAAAGCATCGTCTGGTTGGTGGCTTGATATTGTGATGTGTGTCATGATAACTATCCTCTTTTCCTCTCACAGCATGTCATTGTGGAATTTAGTGGTGCTCGTGCATGTTTTATTATACTAACATGATGAAACTATATTTAGGTGATAATGAAACGTCATTGTCTAATTTCACTTGTGTAATGGAATCTAGTCGTTGGGGGACAATGCATTTACTAGTTCTTTTAATGGAGTATGTTTCTTATTGGGTAGTCATCATAGTGTTTGGGATATCAGGCCACATCTCCATTAGATATTTGTTCTTATTGACTTATGATCTATGTAAAGAGTTACCACTATTAGATGATTTCAAAATGGGTTATTGTTTAGTTTAATAAAGGGGTCTTGACCCCAACATGATATAAAAGATAATAATTAATTATTATAATTCACATTGGTAATACTGTGACAATATGTATTATAATTTTTTTTAATGTCTTATATGTATATTGTACAAAATTTATAATTTCAATATTAATATATATGAAAAAAACCTATTTTATAGATGGAAACATCAATATATAAATTTTTTGTTCATTTCAAATGATGTACTTCTCTTACTGGATAAATGAAAATTTGGAACAATGATACTATACATAGGAGATAAATAAATAAATAATATGATCTATTTTTCATTTAGTAGATTATTTGATCCTATAAAAAGATTCATTTATTTAAGTACATGGTTCCTGAAAATAATATTTAATGGTGAATAAGAAATCACTGAGGAATATGAGAGGCTCAAGGACTACTACAAACAATTTTATCATTATTAGATTCCATTATAAATATTCATTTTATTTTTATATAAGGGTGTAAATTACATTACACTAAATTGAGTAGACAAATTAATAAGAGGTCACTACAGCTATAAGACAGGTAATGATGTTATGAACCATTGAAACATGGTCACTGGTAATTAAAAATGGTAGGATATTATAGGAATAAGATCCGTTGTTAATGAAAGCCTACTAATGGATGATGTCTTCGCACAAACGTTTTATTTTCAAATAGAATTGAAGTGCAAATTGTTAATGAATCCGGGAAAGTATCAAAAATGTAAATGTTGGGGTATATTTATCCACAATTCAATCTATTACTTTATTTTTAATAATATAGCCCATAACTCATCATATTCTCAAGTAGAGGAAAAAATATGTGTGGAAACTAGATATCAGATAAAACAAATGATAAATGACTCATTTTCGATTACAAATAATCATAGATGGATGAATCACTGTAATAAATCCTAGATAAATAAATATAGTTTCAATGAAGGAGGAAAATATGAGTGTAAAGGGAATTAAAAATATTTATATCAAACCAGATACAACTATGAACCATATTATAATAAATATTGATCTTGTAAGTGAAAAAAATCATCCCTAAAATTGATTTTATAAAAACATAGTTTGATTAAGGAGAAATAATTAATGGTTAATGATATTTTGTTATGTATAATTTCAAAAATTCCAATAATTTTTTATTTAATACAGGGGATCAAAAATAGCATAAAAATATGGAAGTACATTCTAATAGGCTATCTATGAAAAAAAACCATTAGTGATATATAATGATACTAAGAACAGATAAAAGAATCACAAGACAGGGTTGAGTTTCTATTAAAACAAGATGAGGGTGGAATATTTTAGATATATATGGGGATTAGTTTAAAGAACATGTTATTTATTTTTAATAGGAATGGAATTTGTTTTGAAATAAAATATGGATGACAGTAAAATTAAAAATGTGAAATTGGAAATGAAATTTCTTAATAAAAAGAAGAAAAGTAAAAGGCCCGATGATATTATATTTTGTGAAAATATAGAGAATTTTTTATTTATTAATAACATAAGAATAAATTTGTTCATTATTTATAATTATAATATAATTATGAGTGTTTTAATATCTATATGATATGTTCGAAAATATTATTAAATGCATGGGATATGTTTCACTTTCTTAAGAGTGCATCAGAGTAGGGATAGGGTAACCCTTTAATATTTTAATGTTGTAGATTATGTTTATTTCCATGAAGGGTTAGGGACATTAAATGATGGGTGTTGAGTTGTGGATGGTAATTACATAGAAATATAATTCATGGTTCAATTGGTAACTTGTGGTTTTTTGGTCAGAAGAAAAAAATAATACATATGGGAATCAAACCATGGTGAAGAAAATTAAAAATGAGTTTGGAAAACATTATGTTTTGGCTACATAATTTATTAAAACAAAATTCAGGTCACCCCATGAATAAATGTTTTATACCATGACATATTTATATGAGATATGAATTGTGGAAAGGTGAAAAAAGATACACCATGATAGGGTTGGTAGCCTTTGTGCGTCTTAGGCCCCTTTTGGGTGAGGATGGTTGCCCAATAATCCATAGGTTCCATGCTGCAAGGGTGTTTTTTTTGGGGTAGAGAATTCTAAATTAGGTAATCACCCCAGAAAGTTCATGGTTTACAAAATTATATATATAGTAATGAGTGTTTTTTCCACTTCATAGTTGTGGTCACACTATGACCCAATGGGGTTATTACATGAGGTACCCTCTTTTCTATTTTTTATATTTAATGATCCAATATTTTGGGGTTTTCCCACTCTGTTATTTAAAGTATACATGCCTCAATATAGGTCCATATATATTTTACTCTCACATACATATTCCTCCCTTTGACTCTCCACATGGAGGATTTATTCTCTGGTGTTCTTAGTGGTGATTCAATATGTTATGTTCCTCTATCTTCTTTCATTGTTCATCCCTTTACTATCATAAGATTTGTGATTATAGAGGGGTTGGTTTTAATGTTTATTTCCAAAAATCATTGTATAATTAGATTTGTATGATGAGGATATTTTTTGAAATATATTTAGGGTGTCCCAAGAAGGTGTTTATATGTTTTCACCATTATTCCTTATACATAAGACACATCATTATGTTTTAGTGTTTTTTGTATCTTTTCTATGGGATTGGAACCTAAGTAAGAATTTATTTTTCTAACTAACTATTTCGGTTTTTTGGATTGATAATGGATCTCAATGAGTATAAAAGATTAGACGAGTTTTGGATGAGTTTACACAAGGGTGGTCAAGGTTATATAAAAGGATGAACTACAAATAATTAAGGTGGCTCTGAACATCTTCTTAAGGTTTATACTTATCATTATATATAATGTGATACATGGTCTCGCCAACTATGCACAATTAAACATTATTTAAATTAATTATTAATTTAAATGACTATGAATAGACATTATATGTCAATATATATAATGGACCCTTGATTTGTGTATTGGGGAATTTGTCACTAATGGTCATGGAATTAACTACCATCATGTGTGATAGGATACATAGACCATGGAGTGGTATTAGTGAGATGAATGAAACATAGTTATCCTCATAGAGGTTACCAATATTCCCTTCACGACCAATAAGGGAGGTGGAATGAGAATAATTAGTCTTATTGATGGCTATATAAAATATTGAATTACCTAATGAACTCTTGTCTAGTTGAGTGTGGTCTTGAGGTGAGTGATCCTCGTATAGAAGTATGCATGGTAATCCTAGCTAGGATGACATATAAAAGTTTTAATTTAGGTTCATTTAGAAGATTTTAGTTGTTTTTTTTCAGGATTGTAGGGGGAATTATTTCGAGTCCATGTATTTTACTTATATCCCTATAATGGAAGTTTTATTAGATATTATGCACTATTTGATGTGTTTTGGACATTAGAGTGTGATATGAGAAATACGACACTCACTGTGGTGTCAAAAACAAGTTGAGACTTAGTGGTCCCAAGAGGGTTCTCCGGTATAGTGGGTTTTTTATAAGGGAAATAGGTTATGTGCTATTGAGGCAGCCATTAGAAAATATACTTGTATTTGTAAGAAGACCATCCCTAGTGTTTGAGATGATATTTTACTAGTTGGGAAACTTTTTTGATATATATTTAATTATTATTACTTAGGTTGGGCCACATATACCTCAAGATTTTATGTATTAATTTTTTTGGTGGGTCCACTTTTTCCCCTTTGTGATATGGGATTTTGAAGACTATTTCATTCCCCATGATAATATATAAGATCTAAATGGGTATGGACTCTTTTCTACATGCATTCCAATATGAGTTTTTTTAGGGTGGTCTACATCCCCCAAATGATATATGTGATTTTATTGGGTATACATTTATACAATCTATTATATGGTAATGGGAAATGTTCATAGACATATGAAATTTCATGAAGTGCATATGGACAACCATGGGTGACACGATAGAACCATATTATCAAGGGGGAATATATATTGTTCATGTAAAATTTATTTTGTTATTTCGATCATTTTTACTTGTGTATACACTATATTTACAAGTTGTGTTATCTAAACTATTGGTTGTGGATAGATATTTTCCACTCATATCATACTAAGATTCCAATAGCACTTTAGTAACTTATTGGAACTCATGTTGTCTTTTTTCATAAGGTTATAATCACATTTTTGAATAATAATTCTATATTTCATGGGTATTGTATGAAAAATATTTCTTGAGGGTGATAATATAAAATCTGTGTATTGTTATTGCTTCTTAATTTTTAGATATGTGGTTGTCCTGGTGGGTTGTTAGTTGTGATGTGTGGTTGTATGATAACATTTCATTTGTTATAGAATGTATATGTTTTATTTACTATATTTAAATTTTTTATTTTTATGGATAATTTTGTGGATATTTTGAATATTTCATACACTAATATTATGTCATATTCCTATAGTATCATATTAGTGTTCCACTACATGTTAGGAGACTATGTCATATAAGGAGGATTTTTTGATCTTATTCGATAAACCAATCCTTTTATTTCAGTGTGAACTAGGATAGGTACATCCTGTAGTGTAATTAGATAATATTTTTCCTTATTATATTTCTATTTAGGATACATTAAAACTGAATATAAATATTTCAAATACTATGATTCACCCTGAATAGTGAGTCATTGGAAAATTTTCATTGGCATGGAAAGGTTACATTGTTTAATGGATTCTTGTTTTTTGGTTTTTGATGACATTTTTGAGGTAATAATTCTTGTATGATGAATTTGTTAGATATTTATATTTAGGTATAAATCCAAATCTTATATTTTCCCGAGAATTGTGTAAATATGTCATATTTTTCATGTAGGGATCAAATGATTTTTTTCTTTGTATGTGATTATTTTTTTTGATGATAAAACCTTCAAATATATATTTTTACAATAAAGATATATATGTTATTTTTTTATATAAAATGTTTATGGTAATAAACATAGATGAAACACAAAACATTATTTTGATAATAAGTTGTTTGGATCCCATTTTTGATGTATAGTGATGATGGGTATATAGTTTATACATATATGGGATAAATAGTGGCAAATAGTAAGACACTACATACATTGGATTCCTTAGTGAGAAACCCTTTGTGGGTGATATTGATATTGATTCATAAAAATAAATTAAAATTAATAAAAATTGAGTTTGATTACATTATATGTCAAAAACAACCTATATAGTTTTTTATATAGCTTTGATGGGGAACTATTCATATTAAAAACACATGACTACACTTTAGAATTAAAGAATCAAAATTGGATGGGATTTTATCATGAACATGGATGTGGAAAAACTAGTATGGTTAGTCTATTAGGTTGGTGCCTACTAAGAAATGGTGCCCAAAAGTGGTAATCTGACTCACCATGTGATGCCTGATATGTATATGATGGAATCATAAATCTGTTATATTGGAAAATTATTTTCTATTTGGAATCAAAAAATATTATGTGGTTATATAAATACATGTGAAATTACATGGGATTTCATGATGTAAAATTATTATAGTGAGTTGGTATTGAGTTTGAGTACTGATAAATAGATTGGCTCAATACAATGTTTTGTATTGGGTATTGAGGGAAATATTAATTATAAGTAAAACTATATTTATTTTTATTGTGGTTACCAATAATTTAGTGTATCATGATGCAATATTTTTGATATAGGATTGAAATGGAATTGATAGATTCATATGGATTTGTTGAAATATAGGGGTAGAAGATATCTCTCTGGTGACCGTGACATGATTGGTATCCCTCATGGGTCATAGAGAGAATAATTGGGGGTTTATTTTGAAAATATTATATTAAAATATAGTGAGGCATTTTCTATGTATTAGGTGTGTGAGCCTGTGATTGATTGTATGTATCTCATTAGAGTATGATATGGGTTGTTTGACTTAGTATCACGGGAGAGTACACCTATTAGATTCTGTTTTGATCGATATTCCTAGTGAATAAAGAACAACTAGAGGGTTCAAAGATGTTCAGTATACTTGGGAAGTGGAGTGTGAGGGTTGAAATTATTTTCTATAAAAATACATGATGCATTAGTAAATGTGTGTGCTATTTACATGAATTGTCTTTTGTGTTCATGAATCATGAAATGACCATGTGATAATTTAGGAATGATTGGTTTTGTTGAATTCATATAGATATGATGGTTAGAGGGTTTTACAAGCATTAGAGATATTTCGAAAACCAAGGTTGTGAAATTGTGGGTTGTTTGGACTATTATGGTATGATTGAACAATTTTGTTCCATAGAATGGGTTGTTTAGATTTGGAAGAGGGTGGATTAGGAGGAGAAACACATATGGTATGCTAAAAACTTTTATTATCGATACTTGAGGATCAATGTATATGAAACCATATTTGGGGGATAATTCCATTGGATTTCAATGGGTGTGAAATTTTCAGTAGAATGAATTTTGGTTTATGTTGATGATGTCATTACTAATGGGATAGGGATGAGTTGTGATCAAATTTTCATGTCCTTTTTTGGTGATTAGTTGTAAAATAATTTACATTAATTATTTTTGATAGTAAGAAATATATGGGTAGTTTAGAATTGATTTCTAGTACCATGATGTGATGTTGATGATAATTTTATTGTTTGGAAAATTTAATTGGTTATGGATGCATGACTCACAGGTTTGAGGGGTAAAGGAATCTATGATATTAGTTGGTGGATGGTCGCGATGACTCTAGAAAACAAGTATGTGTGACGATTATACCTCATCTATATATTTGGATAATTCCATAAGTTGGATTCATATGGATTATTGGATGTAGTCCACATGTCGGCATTATGATCATGATGGAATTGGGCCAGTTTTGAGGTACAATAGTCCAAGTGGTGAGATTATGATAGCTAGAATTAATGTATGACTGCAAAACCGTGGAATGAAATTGAATTTTATGTTTCCAAATTGGTGTGGAGAATTCATAATACACTATTATTCAATTTTCAACTAATGTTTATTGATTTAGATTTGTTATATCACTAAGACATGTGAGACATAGCATTTTTGGAATAAGTCAGTCAATGGAGGACCACCTAATTTTTTAGTTTAGATTATATATATTATGTTAGAAGATACTCCAATCTTGCTAGTGAACTACTAGAAGTGTGTATTTGATAGATGATTTCCAAAATTGGAGTACAATGATTTGAAACTAGACTTATTAAATACAATATTATAGTTGAGAGACCCATGATCTTGGGAATACTTATGCAGATGACACTTTCGTGACTTTTGATATATGGGTGATATTTATCCCCATATCATTATTAGATATAGTAACCAACATGTATCATGGTTGGTTAAAAACAATGTTCCCTTATTTCTACTGTTATTTAGTAGGTGCTTGTTCAATGATATGTTGTAGAAAATTATGAGTTAGTGATGAATGAATGATCAAGTATGGTTGAGATTGAACTACATTCCATATCAATGTTTGGAATCATCTTTATTTGTAGATATTAATGACTTAAATTGTTATGGATGTCTGAAAATTATAATAAATTTGAATTTATGATATCGTATAGAATGTTCGATGATACCATTGTTCTATGCATGATATAGTATATTCCTTCCTCCTAATTAGGTTTAGCTAGAACATTGGATAAATTATCCAATGCATTAGTGTTAGCATTCAATGATGTGGAACATGATTGAATATGGGATCAAAATGGAACTACATCATTATTAATCTAACATATCCAGTTAGACGAGCTAGTTCTTCTTCTTCTAGGGAATATTCTCCATTAATAATCTATAACACTGTCTCTCAATCCCCTTCAATATAAAAGTAAGATATCAACAAATGTAGAGATTATTCTATGTTATATATAAAGGAATGGTATTCCACCTCATTGTTAATGTATCCTTCGAATAGTGAGAATGAGTTGGGTAAATTATCATTATCTAGACAAGGAAGTACAATCCTGATTCCAACCTGATTTGTACATGGATTTTCAATCCCTTATCGAATAATACATCAATAAGTGTAATCAAAATAAATCATTAATATCCATAGAGTTTTTTGGGCATTCAAAACCTCCTCTTCAGGATGTTTGGGTTCAAATGGTGTACATTGTGGGGAGTGATGTTTTTCAAAGTAGTATTCTAGGGATTTCCCTTTCACTACCATTTATGACCTCAACATAATGTTTTTTTGTTGTAGAATGACCACCCATTAATCCAGATTACCAGTCTACATGGGATGGACACAGATATACATGAGTAGAAAAATATGAGAAATGAAATGGACGTTGTGGTGCTTCATGTAATGCCTTAACATGTACAATGGAAAGATGAATTCAAAGAAGTTATTATTGACATGCCAGTAGTGGAACAAAACAGCATGAATTGTTTGGATGAGGTAGTAGCCACTCTTATCACTCCTCACTTCATTGTTATATTGGAGAGGACTCCAAGTGAGTATTCCATGGTATACACATATAATATGAGTTTACTTAACTCCCTTGCGAGCATCCAGACTAGTAGGTGTAGTAGGTACATAATAATACTTTTGTAGCCATCTTGGTACTCCCCATATTATTGATAAGACATTCATTTGTTCATTATTTTGATGAATAGAAGATGTTTACTTGCCATGATAGCTAGGAAATGAAAAATGTATTTGAGGTTCCCCTAGAGTCCCCTTATTTAATCAATATTCCTGATGATGAAATTTTTAAAAGGGTACTAGTCTATTTTGGGTTGACCTCGATGCTATAGTATTACCCCACAACGCCAAGGAATATAACAGATGTTACAAAGAATGTTCATTTAATAGGATAAATCTTAAGAATGTGTTGATTCATTATGTTGAAAATAGTTTGATTATGGTATATGTGATCACCTTGCTATAGGGATTTTAACACCACTTCTTCAACATTAAATTTTTCTATTTTTTCAAGGTATTTCTTAAATATAAGATTCATGGTGCACTGATATGTAGTTCAATCGTTCTTTAATACAAAATAATTTGTTGGATAAAATGATATCCCTTGGGTTACTCCAATGTGAGTTTCTTCCTCATATTTACTAGTCAAAATTATATAATTCTTCTATATATACACATCCATGAAGAAAAGGGATCAGAATCCCATAATTTCATCAAATAATAGTTCTATGATCGACAATGATAAATTTTAATTAGTGCATTGTCGATTAACTTCACTAAAATTGATGCATAACCCAATCTTTCCATTCTTCTTCTTAATCAGGTTAATGTTGGTGATCCATCTTGGGTATATCACTTCTTAGAAAAATATTTATTTGATTAATTTTTCAACATCCACATCTTAATTGGAAGTACAAGTGGGGTGTTTTCTATTGGTTTCCTTCTTGAATATTCAATGGTCATTGGGAAACCCCTAATGGTGTGTAACCACTTGTAGATTCAGTCTACAATGTTATGTATAATCCTAAAGAGAACATATTATTGTATCTTTAGAAATGTGATGTACATATCTTTCTACAAGATTGTAATCATGTCAAAATTCAATTTAGGATGTGGGTCTTCCTATTTTCTATGATTTACCTAAATGAGAACATCAATGTCGGTAGAGAAGAATTCCTCAAATATGTAAGGGTTTTTCCTAAGTTCATAATCTTCATCGACTATCTATATGTCTATAGAAGAATTTTTACTTGAAGACAACAACCTCAGTTACCTTTGTTAATATAAATGTGATAGAGGCAATGAGAAAAGAAATTATCACACCCTACATATATATTCATGGCAAAAAGATTATGGATTTGGAAAACATTTATAGTGTAGTTGGGGACATAACAATATTTGACATCTGGGATTAGGTCTATTGCCTTTACTGGAAATATATGGAGCACATAGTCATTGTCGATTATACTAAATGGACTCATGGGAGAGGTCCATAAGATGTTGAGGGATAAATCCTTTATATAATCATTCAAAATTTGTTTTTTTTACTTTCCTGTTATAGAATCAAACTTCAACATATGTGTATTTTCATGTCTTAAAGGGAGAACTATCACCATGTAGTATGCTACATTTACATTGTAGGGGTATTTCAATAATTGATGGAATTTATAAGGTACCACCACATTTTTTTTGATCTTGGAACTTCTAAGAAAAAACTTTTCTGTGGTGGATAGCAGGATATCCATAAAATTAGCATTAGATGTGAGATCCCAAAAATAAGATTTGTGATTTATATTCCCAAAAGGTCATTTATCACAACCATCATACACCAGAATTTTTATTTTTTTGGGAGACAAATACTCTCCACCAGACCATAAATGTCAGTTGTGCTGCATCAAAATCAGTTTTTTTACAAAAAAACATCTTCAATATGAGCACATATGATGTCATCATTATCGAGTGTACTTGACGAATATAGGGGTGTGATGTGCCTTGGATGACATTTTATTTGTCATTCACTGTTAATGAGATAATAACATTGAATTATATTGGAATGGTATCTAAACTATAGACCGTGGATGTAGTGACTTCTATCTCAATCTCCTATGGGATATGGATGTCTTTAAAAATTACTTCCAATAGTTCTTTTGAAAATTATATCACATCTAGGATTTATAGATTTTATAGGAAACTTCAATCTATTTCATAATTTCAAACTTTTGTGCCAGATAAAAACTCTTCCAAGGTAGGGATTCCACTTTTTATTTTCATCCCAAGCTAATTCATTTGAAGAAGATGACCCTAGTTCATTAGAGGAGTTTATGGGAGCAAATTTTTCTCGTGGAATTGGTCATGCTAGTCTTCTCCACCATCCAGGTTGATCAGATAATCATACCCCCACAAGGTGGTCATGCAAGATATAATGGACCAGACAAATACTATAGGGTTTTGAGGCACATCTATCTAATTGTTGGGATTGATGGAGTGCATGATCATAAATATCACCTACATATATTTCCCCTGTGTGTATATGCTCAAAATATTTGGTACAAGCATGCTTGTAAAACCCCATGTATCATTGGGTCAGGCACATGCAGTCTCATGATCCCCACTTATGTGTAGGGAACTCGTATAGTGAGTATTACTCATCATCGGACAAGGGAAGTATCAAGTGTAGTATGCTAATAGAACAAAATATGATATCTTTTCATGATGAGGGTTCTTCATGGTTGGGTGGTTCCAATTCTTCATACGATGTTGGTACAAAATATGCAAGAGTCATAGCATACATTGTAGAAGAATATGACTATTCTTATTCTTTCTATTCCTATTTTTGACTGTCATTTCCACCATCAGGATTCATATTCGATTTCACCTCCTAGTGTGGAGATATTATTGTGTATCATTGAAAATTTTATCTTTGGGTTTCATGAGGCTGATAAACTAATTTCCAAGTCATCCAAATTATTTAAATTCTATAAAATCTTGGATAGAACATTCAAATAATCACACTCCACATTAGAATGAGAAATGGTTATGAAGGTCACTTGTTTTTGGGAGTTACCCAACATCACCTACCAAAAATTGAAAATTGTTTGGAAAAATATCTTTAATGAAGAACCAGTCCTGATAGTTATGACCCATAATTCTATGGAAATGGATGTAATCATGCTGATCATGGAGGATGAACTCATTGGGCTTCTTGAACTAGGAAATCATGAACATTGTGTTGTCCATGGATGTAAAGAAATAACCAAAGAGTTGTTTATTTTGTATGGAGTTGGTTTTATTCATCCATTCCTCAAATAACGGGTGACCCTTTTCTCATTTAAGTATATTAAGAAAGTGAATTTGTGGTTGTTTCCTTTTGATTGGATGTTTTGGGTGGGTCATGACCATATTAGTATATTGTAAGGGAACTGATAGTTGTTTGAGAGTGATAACATTTTCCTCTTCCATGTCGATCATTTTCAACTATATTAATGGCACAATTCAGTATGAAGCTCTATTTCACTGAATAGTGTCTTCTAAATGTTGTTCCATTTCAACAAACACACATAACCGACATGGATACATCATTGGGATTAGAGGTTTCTACAACTTATCAGGGATATTTTCATCGCAGGGTCCCAAAAGTGTTCTTGTGATAGAGAGATAATGATTGAATATGATAATCCATTCCATATTCCTATGAATTAATAAGCCATCAAATTTTCACATTTCATGCAGTTCATCAGGACCTAATTTTTTTTTCATCATTATGGATTTGAACTGGAAATGGAATTGACGAAGAAGGTCATATCAACCAAAAATTGAACCTACTAGAAGGATGATTTACTAATCAGTGGAAGGATTTAAAAGAGTATGTACAAAAAAATCGTCATGGTCACCTCCTACTAATCTTGAGTTCCCCTTATCGAACATCATTATGATATGAATTTATTGATATGCTGATTAGGGTCTCCCACACCGTTAAAGGTAGAGAAGGTAGGGTTTTGAAAATTCAGTTGGGGAAAGTGGCACCCTCTCATTTGGGATATATATTCATCTAAGGATGCATATGCGCACATCCCCTTTACATAGAATCTATTTTTGTATCTATAGAATCAATGGAATTGATAAATGCTAGTGGTATAATTATCTAAGACACCTCCCTTCTACACAAATGGGAGAGGATTGGTAAGGTGGACCTATTTTCAACACTTGATTATTATAAATTCTTGTGAATACTGAATTATTTCCCTAGAGAGTGATATTTTATCACCATAATGAGGAGAACTAATGATCATTTTAGAATACCTCTTTAATATTAATGCCTTCATTGATACAGTGACGATCTGACAGTCAGATTTCGCACATTATGGTAGATCACCTATTGTAATATATATAGGAGTAGGGGTATTCACATCCATATAAAGATAACAACCCATAGGAATTATTCCCCTGAGTAGATCCTCAATGTGTTTTCTATTACTTTCAATCTCATTCTAATATTGTTCCATTCATTCCTCTAAGGAATAAATACATACTCCTCAGGGAGGTGATTGTTATACAGAAAAACATATCCATTTAATCATCACAAGGATCAACTATAGGGTTGGGAACTTTATATTTGATGGATCTGAGTTTTGAATCCCCCTCTTATTTCTTGTAAGTGCATCCATAACGAGTGAATCTAGATCCTCCTCTTAGGGTATGTTTTCTTAATTTTTTCCCCCTGCACCTACATCTTGATCCACCTTTTCTATTGTGTTAAATGTTAAAAAATTCATATAGGTGTATTAGGTAATGGTTATTGTTTATTTCTATTCAAATCTATTGGATGGATCTACACATCTGACATTAATATCATCTCTTAAACTATTTTCCATATAGGGAAAATTTGGATTTCAATCCTATAGTCTTTGATTCCATTTGTTATATGATCCTCCCATCACGGACTATGAGTAGTGATTTTGAGGGTCTTTCTCATCATGATTGTGGAAAGATCCCAAATTATAAGAGGTTTTTCTTATGGCAGGAGGGATGGATTTGACCCATTGAAGTTGGATTATTTTGTTTTAGTGACCAATGAGATTTGGCATTACCTAACCCCATGACATAACTGGAATAAATTTCAATATAGAAATCCATATCTAAGGGGTTGTACTATTAAATGGGTTTGTTAATGTGTGATTATCCATGCATTCTCCATCTAAAAATATGGATATATGATAATGATTTGGCTATAAATTTCCAAGTCCAAGTTATTTAATGAAGGCATGTATGTTGTATATTTTTTCAATGATTAAATGATTCAAGGACTCATTCCCTGGATATATAAGCATGGTCTACATGAAAACATAATATCCTGATGTTCTAAAGGTGACTATCATACCTTGGATATGGGAGGTAATGATCCTTCAATCATTGATGAGTTTCCCTCATATTTTTTTCATATATTATGATAAATCATCTTTTTATCACATCTGGGATCTCACTGTTGGAAATGGAAATGGTAAATGACACACTGGGGAGGTTGTTTCTATAAAACCTTGTCAATATCAAAATGTCTGAATTCTCATCATTAGACATACACATCTCAATCCTATCGGACCACACAATGTTTTTCATTTGGTCGTCTACTTACCAAAGTATAGATCTATTGGATGATGATGGGGAATTATATCTAGTTGACCCCTATGTTTTGAACTCCTCTCTATACAATGCAGTTTTAGTTATTAAAAAATCTTTATATAGAGGTTCCTAGGAATGTATATGATTTCCAGGTTCATGGTAGATATCATTATGTGGAGGTTTACTTGGAGAGATATTAAGAGTAGAGTCTGTATAATCCATCTCCATAATACCATGATGTGTACTATCATAGTAATGATGCTCTTATGCTTATGTCTAAGAGTTGTTAGAACCCAGTTTCATTGAGAATGTGTCTCAGAAAACCACTAGGACACTAGAATAGAGATGATTAGAGATATGATCCTTGCTCTAAATCATGGCTGAAATATGACAACCTACCTTTTGGAATTCTAAATGGATATGAGAAAACTATATGACTTCTTCAAGATTAGGATTCTAGTCACCTATTTATGTGAGATTTTGAGCCATCATTGGAGTAGTTGTTAGAGTATTCAAATGGAAATCATCATTATTAAAAAGAATAAGAGCCTATCTCAATCCATGTTCCATTCCTACATTGTGAGCCTTAGTCAGAATTGGGATATGACCCTGATTCTTATCCTTTTAGTATGTATCCAATATTTTTTGATAAGAATATGACCATGTGCTAAGGCATGTTCTGGTCTCACATAGTGATCCCTAGTCATAACATGAATATGAGATTAGTCTTGATAAGCATTCCTTGTCAGAATATTCCACAGAAACTCTGGTATGGAAGAATTGATACAATCCTTTTACTTTATGGCCTCACAAGGATACTGGTGTGTTTATTCATCGGTGAAAGTTAGAATATGATCTATTCATCTATTATCTACTGGAATATAATATTTTGATTATCAAATACTAATATGAGCTTGTCTAGAGGCATGTTCCTTTATCACTTCTCGATATTCTATCAAAACGAGATTTTGATCCTAATATAGAGACATTGTATCAGGTTAAAAGTTCTTTCAATAGAAATATGAGACCATCTAAAGGTATATGCCACAATCACATTTTGATCTCTGGATATAATTATGATTTGACATCGTTGTAATAAAATTGGAATTTTCCACCCATATATTTGGATATGAATGATCCCCTATCCCGAGACACATGTCACTCACACATGTTGAGCCTAGATTGGAATTAGAATAGGATCTTGGTTTGATAACACATCCTTGACGAGAATATGATGATAATCCTCATAGATAGAAGCATGAAAGCTATACTACTCCAGAGAAACAACAAGTTCATACTGATCAATGTGTTGCGCTACGACCACTATAGTGATAGGAATATGCACATGTCCCTATATCTATTACAATGCTAAAATATAACAGAAAAGTTATTCATATTTTTAAAAAATGTAATGAAACCCAACCAACTGTATGTAAGAATGTAAGCCTATACATTTTCAATCTTCAATATGTACTATAATATATCTTCAATTGAAGAATGATTATGATCCCACCTTTTCGCTATATATTCCACTAGAATATGAGAATTGGATTCATACATGAGGGTAGGAATATGGGCCTCACCCATGATCATTGTATGAATGTGTTAGTGGCCTTCTTAAGAGTGAGAAATGATATGATATTGATCACTTGTTATCAATAGAATATCCCAATAGACATCATCAGTAAGAGTGGGGATATTATCCAACTCATTATCATCTAGATACTCCTATTCATGTTGTGGCTTCCTTGTATCCAATTCATGGGGATCATAGCTTGATGTGTTTTTGGTGGTACCATTAATAGGTAACTAACGGACACCGAAGGGATGATGTAGGTAATGGTGGTACATGGGAGCTCTCATCATCAGCCCTTTATTTGCAATAGATCCATATTTGACTTCTTTATCCACCTTCATTAAATACTAAAGGTATTGATTATTTTACATCAGTTAGAAGATTCCACTGAAATTGGATATGGAGAAAAATTCTATTTTTTACTATATATCCATTTAGATTGTGTATACCCATCCATTTTAGGATTTAGAGACACTTGCAGGAAGCATCAAGGGTCATGATCATACCAAATCGATGATATTCAAATAAAACCTCTCTTGTCACTTAACATTGATTATGTCAGGTGTGTGAGGTCATTTTGGGTTTCGTGGGGGTTGCATCCATATATTACTTCCCAGAACAATCACTAGATGAAAAAATTATCTCCATCCAGGTGTTTTTTGTGATAATAGTATATGCAGTAATGACGTAAAAAGGGAATAAGGTCACCAATCAGTGCATCATTATAGGCATGATAAATTCTCAATTAGATATACATGTGTAACAAGGGTTTCTATTCTTATTCGTGATCAATCTATTCTAAATGTGTGAATTTTTCAAAGTGTTTATGCACTTATTTAGTGGGTACCCCAACTATAGAGGATCAACTATAAGATTTATGGCTTGTTCCCCACTTTTGTGTGCATATTTTATGAAAACAATGGGTCATGGAAAATGGTTAACCCACAATTTTTATTTTTTTTAGATTCACATTTGTTTATCTATTTATTTCAATAATTAAGATAATAAGGACCACCCATGCGATATAAACAAAATGATATTAATAAAATATTATCGTCTATCCTTTTTATATTTTAAAGGTTATGGAATAATTACTTGTTTTCTTTTTGTGTTCAAAAATATTTTTCATCAAAAATATGAGGCTATCTTGACCCAAAAAACTAATTATTCGGGATCAATGTCATGTAAAATCATTGATTTTAGGTTTAAAATTTTTTATCTTATAAGGAAACTCCAAATTTCTCCACATCCGTAACATTTTACAGACCTTCATTCTAAAGGTAGGTGGTTTGTTATGGTTGTAGACATAAAGACACTCAAGAACTCACATTGGTTGAGAATATGGTATGCCAGGCTAATCACACCCATTTTGGGGAGACTGTTTTCTACTTTTTGACTACGATATAGATTTAAGATAACTTTTTAAAAATCTCCCAAATCCCAATATAAGACCTGCTACCCTAAACAATGTTCATATGTTAAATAATTTTTATCTAATGGGGGATCATATTTGTGAATCTTACTTTATATATATCAATGGGTTTTCGTCCATTTCTCATTGTTGTGTAGCTTCTAATATTATGAATCCTCATAACCAAGCACTTTGGTGTTTTTTGTCATAAAGGTAGGCGAAAAATATATTGAGGATGGGAATAAGCCAATACATGGAATCAAACATATCCTTTTTTATCAGAGTAATAAAAAACCATGTAGTTTATTAAACCTATTTAGGTTACCCTCATATAAAGATGATATATATGGAAGAACATGGGAAACCGATATTAAGCTCTAGCCTTAGGGAGGAATCCTATATTTCAAGGATATGGAAGGAATCATAGTTATTTCATTTAGTCATAGGCATGGGACATTACCTGAGGTATATACCTATTTATGGGGGAAGTTATGTCAATCCATTGACCATGTATTACACAATGAGATTTCTTTGGGTGGTTGAGACTCATGACTCATATGATTTGAACATTGATACTCCCCAAGAATATGTGGTCCAGGCTTGACGTTGGACATAATAGATAGAAAGTAAATAGCCTCACCACATATGTGTGTGGGGATTATGTGATGGCGCAACCCATTAGATGTTCATTATGGAACTCAATCCAAATAAAGGTATATTACATATCATATTTATAGAAGGAATCAGATTCATCAAAGTTTTTTTGAATTCTCAATCACCTAGTGGGTGAGGAATTACAATCATCCCATTGGAGAGATTGCATCTTAATGGTTGGAATATCAAAGTCATGGTCAGGATTAAATTGAGTTGGATTCCTATTTGATATTAGTGATTTATGATGGAATCTTGCATATCCTAGTCAAGTAATAAATAAAATTTCACTTGGTTTGGTTGATTCCTCAATATGATGGCGGATGAGGAAAGATGATCATCCCATGGGAGTGATTATATCCTGATGGTTGGAATGTTAGAGGCATAGAAGGGATTACACTACTTTGGATTCTTTTATGTTCTTGGTACATTATGAATTCATCCTATGAATCTTTGTAATGTACATAGTCATAGTTCTCATAGTTTAGTTTACTCCTCAATTTGTAGTTTGAGGAAGAAGGATGATCAGCCCATGGTAGTAATAGGGCCCCAATAGTTGAAATTCTATAAACATGTGGGAGATTACACTAAGGTGGATTTTTATTTGAGATCAAGAATTTAAAAATGATTCATATTTATACAAACTATTTAATGAATTAGTGTTATCATAGTTTATTTTGATCAAGAAATACAAGATGAGGCAGCCCTGATGTGGTGGACATATCATTTTATGATACTGATTGTGGACAACTTGTTGAGGTTTCCCATGACTTGGTAGGGGAATATAGCATAAATGATATGATCAATGAATTTCATAAACCACATATATGCTATTCTTGTTGTGATAATCAATGGATAGGAAGTAATTTGTCTCACTTCTTATGGATTTAAGTCTTTTTTACTAGGAAAACCCTTTCAGATATTTAATATGGGGCTCGTTCCATAGGAAGGATGCTAATGTTTTAGCGTTAAATATAAAATTAGAGAACTCATAGTCTAGTTTGATTTTTTCTTACACCCAATGGATTACCTAATATACCCACTGGACAAGGAAATCATCTTCTGATCCATCTGATTTATGTGGAATTGTTGTATGGATGACAAGTCTAGTTTTCTACACCACATTTCATATTTACAATTGTATTATTTAGGTGGACATGTATGGAGGATGTCAAAATACCTATCCATTTTTTCCAATGGATTTAATATGATCTACATTGAAATTTCTTGGAGTCATCGTGAGACTGGGATGACATGTCATGGTATCATTGTGAAACTACGAAGAACTGATTAGAGGGAGCCATGAGATCTATTAGGCAGACCTGGTGTGTTGCATAGTACCTTACTAACATGCACAGATTTCACAAAATAACAAGGTTCAAATATCTCTTGGGCATCACATGATCTAGATGGTGAGCTCGATCAAATTTTATTGGGTTGAGGGACATGCCCATAGGGAATTTTTCCAACTGTATGACATTTACTTCTGTCATCATGAAACCAAGGTGACAAACATTGAAGGTGCCACAGATCTGGATGGAAATACATGAAGGCTCTACAAGACCCATTTTTCATACACTCATGTCACCACATAACCTGAGATACATCTGTAGAGGACATCACATGATCTGAATACTGTACTATGTGGGCTTCTTAAGGATCAGGTGACATGTCTAGAGTATGTCATGTGACTTGATTGAGACGTATGGTGGAAATCACATGAAAAAAATGGTATGTTGAGGGGGGTTACAATACTTAGGGGACAAGTCATTATGCTATCTAATGATCTGGATGAATTATTTAAAGAACATATAGATCAAGAAATCTATCATTTCATAATTATCTCAAATATATTATTTTTTATCATTTTAATTTAATATTTTCAATATATTTATTCAGTGTTACCTAGTTTAGGTCTTGTGTGATTCAATATAAATGATGGATTTCCTTCGCATGAAACTTTAAAATCCCCTAGAATGATTTGATGTGATGATGTGATGTTCCCATGAATACTTCCAGACAACTATGGTTGTTACTCATATTTTCCATAGTGGAAAACACTAAATTTCATGAGATATGACACTATGATATTCCCTCCTTGATGCATGGGTGCATCATTGTATTCATCCAATGCTGATTTTTTTGCTAGGGTGGGGGTGGGGTGGGGTTGATGCCTCTCCATCTTGATTAGATGATTCCTTGTGTGGCATTTTTCTCACAGCTCCATGCTCGAGTCAGGGGATGGATTTGATGTTACACCCTTCACATGATCTTGTAGTGGGTGTCCCATAAATTTCAAAAACCACAATACCATATCTTACACACCCCATATAATGGATTTTTTAATATGAAATGGTTATTTGATAATCATGTGGACATTCCATTGGTATTTTGAAAATTTCAGGGTTACATTTCTGTGGAATATCGCAAGATCAATATCCCAGTTGAAATGTATTCTTCTGATCTGGGATGCTTTTTCCAGGACCTTGCACAAGATTAACATGGTTTAATGGGGGTCATCATGTGATAAGGTTTTATTGTAGAGGGAGACCTAATTTCCTATAATGTATAACTATTATAAAATAAATTCATTATATCATACCCTCATAAGAATCTTTCATCAGTCCCTATTTTGTTTCTTGTTTATTTCACAAAGGACAGGGATTTCATGAATTAACATTAGTCTTTTCGAAGACATACACTATACTTATTGGTGATGCATCATGTGACCATTCATGGGACATATAGTGATTCATATCTTGAGCATAGACAACCCTTATATTTTTCATTGGGGTAATAGGGGGAGTGCACGACATTGGGGACATGTACAAGTTTTGTCGTTTGATGAAGGTGACATACCAGCATGCTATTTCACTTCAAATAGGATATTTCATCAGGGAATCCATGGTGTCTTGAGAAACACATGGTTATGTTTAATGATGGTATACTATAGAATGAGGCTACCTCATTTTGTATATTTTTCTCCTTATTTACCATTTTAGGTGCCCAATGACTAACAAGTCATTTGATCCGTAGGAACTCATATTCCAGATATCACATGACCAAATAAAGTCTTGGAAACCTTCATATTATATTAATATCATTTCAAAATGGTTTAGTGGAATATAATACTAATTATGCTCTGTACATGAAGCATATCTATGAATATATGAAGGACATACGATCATTTTTCCTATTTTAGGTTACTCGATCTTCATGTCATGACCACATTTTCTTCCTTTTAATTATTTGGAATATGATAAATATATATCAGGTGTTACATTCCTTTTGGATTATACAATTCTCATTTGGATGGATTCAACATATATAACTCCCTAGAGCACACATACATTGATAATATTTTTTTCATACACATTCAATGGATGTAAGGCTAGGAAATCAATGCATTTTGGCCTTCCATAATAAGGACCGTGCACTTTCTACCCAAAATATTTATTCCTTACAAAAATAATATTAATTTCATCTTCAATGAAGAAGACAATTATTCATAGGTTATCCATTCAAGGAAACATAATGAAATTATCTAATCATTTATAATAATGAATATAAATAGGCTTCTAAGCATTATTTATGGTTAATTATTCCAGGATGTGCATTAGATATTCTACATGTTCTGCTACTTTTAAATTAAGATTTTATAATAACTATATTGTATTTACAACATTAAAATATTTAATTTGTTTTTTTAAATCAAACTAAAAATATTTAAAAACACAAGTTACACTACCTAATAATATAAAAACAATAATTATAGGTAAAATCATAATGCACATTCCACAAAATATAAAAAAAAATTCTTGAATTTACAAATCAATTATCTATAACAAAAGATCACTATCCCATTTAAATACTCCAATTTCATACATTTAAAAAAATTTCTTATCACCAAATATTAATAATTAAAACTGCAACAAGTTATTGTCATTTTACCACTATTATGTAATTCATAGAATATCGATCATTAAATTTTTTCATATAAAGAGTGATTTCAATAATCAAGTCAATAGTATTAATCAACATTATGTATTTACTCACAAGGTAATTATAATATCATTGGATTGTTGTTATTTATTTCATCATAGATTTATAATTATTAGAAAAATATTAAAATTATAATTCAATTGATAACATCATGTAATAAAAACCTTACCTGATGTGATTTTCTAGCTTTCATAAAAAAATATAAATGGTTGTATAATGATTCTGGATGATAACATTAATATAATGTATGTAAAAAATAAATCTATATTTGTTGTTCAATTTCCCTAATTTCAAATAATAATATTTATATTAAGGCCATTCAATATTTTAAAATAACTATCATAATAATAAAGATGTGAAAATCAATTCTCACACTTAAATAATTTCTTATTTTTAATTAATATTAATTCTTTATAAAACACATGGTAACATCAAATTTAAATATATAATTTCATTATTTTGAATTAATTTTTTTTAATTTCATCATGTTATTATCCATCCCTTTATTTAATTTTAAAGATTATGATAATATTATTAGTAAATTTAATGTGATTATTATCATAATCTTCTTCCATTTAAAATATATAGATCATTACATGCATTGGGATGATCCCTTGAATTTAATTCAAAAACCCAAAATCATTCTTTTACATAGATTACAGAAAAAATAATAGATATAGAAATCATATATGCTACATAAAATATAGAGCCTAGATGTTCCAAATTAATTTTAATACACTCAATACATTTTAGAATGGAAGAAATAGGTTTATAATAGTACAAACACAGGAGGAAAACCAGAGTATCCCAGAACAACTATGAAACCATAAATGATTCAACCAAAATATAAAAATTTAGGATTATGTTCCAATGATGAGGGGTTGAGAAAGTGGATGGATGAGATTGAATCATATACAAGATTGAGTCACGATGTTTTCTTTTATAAAATAGGTTGGTGATTCCATTTTTATACACACAACAACCATGAATTGATATTGTGATATAATTTTCTTTTAATTTCCCCTTTTCCACCATAAAACAAGATTCAATGTTCCATTATTTAAATATCATAATTCATTAATTTTTGTTCTATTTTCGGACTCTATGATAAATTCATTTAAACCCTTTTAATTATACACTATTTTTAGACATTATTTTTAAATTTAGTTTAATTTTTTAAAATTGCATAAAATACCAATTTATTACTTTAATTATTTAATATTTCATCTTATATTTACAATGTACATTATTTTCCCATTTACCCATCTTTCATCCCCAAATCATTCTTCTTTAATCAATTATGATTATTTCCTATTTTTTTACAACAATTTGAATGTATATATATATATTAAATTATTTCTTATACATGGAAATACATATTAATTTCTCCTCTGGAAAGGAATGTTATTCTATAACCATAAGAATCCTGATTTTATATATTTATATGACATTGGAATATAAGTGTAATCATAAATGAAACCTCTATAGATATGAAAATACTAGGGAGGCATGGGGATAATTTTGTTTAGATGCATCACACCATAGCCCATTTGGCACGTGTTATGATGATTTTTGTGGGGGGGTCAATCAATCTACCTTGGAATGATTATCATTGACCTGCAGATGTCTCCCTATGATGAATATAGTTACGAGTGTTGGGGCCTCTACTTAGGGAATGTCAAACTGTGACCATGAGGGTTTATGCTTTATCCTTTGTCATTTTTTTATTTTCAGAAGACATTTCATTTTGGGGTTTTCCCCATTTTATATTTCGAGGAGAATGGGGTTATTAGTTGTATATGTTTATCCAAATAAATTTCTCTTGTTCCTCCCTTCTACTCCCTTTTATGAGGAGTGATTCATAGGTGTTACCCAAGGAAATTACAAGAATGATCTCCCCCTCCCTATTTCCATTATGTTTCCATTTATCCTTATAATATAAGATAATTTGGGAGAATTTTGTGTTTATAATTATAGAGGATCATGGTTTAATCATTTATAAATAATATTAAATTATCACATGATGGATATAGGATGTCCATATATGAAGATCACATACCATTTCTCATTTTTTTGTTCGATATAATTCAAATGGTGAATTTTTTATAGGATTTGTTTCCAATTTTTTAGTGAATTGGAATGTGAGTGGATATAATGTTATATGATTTTTTTCATAGTGATGTCAGGGGAATTCCACAGGTAATTATTATGTCATTTTTTGAGTTTTCAGTGAGTGGTAACATACACGTGTGTTTTTAAAAGATTATGTGTTATTTAATTAAATTAAATTTTTAATTGTACATTGTTATCATATACTATTTATAAATTATGGATTTAAATTATTGTTCCATGATGATATGAGCTTTTAAAATGTATTGGTTGTGCTTAGGAGATGATGGATATGATTTCATAAAGTGAATAACTTTGAATGAGGCGGGTGGTTATTGAAATTAATCATAAGGATCATAAATTTCAATTCACATCATGTTTTGTAATATCAAATTACATATTCATGACTGAAAATTAATTAAATTAATTATCCCATAAAATGGTTATGAATAGGAACAATGTGTCAATGTCCCGGATAGACCTTGAACACCATATTGAGGTCTCATTCACCTATGGCGGTGGACATAATATGAATCATGTGAGTGGGATAAAAGGATACTAGTGCGATATAAATGATTTAAATGGAATATATAATATAGTGGATATGTCCCTTTAGTACCTTCAATGTGGAGGTGGTGTGATGGAATAAAAAATGGATGGTATTGGTCGAAGGATATCAAAAATATTATGGTTCTTTATGGACTATTTTTTATATGACTGTCATGTGGGGATTAGTTTATCTCATCTACTAGTATGTGTGTGCATCCAAATAAGGGTTTAGGGGGAATGGCTATGGGTAGGTTTGGTTAGAGTAATAACATAATTTTCCATGGGAAGGTAGATTGATGTTAAGTCGGTAAATAATGTTTTAATTACATCAGTTTACAAGTTTTTATATTGTATATTCTTGGAAAAAATGAGGAATTATATTTCATTGAGTGATTGGTTTTTATTATTTGAATCTATGTGGTGAGAAAGGAATCGACACTACGGGAAAAATGGGTAATTGCGACGGGGATAAATCCCGTCGGAAATAGCCCCGTTAAAATCTTATTTGGGATGGGGGTATTTGCTCGTCGCAAATAAGTAGCCTTTTGCGACGGGATAGCTTTCCCCGTCGCAAAAGAACTGGCGCGCTTTGCGCGCCAAATCACAGGAAACATATTTTCGACGGGCGGTTATTGCCCGTCGCAAATAACCAGCGGCGGTAAAAGGTATTTGCGACGGGAATATTCCCCCGTCGCAAATAGTATGTCGACAGGTGGTTATTTGTGACGAGTCCCGTCGCAAATAACTATTTAACCGTTGACCGTAATAAATGATGGCTAAGGTATTTGCGACGGGTACCGTCGCAAATAATATTATCTGCGATGGGTATCCCGTCACAAATGGACCAGTCGCAAATAATCTAATCTATAAATACCCCCATCCGTTTTTTTCAATTCATTCTCAAACTCCATCTTCTCCTTCTCTCAAAATTCTATTTCTAGAGTTCAACGTTTCTCAAGTTTATTTTTTTTCCGGAGTTGATATTGATGTTTTCAAGAACGATCAGAGATCAACCTCAGATCAATTTTCAAGGTATTTATGTTCATTTTAATTTAATATTTATTTTAAATTTTTTATTAGTTTCAATTATTCTTAATTAGTTGTAATTTAATTTTGTTTACATTGTTTTGTTACTTAATAAATTTAAATTATTAGTATTGTTCATAGTTAATGGTAATTAGGAATAATTAGTAATAATTTTCAATAATTAAGAATAAATATTAATAATTAGTAATAAATACCAATAATTAGGAATAATAACATTATTACATTATTAGTATATTTTATTATTAATATTAAAATAATATAATTTTTTATATTATATACAATTCTCCTTTCATCTGTGTGTTTTCTGTCTCCACATGTATTATTTGTATGTGGAGACAGAAAACACACAAATGAAAGGAGAATTGTATATAATATAGAAAATTATATTATTTTAATATTAATAATAAAATATACTAATAATGTTATTATTCCTAATTATTGGTAATTATTCCTAATTATTGGTAATTATTCATATAATTACTAATAATTAGGAATAATTACCAATAATTGGCAATAATTAGGAATAATTACTAATAATTAGTAATAATTACCAATAATTCGTAATAATTACCAATAATTAGTAATAATTACCAATAATTAGTAATACTTACCAATAATTCGTAATATTTTCCAATAATTAGTAATAATTACCAATAATTAGTAATAATTAGTAATAATTATCAATAATTATTAATAATTAGTAATAATTAGTAATAATTACTAATAATTACCACTAATTACTAATAATTAGGAATAATTACCAATAATTCGTAATAATTAGTAATAATTAGTAATAATTAGTAATAATTAGTAATAATTAGGAATAATTACTAATAATTACCAATAATTAGTAATAATTTCCAATAATTAGTAATAATTACCAATAATTATCAATAATTACCGATAATTACCAATCATTAGGAATAATTATCAATAATTAGGAATAGTTACCAATAATTAGTAATAATTAGGAATAATTACCAATAATTACCAATAATTAGTAATAATTACCAATAATTAGTAATAATTACCAATAATTAGTAATAATTACCAATAATTAGTAATAATTACCAATAATTAGAAATAATTACCAATAATTACCAATAATTACAGATAATTAGTAATAATTAGTAATAATTAGGAATAATTACCGATAATTAGTAATAATTAGTAATAATTAATAATAATTAGTAATAATTACCAATAATTAATAATAATTAGTAATAATTAGAAATAATTACCAATAATTAGTAATAATTACCAATAATTAGTAATAATTACCAATAATTACTAATAATTACTGATAATTAGTTATAATTACCGATAATTTGGAATACTTACCAATAGTTAGTAATAATTAGTAATAATTAACAATAATTAGTAATAATTACCAATAATTAGTAATAATTACCAATAATTACCGATAATTACCGATAATTACCAATAATTAGGAATAATTATCAATAATTAGGAATAATTAACAATAATTAGTAATAATTACCAATAATTACCAATAATTAGTAATAATTACCAATAATTACCAATAATTACCGATAATTACCGATAATTAGTAATAATTTATAATAATTAGGAATAATTTGTAATAATTACCAATAATTAGTAATAATTACCAATAATTTCCCATAATTATCGATAAATACCAATAATTAGAAATAATTACCAATAATTAGGAATAATTACAAATAATTATGAATAATTACCAATAATTACCAATAATTATCAATAATTAGGAATAATTATCAATAATTAGTAATAATTAGTAATAATTACCAATAATTAGTAATAATTAGTAATAATTAGAAATAATTACCAATAATTATTAATAATTAGTAATAATTAGTAATAATTACCAATAATTAGTAATAATTAGTAATAATTAGTAATAATTAGTAATAATTACCAATAATTAGTAATAATTAAAAATAATTAGTAATAATTACCAATAATTAGGAATAATTACCAATAATTACCAATAATTACCGGTAAATAGTAATAATTAGTAATAATTAGGAATAATTACCAATGATTAGTAATAATTAGTAATAATTACTAACAATTACTAATAATTAGTAATAATTAGTAATAATTACCAATAATTTGTAATAATTAGTAATAATTAGTAATAATTAGTAATAATTACCAATAATTAGTAATAATTACCAATAATTAGTAATAATTAGTAATAATTAGTAATAATTACCAATAATTAGAATTAATTACCAATAATTAGTATTAATTACCAATAATTAGTAATAATTACCAATAATTACCAATAATTAGTAATAATTAGTAATAATTAGTAATAATTACCAGTAATTAGTAATAATTAGTAATAATTACCAATAATTAGTAATAATTAACAATAATTTGTAATAATTACCAATAATTAGTAATAATTACCAATAATTAGTAATAATTAATAATAATTAATAATAATTACCAATAATTAGCAATAATTACGGATAATTACCAATAATTAGTAATAATTACCAATAATTAGTAATAATTCGTAATAATTACCAATAATTAGTAATAATAAGTAATAATTACAAATAATTAGTAATAATTAGTAATAATTAGTAATAATTACCAATAATTAGTAATAATTAGTAATAATTAGTAATAATTAGAAATAATTACCAATAATTAGAAATAATTAACAATAATTAGTAATAATTACCAATAATTACCAGTAAATAGTAATAAATAGTAAATAATAGTAATAATTAGTAATAATTAGTAATAATAAGTAATAATTACCAATAACTAGTAATAATTAGTAATAATTAGTAATAATTACCAATAATTAGTAATAATTACTAATAATTAGTAATAATTAGTAATAATTAGTAATAATTACCAATAATTAGTAATAATTATTAATAATTAGTAATAATTAGTAATAATTACCAATAATTAGTAATAATTACCAATAATTAGTATTAATTAACAATAATTAGTAATAATTACCAATAATTACCAATAATTAGTAATAATTAGTAATAATTAGTAATAATTACCAATAATTACCAATAATTAGTAATAATTAGTAATAATTAGTAATAATTACCAATAATTAGTAATAATTAACAATACTTAGTAATAATTACCAATAATTAGTAATAATTTCCAATAATTAGTAATAATTACCAATAATTAGTAATAATTACCAATAATTAGTATAAATTACCAATAATTAGCAATAATTACCGATAATTACCAATAATTAGTAATAATTACCAATAATTAGTAATAATTAGTAATAATTGCCAATAATTAGTAATAATTAGTAATAATTACCAATAATTACCAATAATTAGTAATAATTAGTAATAATTACCAATAATTAGTAATAATTACTAATAATTAGTAATAATTAGTAATAATTACCAATAATTAGTAATAATTAACAATAATTAGTAATAATTACCAATAATTAGGAATAATTACCAATAATTACCAATAATTACCTGTAAATAGAAATAATTAGTAATAATTAGTAATAATTAGTAATAATTACCAATAATTAGGAATAATTGCCAATAATTAGTAATAATTAGTAATAATTACCAATAATTAGTAATAATTAGTAATAATTAGTAATAATTACCAATAATTAGTAATAATTACCAATAACTAGTAATAATTACAAATAATTAGTAATAATTACCAATAATATTATTACCAAGAAAATAATAAAAAATTTATATAATATTAAAATTATCGATATTTGTAACAGGTTTTGCTTTATTCTCAACATATTTAATTCTTAAAGGTTCAATTTTTAGGTCTATCTCAATAAAAAGTTTGCGTCAGTCGTGTATGATGTAAACTCTATAATTATCCTAGCTTGAGTGTTTTTTCTAACAAATTATTCAAAACCAATAATGATTTTATATTTTATAGAAAAATATGGAACAATGAGGACATCAACAATCATTATTAGGTGACCGCATATGGATAAATCAACACAGAAATCCAAACGGTTCTGGTTTAAATCCAGTATATGTAGAGGGTGTGGAGACTTTTTTATCATTTGCGGCATCAAATTCAGAATTTTTTTTAGAAGGCAAAATAAAATTCCCTTGTAGAAAATGTGCATTGAGAACGTTTGACACGTTTGACAAAGTGGGGGAACATCTCTTACGTTTTGGTTTTCAACTAGAATATGTTTTTTGGTATCAACACGGTGAACGTAGTTATAGAGCAGGTGATACCAACTTGATTCCGGATCCATCCCGGTTTCAAGATTTAGTACATGATGTTGCAGGTTCATCTGTTCAACATACAGAAACTCCGGCTGATATAGCTTCAAATCCTGAGTTAGCACCATCTGAATTTTATGAGATGTTGAGGTCTGCTGAGGATGCATTATATCCTGGATGTAAGATGAGCAAATTAGAAGTAGTTGCAAAATTTATGGCTATAAAATCAGATAACAGAATGTCAAACACGTATTTTGACCAGATATTTTCTTTGCTTAAAACACTGTTACCCGAAGGAAATGTTTTTCCTGCAAATTACTATGAGAGTAAGAGGCTAGTTCGAAATTTGGGACTTACTTGTCAGAAGATTCATGCATTTTCAAATGACTGCATTTTATATTCTGGGGAAAATGAGTCGTTGCATAGTTGTCTCACATGTGGGAAACTGAGATATAAAGAAGGACAACACGAGAAATGTGGTTTGATTCCTGTAAAACAGTTGAGATATTGTCCGCTTACATCCAGACTTCAGCGTTTATTCAGGTCTAAGAATACAGCGACAATGATGTCATGGCATAAAGAGAATATTTCAACCGATAAAATCTTGAATCATCCAGCCGATGGTGATTCATGGAATCATTTTGATAGAGTGCATCCATCCTTTTCATTAGAATCTAGAAATGTTCGACTGGGCCTTTCCACTGATGGTTTCTGCCCGTTTGGATCTTATGGTAGTCAATATTCATGATGGCCTGTTTTTTTAACTGCGTACAATTTACCTCCATGGATGTTGATGAAGGAGCCATATATCTTTTTGACTTTACTAAATCCAAGACATCCGAAGAAAAATATTGATGTTTATTTGAAACCATTGATTGATGAATTAAATTTATATTGGAGTATTGGTGTCAGTACATATGATGTTGCAATGATACATAATTTCATACTGAGAGCAGCATTGATGTGGACAATTAGTGACTCCCCGGCTTATGGGATGTTATCTGGATGGAGTACACATGGTCAGAAATCATGTCCTTACTGTATGGGAGAGAACAAAGAATTTATTCTCATTCATGGAAAGAAACCTTGTTATTTTTACTGTCATCACAGATTTCTTCCAGCTGATCATCCTTTCGCAAATACAGATCTCATTTCAGAAAAGGAACAGTTGAAATGGATGGACCTCCAAAAATGCTATCAGGTTCGGAGTTAAAATCAGTTGTATTTTCATTACCTCCCATCACTTTTGGTCTCACAATAAACCAATAGAAAATTTATGGTTTTGGGAAAGAACACAATTGGATTAAACATAGCATATTTTGGGATTTTCCATATTGGTCTGATTTGTTGGTCTGACACATGTTAGATGTCATGCATATTGAGAAGAACTGTTTTGATAATTTTTTTCATACAGTTTTGGATAAGCCAGGAAAGAGCAAAGACAATGTAAATGCACGTTTAGATCTTGCCCAAATTTGCAGGTATAACGACCCATACTTTACATACATTGTTAATACTTCAAAATTGAAGCACACTTATTACAACATATGACAAAACCACAAAGGACCGTATAGGTATAGTGTCTTTAGAAACTGGGAAACATAAACAACTGGTTCATAAATATTCTACAGTGTCTCCCATTTATTTCATCATATCTAGGGTCCCTTTTAGCATATTCTACTTAATATCCATCTTCCTGACCTGGGGAAAAGAAAACATAAAAGGGTGAGCTCAAATGCTCAGCAAGGGAAAATAAAGGAAATAAAAATCATATCATATCTTTTTGAAAATCATAACCTGCAAAAGAGATCATAAAATCTTAACATGGAATAAATCATAGAAGTGAAAATGAGATCACCATAATCATAACATGAAACTTGAAACTTTGTGGCATGCACACATAATCATGGAAAATCATTTCCTGTTAGTCATGACTCATTTCCAAGACTATCTTAGTGGACGAAGTCCCTTTCTGAATCGAGTAACCCTCGTTTCAGTCCTGTTTCACTGAACCGGTATAACCTACCGTTCCAGCCCTGTCTATCTCATGAGATATAAAATCTTTACCCAATGCATTGGAGGGAGATATAGGTCCCACCCATCTTATAATGAATCCTTTCTTATGTGTACCACATAATCATAAATCATACATCATTTCATAACACATGTAACAACAATGGGATTCTTGAAACATCATGACATCATAAATAAATTCATATAAGATAAAGGAATTCATAAACATAATTCCATCACAACATGATCAAATCATTTTAATAATAGGGATAAAAACAGAACCCTTTACTATCTTAGATGGAAAATAATTTTGATAGAACACTTGAACTCCATTCTTGAGGAAAATATCCTTTCTTCTTCAAAAACACTTTTCTTTTCTTAACATGTCATACAATTATAAACTAAAAGAAGTTGATTAAAAATAAACTTTAAAACTTGTAAAGGAAGCTTCTTGGGAATAATGTTTTAAAAATCCATTCATTCCGTATAAGTTAAAAAAACATTCTTCGTACTTTTGTTGGAAAAGTCAACAAGTACCTCGTACGAAAAACGACAAAAGATTCCATTCTTATTCTTTACTAAAAACTCACCGAAGGGTAAAAATGGATTTAAACAATTTTAGGTGGATGGAAATAATATTACATATTGATGAAACATGGATGTGGATGATAAAATACACCCCAGTAAATACTTACGAATAAACAATCTCGGATAAAAATGAGATTGTGATATTTTCCCTTACCTTAGGTCCGATTTGCTTTGTACGTGTCTGAAGCTCCTGTATAATGGTTTAAATAATGTTATTGACTTATTCCAGAATCATACATATTTATATGATATCATATATGGTAATATTCTTAGCTTCTTGTTAGTAATATTTCATTGTTACTTGTTACTCGGGTCTTTATTGCCTTTTGTTCTTATGCGTGTTTTGCCGAATAAATTCTTATTCTTCTTTTAAGGTTATAGATAACTTATATCTAGAATGGTATTAGAGTAACATATATCATATTTATTAATTCAATTCATTTATATAATTACTATGTAATGATGATCATGTAGAACGAGTCGCATCACATCGTGGAGACGGTATTCCGTACGTACGCACGAGTGATGATATCATTCCTATGATCATGGAACTGTATTGGAGTATATATATATTATTTCAATATCAATATTACTTTATAATAATCATAAATAGTTACTCATTACACCATTATACCCATCCTTGTAAAGTGATGGTGGAAAAATAGATTACACCACGGCGTGGAGACGATATTCCGTACGTACGCACGCGCGGTGATTTCATTTTTCCGTAGGATGGATAGAAGGTGAATTAGGGTTGTTTCATATTTATAATAACATACCAGTATGTAAGTAACACTGATGTTATTACTTTATCATGAAACAACTAAAGAAGAAGAAGTTGAAGAAGAAAGAAATTGAAAAGATCGGTAATGGATATTACCTCTTCTTTGGAACGCCTCTTTGAATCCTCCACTTAGAGAACTAAGATTGGTCTTTGAAGAAGACCAGGACCTCTAGGATTATTCTAGGGAAGTGGAGAGCAGAAAATGGTAGGGTTTGGCCGAGCTTGAGTGCTCAAATTGGTGTGAGGAGGAGGGGGAGGAGGTTCCCTTTTATAAGGGAGGAGAGGGGCACCTTAGGAATACCTCAAAATATTATTTTATATTAATGTCAAAATCGGTTTATAATGGTTCCAAAGGGTCTTATTTCGAAGGTAAAGTGTGGATGGGTCTAAATACTATCAACCAATAAGATTTAGACAAGTTTAGGGTATTATTTTAACCTTATCAATTAGATTTAACTTTAAGTTAAATAATTTAACTTTTACCATGTCTTTTTGTTTTCTTTCACTATATGGTTAATACACTTACTATAACATGCCAAACGAACCCCAAATTGTTTATTATTAATATATATATCCTTATCTAAGCCATTTGGCCGAACCTTAGATTTTTAGGAATAAAATAACAATTAATAATATAATATTTTATTTAAAAACTATTTTGTGTCAATTTTGACACTATTTGATATATGATTTTTGTGAAAGTCATAACAGAATTATATGTTCGAACCAAGTTGATTAAATCAACACTAATATATCATAGTAACCTAGAAAATTTGTGTAATTCATAAAAAGTCTAAAATTACATTTATTTTGGTGTTTATAACATCAATTATGTCAATATTTCATTAATAAGATAATTACTGCATCATCATTGTGTCATAAATAAATTACATTATTTAATGTCTAAAAATTATAAATAAAATAAAATTATGTAGGAAAGCTTTTTAGCTTTCTAATGAATATTTATAGTCTAATTTAGCTTATGTATAACCCCATATTAAAAATGATTTACTTATTAAACTTTGATTTTAACTATTTTAACCCTTCTTTAAATAAATTAATAATAAATGTCCTAATCTAACCCAAGTGGGCCTAAATGGTCATATTTTATTCCTAAGGTTGTTTTTGGTCGAATTACACTTATCCAATAGAATTAGGACATGTGTTAGGGTAATAGTAATATCATATTTACCCTTAGTTACCCTATTTACTATTAACCGCGATAAAAATAATAAAAAGTTACTATTCACCAAAAAATTATTTTTATCTCATTGAACCACATTTTACTTACTGATATCAACCGTGTCTGTCGGATTTTTGAAATTTCATTCACAGAAGCGGTAAAATTAAGTTTTATGCAAAATTCAGTCTTTAACCTACCACTTAGTGGTTTCACTATTCATCAAAAATTGAAAGTTTTCAGAAACATACCAAAATTTCACCCTAGGCTAATTTCGGTATTCCGAATCCCAAAATGAAGTCCATTTTGAAAAATAAAATTTATAAAATTTCAAAAAGTTGTTATTACTATTCATAATGGCTAGTTTTAATAATATTTTAATAGCATATCGTTGTTTAGTGAAACTCGGTATTGCGTACAACGCAAGCTATCAAGGAAGGTCGCGATTGCGTGTAAGGTAAGCCAAGCAAGTGTTGTGTAGAAAAAGATTCCTTTGATGATTCATATAACATAAAAGTCTCGGGTGTTACATTCTACCCCCCTTAAAAAGAATTTCGCCCTCGAAATTCGTCACTTTGTAACAAACAGATGAGGATACTTCTCCCTCATCATATCCTCAAGCTCCCATGTAGCTTCTTCAAGTTGGTGGTTCCTCCATAAAACTTTCACCAAGCGAGTGGTCTTGTTTCGTAGGACTTTTTCGCTACGATCCAGAATCTCTATCGGCTGTTCTTCATAAGAAAGATCTTGCTCCAGTGGTACAACTTCTGAGCTGAGTACATGTGAAGGATCTGGTATGTACTTTCTCAGGAGAGATACATGGAACACATCGTGAACTTGAGAGAGATTCGGTGGAAGCGCCAATCGGTAAGCTACATTTCCAACACGATCCAGTATTTCGAAAGGACCGATAAATCTAGGGCTCAACTTCCCCTTCTTTCCAAATCTCATAACCCTCTTCCAGGGAGATATTCGTAAGAACACTTTATCACCCACTTCAAACTCTAGGTCTTTTCTTCGGTTGTCGGAATTACTTTTCTGTCGACTCTGAGCTGCTCTTATGTGTTGTTGAATAGATCTGACCTTTTCTGCAATTTCATCAATGATATCAGGTCCTAACAGCTTTCTTTCCCCAACTTCATCCCAGTAAGTTGGAGTCCTGCATTTCTTTCCATAGAGAGCTTCATAAGGAGCCATCTGAATACTGGAGTGAAAGCTATTATTATAAGAAAATTCCACCAAAGGTAGGTGTTGATCCCAACCTCCTTTGAAATCCATAGAGCAAGCTCTCAACATATCTTCTAGGGTTTGAATTGTTCTCTCAGACTGACCGTCTGTCTGGGGATGATAAGCAGTGCTGAAACTCAACTCTGTATCCAGAGTATGCTGAAGACTTCTCCAGAACTTCGAGGTAAATCTCGGATCCCGATCAGA
The DNA here is from genome assembly GCA_963277665.1 of Viscum album. Classification (NCBI taxonomy): domain Eukaryota; kingdom Viridiplantae; phylum Streptophyta; class Magnoliopsida; order Santalales; family Viscaceae; genus Viscum; species Viscum album. Next base: position 1,153,985,096 of record OY728153.1, on the reverse strand, counting down.
TATAATAGAAAGTGGTACTCTATGCAATCTTACCACTTCCTTTACATATATCCTGGCAAGCTGATCTAGAGAGAAATCCTCTCTAATAGCAATGAAGTGTGCAGACTTTGTAAGACGATCAACTATGACCTAGATAGCATTATTGCCTTTGGATGTTTTAGGAAGTCCTGTAACAAAGTCCATAGTGATGTTTTCCCATTTCCATTCGGGTATGGGTAATGGTTGTAACATACCCTTAGACTTCTTTCTCTCAGCTTTAACTTGTTGAAAAACCAAGCATCGCGAGACATATTCAGCAACATCTCTTTTCATGCCATCCCACCAGAAGTACTCTTTCAGGTCCCTATACATCTTCGTGCTTCCAGGATGAATAGAGAATGATGAACTATGAGCCTCATCCAGCAGCTCCTTCTTTAATTCGGGGATGGGAGGAACACAAACCCGATTCCTAAACTTTATTATCCCATCACAATCAAGGTTGAATTCAGGAACATTTCTCACCTTCTTTTGTAACTCGACATCTTCTTTCTGTGCCTCTTTAATCTTCGCATGTATAGATGGTTGAACATTCATTTGAGAAAGATAAGATTTTTCCCCTTCCATTATAATTCCAAGATCCATCCTTTGTAAATCCATAAATATTGGATCCTTTGTGATCCTCATCATTGATAAACTAGCATGGTCTTGTCGACTTAATGCATCTTCCACCTTGTTTGCTTTCCCAGGGTGGTAATGGATTGAGCAGTCGTAATCCTTAATCAGCTCCAACCATCTTCTTTGATGCATATTCAACTCCTTTTGTGTGAAAATATACTTTAAACTTTTATGATCAGTATAAATATCACACCTTTCACCATAAAGGTAATGCCTCCAAATCTTTAATGCAAATATTACCACAACCAACTCCAAATCATGTGTTGGGTAATTTTGCTCATGGATTTTCAACTGTCGTGAGGCATAAAATATCACCATATCATTTTGCATAAGAACACACCCCAATCCCTTCTTGGATACATCACTGTAGATCAAAAACCTTTCTCCACTACAAGGTAGTGTGAGCACAGGTGCACTGGATAACCTTCTTTTCAACTCCTTGAAATTCTCTTCACATTCTTCCGTCCATACAAACTTAACTCCTTTCCAAGTCAACTTGGTGAGTGGATTAGATAATCGTGAAAAATCCTTTACAAAACGTCAATAATATCCAGCCAAACCAAGAAAACTTCGGATCTCAGTTACTATTGTTGGTCTTGACCATCTTTCGATAACCTCTGTTTTTGCTGGATCCACAGATATCCCCTCTTTTGAGATTATGTGACCCAAAAATGCAACTTTTTGAAGCCAAAATTCACACTTGGTAAATTTGGCATAAAGCTTCTCCTTTCTCAGGGTCTTCAATATAATTCTCAAGTGATCTTCATGCTCTTCCTTGCTCTTTGAATAGACAAGAATATCATCTATAAAGACTACCACAAATTGATCAAGATAGTCTCTAAAGACTCTATTCATTAGATCCATGAAGATAGCAGGGGCATTAGTAAGGCCAAATGGCATCACTATAAATTCATAGTGTCCATACCTTGTACGGAAAGCCGTATTTGTTATATCCTCCCTTTTGACCCTTAATTGATGATACCCTGAATGAAGATCAATCTTGGAAAAGTATTGAGCTCCGCGTAGTTGGTCAAATAAGTCATCAATGCGTGGGAGAGGATATTTATTCTTGATAGTGATCTTGTTAAGTTCATGATAATCAATACAGAGTCTCATTGATCCATCTTTCTTCTTAACAAATAGAACAGGTGCTCCCCAAGGTGACGCACTAGGGCATATGAATCCCTTATCAAGATTCTCTTGGAGTTGCTTCTTCAATTCCTGCAACTCAATTGGGTCCATTCTATAAGGTGTCTTTGAAATTGGCAAAGCGCCCGGTACGAGTTCTATTGAAAACTCAACTTCAAGATTTGGTGGAAGACCCGGTAATACCTCCGGAAAGACATCATCAAACTCCCGTACAATGGGCATATTCTTAATCATGAGTTTCTCACCAACCATTTGAGATAAATAACCTTCATTTAGTGGAATCAATACCCATAAGATGGAAGAAATTTCCACTGGAAGGTTATGTTCGTCCTTGCATTGATAGACGATCGTAGATTGATCTGGAATATGAAATGTGACTTCCCTTCTTTGGAAATTGATATGAGCTCCATGTAGAGAAAGCCAATCCATGCCAAGAATCACATCAAATTCCACTAAAGGAAGGATCACAAGATTTGCAGGAAGCACTTTCCCACAAACTTCGATAGGAGAAGAATTATAAACTTTTGATGCGACTGTTGTGCCATTAGGTGTTGTCACAGCTAACTCAACATCTAATTGTTGTGGTAGTACGGTGATACCCTTAGAAAATTTTTCAGAAATAAAAGAGTGGGTGGATCCAGAACCAATAAAACATTTGCTACTTTAGATTGGATGGTAAGTGTACCTTTCACCACTTCGTTATCGTACTCCACATCGCTAATAGAAATTGCATGTGACTTTCCTTTGTCTTTAGCCTTAAGATTTTGTTGACGTCGACCATCATCATCAACCCTTGGATTTGGGCATTGATTGGCATAATGCCCCATCTCCTTGCACTTGAAACATTGAAGTGTAGTAGGTTCATTCTGTGTATCCCTTCCTTTTTTTGCATCATTAGACATCTTCTTCCCATTATCGCGGCATTCAAATTCACGATGACCTTCCTTTCCACATTTAAAACATTTACTTGTCCCTTTAAGACAACTCCCTCCATGTTTCTTTCCACACTTTGAGCATAAGGGAAAGTTCATCTTCTTTTCAGTGTGCTCTTTAGATTTTCCTTTGAATTCCATCTTCCTCTTCTTATCAATCCCATGTGACTGATGGGTTACTCCAATCTCCATCTCGACTTTGAGAGCACATCGAACGATTTCCTCGTAGCTATTGAAGTCCCTTATGGCTAACACCCTTCGAAGAATTAGTTTTAAGCCACTAAAGAATCGATCGATCTTACTCTCAGGTTGGATAATAATACCAGAAGCGTACCTTGCAAGTCTTGTAAAATTTGCTTCATAGGTACCAATAGATTCATCATCCCTTTGCTTCAGTTCAAGAAAATCTTTCTCCATCTTTTTTTGGAGAATACGAGGGACGTACTTATTGAAAAATAAGTTCTTGAACTCATCCCATTCCATAGACTCAATTTCATCCCTTTGCCTCGTATTCTTAATAAGATTCCACCATTGATCAGCATCTCCTTCCAAATGATACACTGCTAGGATGACTTTATCATGTTCAGAACATTGAAGAACTGAAAATATCTTTTCAGTAGTACTAATCCATTGTTCAGCAACTAATGGATCAGTAGACCCGCTAAAAGAAGGTGGACGCTGCCTCATGAAGGATTCAACAGAATGTTGCTCCTTCCTTTGCTCGTTTGGAAGTCCTGCATGATTCATAGCTTGAGAAAGTTGTGTGAGCATGGCTACAAGATTTTGCATTCCAGCTCCCATATCATTTGGTTGCTCAGGGGGACAATCATTGCATTGCCCATCGCATTCCGCATTAACACGGTTCCTTCAGGTTCCAGTCATTGACTAAAACCAAGAAGAATAGTGTGAGAAACACTAATTATAATAGGAAAACCACATAATCAAGGATAAAATTTCACACTTAAGGTCTTATCCTAGGGTATTCATGTCCATTTCTAAAACACTAAGATTGTGTTCTATGCTTAGACTTATCCTTAGGGTTCTTACTAAGGCTTTCAAATCCTAGTTTCCAAAGGTTGACTATACCTTTCCTCTGATACCAACTATAACGACCCATACTTTACATACATTGTTAATACTTCAAAATTGAAGCACAATTATTACAACATATGACAAAACCACAAAGGATCGTATAGGTATAGTGTCTTTAGAAACTGGGAAACATAAACAACTGGTTCATAAATCTTCTACAGTGTCTCCCATTTATTTCATCATATATAGGGTCCCTTTTAGCATATTCTAATTAATATCCATCTTCCTGACCTGGGGAAAAGAAAACATAAAAGGGTGAGCTCAAATGCTCAACAAGGGCAAATAAAGGAAATAAAAATCATATCATATCTTTTTGAAAATCATAACCTGCAAAAGAGATCATAAAATCTTAACATGGAATAAATCATAGAAGTGAAAATGTGATCACCATAATCATAACATGAAACTTGAAACTTTGTGGCATGCACACATAATCATGTAAAATCATTTCTTGTTAGTCATGACTCATTGCCAAGACTATCTTAGTGGACAAAGTCCCTTTCTGAATCGAGTAACCCTCGTTTCAGTCCTATTTCACTGAACTGGTATAACCTACCGTTCCAGACCTGTCTATCTCATGAGATATAAAATCTTTACCCAATGCATTGGAGGGAGATATAGGTCCCACCCATCTTATAATGAATCCTTTCTTATGTGTGCCACATAATCATAAATCATACATCATTTCATAACAAATGTAACAAAAATGGGATTCTTGAAACATCATGACATCATAAATAAATTCATATAAGATAAAGGAATTCATAAAAATAATTCCATCACAACATGATCAAATCAATTTAATAATAGGGATAAAAACAGAACCCTTTACTATCTTAGATGGAAAATAATTTTGATAAAACACTTGAACTCCATTCTTGAGGAAAATATCCTTTCTTCTTCAAAAACACTTTTCTTTTCTTAACATGTAATACAATTATAAACTAAAAGAAGTTGATTAAAAATAAACTTGAAAACTTGTAAAGGAAGCTTCTTGGGAATAATGTTTTAAAAATCCATTCATGCCGTATAAGTTAAAAAAAACATTCTTCGTACTTTTGTCGGAAAAGTCAACAAGTACCTCGTACGAAAAACGACAAAAGATTCCTTTCTTATTCTTTACTAAAAACTCACCGAAGGGTAAAAATGGATTTAAAAAATTGTATGTGGATGGAAATAATATTACATATTGATGAAACAGGGATGTGGATGATAAAATACACCCCAGTAAATACTTACGAATAAACAATCTCGGATAAAAATGAGATTGTGATATTTTCCCTTACCTTAGGTCCGATTTGCTTTGTACGTGTCCGAAGATCTTGTATAATGGTTTAAATAATGTTATTGACATATTCCAGAATCATACATATTGATATTTTATCATATATGGTCATATTCTTAGCTTCTTGTTAGTAATATTTCATTGTTACTTGTTACTCGGGTCTTTATTGCCTTTTGTTCTTATGCGTGTTTTGCCGAATAAATTCTTATTCTTCTTTTAAGGTTATAGATACCTTATATCCAGAATGGTATTAGTGTAAAATATATCATATTTATTCATTCAATTCATTTATATAATTACTATGTAATGATGATCATGTAGAACGAGTCGCATCACATCGTGGAGACGGTATTCCGTACGTACGCACGAGTGATGATATCGTTCCTATGATCGTGGAACTGTATTGGAGTATATATATATTATTTCAGTATCAATATTACTTTATAATAATCATAAATATTTACTCATTACACCATTATACCCATCCTTGTAAAGTGATGGTGGAAAAATAGATTACACCACGGCGTGGAGACAGTATTCCGTACGTACGCACGCGCGGTGATTTCATTTTTCCGTAGGATGGATAGAAGGTGAATTAGGGTTGTTTCATATTTATAATAACATATAAGAATATATGTAACACTTATGTTATTACTTTATCATGAAACAACTAAAGAATAAGAAGTTGAAGAAGAAAGAAATTGAAAAGATTGGTAATGGATATTACCTCTTCTTTGGAACGCCTCTTTGAATCCTCCACTTAGGGAACTAAGATTGGTCTTTGAAGAAGACCAGGACCTCTAGGATTATTCTAGGGAAGTGGAGAGGAGACAATGGCAGTGGTTGTCCGAGCTTGAGTGCTCAAATTGGTGTGAGGAGGAGGGGGAGGAGGTGCCCTTTTATAAGGGAGGAGAGGGGAACCTTAGGAATACCTCAAAATATTATTTTATATTAAAGTCAAAATCGGTTTATAATGGTTCCAAAGGGTCTTATTTCGAAGGTAAAGTAGGGATGGGTCGAAATCCTATCAACCAATAAGATTTAGACAAGTTTAGGGTATTATTTTAACCTTATCAATTAGATTTAACTTTAAGTTAAATAATTTAACTTTTACCATGTCTTTTTGTTTTCTTTCACTATATGGTTAATAAACTTACTATAACATGCCAAACGAACCCCAAATTATTTATTATTAATATATATATCCTTATCTAAGTCATTTGGCCGAACCTTAGATTTTTAGGAATAAAATAACAATTAATAATATAATATTTGATTAAAAAACTATTTTGTGTCAATTTTGACACTATTTGATATATGATTTTTGTGAAAGTCATAACAGAATTATATGTTCTAACCAAGTTGATTAAATCAACACTAATATATTATAGTAACCTAGAAAATTTGTTTAATTCATAAAAAGTCTCAAATTACATTTATTTTGGTGTTTATAACATCAATTATGTCAATATTTCATTAATAAGATAATTACTCCATCATCATTGTGTCATAAAGAAATTAAATTATATAAAGTCTAAAAATTATAAATAAAATACCATTATGTAGGAAATCGTTTTAGATTTCTAATGAATATTTATAGTCGAATTTATCTTATGTATAACCCCATATTAAAAATGATTTACTTATTAAACTTTGATTTTAACTATTTTAACCCTTCTTTAAATAAATTAATAATAAATGTCCTAATCTGACCCAATTGGGCCTAAATGGTCATATTTTATTCCTAAGGTTGTTTTTGGTCGAATTACACTTATCCAATAGAATTAGGACATGTGTTAGGGTAATAGTAATATCATATTTACCCTTAGTTACCCTATTTACTATTAACCGTGGTAAAAATAGTAAAAAGTTACTATTCACCAAAAAATTATTTTTATCTCATTGAACCAAATTTTACTTACTGATATCAACCGTGTCTATCGGATTTTTGAAATTCCATTCACAGAAGCGGTAAAATTATGTTTTATGCAAAATTCAGTTTTTAACCTACCACTTAGTGGTTTCACTATTCATCAAAAATTGAAAGTTTTCAGAAACATACCAAAATTTCACCCTAGGCTAATTTCGGTATTCCGAATCCAAAAATGAAGTCCATTTTGAAAAATAAAATTTATAAAATTTCAAAAAGTGGTTATTACTATTCATAACGGCTAGTTTTAATAATATTTTAATAGCATATCGTTGTTTAGTGAAACTCGGTATTGCGTACGACGCAAGCTATCGAGAAAGGTCGCGATTGCATGTAAGGTAAGCCAAGCAAGTGTTGTGTAGAAAAAGATTCCTTTGATGATTCATATAACATAAAAGTCTCGGGTGTTACAGCAGGCGTCCAGAATTGGAACTGTTTGAGAATGTCAGAACAGAAAGGTTACTGAAACCAAAAGCAGCTTATACACTATCTAAAGAAAACCGTTTATTATTTTTTCTGTGGATTGCAGATTTGAGACTTCCAGATGGCTGTGCATCCAATTTGGGTAGATGTGTAAAGAATGGTCATATTACTGGATTAAAAAGTCATGATTGTCATGTTATAATGGAAAGACTTCTGCCCATTGGGTTAAGAGGTTTGTTGAATTCTGTGATTTGGGATTCCATAACAGACATGTCTCATTTGTTTCGGGAAATTTGTGTGGCTACAATAGATTATGATGCTCTAGGAAAACTTGAAAAATATGTTGTTGTAATTATATGTAAACTAGAAAAAATATTTCCGCCGTATTTCTTCAACTCAATGGAACATTTGATGTTACATTTGCCATAAGAAGCCAAATGTGGAGGTCCAGTACAGTTTCGATGGATGTACCCATTTGAAAGATGCATGCAAAAATTGAAAAGAAAAGTATGTATCAAAGCATCTGTTGAAGGATCTATTGCAGAAGCTTATTTGCAAGAGGAAATATCTTTTTTCTACTCCCATTATTTTGAATCTGAGTATCCTTCAAAACACAACTGAATGGGACGGAACAAGAGAAATATGGATGAAATCGACAATCAATTATCTATTTTAAACCAGCCAGACCTTGGTTTTGGTGGAGTTTATGAACGCTGTCTTTCAGATGATGAACATCATAGAGCTCATACGTATGTTCTGCTCAACTGTGAAGAGATGACATCAGTTGTACTGTAAGTGTTTATATCACTTATTCTATCATTTATGTTATAGTAAATAACTTTGGTTTTTATATGTTGTATGATAATCATATCAAGAAACAAATTCCATAAATTACCGCAGCTTTTCTCGAAGAACGTCGACTGAAAAATTTCTCTCAGTGGTTTCAAAAACTGGTATCATAAATTCTTTATCTTTTAGCAACTCATTCAATGTATAGTTTACTATATTGATAATTATTTCACAAATTTTCAGGTGTCTCGACATGCTAATAAAATTGACAAACGGCTGTGTGTATTGAGTAACCCACCTTCCAATCTTGTTAAAACTTATAATGCATATGTGGTGAATGGATTTAGATTTCACACACATGCATATGGTGAATCGAAAAAAACAATGAACAGTGGAGTTAGCTTGAGAGGATCTCATCATCGAGAAAATGAAGTTGACTTTTATGGCATACTTGATGAAATAATTGAACTCTGTTATCTTGGACAACATTACATAACCATGTTCAAATGTCAGTGGTTGGATACAGAGTGAGGCGTGCGTGTTCATCCGACTCATGGAATCATCGATATTAAATGTAAAAGTGTTCTCGCAGTAAATGAACCATTATTATTGGCTCAACAGGCACATCAGGTTTATTACGCAAAGTACTGTGCTACATCAAGTGAATTCACTGATTGGTGGAGTGTAATAAAAATCAAAATTCGAGACAATCAGTTTAGTCAAAGTGAATGTGCTTTCGCTGATGTTGAAAGAATTGAAGTTTTTCAAGAGAGTACTCAAAATAAATCTTTTTTACAAAGAGACATGAGTATCGATGACGACACCCCACATTTAAGAGTCTGTGATGACGATGATGTTAATGATGTCACATATGAATTTGAAATGGTAAGAGATGAAGCAACTGCAACTCGAATGGATATCGATGATGTTGAGGAGGAATATGAAGATGATATTGACATATATAAAGATGATGATTAAGATGAACACTGATAGAATTCCATGGTATTTATATACAATCATAATATGTATATATGTATATATAATAGTAATTATCAATTATTTTCTAACAACATTAACAATTTATGTTTCAGATGGACGACGCCACATTTTGTGAGTTGGCGGATGCTGACCTGCCTTTCGATGCGGATGAGTTGCTGGCAGATGACACTCAGCCTGTAGGTGCTCGAGGGAGTACGCGGAGGGGGCGCGGTCTTGCACGATTGATGATTCCTAACCCCATCCCCGAGCGACATCCACGTCTTGGGTTTGATCCACGCACACGGAGGTGTGATAACTTGTGTGATAACCTATGGATTTGACTAATATTTCATTAATCTATTCACATAATAAATGTTTATTATTTTTACAGTTTTCTGCATATAGCAGTCGGACAGGGCAGCGCTATTTTGCGAAACTATTTCTCTCAGCCGTGGGCCACATGGGAGTAGATTCCCATTGATGTGCAGCAGGCCATGTTCGGCCATTGGTTGGTACATACGTAAATAAATAATTTTTATTTTGAAAATTATTTCATTTATAACTTGATATTTTGATTTATTTGTAAGGTTTATGGTATCCAATCGAGGATACCATGTGTGACGCCATCCACGAGGCATGGGAGGTGGCCATGCGTGATCACCTTCGTCAGTTTTTGCACAATTTATGAAAATCTGCCATGAAGAAAGCAGGAGTGTCAGAATTTTATGAGTCATGTAGAGCACATCGACCAGAGTACATTTCATCTCATGTATGGGATGGATTATGTGCGCACTGGTTGAGTGGTGCCTTTAAGAGGTGATCATTGGTGGGGAGGCAGAATCGGGCGAGACAGGAGGTGACTCATCGAGCTGGGAGTCGTTTTTTCAGTACTCATAGACAACATCTGGTACGTACATTATTTATAAATATTTTATATAACTATAAATATTAACAGTTTATTTTTTATTCATATAGGCTGTCGAGCACCTCGATATTACGGAGTACGATGTATATCGGAGGATGTATAGTGATCCTGCTACTGGGGAGCTCAGAGGTGATCGTCAACATCACATCGTGGTCAGTATTATTTGTTTTCATGTTTAAAAATTAACTGCATATAATTTATTCACAATTTTAATTTTAAATTGCAACTACATGAGTCATATGAGGCCGCAGCATCACAGGATCGTCCTGAGAGTTAGGCCGAGTCATCAGATCAGACCACTGGCTGTCAGTTTGATGAGGCGGCATGGATGCAGGCCACCCAGTATGCCTTCGAGAAGGGCAGGGTAGTTGGTATCAGCTCTTGACTGACTCCCGGAGATTATTATGGCAGTGCTGCGATGTCGGCGTCCAGCTCGAGAGGAGCTCGTGCATCTTCTTCTGCTACACAGTATGAGGATCAGTTGCGATCTCAGACTGCACTGATAGAGAGTCTCCGATAGGAGCAGGAGCAGATGTGTCAGCAGCATGAGGAGGAGCGTCGACGCCAGCAGCAGTTGTACGAGGAGCAGACGAGTCGGTGGCAGCAGCAGCATCAGGAGCAGATGGAGTACATGCACCGACTCACTCATTCTTTAGGGATGGAGTTTCCTCCACCACCATCTGCATATCCCCCCTCCCCCCTCCTTCAGATTAGAGTTTGTTTTTATGTTATAAAATTTGTAAAATCAAAATATGATTTTTTTCTATTCGTATTTTCTGTCTCATTATAAAATAATAATAATATTATATTTTGAAATAACAATATTAATATGAATAATATTATTATTTATATTTTATAATATTAAATTATATATATATATTAAAATTTTATAATATTATAATTTAATTATATTTTTTTGTAATACTTGAATTATTTTAATATTTGAATGTAAAATAATTCTATTATTTTTATATTAATTAAAATAACTTATTAATATTTTTTTATTTATGAATTATAATTCTAATATTATTATATTAATTAAATCATTTATTAATATTCTATTATTTTTTATTTTTGGATTATAATTCTATTATTATTTTATTAATTAAAATAATTTATTAATAATTTATTATTTTTATTTTTGAATTATAATTCAATTATTATATTAATTAAAATCAATTATTAATATTTTATTATTTTTATTTTTGAATTATAATTGGATTATTATTATATTAATTAAAATAATTCATTAAATTTTTTTTTAATTTTTTTATAGTATTTTTGACGGGACATTGTGCCCTTCGCAAATAGTATTATTATTATATGCATTAAAATAATTTATTAATAGTTTTTAATTTTTTTAAAATAGTTTTTGAGATGGGTCCCGTCGCAAAAACTATTTGCGGCGGGCCCGTCGCAACAGGTATTTGCGACGGGGCCCATCGCCATTACTATTTGAAAAGTTTTTTACAAATATACGGAGTACTATTTGCAACGGGGAGAATCCACGTCGCAAAATATGGATTTAGCGAGGGGCCCGTCGCAAATAATTGTTGTTGCAACACCGTTTTCAGCAACGATCCATTTGCGATGGGACCCCGTCGCAAAAAGCCATTTGTGATAGGATCCTGTCGCAAATGACCCGTCGTAAATACCTGTTTTTCTAGTAGTGCAATTTGTGTAGTTCAGACCATGATAAGTCCTATTGGAACAAAGAGGGTTCCCCATTCCAGTTGGTATTCTAATAGGGGAATTTAATTTTGTCCCAGGTGGGATAATCATAGGATAAAAACATTGGTGGGTGAGAGGACAACCTAGGTGTTTGATATGAGATGAAAATGGGAATGCCACTTGTTCATTATATGTTTACATGAGAATATTTTGTGTAGGACACATCTCCCCAAAAGTGTTTTATATGAAATGATTTCAAGTTGGGAAACTCCCCCCCAATGTGTATATGATATTCTGAATGGTCTTTCTATTCATACAAGTTGATATAAAATTTTATGTGGGTTCTCCTCCCTACATGTAAATGATATTATGGGTGGGGCCACTATTCTGTATGATGTCATATGATGTTTTAGGGTGGGTTAATTTCCTGTTGTGTTTGATATGGGATTGTGGTGTGAGATTATTTTCCCCATGATAATTTATGATAATTTTATGTGAGACACTATTCCCATGATGTAATATATGATATTATGTGTCAAAAAATTCCCCCTATGCGATATATAATTCAGGGGTTGGATTCCTTTCTCTTTATTATAATATAATATTTCCAGGTGGGAGACTTTTCCTATAATGAAATGTGAGATTATGGGGTGGAATAATTTTTCCCCACCATTATATAAGGTCTATACAGTTGGGACAATATTTTACCCCAGCTGTTCTTACATGTTATTTATCTTAAGCATGAAAATATTCCTTTGATGATATACGATATGTTATAGGTCAAATTCTTATTTTACCCCTTTAGGGTTATGTGACATGTTCATTGGAATCTGATACCAAATAAAGTGTATATATATTCAACCTCCAGTGTAACCAAATATGTTGAGTACTTATGATTATTATTTATCGCACTTATAAATTTTATTTTATAATGCTGAGAACATTAAATTTTGATTACACATTATTTAGTGAATATATTAAGGACATTGTTAGTAATGTAATACTGAGTTCAAGTCACACCCTTCCCATGGGGTCTTATAAATATTTAACCCAAACATACCTTAAGTTTATATATTTTGGTTGTGTTGTTATCAAGAATTCAATAGATGATCTCAATAGATCTAATGGATTCTAGATATTAGGATCATTGATTCTATTAGATAATTATTATATTTATATTACAATATATATTTTATAATTATGATCAATCTGGTGGGTTTCAATTAAGATACATGATTATATGAAAATATTTAATTTTTTTATATAATGGGTATCATTTATCTATTCTTCAAACTCTAATTGATCATTATTGATGTTTTTTAGTTATTTCAACGTTTTTTACTCCACTATGGGGTTACAACCTCCCTAAGATAAATCATATGAGTGATTATTATAGTCTTTGGGATTTTTTATATTGGGAGGGATGATTAAGATTATGTGGTGAACCGGTTTGATATTCTTGAATGAACTTGGCTGGCCATGTCACAAAAATAATGGAAATAGATTATGAGAGATGGATTCATAAACATGTTGATGTTGAATTCATGGAAAATTAACTATATAATCAATTCCATCGATGATACATATAATTGGATTAGTATAGAGACATATATTTCAAGTGACTCGTCGAGATCTTCTATTAGATCAAAAATGATATAACCTTGTTAGAATATCATTCCAAATTCAATACAATAAAATAATCATGATGAATACAACCTAAAAATATAAAACTATTAATGAGTTTTCAATAGTTCAATTACGAGAAGAGTGTAGTTTAATTATTTATAATAATATAAGATAAATGATTAAGGAACATTGATGATTTATGATTCCATGTGGATTTTATATGAAGGGAAGATTCATGGGATTATTTTCTTTGGAACAATGTATTATATTAATTCCATTGGTTATATATATAAAACATGGTATTATAAATAATAATACAAAAAAATTTGAAATGTATTTAACTGAAAAAATCAATATATAACCCTTGGATGTGATTGAAGACTTAATTTTTTAAATTTTAATGTTTATAGTTATATTTGAAATATTAGTGTCACAACAAAATATATATTTTTATTAAGAAAACCCATATTTTGGGAAAATTTGGGAAACCTGTTATGTTATCGGGATATAATCACACAACCTAATAACTAATAGTTGAATCACTGAATTGTAATTTAAACCTATTTGATAGCTTACTTATGTGGAGAATCACTTATAGATTGAGATCATAGTGTTACATATATAAATTCATTTATCATTCCAAATATCATGGGGTTAGAGTTCTTAACTAACAATCATTCCGTAATTAATGTATTATAAGTGAAACATATATTAGTTTTTTTGAAAAAATAAATCACTATGATTTTTGGAGTTATTGAATTATTTGTAATATTGAAAATTTTGGTTGAAAATATTATATAATCATTGAAACCTAATGAATGTATTTTAAAAGGGTTAATGAAAAATTTGATGGAGTTTAATATTTTATATTCATAAGTTGTTAATGTTTCCCAATATTTTCATAATATTTTTAAATTAAAAAATTAAATGATTTGATTTATTGACTATTAAGAAGTTAAAATATTTTTTTATACTGAGAAATTTTGTAAGAACTTGTGATTATATTCATTAATATGGTTATTCAATGCAAACTCATTAATATTTTTCAAATTTTAGTGTTTTATTAATTTTTGGTTGTTTTTATAGGATGTAGTTATGATAACGAGATGAAGAAGCATGTTAATGGTAAATATAAATGAGACATTTCCTAATAAAGGTGATCTATGTGTGATAATAATCAATGGTGGTGGAATTTTTTTAGGGAAGGAAATTTTTTCCGAAGGATTATCCGGGACTACATATAGGTTTATACCCCTTCATTTGATGAGATAAATTCATTGAAAATACAATTAAATTTATTTTTATATGACATAGATGAACATAATTCATAAAATAAATTATTTACAAAAAATAATTCTTGAAAAATTAAAATAATATTGAATATATTAATATTGATATATGAAATATTGAATATTTTCTAAATATTATATATTAATTAATTGATAAAAGTTACTCTAATGATTGGATGATTAGTGAAGAATGCATAATTGTTTCTTAAAAAGGATTTTTTAAACCACAAGGAATGACCCAAAAGAAAAATTGTAATTAACCATTTGGATGACTAAAGCGTAACATGACACACCAATGTTAGTTTAATCATAGTTGATGCAGTTCATCAAAGGAAGTATAATGAATAAATAATGAGTTCAATTTAGTAGTGATCTTTCAAAGTTTGTATAGTTAACATTAGATAATAGATTACTGTGTGAATCATTTCATTAGTGACATCCAAGGGTTCTTTTATTGATATGCCTGTCAATGTTTAGGATTCTCAAGGGTGAGAAAATATGATATCAACATATATTTTTCCCAATACCTTTGATCATATAAATATATAGTAGTTATTAGGTATAGATAGTGTATCCCTGTGGGAAATCATATATGGTCAAGATCCACCGCAATGTTAGTCTCTTAGAAGTTCTGAGGTTTTTCAACTCTATGGATGCATCATTGTACTTATTGGTTTACATAAGGAGATGATGATGGAATTTCAAGCTTCTTAATTGGAGGTATATCCTAGTATAGTGAAGATTTATCATGATATTCATTAGATTTACTAGTTTCTAAGGATGAATAGGGGATTATAAGGATTTGTGGTGGGATTTATCACCTATCTACAGAGGAATGTGGAGATTTAGAGTCCATCTAGGTTATTTCATCACATGGTGATTAAAAATTGGATGTGGAATAAAATCATTATGTACTTAATGATAGGATTACCAAGGCCTTATTGAAAAAATGATGTAGTTTGGGGGATCACGGATCAACTGATGAAGGTATCCTACTTATTTCCCATGATAAAGGCCTTCACGGTCATTAGTATGGGTAATAACGTTATGTGTGTGAAAGATAAATTAAAGGATTTTATAAGGAGTGTAATTTTCCATTGAGATCCCCATATCACATATATAGTGACTCGAGCATTTTACATATAACATTTCATGATTTTAAGCATAATTAATCATCAATGTACAATCAGAGGATCGTAAATTATAGTGTCTTGGAAGACTAGGTACATAAAAAATAAAACATGGGGCCAAAAAACAATTCTTTATTTAATCTATAAAATGAGATCCTAACTTTCATTAAGCCCTTACATCTATATAGGGTACCCTGGGGAATACATGAACAAAGGGATGATGTAAAAAGCCCAATAAAGGAATAAACATAAGGTTACATCTTAATCACATGAGTTAGGAGGCATGTCATATTGATTTCCAAAACATGGAACAAATGAAATAATAACATATAATCATGGGATCATATAAAAATTGAATCATCTAAATGTGGAAGATTAATAAAACATTTCTTTATTACTGGTCAAGGCTAACTACCAGTCCAGTTTCACATTTCAGTACGGGTCAAGGTTAACCGCCAATCCTGTTTCACATCACATATCACGAGACTTAACCTTACCAAATGCATTTAACCACTATCTGGTTGCACCCATCTCAAAATTCTGAGGAATATTGTTTCCACATAAATATTCATTCCACATAAATAATCATACATAATCAATTGTTCATAAACACAAGGATATAAATGGAGAGAATTGGGTACGACAACCATTACATAAGGCATAACCTATTACTGTGTCATGAATGTGTCCATGAAAGAAAGGCATTAGAACATACATGGATGTTAAAATGAAAATATAGTCATATAAAAGGGTATGTTGTAGCAATTAAAAGTGAAAACATATAAGAAATGTATGTGAGAAACATTAGCATCAAAACATTTTTTGTGCGGTTTAAAGGAAAATTCCATAGAGCTTTTAAAATTGTAATAAGGATATTATATTATATAAAACCATAATTGAACCAATAAGTTTTTCATAATAAAAATAATTATTTTATAAATACAATGGTGTCTTAAAACAGAGGATATAGAGAACTTGAAATTGGGTAAAAGTTTGGGAAGTTCCTTAAAACGAGTGTGCTTATTGGGAAGTATTGAGGAGGGATTCACATAAAAACATATATATCTCGGAAAGGGAAAGAGTGATGGATAATGGAACAATATTTTGTAGAATATAAATATAATGTATAAGTTTTACATAAAAATAAATGACAACTAAATTGTTTTAAAAAGAAAGATAATGCAACCCGAAGGAATAACAGATGTTCAGGTAGAATCCATAACTATTTCTCAGCATGGTATCAGGTGTTACAAAGATGGATTTATGAGAGAGATAAAGGGTTTTTTAAATCATTATGGATGTATGTGGAGTTGGAAAAACATACCCCATTACTTGGTATTATAGAAAAAAATATAGCATAGAGAAAAATCTTGATTAAAAGCGAAAAGGAGAGGATCCCTTACCTTATATCTATTGGTGTTCTCCACTTGTTATTAAAGACCTGAATAAACAAATTTAGGATTATTAATTTATATTTCCAGAACATCTTAGATATTTAATTTATTTATTATAACCATTTTTAGTTCATTAATATCCTTTTTGTTTAGTTATAAGGTTTAATTTCATTTTCCGGTCTCATTTGTGTACAAGGCTTTAAAAGATCTATTCACTTATATTCAAGTTTGGATTATATGTAAGATGAAAGTGGTTGTCCAAATTGAAGTTATATTTTTTAGTGAACATACAAGATATTAAATACTTTTAATTTTAATTATGATACTTAGAGTGAAGTCGAATTATTATATATATAACCTTAGTGATAACCATTTTTGTTAATAGGTGGGTTTGATTACAAAGAACATGTTTTGCTTAATAACTTAATTCCATTTGTACAATTGGATTGCTGAACAAAAAAAGGATATGTTAAATATATTATAGTATGGTTCAACTATAACACAATAGGTTTCATGACCAGAGTTAAAGATAATGATAGAAATTGATAAATCATTTTCCTTGAATGTGCTAAATTAGCACATCTCAAACGGTGCTTTAATTTCATTAAAATAGAAGGGTGGGGAAATGAGAGAATATAATTAATTAAACCATTAGCATGAAACAATTATAGTACATGTATAGTAGAGGATTTATCATACTATTATGTTTAAGGGAGGTGAGGAATGAAATAAAAAAATAACTTAAAAGAAAAGAAGAAATTGGGAAGTTGAATTTTACCTCTTGAGACATTCTCCTTTATGAACCTCTTAAGGGGAGAGGTCATGGTATTTTGAAGAGTCTAGGAGATTTTGGAAGTGTGGAAGGATCTTGGGGAGAGGTTTGGGTCGAATAATGGCAAGGCACAAGTCTTGAGGGGAGTGAAGAGAGGATGGAGTGAAGGGGGTTTTATAGTGGAGGAGAGGAGGGATTTCATAATATTACTATAATTAATTTCTTATTTATTCTCCAGAAAATGAATAGTAAATATTTCCAGGCCAAGAATAGTAATTTTATCATGTGAACTTGAACTAAGTGGTATTACATCAGCATAACATCATCAATGACCCAATAAATCCCTTATTTAGCATTTATTGTAAATTTTCATATTTTACTGTTACTAAAAAATTCTTGTATTTCAGAAAAATCCAAAAAATCTACCCTAACCATTTTTCGACATATAGAATCTAAAAATGATGTCCATTTTTCAAAAAAATTCTAAATATGATTATTTTAAAATATAATTAAAATAATAATTTATTATCAAAACCAATTTTAAAACATTCATTAACTTATTCTAAAATATTGTTATATCGTACTTCCAACATGAATATTTTTTTTATACTATCATAGGCGAGGTTACTATTCATTAGGGTATATCACTATTCACAAGGTTATGTTGCTATTCATTAAGGTATGTTACTATTCACCAAAAGTTATTTTTTCCTTATTGGACTCCAAATAACATATGTTTACAACCATATATGAAGGATTTTTTCAAATGCAATCATAGATGTGAAAAAATTATCATTAAAGGTCACTTAAAACTTTTTAGTTCATTATGTTGTATTTTCATGTGATTTTATGACATACTTATGAGAAGATAATTTCGATTGAAAAAGATTAAGTTGTTACATTCTTCCCCCCTTAAGAAATTTCACCCTCAAATTTTTATTTTACATTCTAAGAAAAAAACAATTATGGGTTCTTTTCCTTCTTTGATTCCTCTATTTCCCATGTTTCTTCATTTTACTTATGCTTTCTCCACAATACCTTGACTAGATGAGTAGTCTTGTTGGGCAGAACATTGTCTCTATGATCTAAGATCTTTATTGGATGCTCCTCGTAAGAGAGATCATCCTCGAACTGTACCACCTCTGAAGAGAGTACATTTGAAGGGTCTGGTATGTATTTACTTAAGAGGGATACATGAAAGACATCATGTAATTTTGACATGGTAGGTGGAAGTGAGAGTCGATAGGCCACAACTCTGACTCGATCAAGTATCTCGAAACGGCCGATGTACCTAGGACATAGCTTCCCTTTCTTCCCAAACCACATTACCTTCTTCCATGGGGATATGTGTATAAAAACCATTTCTCCAACTTTGAACTCAAGGCCTCATCGATGGTTATATGAATAACTCTTCTGTCGACTTTGGGCTACCTTGATATGCAACGGAATGGTTTTCACCTTCTCTGCTATTTCATTGTCCATTTCAGGTCCTAGAAGATTTCACTCACCGTCTTCATCCCAGCGATTGTTGTAGGAGAATTCAACCAGTGGAAGATTTTGGTCCCATAATTCTTTGAATTCCATTGAACACACTCAACATTTCTTCCAATGCCTAAATAGTTCACTCAGATTGGCCATCAGATTGAGGATGATATGTCGTACTGATGTTCCGTTCAGTGTAGAGAGCATGTTGGAGACTTTTCTAGAACTTTGAGGTGAAACCCAGATCACGATAATATACAATAGATATTGGAACTCCATGTATCCTTACAACTTATTTGATGTAAATTTGTACAAGTTGAACTAATGAGAAGTCCTCTTGAACCATGATAAAGTGAGATATCTTTGTAAGACGATCCACAATGACCCATATAGAACTGTTTTCTCTTGATGTCTTTGAAAGTCTATTTACAGATACCATTGTAATGTTCTCCCACTTCCATGTTGGTATGGGTAGTGGTTTCATCATCCCCTTAGACATTTTTTCTCTCATCCTTCACATGATGACATAAGAGGCACTTTGATGTATATTTGGAAATCTTCCTTTTCATATTGTTCCACCAAAAGTTTTCTCGGAGATCTCAATACATCATGGTGCTCCCTGGGTGGATCGAGAAGGTCTAACTTTGTGAATATTTCAATAGATCCTTCATTATCATTGGATCTGATGGTACACATAATCGTGTCCGAAATCTTACAACTCCTTCCTCATCAATTTTGAAATTGGAGGATTTCTAATTTTTAACAGCTTCCACCCTTTTCTGAATTTCAACATCCTTTCATTGAGCATCCTTTATTTTCTCCAAGAGGGATGGTTGAGAAATAATTTCAGAAAGGATTGATTATGTTCCTCCATTAATTATTCCCATTTCCATCCTTTTCAAATCAAAGAAGATCATATCCTTTTCAATTCTCATCATTGATAAAGATGTATTATCCTTTCTACTTAGTTCATTTGCCACCTTTTTTGCCTTATTCAGATTATTGTGGATTGAGAAATCATAATCCTTGATGAGCTCTATCTATCTTCACTGGCTCATATTAAGCACATTCGATG
Organism: Viscum album; assembly: GCA_963277665.1. Taxonomy (NCBI): domain Eukaryota; kingdom Viridiplantae; phylum Streptophyta; class Magnoliopsida; order Santalales; family Viscaceae; genus Viscum; species Viscum album. The sequence continues at coordinate 1,153,964,500 of OY728153.1, read as the reverse complement.
TGAATATATATTTGAGACTCTTTTAGTTAGTATATATATATAATTTTTCCGCATAGAGATTATGCCACCTTTTTTTGAACGCAAAGGTCACAGCTGCTAACTCTAGATCATGCATAAGATAGTTTTTCTCAGGGATTTTCATCTTCTTTGAGGCATAGGCTATCACTTTTTCATTTTGCATTATCACATGCCTAAGTATTTCTTATAAGCATCACTATAAACCAAAAAGAGTTTTCCACTTGAATGGTGTGTGAGTACTAGCGCAATGATAAGCCTCTTTTTCTACTCCATGAAACAGTCTTCACATTCCTGTGTCCAAAAAATGTTTACTCCCTTCTATGTCAGCTTCGTCATTGGGTTTGAAAATCATGAAATTTTCTTCATGAATTGTCGATAAAACCCAACTAGACCAAAAAAGTTGCGGATCTCCATTACAGAAGTTGGCCTCGGCCACTCTTAAATTACCTTCATCAAGGAGGGCTCCACACATACCCCTTTACTGGTGATAACATGCCCCACGAATGATACTTCCTCCATCCAGAAATCACATTTACTATACATTACATAAAAATTCTCCCTTTGAAATGTTTTTAACACAGTTTTCAAACACTCCTCATGTTCATCCTTTCTCATGGAGTACATCAGAGTATCATCAATAAAGACCACCATAAATTTGACAAGGTAATCTATAAAGACTCAATTCCAAAAATACATGAAAATTTATGGAGCAATATTGAGTATGAAGGGAATAAAAATGAACTCATAGTGTCTATACCCTGTTCAAAAGGTAGTCCTGGGAATATCTTCCTTCCCCACCTTTAGATGGTGATATCATGACCGAAGGTCCACCTTAGAGAAATAACTGGCCCCACAAATCAGATCAAACAAGTCATCTATCTGTGGATGGGGATACTTGTTCTTTATCGTGATTTTATTGAGCTTAGGATAATCAATGCAGAGGTGCATTGATCCATCCTTATTCATGAATAAGAGAACTGGTGCACCACATAGTGAATCCCTAACGCATATAAAACCATTCTCCATTTTCTCCTGTAACTACTTCTTCAGCTCTTCTAGCTATATGGTGGATATTCTGTAACGTGTCTTTGATATTGGAAATGATCTAGGGATTTGTTAAAATGAGAACTCAACCTCTATGTTTGGAGGAAGAACATGTAACTCTTCATGGAATACATCTGTGTAATACCTCTTGATGGGCATGTCTTCAAGCATAATTATATCCTTTGTCCAATCATTTGAGCTAGATAAGATTTCTCATAAGAAAAAAGTATCCAAACAAGAGATGAAGATACTAAAGGAGGCTCATCTTCCTCCTTACACTTTTAAAGAATCGAAGGATGCTTCATGATGGGAAAAGTGAAATCCCATTCCCAAAAATTGATGTTGTCCTTCTACAATGATAGCCAATCCATTCCCAAGATAACATCTAACTCCACTAAAGGAAGTATGAAAATATTTTCTGAGAGTTTCAGTATACCAACTTTAACCGAGGAGGAGTTATAAACCATGGATGTAATAATTACCTCATTTGATGTTCTCACAAATAACTTTTCCTCCAAATTTTGAGGTGGACTTTGAATAGTTATACTAAACATGAAAGATATGAAACAATGTGTAGAACTAGAATCAAATAGTCTTTTCACTATTCATGAATGAATAAAAATTTTACCTGTCACCACATCATTTTATGGATCCAACTCAGAAGTAGTGATAGCATAATCCTTTCCTAGTTTCCGTGAAGATTGTTGCCGATTGCTTCTGAAAACACATGGCTTAGGGAAATTGTTCACATACTTCCCAATCTCTTTATAGTTGTAACACTACACTACATACTGAGTGTTGATATGAAACTTACTTTCTTTTTCAACATTAGTGGGATATTTCATATCCCTTTGGTAGTTCTTGAAAATATGACGGAACGTTCCACATTTGATGCAATTCTTGGTTCCCTTGAGACAGTGACCAAGATTCTTCTTCCCATAATTTTTGAGAAGGGGAAAGTGAGGCTTTTATCCATCATGGTATTTGTTTGATGAACCACCCATGATGTTCTCCATTTTCTGCTTCTTTTCACTCGGCCAAAGAGACCACTGAGAGTTTCCAATCTACATTTTAACCTTGAGGGAACAACGGAAAAAATCCTCATAACTGATGAAGTCTCCAATGTCCAAATCCTTTTCTAGACATGACATTAGTCCACTAAAGAAGTGATCCACCTTGATTTTAGTGTTCATGACAAATCCAGTGGTGTACCTTGTAAACCTTGTAGTGTTTACTTCATGCGCCACGATTGACTCATCTTCCATCTTCTTGAATCTAAGGAACTCTTGTTCCATCTTGAGATGGAGGGTTCAAGGAAAATATTTGTTGAAGAACATCATCATTAATTACTCCCAATCTATGGAATAAATTTCCACTTAGTACATTGAATTCTTGATAAGTTTCCACCACTGATTAGCTTCCCCATCAAAACGATAGACCGCAAGTACAACTATCTCTTCTTCCGAGCACTAAAGGACCAATAAAATCTGTTCAAAGGAGTTAATCCAGTGTCCGCGAGGAGGGTATCATAAGATCTTCTAATCAAGGGATGCCTTCTCCACATGAAGGAATCTATGACAGCTTTCTCTTTCCTTGGAGGAGGAGGGCATCCACCTGATTCCGGTTACTATTCATAACTCGAGCCAGCTGAGCATGTACTGCCAGGAAGTTTTGATCACCTATATCCATCACATTAGGCATATCATTAGGGAAATCATCACATTTCCTATCACATTGGTTGTTGGAACATGTTCTTCTATTTCCCTCCATTAACTATGATAAATAATGTATAATTAGTTGTCTTGAATACATAACTATTGGGCATAAAAAATGAAACATTAAACATAAAATTATAAACATATAAATAATATGTATATCCGGACTTGTGATTCCTTAGTATTATATCCAGTTTATCCTCGATCTATTTCTTAACTTATATTCTTATGGGTTTCTATTTGTCCCTTAATAATTGGTTGTACTAAGCTCTTGAATTTAACAAAGCATATCCCGCGAGAGTGTTGTAACCGAGAGTGAATCAAGGCCGGTTTTCAAGCACTAGTTCTTGTATGAATCTAGCTCATAGAGTTGTTTTCATGTTTTACCCCTATAAACATATGTTTCAGAGCCACATCTACCTGCTCGTATCCATACAGGGATTTATTTTCTTGATAAACCACTTACTCAATACTCACCAAAATTCCAGAATGTTTTCTTGTACTTAGTCTCATCCTTAAGGTTCTCACTTAGGTGATCTATTCCTAATCTCCAAAAATAACCAGACCATCCTATGATACCCGATATAGTGACCCAATAGTTTTATATATAAAATTTTATGATTTAAGCATAATTAATCATCTGAGTACAAGGCAGGGATCATTAAGTCTAGAGTCTTGGAAAACTAGGTACATAAAACATAAAACTTGGTGAAATGAAAAATACTTCTTTATTTAATCTCTATAATGAGCTCTGAACTTTCATTGAGACCTTATATTTGTATTGGGTACCCAAGGGAACAAATGAACAAATAGACGAGCTGAAAATCCCAGTAAGGAAATGAAAATAAAGATATATCTTAATCACATGAATTGAGAGGAATGACATATTGAAATCCAAAACATGGAAGATATGAAATAATATCATATAATCATGGGATCATATAAAAATGGAGTCATATAAATGTGGAAGAATCATAAAACAATTATTTAGTACTGGACAATGATAACTGCCAATCCCGTTTCCCATTTCAGTATGGGTCAAGGCTAACCGGCAATCCCCTTTCACATCATATCTCATGAGACATAACCATAACTAATGCATCAGAGTACTATCTGGGTGAACCCATCTCAACATTTTCATGAATATTATTTCCACATAAATATTCTTTCCACATAAATATTCATTCAACATAAATAATCATAAATATTCAACTGTTCATAATCATAAGGATACCCATGGAGGGAATTGGGTACCACAACAATGACATAAATCATAACCAATGAGTGTATCTTGAAAGTGTTTATGAAAGAAAGGGATTAGAACATACATTGAAATTCATAATGTAATATAGGCATATAACATGGTAGGTGGTGACAATTATAAGTGACAACAAATAAGAAATGTATTTGAGAAACATTATCATTAAAACATTACTCTGCGGTTTTAAGGAAAATACTATAGAGATTTTAAAATAGTAAAGAGGATATTATTTTATATAAAACCATAATTGAACCAATATGGTTTTAATAATAAAATAATGATTTTATAAATACATTGTTTTCTTAAAACATAGGATAGAGTGCACCTGAAATTGGATAAAAGTTTGGGAAGTTCCTTTAAAACGAGTGTGCGTAATGGGAAGTATCGAGGAGGGATTTATTTAAAAGTATGTATATCCCTATTAAAGAATGATGGATTGATCTTGGAACATGATTTTTAAGCATATAAACCGAATTTATAAGTTTTAAATAAAATTACAAGACGGCTACATTTTGGTGAAATTAAAGATAATGCAACTTGAAAGAATAAAGGATGTTCTGGTAGAATCCAATACGGTTTATTGGCATGGTTTTGGGTGTAACTAAGAGGGCTTGATGAGAGAGAGATATAGGTTTTATAATAACATATATAACATTAGGGTAATATGGGGGTGACAAAACATAACCCATAACATGGTATTACACAAAAAAACATATCATAGAGAACACAAATGATAAAGAGTGAAAAGTGGAGGATCTCTTTCCTTAAATTTGTTCGTGTTCTCCACTTGTTATTAAATACATCTATAAACAAGTTTAGGATTATTAATTAATAAGTACAGAACCTATTACATATTTAATTTATTTATTATTACCCTTATTAGTTCATTCAAATCCTTTTTGATTAGTTATAAAGATGAATTTCTTTGTTAGGGCTCGTTTGTTTACATGGAATTAAAAGATCGGTTCACTTATAATCAAGATGGGATTATAAGTAAGATGAAAGTGGTTGTCCAGAATTGAAGTTAAATTATTTAGTTCAAATCTAGTATATTACATGGTTTTAATTTTAATTCGATCACATATAGTGATGTTGAATTATTATATATATAACCTTAGTGATAATTGTTTTTGTTAATCATTGAATTTTATTACAAAGAACATGTTTTTCTTTATAACATAATAAAATTTGTACAAAAGGATTACAGAACAATAAAAATGATATATAACATATATAATAATATGGTTCAACCATAGCACAAATGGTTTCATGAACAGAATTAAGGATAATAATATAAATTGATAAATTGTTCTTCTTGAATGTGCTAAATTAGCACATCTCAAATGATGCTTTCATTTACGTCAAATAAATGGGCGGGTAAAGGAGAGAAGAAAAATGAAATATACCATTGGCATGAAAAAATTCCAGTACATTTATGTTACTGGATATATCATACTATTATGGTGAATGGAGGTGAGGAAAGAAATAAATAGAAAAAAACATAAAAGAAAAGACGAAATTGGGAAGATGAATTTTACCTCTTGAGACATTCTCCTTTCAGAACCTCTTAAGGGGATAGGTCATGGAATTTTGAAGAGGCTAGGATCTTTTGGACATGGAGGAGGTTCTTGGAGAGAGATTTGGGCAGAAAAATGGAATGTCACGGGGCTTGAGATGAGTGAAGATAAGAGGGAGTGAAGGGAGGTTTATATATTGGAGGAAAGGAGAGATTTTATTATATTATATTCATTAATTTATTATTTCATCATAAGACAAGGAATAGTGAATATTACACGACCAAGAATAGTAATTTTATCAGGTGATCTCGAACCAAGTGGGCTTACATCAGCAGAACACCATCGATGACTCAAGAAATCCCTTATTAAGCATTTATTGTAAATTATCGTATTTTACTATTCATAAAAAATTCAAGTATTTCAGAAAAAATCCCAAAAATTTAGCTTAAACATTTTTTGACATGTTGAATCCAAAAATAAATTCCATTTTTCAAAAATAATTTTCTATATATGATTATTTTAATAAATAATTAAAATAATAATTTATTTTCCAAACCAGTTTTAAAACATTGATTAACTTATTCTAAAATATATGTATATCATACTTCCAAAATTAATATTATTTTTTATACTATCATAGGTGAGGTTACTATTCAATAGGGTATATCACTATTCATAAGGGAATGTTACTATTCATTAGGGTAGGTTACTATTCACTAAAAATTCATTATTTCTTATCAGAGTCCAAATAACATACTAATTACAACCGTGTGTGCCGGATTTTCAAAATTCCAAACATAGAAGTGACAAACTTATGTTTGAAGGTCACATATCACTAAGTAATTCATTATTTTGGGGTTTTATGTGATTTTATGAGATAATTATGATAAGGGAATTTCCATTGAAAAAAATTGGGTCATTACAACATACCATTTATAATAATTAATTCAAAAGGTACTATGATATTAGGTTCTTCTAATAATAACTAACTATCCTAAAATAAAAATAAAATTTGAGTAAATGATTTAGTTTCTGGAGGAAATGTATCAAGCCTCTATTCATGATATCAATGGTTCATGGAAGAAGCATCTGTAACTTATAGATTGATCTTATAATAATATCCTCTAGGAATTTATCCAAATTTATTGTTTTGAGTATTTATATGAAATTTAAATTCATTCTATTTTTTGCTGGTTATAGGTTAGAGAGTTAGTTCTTAATGGACCAAGTCGTGTGCTAGAAGTTTTTGAGTAGTATTAGTTTTCCCAAAAGTAGTTGGTAATAATATTTTTTTGGCAGGAATCATATACAAAATGTTAGAGATAAAATCTAGAGTTTTAGGTTGGTTACTAAAATTTTCATTTACATTCTCCTAGGATGGGGTTACACCTATTCCAAAAGTAGATCAATCATTATCCAATGATCATCAGGTAATTTTATTTTATGGACATGGTCAATCTAATTGTTTATTGATTTGATCATCCATCGAAACCCAGTATAATGGATGATATGTTTCATGTGTCAACACATTAGAGGAATCACCCTGAACACATAAACATAATTGATTTTGATTAAGTTGATAATTAAATAATTACATCCTTTGCGAATAATCATATTATTATCGGAGACCATAGTTGGATGACTCTATAAGGAATGATTGTTCCCCTTGTGCAAGTGAAGTGGAAATATGGGTGGGTTTAAGAGGGGAAATGAAGAGAAATGTGGATATGTGGGTATAGTGGCATGACTTGTTCATATGTACCTATAAGTGATGGTAAGGATGGAAACTCTAGAATGATCTATTCTTTTGATTGGGATGTTTTATGAAGCCTGAATTTTACCTAGGTAGTTTACTATCGATGGGTTTTGAGCCTTTTCATTTTCAAAAAATGAGACCCATTGCTAAAATTCTATTGTGTTATAGAGGTACATAGGGTCTCAGAGGAGATATTCCTTCCATGTATAGTGGTGATTTGTTGCTGGAAAGATGTCTCACTTCCATCGCCTCACTAGTGTAGTGTTTTGGCCAGTAGATGGACTGGAATATCGCTCACCATGGATATCGTAGGTCCACTAGCTGACCTGTGAGATCCAAAAACATTCTTGTAGGGATATGGGGGAATGGGCATTTTACTGGAGACCCACCAACCTATCATTGGGGTATCCATCCACACAATGGTTCTGTCAAACACTATTTCCTAGTTATAGGTTGGTAACAACAAGCCAACTTTTTCGGGCGGGTATAAGAATGTAGGGAGAAAAATATTATACCCCCCCTGAAGACACCCATTTTGGAATTTTAATTCCCCTTTGGTATCCATATTTTAGGTTTATGAAAATAATGGTCTCTCAAATGTTTCCTTAGATTCATCAATGTGATTACTTGAATTCTTGAACCCCTCTTTGATTTAGATAACTTGTATAGTCTTGTTGTTCCAAGATTGGAGAATTCAACTTTTTTTCTACATGTATCATGTTCATAATCCATCATTGATATGATGAATATACCAGCATCCATTGGGTTCATAATGTTACAATTGTCTTATGATGATTTATATAGAAAATATTCTTCTTCATTTTGAGGTTCTGGGTCTAAAACATCTCTATATAACCATCCTTTTCTTTTTAGTATATGAAACTTTTTATATCATGATTGATCATCTTTTCGATGACCCATATTTAATGAAATAATATCATTTTTATTAATAACTATTCCAACACCAACTTTGAATCGTATTTTCGATATTGGAATTATGACTGAGACATAAAGCCACTGAAGATGTGTTATTACCCATTACCCAAAGATAGATATTGGATCATTTGAAAATATTTCCTTATGTTAGGTGAGAATATTTTTATGGATTTGGATCATCATGTTTATTGGGGTGATTTTCATGATAAATAATTAATTTTATTGTATGTGATTAATTAGCATAGAATTGGACATTCCATGATGACATAACATTATATATAATTAACGAAACAAAAAATAGCAAATCGGCTTAAATGATATGTATATAAATTTTTTTCTCAATTTTATATGAATTGAAATGAAAATTTTAAATTAGAAAATGTGATTAATTGATATATAAATGGGTAACTAGGTATAACTAAACAAAAGTTCCTATAATGGTTAAATTGGATGAAATAAAAAATTGAAAATTTTAAGCATTTTTTGTAATTTAAATTGGAATTCTATGGTTCTTATTTTCATTTGTCACGAAATTTTTAAAGAGGATCTTGAATATGAATTCACACAGAGTCTAATATCCTCTATAAATGTTAGTATCCTTACCATGGGAATTCACATTAGGTCCTTGATATTTATCCATTGGTATTTTTGGGGTCCTTGGAACTTGTAAGTTTCACTAGAATGTGTATTCACATAGTTTCTTTTATTTCATGGTTATTTAATTCCCAAGGGAAAGATTCATGGTTACTTGAGTCTTGAGCGAAATATTCATGGTTACAAGATACCTGAGTGTCAGATACACATTTACCTAACACAATTAAAGGGGATTTGGAACTTTTTAGAGAATTCATGTTAACATGGAGATAAAACAAATAGTGATATCTAAATCATGACAATGAATGTGTTGGAATACCCTGAGTGTGAATTCATATCTTGAGTATTAATGATTTATTTAATGTTATACTATATTTTTTGAACTAGTGCCCCTCACTTTTGTACTATTTCATGCTCTGTTATTCCAGACTGGTCATTTTAGAAACCATGGGTGTTAGATGGCTGGATTTTTCTTGCACCATAAATGAATACTATTTGGTACATGTGTATAAATCATGGATATAGGTATGGAAAAGGGAAATGGTCCCTATGCTTAATTGGTTAATAATTGGTGCATAGAGATGGGACCCAATACAAGGTTTTTATTGGGCTTTTATTGTTTTTGTTTTGAAATAATTCTATTGTTTGATTCCTATATGAAATTAAACATGATTTCTTTTGAATAATCTATAAAATAGAAGGTTTTTTATATTTTTTGGGTATTTATTAATTTTATTTGTGGGCTGTATTTTTTGATTAGTGTATGTTATTTCCATTTTGATTTCTACTATATTCCAAGGGCTATAGTCTCCCAAGCATTTTCCATTGACCATTATTTCTAGTTGTAAGTCTCTGGAATACGGGGAGGGAAACTTGTGGTCCCATAGTGACATATATCATTCATTTGGGGGAGAAATTGGATAGGGATGTTACAAATTCCACTCTCGAAATTAACATAATTGCACAATGTTGTGTATTCTTTTACAAAAACACATTGCAAATGTATTATCCCTGGATTATCCATGTTAGTTTGAATGAATTAAAATCACTTCTTGTCTTTCAAGAGTTATTTTATAGATATATATACATTTCAATTAGAATAAGTGAGAATACAGTTTCTTTAAAACGAATTATTATAATAAAGGGTGGTTGTTTTAATTAGTATTTCCATGATTCGCCTACTCAGTTTGTATTTATCATAATTGTTCCTAAACATTGAATTGAAGCTAAAATTTAATGTTAGTTATCCTCTATATATGGAAGTTGTGATAAATGTTGACACCAAATGGATTCGAATATTTGATTAATTCATTATCAATAATAGAATAATTGGATAGAGAACTACATGAAATTTTTTTACATAATTTTTTTTACAAAATATAAGTAAGAGTTGAAAGTTAGTATAGATAATGTTTAATTATTAGATGTGGGATGAAGAGGACTAAATATTTACACTATAGGAATCAACATTAATGTGGTGATTTTTGAAACCAATCATCTAAAATTTGTTATAACCGAAGAACTCACACTCAACATGAAAAAACAAATAAAACTCTATAAGGGAGAATAATGTAGTCATAGAAGAGAAATGTTAGGTTCTAAAGAAGAGGTTTTGAGATATTCGGATACACCTAAATGTACTTGGTAATTAGTAATTTGGTAGTTTGACTGTTATTATAGAGAACATGCATCTTCTTAATGAATCCAATGATTATGTAAAGAGAGTAATGAATATATTGAGAATATCAACACCCATGTGAATAAAAACATCCACCTTAATAGATGATAATGATTTAAAAGATATGATTTTGGATAGTTTTAAAAATAATATTATCATATACGACATTATAAATAATGATAATGAGTCTTTGGAAATGGGAAAAAATAACGAGGACATATTCAAGGACATGAAGATACTCCTAATTTTGGTTTTATATGATGAAGAATATGTTCATGGATTTATATCATCAATTTTGTGAAAACAATAAAAGAGATATGCAAACATTAAAGGGAATCTTCTACTCACTTGATCTTGATGTGCAGAGTTTCAGACACCTGAAAAAAAGCATCCCAAAAACCGTCATGGTGATGATGAGGATGATAAATGTTCCTTGAATAGGTATGAAGACAAATAAAAATATAGCATAAAAATATACATAATTTTTCTCTAGATGAATAAAAAGATATTATAAGAAAATATAGTTCAAGATAATGGGATAATAAATTAACTAATAATTGAAAAATACCACATTTAAAGTGGAGGGTACTATAGGAAACTGCACGAAAATGGTGGGGTGATAAATATAAAGGATAAATGGAATGAAGCTGTTATATTTATTTGGAATTAGATGTGTCCCTTGAATATGTAGTTTTTTAGGGTATAGATGAATAAATCTAGTAAATTGGTTCTTGATCCCAAAAACATATGTTGCAATTAAAATAAGTTGTGTCCAATATGAAGGAAGAAATAGAAATGTTCAAATATATATATCAAGAAAACTCAGAGAGAGTCATTATATAGAAATTTAATGATGAATAACAGAATAGGTTTATCAAATATAGGAATAAATTTGTATATGATCGGTTCATTTATATAAAATATCACTATAAGGATATATTATTCTTCTCAAAACGTATATGATTAGTAGAGGCTAATAAATCTGAGTTTCATAATAAGATATGATAACAAATAAGGAATAAAAAAATTGAATGTAGCACACAATGTTTGAAAACCCAAATCAGAATTTTAGTCGAAGAAAATTTTATATATTAATGATAAATATTATATAGGTTATAATCAGTTAAAAATTAGTAATGATTGAATCAAGGCCACAATAACTCATTCTAAAGTTGAATAATTATTTGGGTATGAATTAATTATATAATTTTTTGAGACCACAAGTGATAACTAACACTAATAACACTACACAGAACAACTCACCTTATATCAGGTGTTATTACTATTGAAAGATGGGATAATAACAATGTTTTTGTTCAATAGATAAGGGGAATCTAATTGTATATGTGTTATAAAGGTTTCTGAGTATTTCTCTATATTCTATATATGACTTTGGTGGTTACTGTTAACATTTTTATGGATTTGGAAATATAGAAATGTATTGAAAATAAAAAATACAGAGTAATGTTCCAATGAAGACTGAAAGTGGTCATTTCTACCAGATCAAGGAATAATCAAGAGAGATGAAAATGAAAAAATAATTTTCACAACATACTATTAAAATTATGAATTATGTCAATCGACACCATATGTGTTTCCTAATACAATGATTAAAAATTAAACAACTAACCATGGTGTGGTTATAAATATTTCTCAGATATAATCAAATAATTTAATTATAGAAAAATAATAAATGATGCAATAATGAAATTATGGTTGCAAAGGATCTCGTCACATGCATCACGAATGGAAAGGAATATGTTATTCGATTGGGTTGTTATGAATTCAGAAAAAATATTTATTCTCTGAAAACAAAATTTGGAGGAAATGACATGAGTCACACATATGTCATGGAATTTGATGGTCTTAGTCACAATATGGTAACTGTTAACCAACTGTGTGATTTAGTTGATTCAATAGTGTTTACCAAAAACACATATACGATCAAGGGAATGAACAATTCAGTTTTTTTGGTAATTTCATAAAGGGGTATATCTACCTTTTAGTGGAGGATAATGTATGTTTTTTTATCCACGGAAGAAGAATCAAGATATGAAATTGGTGAATTGTCAGTTTGATAACATAAACATTTGTATATAAAAAAATTAAACACATTTGATTGTCACAACTATGATATCATATTATTAAATGAAAACATGAGACATGTATCAAAAATACACACATGTGTTTTAACATAAATCACTAATATCTAATGATGGGAAAATATATAATGTATTTTTCAATAAGTATTATAATATTATTGTGTCTAATTTGGTCATAATTCCTTTGTTTACGGTGTTATATTTCATAACATAGTAAAAAGGGTGACATAATTGATTCTTATAATTCAATGATATTTTATTATTAATTTCTATAAAAAATTTTTATGAATAATATATTTATTCATCAAAACATATAAATACAATGAAATAAAGAAAGTATACAATAAAATTATTAAATTTTATAATTATAATATTACCAAAAAATTATCATATATGCAGAGAAGTAACCACATAATGAAATATAAAATTAATGTCTTTAAGAAATAGTGGTATTCCGTTTGAATCTCCTTTGTCTAACTATGAATGAGAGGATACTTTAGTAGGGTTTCCCAAAAATAAGTCCATGTTAAACATCTAAAAATAATGTTTTTTTGAAATAGTTTTTCCTAGAAGTTCATTTTTTAAAATTTACATGATATATATAATAGGTGAATAGCCACCAATGACTGCCACCACAGCTTATCTTATCCTTTGGCCTTCCATAGATATTTTGAGGTGTTATGTAAGGATAATTTATTATGATATATACATGAAATTATTGATGTAATAAGATATTTTTATATCATCTATATTTCATAAATGTAATATTTCATGATTAAAGGAAAATGAATGTTTATTTTAACTACTAATGAATTGATAAAATTCAATTATTATAGCTAAATAATTAATAAAAAATGTTATACATAAAAATATATTTTACAAAAAATTTCTTTTTATGTTATATGAATTTTCATTTATTTTAGTTACAAAATTACATCAATGAATTTTATTAATGATATATACAATTAAAAAAGAAAAGACCCATCCGATAATTATTATTAGATCCCTAATAAGTTTATTTTAAACATATAACATAAATTTTTACAATTATTTTATGAGTTTAGCATGTTTACATTAAAATTAACTTATATCCTATTTAGTAATTGAATATGATAAAAAAAATTTCTTATTTTTAATGAATATGTTTAATTTATATAATAATGGAAACATTATTTTTCGGCTTAAAATATTAACATGGATTAACTTATATTTCAAGAATAATGATATAAGAATTATTCTCAATTAAGTATTTTCACAAAAAATTGTTTAATTTTTTAAATATATTATATTTATAACTTTTAAATTGTTACTCTAATATTTTGTTCTAGAATATAAAAATATATATTAATTTAAATTTAAATTTTAAATAAATGGAATTAATTTTATGAAAATTTTCTATATAAAATTCATTATTTTTTTAAAAAATTAAATTTTATAAATCCATTTAAAAGATAAATTCTTAAATTTTAGAATATTAATTTGATAAAAATAAATTAATTTTTCAATTCATCATAAAAACATTACATTAGACTTTTTCTTTTGATTTTTTTATAAACATTTATTGTTATCAGAATTGTACAAAATATTGATTTTACAAATCCTATACAACCTCTAATATCATTTAAATATACCTCTTTCATAAAAAGTTATGAATTTTTTTATAAAAAATTAAGTGTTTAAATGTTTAAATTATACATTTTAAACAAATAAATTTAATTTAATAACCTATATGTTACATGTCACACCCATAGTTATATATTTTGGAAAGTATAATTTTTTCATGATACATTTATTATTTTAATTTGTTTCAATTTTATAAAATTAATATTATTATTATATGTTATAGTTTTAATTACAGTTTCCAAATTATCAAATGTGGGTAAATTTATTTTTATTTATAAAAATAATTTACCAATGATAAAAAATATTTCCATAATAAAAGTAAATTAGGGAAAAAATTTATATTAAGGGAAAAGGTACAGAAATCCTAAAACTAAATCAAAAAATTTGTAATTAAAGGTTTTTTCAATAAGAAATATTCTTCTATAAATTAATTTCTTCTCCAAGATCCACTTTCTTTCAATAGTGACCTTCTGTTTTATTATATTTTAAAAATCCACTCCCCTCACTTATAAAAGGATGAATTCACTACACCACATATCCTAAATAAAAAATTCATGGATTTTAGAAAAATCTATCAAATACTAGCTAAACACTTTTATACTAATCATATATGCTATTATCTCCTTAATAGACTACCCTTAATAGTTGTAATCCTATTTTTAAAGGAGATACATTAATGATTAATGTAATAATTCACAAATATCTTCCGCACAGTTAAATTTCATGAAGAATTCATAACAAACCTATTAGATGACTATACCATTATTTAATTAAAACATTATTATAATTATTATACATTAATTTTATTATACTTATATAAAAAATATTATCTATCTTTCCCCTCAACCTTTTTAAATTTTAAACGTCATCAATGTATAGATGCAGACTACCTCCTCCTTAGAGAGATGTGTAAAATTATTCACACATTAATTAAAATGATTGTTTAAATGGGGTATGAAAAGAATTGATATCATTTTAGTGAAATTATTTAAATTTTTAAATGATAAACTAATATTTAACTTATATTTCTTCATTGATGGATAAAAACACAGTTAGTATGTTTGTGCATACTATCACCTCCATAAAGGGATGTTTAATTTTTTTTATCACCACCATAAATGGATTGTTATAATATATATTTGATTAATAGATATTATATTATAGAGTAATATATATATCCGTATTTTTATTAATAAATTATAACTCAAAATGTAATGATCATAATTAAGTAATAATTTTATATCATAAAATTAAACAAACAAGTATTTTTATGTATTCCTCTCTCACAAACCATCTGCAAATTTTCCCTTAAATGATCATGGGTATGTATAAAAAAGTAAGAATAAATAAATTAAAAAACTTTTCTAATCTGTGAATGTTGTAATTTTTTTCCTAAAACAGGATTTTTTTCTCCTTTATAAAAAATGAAAGGATCGAAAAACATGATAATTAAATAATAAAATTGATAGTTAATTAATGAATAATGAGTGACTATAAAATTTGAGAATAAATGCTAATATAAATTAATAAGGTTATGAAATGTTTTATTATGGTGATTTTTCTTATTTTAAATGAAACTAAATTACCAGTATTGAACATTAGAGTAAAGGTGAAATTTTTCATATCAATTTATAATCATTGAAGTCTTTTTTCATGTTGTGAAATTATTCTTATTTTATATTATGTAATTACATTACAATATTATTGTATTAAAACTATAAATGTTTTATTCATTCAATTTTAAATTCCATTAAAAAATTCATCCGTCCAATAATTTTTTATTCACTAAATACCAAATTTGTAAGGGGTTTTCATGAGTCCAAATATTTTCTTGAGTCATAATTATTCAACTTTTACAACAGTTTGAGATTGTTGTTTTCTCTATATTATGATGAAAATATAATTTATTGACTAATTTTTTATAGTTAATTCAATTTGAAAATCATATTGATCTTTTTTCTGAATTTCAATCATCATAAAATATGATGATGTTAAGAATTATTTTCATCCTCTCAAAGAAATAAAATTATCTTCTATTTCCAAATTCACTCTTCCTATTAATGTTCTATTTTAGTATTTTGAACATGCATGTTGTATTATTTCAATATATCATAAAATGTATCTCCTAAAATCATTTAATGTGTATTATTTATCATTCTATGTATAATTCAGGTTTTAATAATGTAATTTTTTAAATTTTGATAAGTTTTTATATTTCGTAAACAATAATTGTTTTTTACTCCGAATTTTCAATAGATAAATGTTATATATTTACAAGGATCAATTATTTATATTTTATTGTAAAATAATATTGATTTTTTTTAATTACTTAAATTGGTTGTTTTCAAAATTGACTCCTAAAATATTCTTTATTCAATGATTTAAGATATGTTTTCTAAAAGATATTTTATATCCACTCAAATTATCTTTTTAAATCCCAAAAAACAATCTCATATTGTTTAATGTTTTTGAAATAAATTTTTTAATGAATTTATGAAATAAACTTCTAATATGGTTGAATTATTTTGATATCAACCAATCTTGTTCTTGATAAAAAATTATGTGATACCATATTGAAAATGTTATAAAACTGATTTTTTCTATGGGCTAAATATTATATGATGAATTATTGATTTCATGTTCACAAATACGTATGGATGATGTATGGGTGGGTTACTAAATAAAAATAGAATTCATTATATATGTATTTATATTCCATCCAAAAATTACTCACATATATGTTTATTTTTATTCCCAAGCGTGGGTGTACTTTGGTGAATCAAAAAGTTGATGATTCCCTTTTATTATGTTTTTACCCTTGTATCGTGTTCTTCCATGTGTAAATTTTTCTAATATTTTCATGATATTTAAATTTTATATTTTATTTTAATATAACTAATATGGTTTTTTTTATAACAAATTGTAAATTATTTATTAATATTTCTAACGCAATGACCTTAGTCGACATGATATTATGTAGTTTAGAGATCCTATTGTGGTGATGTTTAAAATATTAAATATTTTATATCATGAGTGCCTAGGGTTTTTTGGATGTTTGGTTAAATTCATGATTAGAATATAGGATTGGAAATCTGGCACTGAGTTGTGTTTAAAACACTAGGGTTACCTAGGACTTACCTGAAATTATTTGGTGTCAGAAGCTAGTTGATGAAGAATAATGGCTAACACAATTTTTAAATAAGTAATTAATGTTATTTATTTAATTAAAAAGGAAGAATAACTACTTCATGACTCATTTCAAATGAAAAAAAGAGTATATGGGGAGCCAATATTGAATGATATATTAACTGAGGTGAAAACAAGGGATAAAATGCACCTCTGATCTCTGATCATGATGGTGATCACCCCTGATTCATTGGGCAGTTGTTCAGGGTGTGGATCCGTCTCATTAGATTTGGCATTTCACAATGAGGTAAGAATATTTATAATATCTACATCACTATTCCAATTAATTAATTATTTACGGATTTATATACCTATTAAGGTTTCTAGTGATCCCTAGGGGTTGTTTTGTGGGTTTCTGGTTGAAATTGGGGGTTTCAGGTTCTCAAAACAAATTATCATTCAAAATTCGTGATCACGTGGAGTGTGGTACTAGAGAACAAACAATTTTTTCATGATTTTAAGGGAATATTTTTTTTGGGGAATATACTACATGAACTATGATTATGCACCAGGTAGTGAATCTAGGTCGTGTAGCCCAAGACATTGGAATGCACGCCAGAGTAGGGTACATGATTGTGTGGAAGGACATGCCCATATCATGTGTATTAATAGGACATAGAACATGGATAGGTACATGGGAATGGTATATGATACATAGGATTGTGCTCCTTCACATGACCATGCCCCGGGAAATGGGACATGCATGTCAAATAGGAACACACAATGTATTGTGGGTCAACACCATGAATGGAGAATTAGAAATCCAAGCCATGTGTGGGAATTTTAACACCCCTATGTTTAGAAGAAGACTCATACCATATGAAATAGTGTACACACTGTGTATTATCAATATGCATGTTGAGTATGAAATTGGTTAATATCCATGGGTGGTTTTGAGATACAAGTTATGTATTATGGGGACACGCCTTGTAGTTTTCTACCTCAAACAACTCTGTCATCATGACTTGGATATATGCCTATGCATAGCCAATACCTAGTAATTTTCCACTTATATTTTGATAGAGGACATAATTATTTCATGAGAGAAGATGTGATGAGTTGATTCTTATGTGTAACTTTTTAGGTACAGAAATATGAGTATCAATGGTAGTATTCCCATGGTCTATACCTTTGTGGGTAAAGCTTGGATGTCATCCTATTAAAAGGATTATGATCCCCTTGATTGGAAAAGTTAATATAGATTTTGTGTATCAATCTAAGAGCCTATGGTCAGATCATTTATCACCTTTTCATTCATAATTAGGGTTTTGGTATCGACGATTCATTACTTTATGGGAATAAATACCCTATATTATTGATGATCTGATAATGTTTATAGTTCCATTTTGAATATGATTTCTTATAATGTGAATTGATTCAGATATGGTTTTTTGTATCCCCTAGCAGTCCTTAGTGAGAACAACAATCCATTTTACTTGGTTATGAGTTTTGGTTGAGTTTGTGGTGTCCCGTAACTATCCTAAGTGTGATACCCTATCTGAGCATTGAAATATACCGATATCTAGAATGGGTTCGTCGTGTCCCCCCGACAGTCATGGGTGTGATCCCATATGTTTGAGTAGATACCATCTGAGATCTAGTAGTATTCATGGAGTCTCTCATGAGTCTTGTTTTAGATCCCCCAAATGAGTATTGAGATCCATTTTGTTCTAATGTGACCATATTTAAGGAGAGAACATGGAAAATTTATTCTCTCGGATGTATAATAGTAGGGATGGCAGGGGATGTTCCATCTGTTTGATAACCTGATGATTAAGATAGATAGTAGGGGATTCATCAAGGAATGTATAATTTATAGGATGAGTGAGATATCTTGGATCAGTACCATATCAGATGGAAGATCTCATGGATTGTCATACCCATTAAAATAGAATTAGTGATGTTAATTTTTTTCATTAGTGATGTTTGAAAAGGTCACTAATTGATTTACAAATGTTTCCAATTTTTTTTAATGATGTGTTACAAATTTAGAGACCTCTACAAATTCTATTAAATATAACTAGTGGGTTTCTTTTAGAATATTCCTTAAATTACATATCAATTAATATATTTGTAAGAAACATCCTTAATTTTTTTATGAAGTTTATAAACATGACTAAATAGTGAAACCTAATTTAACATTTTATTTAGAAACATTAGTAAAACACATCTAAACTTCCAATGTTTTTAACAAGAATCAATATTTTTTTTAAATTCATAATTTATAAGATTTTTTGAAAAAATTTCTAATTGATATTATTAATAAAATTGAACCCGCCTCTCTACCCAAGCCCACTCTTGTACCTACCTATCCCTTGTACCCCACCCCTTTAGTTCCCCGCACAAACACTTCCCATCCCGTACAACATGACGCACCGAGACACTCCCCCAAATCCCCCCCAAACACCTACTCATGACAAGAATACCTCATATACTACATGTCGTCCACACACCTGCTATATGACCCACCTCACCCTTGAACATCACACTATATCACCCACCACCAACTACTCTTTGAAACACCTCACCCACCCCCAATCATATCTGTCGGCACCACTCAGATCTCCTTCCTTACTGCCGCCATCACCCCTCGATCACACACATACTCCACAAATCCATAAAATGATAAAATCCAACACCCAAAGGAATCGATCCCTGATCATCACCCTTCCCACAGAATAACACAACCAACCAAACTATTTGAAATATTAATACATAACTGCATTATCTTATACATTTATTGAATAATTTCAATATATATTGAATTAATAATATATATAAATTAATATATATATATATATATATGTTTTTATTTTATACTTTGTGTTTTATAATTTTGTTATATATTTTTTTTGTATTTTTTAATTTAAATTTTTAATTTTATATCATAGTTTTATATTTTATATTTTTCAGATTATGATCATATATACATATATCTGTTTATATTATATAATATATATAAAAATTTATATTTTTTATTATATATATGTGGCTGATGTCATTTTATATTTTTTTATATGTATATATATATGTTTGTATTATTTATGTATATATATATGTTTATATTATATGTGTGTGTCTGTGTGTTTATATATATATATAACATATATATTATATCTTTATATTAATATATATAAATATATATGATTCTATATATATACATGTTTATATCTATGTTTGTGTGTATCAATGTGTATTAATATATATTTTTTGTAGAAATAAAAATAAAAAAATTACAAATAAATATATATATAGTAATATTTTAAAACATAGTTAAAAATGTCACTAAAATAGAAATGTTTTTTTAAATGTGGCTAAATTTTAAATATTTAATTTCATCTTGTTATATATAAATATATAAATATATATCAGTATTTCAAAATTCATTATATATATGTATATTTATATAATATATATATTTAAATATATTTAAATATATATGTGTGTTTGTTTTTATTTTGTATTTTATTTTTATGTTTATAAAATATAAATAGTTATATTTATATTTTCCATATATGTTTATAATTTATATAGATATGATTGTTTTTATTCTATTATATATATATATGTTTATGTTATATATATGTGTTTGTTTATATATTTTTGAGTGTGTATATATATATGGGTATTTATATATGTATACTAATAATTAAAAAATTTATATGTATATAAATAAATATCTACATTTTAAAAGCTTCATAAAATTTCACTAAAATAGACATGTTTCTTACAATCATATCAAAATTGGAATATATAATTGTTTATATACATATATATATGTATATATATGTGCATGTGTGTTTACATAAATATAGATTTTTAAATATATATGTTCATGTATATATATATATACAACGATGAGGGGAAATTATATATATATATATATTTAGTGATTTTTTTAAATAGGCTAAATTACCGATGTTTCATAAAAAACATTGCAATATTTAAAATTAGTGATTTTTTTAAAATACATCACTAAAAAACATCGCTAAATACAATTTTTTTGTAGTGCAACCATATCACTAACTTCAAACTCTATATCTAACTAATGGTTATTTTAATAACTCATATTTCAAATTTTTGTTGTATTGATGTGCCATAGAATTGATTGAATTTTCCCTATCATCATCAAAATAATAATTTATTCTATATAATTCCATTATCCATATTCATCCCTACAAATTGGATACCATTATCAATTCCCACGGATAGCCTCATATGGATCCATTGGAATACTATGTTGGAAAATTTTGTGATATGAGAACTCTACAAGCAGGAGGTGGTGAACCTAACTTCCTTGAAACATAATTGAATAAGTTCTAAACATGAAATATATATATTGAATTGTCCGTTTAATTTAACTATGTTTTTTAGGATGATAAGAAGTTATGGATATCAAATATATCTCAAACGATTTCAAAATACTTCTCTAGAACACTACTGTAATCCTTTGATCTTAAAGAGATACTGTAGAGTGTGTTACTCCAATAAATATACCACTTCAATTATGTATATCCTTGGCCATTTGTGAAGATCTAAATATTTTTTGATGCAGATAAAATGAATTAAATGCATAATGTGATCAAATATAACACATATAACATTTTGGGATTTAGTTTCTCTGGGGATTCGTATGAAAAAATATGTAGTTATTTTTTCCCATTTCTATTCTAGTATAGATAATGGTTTCAATATTCCCCTAAGAATTATTCATTCATCCTTATCTGTTTGGGATACTATGTGGTAAACTTGGTAATATAATTCCTTTTCAAATTTATAATTATTTATGAGTTATATAATAAATAAAAGAGACACTATGTATGATAACTTATATAAAACACCACGCCAAGCTTATATTAACATATACATATTACTATTTAATATAGAAGTCGTCACATAGATATTATTCTAGTGGGTAGGAACATAATTGACTAAATTATGATAATATGGTCTAAATATGTATATATAATTTGTTATTTTATACCAATTATTTATAAATTAAGATAAAAACATTTTAAAAATAAAAGAAAATGTTTTTCTGAAAAGGAATTGAAATTGAACATCACTGTTTTAAACCAATAAATAATAAAATCACTGTTATTAGTTTATATGAATTTAATATATATATATATATAATATTATATATAATGTTTCAAATTCATTATATATTTTTTATAGACAATATTCAAGAATAGATCTAATATTACGCATAAATGAATTAATTATAAAAAATGCCAATTTTCAACCTTTCGATGGAAGACTTATTTTAAATATATTTGTTTCACATTTATAATTTATATAATAAAAAATATTCTTAATATATTAAATATTAATTTAATATTTTACTTTTTTTGAAATTTTTGTATTTTTATCATAAGTATCATTTTTTAATGAATAATGAAAAAATATATTTTAATTAAAAACAATATTGTCTTCTAAATTATATATATTGTTAAATTATGTATTTAAATGGTTTTAAAGTATAATAAAATTTATTTTTTTATAATTTAATCCAATTAATTTCATTGGGAACAATTTCACATTGAAACTGGGTACTAAAACTGTGTGAATTTTTGACATTTTTACACTAAAATTACATTTTATTTTTCTGTTAATGAGATTAATTTTTAATCATTTTCCAAAATTTCCATTTTTTGAGTTTTTAAAATTAATGACCTTATTTTTAATTATACATTCCAAATTTAAGAATTAACCCCCTTTTATTTTTGGATATTATGAATAGTAACTTTAGTAATTATTTTTATTGCCATAGTTAAGGGTAAATCGAGCAACTAAAGGTAAAAATAATATATTTACTAATATAAAATTACCATAAAAGATTTCTTAATTTAATTTGATGATTTTATTTGACCAAAATCATATCTGATCTTAAATTATAACGTTTGGGGGCCAATTGGATGTGATTATATCATTTATAATAATATTTTTAATGAAAAGTCAATTTTGTAAAACTATTGTTTTTAAAAAGTATCATTTTTTAATATGGTGTAAAATATTGGAACATTCCGTATAGAAAAATTATATAGAGATGTAAATTGTTTAACTAAATCATGGTAATTTATTTAATATTTCTATGAATGAAATAACTAAATTAAATGGGTACACAATGATGAAGCGGTAAAAGTTTATTTAATAGAAATAGCAAATAACTGATATTAAAAATATTAAAATTACTTATTTTTATATAATTTATTCCCTCCATATATATGAGTTATTCCTTTGAAATGATAGTGAAGTTTTTAAAGTGTTGGTTTGAAGATATTCTATTTATATATTTTTTAAAAGTCAAGTATAGAATAGTACGAAAAATGACATTATTGAAAAATTAAATTAAATAATATCTTATTGAATGATATAAAAATTAAAAAAATATTAAATTATAATAACATATTTTTAGAAGACATATAATTTCATAAATGATGCATTTAATTTTATTTTTTCAATATATAGTAATTATATTAACCCTCAATGTGTGAACTACATTATATCACAGCAAGAGTTTAAAGGGCAAAATAACGGTTAAAATAAAATGATAATGATTAAAAATAATCAAAGAATTTATAAATATTCATGCATGATTGTATTTAGACCAATATTTATCTTTTATTATAAATAAATCAAATTGGATCCATTTTTTGATAGGAAATTTATTTAGATTAATTTAACACTTTGAAGAATTCTAAGCATGCACCACCCCTCTCTTATGAAAGGGACTACATATTTTTAATTGTTAACACTTAAATACCTCTTTGGTTCATAAAATATCTTCAATTAACCATTTTTATAATTCGTCTCCACATTCTATTGCTCTTAGATTATTAATACCACTTACCATAGTGTTGTAAAGGTGTTAATCAATGGAGATCGTCCAAAGGAATGCTATCTTTATTAATTAAGTGTCTGTTTTATTTCTTCTTACACTTCCATAAAATAATTTTCAACAATATTGAAATAATAAATAATATATAATAAATTTACTGATATATTATTATGTTAATATTATCATTTAATCTATTTCCAATTCCATCAAATGGGATCTCAATTTTTCATTCATGTGTCAAAAAGACTACCACCTCACGAATCGATATAATTATATTTCCCTCATCATATTCGTGATTGGATATAATTAAATAAATAAATAATATATGTCATATTAATAAAATATTTATAATTATTAATAAATATTATATCATTTATTTTCTTACATTTCCAATCACAAAAAAATGATAATCTCATTCCTGCATACATGTGAAATATCTCCACCATAAAGAAATGTTATTCATTTTCATCACCACTACTCATGGAAGATATATAAAAGTGTTTTGAAATGATTAATATTTTAGTTATTATATTATTATCATTATTTTAATATAAGATAGTAACTACATTACTTCCATAAATATCATTGAAAAATTGAAATTTTAGTCATGTGTTCGTAGCACTTACCATCTATATGACTTTAACATTATTCATTTTGATAACCATAGGTAAATGGTTTAATTTAAAAGTAAAATAGATTTATAAAATTTATTATAATGAGATTAATATTATTCATGATATTATTTACTTATGTCATTTTTTACAATTAATATCATGTCAAATTCATTTTGGACTCAGGTACCAACAAACGTGAAAATGTATGACATGAATGTGAATAATGAAGAAATTGTCATAACATTATAGTCAGTCATATAAAAGGACTAATAAACCATAAAAATTATCTCATGTAATTAAATATTTAACCAATGCATATTATTTATTAATATAAAGAATTCATGTGATGATTCAGACAAATTTTAATGGACTTTATTTTAAAAACCCTATTTTCATGTTACTCTCTAATTTTTTATAGAAGTCCAGAGGAATGATTATTTTAACGTATTATTAATGAATTATATTCAATATTTCATGAATTTTTATGGTTTTTATGCTTCCTATATATGTTAACAATTTTATTTTCAAATAGTTTTTAAATTTTTTTATTCATATATTTGCAAAAAAGGAAATTTGATTTCAAAGTGGAAAGTAATTATTATTTTATTAGTGATTTGTATATTTTTCTTATGATTTTTTTCATGGTAAATTTTTAAGGGTATGGGTGGATCCATGATTAAACTAGGGTGTGTGAGGTTATAATACCTCAACAATTATTTGGGTATTGAGGCAGAGCTAACTAATAGGGTTTCTCCTTAGATATTAAGGGAATGTAGTGTAGTGGGTACTCCAAATGTAACCTCGAAAGTTACTCCGTATATATCCATGACAAAAAATGTAAATTTAAGAGTGATATTTTATTGATGATTCGAGTAACCATTATGATTTATGTTTTCTATGTAGTTTTATCATAATCTTAGGATTTCGTGAGGTATGCTAAAGAGTATGTTTTTTATGGGAAGAATGTTTGACATTCTTAAAATGTTTTCATGAGTTAATATGTATTCATGTACTAATAGTTTATTTATTTATTTCAATGTCCCATGCTAAGAGTTTTGTGTTCATCCTATGTTTTAAATGGGTTTTCAAAGGGTTTATTGATGGGTTAAAGAAATGATGAAGTTAATATGAATGTTATGATGATTTTCTATAAAAAAGAAATCATGTTTTATTTTAAATTATTTATATTTTTTATAATGAAGATAATATTTAGTATTATTTGATTTATGTGATTGTGGAAGGTTAAGTATGAATTAGGATCTATTTCTGAAAACAGTAATACTAAAAAATCCCCATTGTGAAATAAATTAAGTTTTTTACTAAAAATCAAGATAACTAAATGTATAATGTTGGGTCCTTATAGTTGTTATCAAAAGTTAGTTTAGATAACATTAGGGGTTTTGATATTTTTAATTGAATATCAATAAATGATTTTAAAATTATGGTTAAGTTGAAATGATATTTCATTTTATGATTACCATGTTTCTTTATATACGATATATCTGTTCAGAATGGGTTTCTACTGAGGAAACAAGGTAGATGTGATGGTAAGACATTGAGGGGAAAACATCCTTCCAAATCAGTACCCTAAGAACAAGATCCTTCAGGTCAACCAATGTGGAATATATTAGTGGTGGATTATTTCAGGAGGCAACATCCACCATCATTCTATGAATAATCTAACCTAGTGGTAGGTAAAGGGTGGATTGAATCCCAAGAAAATGTTTTTTATGTTATGGGGTGTTCATAAAATAAGAAGTCTATACTTTTTATTTATAATTTTCATGATGTAGCAGATTAATGGTGGTAAACGATTAAAATTATATTGGGCAATAGGAAGGATGATTTTTGGGAGTGGGATTAATTCAAAAAAAAATCTTGATAAATATTTTCCTAAGGTAGTTCGACTTCATATGGAAACAAAATACTTTTAATCAAGGTTGGAGGAGTATTCAGTGTCTGCAAATAAAAAAATTCTAATTGACTAGTAAGGTACATAAAAAAAATTTCATCCAGGATCTCGAGAGTAAGTTCAATCATTTTTACTCAGGATTAAAGTAAAAATATCAAAGGGCATTGGATTTATCAAAATTCAAAAGTTATGTGAACTTTTTAAATTTGTGGTGAATATGTAAATAGGGTTTACCAATCATAAAGTGTACTTTGAATACCAGTATATTTAAAAGTCTAGATAGTCAGAGAATGGGAATAATTAATCAAAATAGTCGAGTGGTATGAAAATGAAGTTCACAGTTTTTGAGAATTGTGGTCAAAAACACAATAGGGAATGCCTTTTAATTTTTGGTAATTTCATATCATGGGTAAAATGGGGCGTAATGAACATAATTTCTATAAAAATACCAATTTAGTGGTTTGAAAAAATAGGATATACCTTTAGTAAAACATATTAAATTCAATTTGACGGGTCATTATGAAAATGAGTGTCTGAAGGGGATCCCAAATGATGAAAAGTAGAAGTAATATATGTGAACAAGTGAGGTGAATTCATTTAAAACTACTTCAAAAGATGTTGTTCTATCAAATAATGTGGTTCCAGGTATATTTTTTGTCTTTTTAGATTATTCAAATGAGTTGTTTGATTTGGGGTCCTAAGATTCATTCATTTGTGTGACATTTTCTAGTAAATTCGAAATTCCACAAAAATAAATAAATCCAAAACTTAATGTGAAAACAAATTGGGTAAATATTACTAAAAACTAAATTATAATAATACTAAAATCATTTTTTAATGCTAATATTGTCCCTGAAAAACCTGTTATTTTTACTTTTGTAGAGTTTAATGTTATTCTGGGCGTGGATTGGCTATCAATTTACTATGCTAAGATAGAATGTAGAGCTGATGATTTTTTTAGAAGGAGTTTCAGTTTGTGTATTAGAATGAACCTATTCCATTGATGACATATCTGGAATCTAAGAAACATTTCAAAGATTTTAAGGAATGTTATCGTGAAAAAAAATTTCAAGGAAAATGAATTGTTTTGAATAAATATGTTCCTATTATAAATGGGCATATAGTTATTTTTCTTGAATTTTTGTCGGGTATTATACCAAATTGGGAATTATATTTTATTGTTGACTTGATTAATTATGATAATCCAATTTCAAAATCCCCTAATCAAATGGTTCAAGTGTAAATTTTAGAAATTAAAAAACAATTATAAAAGATATTATAGAATGGTATCATCAGACATATCACGTCACCATGGGGGTCTCCTATCTGGTTCATTAAAAAGAATGATGGTTCCATGAGTCTTTTCATTTTTTATAGAGTCTCTAGTAATATCACTCTAAAAAACTTGTATCTTTGGCCTCATATTGATTATTTTTATCATCTCCAAGGAGAATATAAGTTTTTGATGGTTGACATGAGGTCAGTGTACCATCAGTTGAATTTAATGTTACCAGGCATTCCAACTACTATATTTCAGAGAAGATTTGCTGATTATGAATTTTTAGTTATGTTGTTTGAATCAACTAATTCACCTACTATTATCATGAATATTATTCATATAATATTTCATGCATTATTTGATAATTTTTTGGTTTGGTTAATTGATGAAATTTTTGGTATACTCAAAAAATAAATAGAAGCATGAAATAAATCTAAAGGTTGATTACAAACCATAAAATAAATTCAATTACATGGAGAATTTAGTAGGTATGTATTTGGTGTGGAAAAATTAATACCAAGGGTCACATTTTTTATACATATGGAAAAACTATTTTTATAGTTTAGAAAATATTTTTAGAATATTGGTTAAGATGAAAAAAATAACCTGGATTCTTATTATCCATTGTATAGAAGGATATTACAAGAGGATAGTGTAAAAAATTTCATGGTTATCAAGACCATTCACTATGTCAACTCAAAAAGGTTTTATGATAATCTGAACAACATAATGTTGGTGTTATTTTTAATAACTGAAAAGAAGATTGTTGAATGCTCCGGTCATGTCCCTTCCATCCATAAATGGTGTATTTTTCATTTACAGTTATGCTTCACTTAATGGACTTGGTTGTTTCCTAATATATAATTGTCATGAATAGAATCTGATCGCCACCAAAACCGGCACCAAACCTGGATAGTGAAAAGGCCCGAATGGAGTTCTCGATCACCACGGGCTGGAACAAGTGCCCGGGTATCATAAAATGAGAATTGGGAATGATTTACCCAATTTTATAAACATAAAATAGAAAATGAATCCAATAAAACGAATCTGGATTTTTCAAAACAAACAATGTTTAAAAAAATTTCAGAACAAAATTCCAAAATCTAAAACAACTCACCAAGACTATAACAAAGGTACAAAACCAAAAATGAACAGACCATGAACCTCAACATGGAAAGGGGCATCCCCCTCAAGCAATCTCCATAAAACCACATCATGAATGACTGGTGAAAACCCAAACTGTTGGTAAAAAAGTTGTACCCAAACCTGCGACAAAAAAATAACCAAGTCTACATACACCCAAGGGTGTAAGTAGGGTGTGATCCAATACCCAATAGGATACCACCACTATGAAATTCCATGTGAAAAACATTCAAAGAAGAAAAGAATTCAAGTTTTCAAAAACATGTGATTTCTAGTTACAATTTCCAAAAGATGCAACATAAAAAAAATCCGTTTTCAAGTGGTCTTATTTAAAGAATCAACAATTTTAAAATATATTCAAAAGGTACTGAATTTTTACAGATAAATATATTCTATGCTGACGGTAACTATAAAGGATCTAATGAGAACAAGTAATAGAAATAACCCCTAGGTAGTAGCTATATGTGGGTCCCAGGTACCTCGTATCTCGGTGAGAGTAACCAACGAAAATATCTGTTCTTGTGCACGAGCCACTAGTAGGGATCATACCAATAACCTCATGGATCCCATTCATCATCATCATAGTTTAGTTAGAGTTGTAAGCGCCAATCTTTCTAAATGGAATAGAAGCCAAACCCCAGGGATTCACTAGCATACTAGTAAACATCCACCCACCTTGATACCTGGGTTTTCCCTTTGTGATCAATCAAGTTGAACAATCCAAAAAATATAGTTTTCAAATGAAAATATCACTTCCATTTCACACATTAACCAAACAACCCCATGTTCATCACACAAGTCACAAATTCCACTTTTCATTCAAATGCATTTTGAAATCAAACCCACACCAAAATATCCCACAACACTTTCTTCATAACATTCACAATCCAACACATCCTTTAAAAATTTTATAATGTCCCTCCAAATATGATAAACGTCACATAACATCCCAATAACATGTTTCATAAAACCATTTATATAAACAAAATCCATTTTCACATCGCACTCACACAAACAACCCACATCACATTCACACCTCTTTCACATTTTAGTAAATCCAGTAAACTTTTTTATAAAAAATTTCCAAGGGGATACACATCACAAGACAGAACAATTCACATTTAAAATTGTCCATTTGAAAGTATAAACTATTCAAAACATATTTCTGATATGGTATCACCTTTTACATAAATTATTAAAGCATTCAAAACTTTTATAAAACAATTATAAATAGTGTTCCAAAGCTCATCACATAAAACCAATTTCAAAACCGTATTTCGAGGAAAAAATCAGACAAAAACAAATTTAAAACATATTTTGAAGCCCAAAAATATTTATTAAACTACCCTTAACTGTTATATAAACCACTCAAATAATACCACAAAATATCCACATGAAAAACACAAGTTTTCATAATCACTTTCAATAAGTAATGTAATGTTTTACACCTTAAACCCATTAAAAACCCTATTTAAAACATAATGGAACACCAATAACCTTACAAATTAGAATTTTCATCCCAAACAAGATTTATTAAACCAATTTCATATGTTATAAAATTCACCCAAACAATACCCAATGGGTTACACATGAAAAACACCAAATATTATGGTAAAATGAAACTATAAAAATAAATGCATAACCAAATCCAACATAAATAGTTTTCGCACCACACTAAACATAATAGGAACATGAATAATAAGTAATTCAATCGAACTAACTAATCTAGAAATGATTACACATGGTATCACCGACCTTTTATGTTGAAACACTCAAAACATGGTGTGAAACATCTACTGCACCACCGCTGCACCTCAAGGATGATAAAAAAAACCTAGACCACCATATTTTACCAAAAGGACACCCAATCAAACCCTAGGTTCCATCCTCATATTCTGAACAAGAGGAACTTCAAGAAAGGGTGAATGAAACCCTAATGTTTGGGAAGAAATCATGGAAAGAAACACATACTTAAAACATCTTGAATCAAACAAACCAAATACACAACAATTTGAATCTCCAAGCTACCAAACCTGATATGGAGGCTCTAATGGGGATGCAAAGGTCATGCGGGGACTGAAATATGGGCAAAATAGTGAAAATTATATGATTTATGACAAAATCAACTTACCATCTCAAATCTGGACGATTTGAGGAACCCTAAGACGTTTTTCCTTACTCGGTGAGGCAAATGAGGTCCGAAGTGGAAAAATGAATAATGAGGGTGAGGCACAGGATTTTGGCTTCTGGTGGGATGTAGAATCACGAGAATACAGTAAACAATGAGTGCATTTTTAAATAACTAAAAAACTATTTAAAACTGGAAATTGTTCACGGGTTGGCCTAATTCCAAATTAATTAACTCATACCAAAAAAGATAATGGGTTCAAAAAGGGTCCAAATGGACATGGTGATTTGGATAGGTCATTAGATGAAAATTGAGAATTGTAAGAGAACAAAATTGTTTAAAAATGAAGGAGTTATAAAATAAATAAAATCTATTTTTAAATCTAGAATTGGGCTCATGGTTTGGCCCAAATTTTGAAAACCCTCTATTTCCACCAAAATGAATGGAAAAACCCCAAAACAAAGAATGTATGGAAATTAAATGAAAAATACATTTAATATAAGTCATGTATGTGACAATTATTTACACCATAAAACTTTCCATCCCCGGAAAGCCACATCATGGCCAATTTCAAAAAACAAACCCAATCGATAAACCAAGAAGTAATTCTTTGCCAAGATTCGCCCCCAAAGGCCAAAACAGCTCTAGTGATGATTTAAGGAAGGATTACTCTAAAAATAAATATACACCATGTTCCTGAAACAATCAAGCACATTTAGGCTATATCCCAAATGAAAACTCCTCAAACACAATCTGGACTATACTCAATCAATTTACCTAAACAAACAAAAAAATCGAACAAAGTTACACTTACCCTACTATAACTAAACCATTGGGCACTCTCCAAACGCAATGTGTACCCAAGGAAGATGTAGGAAGTTAGTTATCTACGAATGATAAAACATACTTCCAAGAAAAGTCCAAGGAAAAAAATCCACGTTACTCATATGAGGAGACACAAATGGGCTACCCACTATAAGAGACAACTTAAATTTTTTTACCGAGACTGAATCAGCACACTAACAGGGGGAGGCCCGAATAGACTCCCTCATACATGGGGTATACATCCATTAGAAATTTCATAAATAATATGAATTATACCCATGGTGGGTCTCCCAACCACAAGAACCCACCATCTTAACTGACCACGTGGGCCGACACGAAAAGACCCCAAAAATTTAATTATTTGGGAAGGCTTTATAGTTAGTCCACACGGTTTGGGAAACTGTGCACTAACTAGGTAGATTATTCTTTTTTCATGGATTCTTGGCACATGGTCACTAATAATTGTGCACAAACTAGGTGCTCAGCTGGTCTATCCAAATTTCAATCCATTCACAAAAGACTCAATGGAAACCAAAGGGGGGGAAGATATTGGGTGATGACATGGGTACAAGGTCCTCCACCTATTTCCACCGAACGAGAACAACATAATAAAGATGATGAAACCATAGCTTTAAACTGTTCATATCTTTCATACTAAGGATAGGAATTTGTACAAGGGTTTAAACAACACTGGCGTTTTCCCTGACTACATGCTATCTTCTCTCGAGACCTATGGCTGGAGCTCAAAATATTGAAGCATATTCGGCCTCGCAGT
This sequence comes from Viscum album, assembly GCA_963277665.1. Taxonomy (NCBI): domain Eukaryota; kingdom Viridiplantae; phylum Streptophyta; class Magnoliopsida; order Santalales; family Viscaceae; genus Viscum; species Viscum album. The sequence continues at coordinate 1,153,931,553 of OY728153.1, read as the reverse complement.
AAGGATGTGGAATCCCTTGTGTGGAAATTCTTCTTTTGGTGCCACAATAAGCAACTCCCCATACCTTGATGAGTTCACCAAGACATAACACAGTCCATAACTCAGTTTTCCAAGACCTGAAATTTCAATGAAACAATAGATCAGAAGATGTACACACATCGCACATTGTTTCTTTAAGTGAGAAACAACATAAGGGAAGGACATGTATAAACACCTTCATCTAATATAGAGGATTTGATGTTTTTCACAAGGGATACATACTCCCAACATAATAGGGAACCTCAAAGGGTTTCATGAACTTCACCTTTACAGTGAAATGAGCACACAATATCACAATGCTTCACTGAACATGACCTTGGTTATTGATATAAACAATACATGGAACATAACCATTTTCCAAGTCCCTAAATAACACACAAGTCCAGAAAGTGGACAAAATTGCCTCTCATGACCAAAATCCAAAAATTGGTGGTTTAACATGAACTCTTGATTCATTTAAACTATGAAGAACCCAGAGGCCCTCTTTGACACCATCAAGACACTCATCCACACTAACCCCTGAACACTTCCACCTTCGATGAATCATACAACTTATGAAACTAAGGTCTCATTAAACCTTACACAAGCACTATCCCACTACATGTGGATCCAAAAATAAACGGAATGAATGGGTGTAGACTCAATCCACAGGGGTCGATAAAATATTCCTTATATTGATCAACTGGATGATTTTCCAATAGAGAAACAATACGGGTTTCACTACAGTTGTGCATTAACCCTCAATGGGGGCGTACCTTATCTGATTAAAGAACCCAATGAACCAAACAAGCTGGTCCATTGGCCAAAACATTCCACAAAACAGATCCAAACACATGAAGGGAACCACTGTAAAGATTTCCTGAAACCCATCTTAGAAGAGACTACTAACCGGTCCATCTACCCAACTTGTCTTCCAAACACAAACCCAAAACATGATTCGAACTAGAGGGGTTCATAGACTGAAAACATTCCACAAAATCATCATTTTCAAAATAACACATAATATACACCATCCCAAACAATTCAACAAGACATCATGTTTTTCTTTAAAAACATCTCTTTGAAAACAAATGATTCAATGGTTAGGGAATCCATCAATGGTACCCCATGTGCCTCACACTTGCATGTTTCTGTGCCACACCGAGCACCCTCCTCATATCCATCATGAAACTCATCCAGTCATGCCATCAACCATCCATTATCCCATATAACCCCATGCATGTAGTCTCTCATGAAAATACTAATGGTTGAAATAAAAATTCATTCCACTTTTCAAAACCGAAATGGTTAACCAACACTTCCTTTTTCTCAAAACCGCTAACCACGAGATGAAAATATGAATTCACATATTACAAAAAATTTTACAAAGACACAAAAATTTATAAAAGAACTCAATTTCATTTTATTCACATAAATTTAAATAAATAACTTCCCATTAAATCTCCCTTTGATTGTTTAGAAAACTATAATGGAAACACTTTTCCACAATAAACATCAATATAGTTCTTGATTTCAAAAGAGGTATAAGAACACCATTTTTCATTTCAAAATAATTCTGAAAAATTAGTTCAACAATTTCATAAATCAATCCAATCCCTATTTATTTGAAAATCATTTCACAAAAAAATTTCACTTTTTACAACCATGTCACTTTAAATCCAAATTTCCAAGATTTCAAAACTAAAGAACAGAAGACAATGCTAGAGGAAACAAGTTTTTGTGGGTGACATGGACATATAGTTGGGATCCATATTCCAATAACTTCCCTATCATAGAGAGTGTTTTAGTGAATATCTTTGAATCCACATGGCTTTCCAGGCCCTGGGAGCTCACATAGACCATTAACCCAAGTCTCTTTTAATTTCCCCTAATCATCATTAAACCAAGAAAACCAGAGGACTATGAAAGGTCCTGAATTCCCCTAGAGACTTGAATCCTGTCATGAGGTGTGGGGATTATCCACACTACTCATAACTAAAATTACATGTCCCGATATTCCTAACTCCAGACAATCCCAATTGTTCCCCAAATAACAAGATCCAAAGAGAGGGAACCTCCTCTTATACCATTTTGTCACGAACCGAATATGATCTCCATGAAAACCGGCACCAAACCCTCCCTGTGAAAAGTCCTGAAGGGCATTCCAGATCCCCACGGGATGGCACAAGTGCCTGGGTATCATAATATGATAATTGGGAATGATTTACCCAAGTTTGTAAACATAAAACAACAAATGAATCCAATAAAACAATTCTGGTTTTTTCAAACCAAACAATGTTTTAAAAAAATTCAGAACTAAATTCCCTAGTCTAAAACAACTCACAAGGACTATGAAAAAGGAATAAAACCAAAAATTAATAGACCAAGAACCTCTATATGGAACGTGGAATCACCCTCAAGCCATCTACACAGCACCACATCCTGAATGACCGGTGAAAACCCAAACTATTGGAAAAAAAGTTGTACCAAAACCTACGACAACAAAAATAACCAAGGATACTTACACCCAAGGGTGTAAGTAGGGTGTGATCCAATTCCTATTAGGATACCACCACTATGATATTCCATGTGATAATCATTCAATGACAAAAAGAATGAAAGTTTTTGAAAACATGCAATTTCAAGTTTTAATTTCTAAAAGATAAAACTTAAAAAAAATCATTTTTAATGTGGGATAATTTAAAGAATAAACACTTGTAAAAAAATTAAAAAGCTATTGAATTTTTCAATCAAAATATACCATATTCTAATGCGAAGTATAAAAGATCTAAGGAGCACATGTAATAGGATATAACCCCTAGGCACTAGCTAGTTGTGGGTCCCACGTACCTCGTATCTCGGTGAGAGTAACCACAAGAAATATATGATCTCGTGTACGATCCACTAGTAGGGATCATACCCATATCCTTGTGTTCCCCAATCAACATAATCATAGTTTATTTAGAGTTTAATGCTTCAATCATGCTAAGTGACACTGAGGCCAAACCCCACAGATTCACTAGCATACTAGTACACATCCACCCACCAAGATACCCGGGTTATCCATTTGTTCTCCAACAAGATGAACAATCCATGAAATATTGTTTTCACATGAAAATATCACTTCTTAATCACAAATTTACCAAAATTTCCCATGTACATCACACAAGTCACAAATTCCCATTTTCATTCAACTGTATTGTGAAATCAATCTCACACCAAAATAGCCTACAACACTTTTTGCATAACTACCAAAATCCAACAAATCCATTAAAACTTTTATAAAGTCCCTCAAAATATTATAAACATCACATAAAATCCCACTCACAGGTTTCATAAAACCTTTTTTGTAAACAAAATCCAATTTTCACATCACACTCACACAAACAGCCATCATCACGTTCACACCTCTTTCATAATTCGGTAAATCCATTAAACTTTTTTATAAAACATTTCCAAGGGGATACACTTCACATGAAAGAACTATTCACATTTAAAATTTTCCATTTGAATGTATAAACAATCCAAAACATTTTTCTAATATGGTTTCACCCATTACATAAATCATTAAACTATTCAATACTTTCATAAAACAATTATAAATAGTGTACCAAAGATTTTCACATAAAACCCATTTCTTAACCGTATTTCGAGGACAAAATCAAACCAATTCAAGTTTAAAATAGAATTGGCGCCACAAATACATTTATTAAACTACCCTAAAGTAGTATACAAACACCTCAAACAATGCCACAAAAGATCCACATGAAAAACACACGTTTCCAAAATCACTTTAAAGAAGTACAATACGGTTTTACACCTTAAACCCATTAAAAACCTATTTAAAACATAATGGAACACCAATAACAAACCAAATCTGAATTTTGAGCCCAAACAAGATTTATTAAACCAATTTAATATGTTATAAAATACACCCAAACAATACCCAAATGGTTACACATTAAAAACACCCAATTTTAAGCTAAAATGAAACTATAAAAATAACTTCTTAACCAAATCCAATGTAAATAGTTTTTTCACCACAAAAAACATCTTAGGAACATTAATAATCAGTAATTAAAGAAAAACAACTCATCTAGAAATGATTACACATGGAACCACCTACCTTTTATGACAAAACCCTCAAAACCTAGAGCGAAACATCAACCGCACCACCGCCGCACCTCAAGGAAGATAAATCCAGCCCTAGACCACCATATTTGACCACAAAGACACCAAATAAAACCCTAGGTTCGAACCTAAACTTTTAGACATTAGGAACTTCAAGAATGGGTGAAAGAAACCCTAAGGAATGGGAAGAAATCCAGGAAAAAAACACATACTTGAAACATCTTGAATCAAATGAACTAAATACACCAATCATTGAATCTCCAAGAAACCAAACCTGATATGTAAGCACTAATGGGGATGAGAGGTCATGGGTGGACTGAAATGGGAGAAAAAGAGTGTAAATTAAAATATTTATGAAGGAATCAACTTACCCTCTCAAATCTGGACGATTTGAGGAACCCTTAGAAGTTTTTCCTTACTCCGCGAGGAAAATGAGGTCCAAAGTAGAGAAATGAATAATGGGGGTGAGGATCAGGATTTTTTATTCATGTGGGAGGTAGAATCACGGGAATATAGTAAAAAATGATTGAGTTATTAAATAATGAAAAAAACTATTTAAAAATGGAACTGGCTCATGGGTTGGCCCAATTCCATATTAATTCACTAAAAACAAAAATGATAATGGGTTCAAAAAGATTCCAAATGGACATGGTGGTTTGGATAGGTAATAGGAGGAAAAGTGGGAATTTAAATGGATGAAAAATGTTAACAAGTGAAGGATTTATAAAATAAATAAAATTTATTTTTAAATCTAGAATTGGTCTCACAGTTTGTCCCAAATTTTTAAAACCCTCAATTTCCACCAAAATGAATGGAAAACACCCAAAACAAAGAAAGGATGGAACTTTAATGAGAAATACATTTAAAAGAAGTCATAGATGTGACAATAATTATTAGGTAATTGATTATTGTAAATTATAGTTGAAACCTCATGGGTTAAATTACCCTACTCATGATTTAGAATTACCTACAACTATTTTTGAATTAAAAATTCAGAGGAATCATTTGTATGGAAAAAGATGTGAAATATTTAATAATCATAATATTCTGAATTATATATTCACTTATAATTATTTGAACATTATATAGACAATATTAGTGGAACTAATCATGGATTATGATATCATTATTCATTACCATCTTGGAAAAGAAAACAATGATTATAATTATTTGATTTAGAAATGTATTGATACATTAACCATGTCTTGTTTATAAAAGGGTAATTTGGTTAATTATTTTATGAATTTTGGTATTGATGTTGTTGGTGCAAGAAATTCCTCTATTTTGTTTTAGGTTTCATTGCAATCTTCTCAATTAGATAGAAGTAAGAAGTCACAAAAGTGAATCCATTAGTTTCAAAAAAGGAATAATTTATTCAAAAGGGTAATTTTCCATAATTTATAATTTATAATGATTGTTTTCTAATATTTGGGATGATATTATGTGTGCCATTTGATTCATAGTTAATGAAACCATTGTTTTTGCAACCTCAATGTTTTCTGTCTTTAGTTCATCCTAGCATCACTAAGATATAGAGTGATCATTGAGAGTATTACTGGTGGGATGGAATATAAAGTGCATTTTAAAACCTTAAAATGATATGTTTGACTTGAGAATTGGTTAAGAAATAATTATAGTTGTCGATGGAAATGTTTAATCCTTTTCCTGTTCCAGATTGGAAATGGGAAAATATACCCATGGACATCATAGTGGGATTACCAAAGAATTATTTAGGTAATAATGAGATTTGTTATATGATTGATTGGTTGATAAAATATGCTAATTATATTACAATATGATAAACAATATCTATATATCAACATTAGCAGATGAATCTTAAAAAGATAGTCAGGTTTAATCAAATTCCACTCTCCATTGTATCTGATCATGAACTCAAGCTCAGTCATAACTTTTTGAAAGGCCTTCGGAAGTTGTTGGGTACTGAATTAAATTTAAGTATTGATTTTCATCATCAATCTGATGGGTAGTTTAAATGGAAAATTCTAACCTTGGAAGATATGATAATTTATTATTACATGTATTACTAGGGAAGTTAGTATCATACTATTTCTTTTTTTTGGATTTTCTTATAATAAAATGTTTCATTCTAGTATAAATATGCTCTCATTTGAGTAATTATATGTAATGTGGTGTCAAACTCTCTATTTTTTGGATGATTTCATGGAAATAGTGTTTATGGGGAAACATTTAACAATGAAATTGGAATAGAAATTTATGTATATTTATCGATATGTGAGAATATCTCAGAGAAGGAATTAAATTTAGGTAGATATTCGGTGGAAGGATAAATATTTTGATTTAGGTGATCATGTATTAATCTATGTTTCTTGATGGGAATCTATAAAATGTATTAGTTAGAAAGATAGTATTAGTCCGCAGTTCATTAGACACTATGAAATCTAGAGAAAGTTGGTTCAATTACCTACCTAGGGTATTTCCCTCCCATTTTATCACAATGAAATAATCCTTTTCATGTTTCAATTTTATGAAAGTATATGACATATCCATATGAGATTTTGAGTCCAATTTTTTTTTATTTGGAAGAGGATCCTACTTATGTGGAACATTCACTTATAGTTTTTGACCAAAGAGATAAGTTGTTGAGAAATAAGGTGATTCATTAAGATAATTATTAAAATAAAATCCATATGGTTTAAGTTTAATCATGGGAAGACGAAAATACTAAAGAGAAAAGATATTCCCATTTATTTAATAAGTAAATAAAATTGTGAGGATACAATTTCCAAAAGGTGAGATGAATGTGAAAACAATGGTAATATAATTAATTTTCACATTTATTATTGTTTATTAATTATATAATAGTTAAAAAGAGATGCAATGTACGATTACGTACCAAATACGCTATACTAAGCATAAACAAACTAATAATATTATTACAAAACATGGTTGTTATCACATAGATGATAAACTGGTGGTTAAGAAACGGTTAACAGAATTTTGAAAATATGGGTTTCACATATATTTATAATTAATTCTTTATTTACCAATTAATTATAAATGATGATAAAACCATTTGTAAAATAAAGGAAATGTTTTTTCAGAAAACCAATTTAAATGAACAGAAGTGTTTTTTATGCCAATAAATAATAAAATAACACTTTTTGGATATACAAATATTATTTTATTTTCTTTTATTTTCAATATAATGTTTAAAATTAATTTTATTGGTTTTATAAACAAGATATAAGAACGAATCCAATTTTACCAATAAAAGTAGTACTTTAAAAAAACTGAAGTTTCCACATTTTGAGGACAAATTTATTATAAATATTATTTTCTTCCCTTTTAGAAGTTATATTTCAAAAAATAATATTTTTTTATGGAATCATAATATAAATATAATCATTGGTGGATTTTTTTTATTTTTCTTATAATTTTCTTATTTTTGATAAAGAATGAAAAAAATACATTTTAATTGAAAAATAATTTTCATCTAAATAAATTATAGTTTATAATTTTACATTTTTTTATTTTAAATTATAATTAGATTTAATTTTTATCGTTTAATCGGTTTTAGGTTATTTGAATCAATTTATCATTAAAATTGGATATAAAATCCTTGTGTATTTTCAAAGTATTTTTACTTCAAAAATTTATTTTCTGGTTCTGTTAAAGGGATTAATTGTTAATTAATATAAATAATTTATTTAATAGAAATTTTTTAAAAAAATTATCTTTTTTTAATCATTATTTTACAATATATTAAAAAGATCCATTTTAGTTTTTTAATTTCTGAATAGTTACTTTAATAATGTTTTATTACCTCTGTTAAGGGTAAATCAGGTAATTAAAGATAAAAAAATTATAACTAATATAAAATCACAGTGGTACAATTAATATTTTCATTGGAAGATTCGGTTTGGACCAAATGCTTCATAGGTCTAAAATAATAACAATTGGATTCAACCAGGGTGTGATTATGACCTTTATATTGTTATATTTAAAGAAAAGAGAATTTTGACATTATCTTGTTTTTAAAATTTAAACTATTTTTAATATTGTGTAATATAATTGATATTTTTTCCTATAAAAATTATTTATAAATATAAAATTATTACCTAAGTGATTGAAATTTATTTATAATTTTATGGAAGTAAATAATTGAAATAAAATTGTGGCAAAGTACATGATGCAATAATAGTTTAATTAATGAAACTATTTAATAAATGCTATTAAAAAGATTATAATAAATATAATGTAATATATTTTTTTGTCATAAATGATTTTAATTATTAACCTTTTCATTTTAGTGAGGTTTGAAAATGTTTTTTCAATGAAATCAGGTAGTTATATTTTAAAAAATCCAGGTAATGATTTTTATGAAAATTGAATTTATTGATATATTAAAAAAATTATATTTTTAAAAATGATATATAATTTATTAAAAAAATTTACTACTTATTTAGATAATTATAATAATTTCATAAATGGATTATTTACATTTTTTTGTATTATAGTAATTATATTAACATTCAAAGTGTGAATTACATGATATCACATTATGAGTTTAACGGGTAAATAAGGGTTGAAACAAAAAGATAAGGATTAAAAAATAAACAAAACATGTATACACTTTATTTAATTTCTTTATTTCCACCAATATTCATCCTATATTATAAATAAACAACTTCAAAACCATTTTATATTTAAAATTAATTTATATTAATTTAATACTTTGAAAAATTCCATGGGGGCCCTCCACTCTCTAATAAATGGGCAGTACATATTATCGTTTCTTAACACATAAATTTTATTTTGGATTGGACAAAATCATAAAATATCATTTCATATAATAAATAAACATATTATATATCTATTATTTTATAAATAAGACTCACCTTAAAGGAGTTATGGTGTTAATCAACGGAGATTGTCCGAATGAAATGTATCATTTTTAATTTTGTCTTTTAATATTGATTCTTCTCCCAATTAATTAAAATATTCTTCTTCAACGAATAAATAAAAACTAAAGTATCTTAAATACACTTTAATATTTTCTATTTTAAAACCATCCACTAAATCCTTCTACAGTTCAATCAAATAGGGTTGGAATTATTCGTTCAGGTGTACGACTAACTACCAACTCAAAATTTGATATAATTCATTCTCCATCACTATCACTCAATACCTGTTATAATGATGGAATTTATGGTTATATAAGATATTCATGAAATATTTATCCTTATTAAATAATATCATATGATTTATGTTCTTATATTTCCATTCACATAAAAATTCTAACTTCATTCGTGCATTCGTGTGAACTATCACCTCAATGATGCGATGTGATTTGTTATTCATCACCAAATACCATGGATGATATATATAAGTATAAATAAATTATCAATATGATATTTATAATATTATTATAATTATTTAAATATATATAAATAATTACTTAATTTCTATAATGATAGTGTAAAATGGAAACATTACTCATTCGTACGTATGACCTAGAATCTTCATACTTATAACATTGTTCACATTTCATAGTCATACATGAATGGTTTGATTTATAAGTATAATTTATATATAAAATTGATTATTATATAATTAATTTTATTTTTCATGTGATGAAATTATTTACACTATTACTATTGACATCATATCAAATTCATTTTGGACTTAAGTACCGAACGACATCAGAACGTATGACACGAACATAAAAATTTATGTAACTGTTATATCATGATAATATGTCACATAAAAGTAATAATAAATAGTAAAAAAGTTCTAATTAAAGTATATTATTAAAAAAATTATTGATCCGGATGATAAATACTTTATGCGACGAGTGATAATCAATGTAATAGCCATTTATTAAAAAACCTCTTTTAATGTTACACTTTGAATTATTTTCACAAAAATCAAAAGGAATATTTTTATCAAATATTTCAGAAAAATAATTGCTATAATTCATTTTTTTAATGTGTTGATTATTTTTTTCCTATGTGACAATTTTTTTTCAAATAATTTGTTTTCATTTATTAGTTCGTGACTTTGTAAAAATGATATTCCATTTCTAAGAGGGAATTTATTATTATTTTATGAATTATTTATATATTGTTATTATGTTATGGTTATTCAAAATTATTTATGAGTATGTTTGGTTCCATGATAATTTGAGGGAGGGTGTGCCCTAGATAGCTCTTAGATACCTTGGGAAATGAGATAGAGTTAACATGTCAGGTTTCTACGAAAATATTAAGGGAATATAATGCGGTGGGTATTCAAAATGTATCCTAAATTTTACTTCCATTATTTTCATGATAGAAAAATTAAATTTAAGAGTTATTCAGATTCAGTGCCTCAATTAACCATCATGATTAATGTTTTCTATGGAGTTTTATTAGAATCATATTATTTGATAAGAAAAGGTAAAGTGATTATTTTTTATGGGATGAATGTCTGTCATTGTTAAAAATTTTAATGGATTTATAAGTATTTGTGGTGTAATGGATTATTTATTTATTTTTATACCCCTAACAGATATTACTATGTTAATACCATGTTTTAAAATGTTTTCATAGGGTTTATGGATGTGTAAGAGAATGGAGGACGTTATGATGAATTGTAAAATATTTTTTCAGGAAAAAAATATGTTTTCTTTTCAATGATTTATATTTTCGAAAAGGTGAGTACAATTTATTAGTTTCAAAGTTGTATGAATGTGGATTTTTATGTATGAATTGTTAACTAATTCACTAAAACTCTCTACGTGAAAATATAATCTATGTGAAAAAAATTAAATTCTTGACACAAAATCAAGAGTATGTAATGTTTATATTCAGTTAAATATATAATAATAAAAGAGATACATATTCTGCAATATCTCTCTAAATTCTATCCCACAATAATTATTTTAAAGTCTATATACATCTTCTTACTTATTGGTTGAATAAATAATGTTGTATTATTTGAATCATAAACAATTCCTCTCTCCAATTATGGTTTCGATGGGTCATATATAAGATTTCTAAACTCAATGCGTCCAAATTTATCAAAGTTGAAAATTTGGATATTAATTAACTTTTTTTTATAGAGACAAATAATCATTCTAGGTTTCATCAGGAATTATGTGAATAGATGGTTGAGAAGTCACTTGGAGAATATTTTATTTCTCTACGTTCCTTTCTCAAATCCTGATTCATCCTTTATATGTATATGAATATTTGGCTCATTCAAACATCATTATAGACAAGGTATCCTTATCATTCCAAATAAAATATTCAACTACCTTGTATTCCTTATTAGTTTGGAAATGTATTGATTAATAATATTGTTTGATTTGATCCAACCTTATACGATTGAACATATTTAACTCCTTATATTTAAATAAATATTTAAATCTCATTTGATCAATATATATTCTATAAATTTCTATATTTTTATTAGTATTCAATATCATTAATTTAGATATCAATGTCGCCAACTCAAAATATAACATTGAGTAATATTGGATGGTTCTTTAACATTGATGAGGCATAAGAAATTACATTATCATTTCTCTTGAGAATAAATTCCAATCCCTTTCTCAAAGAACTAATGTATATTTGAAACCATCCCCCTTTGTAGGGTAAGGTAAGTATATGTCTTGTAACCAATATCTTTTTCAGTTCTCCAAAGCACTATTTACATTCCTCCATCCAAAGGACCATCAATTACTTCTATGTTAAATTGGTTAAATGTATAAGATAACTATGAGATATTTTTGAAAAATAATTGATAATATCTTACTAATTTGTAAATACTACGGATTTATGTTACATTAGTTAGTCTAAACCATTATTCATTTAATTGAAGAATCTACCAATATGTCATTTCTAGTTAAAATATGACTAATGAATGATATATTATCTAGTTGAATTTAATACTATATAAACATGGAATATATTTTCTCCTTCCTTATAGTGTTCAATATAAACATAAATTGCCCTCAAGATCTTCCATTATTATAAAATAAATAGTATATAGAAAGGATTATAATATATAAATGCATATAAATTATATATAATATTTTTTTTAAAGAATACATTAACAAATAGGAATATTAAAATGTACCAGTGGGAGTGTTATACGGTAAGACATAACCATGATAAGATCAAGGATATCAAAGAGACTGATATTCCTAGGGATTAACATCCCTTTATTTCCATATATCAAAATGTACATCCATGGATATATTGGGAGGAACACACATACCAGAAAACATGAATTTAAAATGTTTATTTGTTTTAATTAAAAATGTCTGTAATAGTCGGTAATTCATTTACGTGAATTTCTAAAAAGTATCTTAAAATGAGGTTTTTCTATATTATAAATGTCTAACATCATCATAAAAATAATATAAAAACAATTTGTAGAAACGTCGGTAAATCATATATCATTTAACAAAGTAAAAAAAATGTTACAGGTTTTTCATAACATTTGTAAATATCATTAATTATAGACACCTCCATTAGAAATTCTTTTTTATAAAAGTTGGTATAACACAAATAAATAAACAATGTTTTTAAAAAACATCATCAAATCTTTTTTTGAAATTTATTTTTTATTTGTTTTTTAGAAAATTAGTTTTCAGAAAATAATATTTTTTTTTCAAAATTCAACCAACTTCTCTTAACATCCCCATTCTATTCTAACCTCTCCACAGTACAGCAAAACCCTTTAGTTTCCATCCCCAAAATAGCACCTTCTATATATCATGGCCCACCTAGAAACTTCTCTCACGTCTCCCCCAATCACATACTCTACAACCCACCTCTCCCTTGTACTCCAAGCCACATTGCAAACCCCCCACCTAGTCAATGACACACCTCACCCACCCCCCAGTCATCTACAACAGAAACGACTCCCCTAATCACCTGCCATGCCCCCCGCATCACCCCCAATCACCTACATACTGTACGATACTCTAAAGGGAATAAAACCTACCCCCAAAGGAATGGATTCCCATACATCATCCTTCCATGTGAATAACACAACCATCCAATTTATTTGAAATATTAATGCCTAACTGTATTATATTATATATAGATATATGTATATATATTGATTTCAATATTTAAGAAATTAATAATATATATATATATATTAAAATATAAGTCATTATATATTATATATTTTATTTTAATATTTTATATTTTCTTTTTATATTGTATATTTTAAATGTTAAATACATATATACATATATATGTCTATATATATATGTTTGTGTGTGTGTGTTTACCATTTTATGTTTATTTATATGTTAATACATATAGGTTTATATTAAATATGTATATAATATATATATATATATCAGTGTGTGTGTTTATATATATTATATTATATGTAATATTAATATATTTATATATATATATACAAATGGTTAAATGTGTGTGTGTGCTTACATATATATGTATATTATATATCTATATATATTATATGTTAAAATATATATATACGTGTGTGTGTGTGTGTGTTTATATGTGTGTGTATGTGTGTGTATAAATATATATGTGGATGTATTCAAATATATAATATATATATATTCAAGATTTAAAACATGGTTAAAAATGTTACAAAATTAGACATGTTTACTTTTAAATGCTGATAATTTTAAAATATTTAATCGTAATAGGTTATTATTATAAATTTTTAAATAGATTTTAGTATTTTAAAATATATATTATATATGTATATTTATATATTAATTTATATATATATATTAATATATATATATATATATATTTTATTTTATTTTTAATTTATAATATATATATAAGTTTATATTATATATTATAATCAATTGTTTATATTATAAATATATATGTATAATATATACATATTATATATATTTGTATATATTTTACGTTTATTTATATGTTTATATTATATTATATATAAACATATATAATATTTATATATATTTCTCTCTATGTGTGTGTGTAAATATATATGTGTATGTGTATATATATATATATATAATTCCCTAAATTTTAAAAACTTGGTAAAAATTTCACTAAAATACACATGTTTTATTAAAAACCTGAATAAATTTTAAGAATATAACTTTTTATATAAAAATATTTTAAAATATATTTATTTATATATTTTTATACGTGTTTTTGTTTATATATATGTTTCTGTGATTATATATATTAATATATATATATATATATTTACATCCATGTGGATAAATATGAAAAAAATATTGATGTTTTTGATCGTCCGGAAAATAGCAACAATTTTTTGGGAAAATGGCTAAATTAGCTTCCTTTTTTGGAAATGGTCGCTAAATTAGTGTCATTTTCAAAAAATGTATCTAATTGAGTGATGTTTTGGAAAAACATATTGCTAAAGTATCGATGTTATCGGGGTATATGTCTCTAATTTTGAAAACATTTCAGGGAAATGTATGAAATTTATCAACTTTTTCAAGGAAAAGTCATCAATTTAACGATGTTTTAGAGGGAAAATCTATAAATTTAATACTAGATATATTTTATAAAAAACATCTCAAAAAAAGAGTCCCTAAATTCATTTTTTGTTTGTTCGGGTTCTCCCAAATGAGCATTACCTTGAGAATTAAGTGGAATCCGTTGGCAAGTTGTTTGGTTGAGACCATACGGCTTAGAGTCTAAGATGAGTATATGTGGTTTATATTGAGATTCATTGATTCTATGTCTATTGTATCCAATCATACATGGAATATTAATTTTCAGTTCATGTCTTCTGCATATGACATGCCTTTTGATGGAGTTCGAGGAGTACCTCGAGTAAGTAGAGCATAATGACCAAGAATAATAGAGTCGTGTATAAGTGGTTAGGTTTGATATTATTCCCCCATGACTATGTAGTTTGGATGCTTTGTGAGTTTTTTTTGGGCTTTCATTTTTCCATTTTTATACATTTTATACCATGTTTTATTTTGATCATGGTATAGATGCATGCATGTATTTTTTGTGTTAGTTGTTTTTTATCTCTAAACTATTTTGTGGTGATGCATGTGTGTGTTTGAATACCAATTACATTTCTTAATGGACACCCATGTATTTGATATTTATAGTCATCACTAGTCTGTTTTCCTTGGATGGTTGGGCAGAGTTCTTAGGACAATCACACTCAACTCATCTCAATTCAGATATAAACTATTGGGCCAAGATGTGACAAAGTTATATCAAAGAAGGTCCATTGATAGGTATAGAGTTATGATTTTTCTGCCTATGAGTTTATTTGGGATATTAAAGACAATATTAAAGTGTTGTTAGTTCATCTATTAGGCTAGTGACTCTGGTT
The DNA here is from genome assembly GCA_963277665.1 of Viscum album. NCBI lineage: Eukaryota > Viridiplantae > Streptophyta > Magnoliopsida > Santalales > Viscaceae > Viscum > Viscum album. Next base: position 1,153,916,082 of record OY728153.1, on the reverse strand, counting down.
TTTGTATGGATGATGACATTTCCATTCACTAGGAATCTGATAAAAATATTGTGGACTCAGAATATATAGTCACTTGTTTTAGGAAAACATTATATCATGAATAATATAGGAGTGGGTTGTGGTTCCCATGTACCTGTCGAGCCACCTCCATTGATATACACATTGACTTTGGAGAATCATGATTTTATTTAAGGATTCCACCATGATGACATCCAACCATGGTTTTGCGAAGGGATTATGATGATCATCCACATAGTGATATGTCTCTGGGGTAGGGTTATGCCTTGGATGGGGTACATCCATGTGGTTTTTAAGAAGACACCCCAACAGTTTAGAAGTATCTAGTGTCAGTAGTATATGATGACGAAAGATACAAGATGAGTGCACTGTATGTGTTTCTGATATAGAGACCACCCATGTAACTAGGCGTGCCTTACCCATGGCCGTTGATAAAAGGATTGAGGTAGTCACACATGCTTTTTCTCTTTTGAGGACACATCATAATCTGATGGGAATCTTACCAACGAGTCTTCTATAAGGCTCATCTCGGTGATAGTGGTGTCTAGTGACTGAAAAAATGTGATTAGATGAATCTCCTTTGGATTGAGTTTGACCGAATCTCTAGAGTGGAGTTTTATGCATCCATATTGCAATTGGTGATTATCAAGAAGACTCTATAGATCTGTCCGTGTAGAATTACATTTTCATAGTATTCAATAATGTTCGATGACCTGTCATGATAACCCTTGGATACGAATATATATCCACTTTTAATGAAAAAATATTGAGTTTGAATTTAAACAAGTTATCTGGGATTTAGTTATATCTCCATGTATCCCCACCTCCATTAGAGTTCTTTTGTGGGCCTCAGTGATGGATTGATTTCTAGTTGGGTATAATACTACTACTTGTACTAGGGTTACACGATTTGATTCATGGGAACCTCGTAGATGACATTAGGTAATGAGATTGGTGCATGAAATATACTTCTGGAGATGATTCCAGGATTGAAGGTCAACTACACAAGGATCCCAATCCGTATCTAGTGAGATTAAATAGGGGTGATGTTTAACTTTTGATAGAAGGGGACATGTTGTTACATTTTACATACCACAATTCTATTAAGAGAAATGTGCTCAATGCATCAATAATGAAAAGATAATAATTGGACCATATATTTCCACATGATTATGGTCACAATGGAGTTGTAGGGAGAGAAGCTGGAGGTGGAATGGGGTTTGTTCTGTTGACACCACCACGACATGGTGGTCTACCCCAAGCACGTGGAGAAGGATTATAGGGAAAAAATAGTAACAGGCTATAGAGTCTTTTGACAAAGATTTGTTGAGGCTGATTAGAGGTAAAATCTGTATCATTTCTACATTTATAGTTGTATTATTAAATTAAGGAATGATATACAATTTTCTTTCCACTTATTTATCTAGTTAAGTCATGATTGGCAGGAGGTGTCAGCAGGTTCTCAGGATGTTAACTTTTTATGTGGATATAGGCTCACAGTGTAGAGGGAAAATTCCCCCATCTATATTAATTATTGTTTCATTATGTAAAACTATTTGGGTGAGTTAGTTCCCCCCCAATGTGGATATTTTTTATATGTGTTGGATGTGTTCCTTAGATTTATGAGTTTGGGTTTTTTGGTGTGGGTGAGTCAGCTTGGGCCATGGTTATGGCAGGAACTTGGTTAATGTAAAGGTAGAGCTTTTGGATGAATGGGATTCTAGCTTGTATATTTTATTATGGTTCTAGGTATGAAATGTTACTTTACTAGCCTATCTAAAGATAGCATAATTACTATCCATAGTAATCTAAATATATTCCTAGTTTGAGTTTTATAGATATTAGTGGAAAATATTTTCTCAACCATTATGATTTTAGGATATAGTATAGATAATCAATGGTCATCTAATCCTCCATGTAGTGTTATCTGACCTAAGTAGGGGGAGAGTCTCACATAGAAGTTTTCCATATTTCCATAGAGAATACCTAAATTCCATTCCTCAATATATATTTCCTGCAACCATCCCTGATTATATGGTTTCATGAAGTTGAGTTGGATGTCTTCTTATCTTCCATGAGGGAGTTTTATAGCCTTATAGAAGAGTGATCCTAAAAAGTGTTTAAAAATCTCATTTGTGGGAAGATAGAAATATTTTTATCACATGCACATTATAAAGACAAGAAAAATAGTTCCATGAAATTGTGAATCGCACAAGGATTAATACAGTCGTGGATGTTTTCCTATGGAATTTTCGACATTACATTCTCATTAATAGTTAAAATTCATAATATATTAAAAAAAATGGTGTTCCTTGATGTATAATTAGCATATTGGTTTACTCCTACGGAGATTTTTGAGTGGTGGTGAAATTGGCGATTTACGGATGGAGGTCCTAGAAATACTATGTTTGTACCTATGTTAAGCCATAAATTTTCCTAAGATATAGATGAGAGACTTCTGGACCCAGTCGTTCACCCATTGGGACTAGTTCCAGGGATTATTCTTCATTATAATACTTATCTGATCAATTTATAGAATAATGAATAACACTAGAGGGTGTTTTCTAGAAATGCTACGAGTGTACCACATTCATGAGGAGATCTCTTTGAGACAATCCTATTTATGGGAGGCCAACCTATTTTTTCATGATTTGTTGGATGTGCAAGTGACTATGTATAAGGTAGTGGATGATTCCATTCTATATTTGGATCCACCCAAGGGTCTAGCTATAGTAGTAGATTCTCATAGTTGGGGTTTATGCCCACTATTTTGAGCAATTTGATAGTGCAGTTTTCCTCTTTATTGTTTACACTTGTGGTTGATGTTGTTGGAAAGTATCTCTAATTCATGGTTATTACCCCCTATTCTTTTATAGTGTTTAAGGGAGGTGAAACTAGGAGATTCTATCTGTGAGATATTGCACGGTCGGATACCCAGAAGAAATAATCTAGATGGATTTTATAAAGGTGAGGAGTATGTTTTCCTTATAATGATTGTTGTCGATGCCATTCATGATGTTAAAAAAAGGTGATGAGGAGGTAGATTTCCCTCAGTAGTAATAGATAGGGTTGGGTTTTCCATGAATAAAAAATAGTATAGGTTTCTGGAAATGTGTTTCTATATTTCATGTTAGTGTCGTGTAGTTTTTACTCCACCATCGATGCAGCACTATTCGAGGCCATGTTTTGGAGGCCTTGTGGGTAACTATTGTACTAGTCAGAGCCAATAGGATACATCATCTATGTTTGTAGAGTTTGTTCTTGAGAAGGGTTTTGAGTTTTATTTTCATCTATGGGAGGATAAGTATTACTGTTATATGTTATTATCTAGTTTAGGTACATGAGATGGTTTACCTCTATACCTTGTGAAAATAATTGGAATGAGTGTTAGCGGTTTCCACCAGCCAAAAATGATGATTCATATGTACTCCTCACTTTTTGATGATTACTATATATAAGCTTGATGTTAGGTGTCTATTTTCTCATTTAGGTACTAGGTAATATTTATGATATGACCAGATATGACCCTTGGTGGGATTGAGATTCCCCGGAGTGAATGTTTTTAGAAAACAAGGGAACCCTCTAGAGAACCCAATAGAATCGAAGAAAACGTTGAAATATCAGTTTTACCACATTTTCCCATCATTTATCTCTTATGTAAGAATATCGTCAAGATGGGTAGAGTGTAATGGCTTGGTCTTTTTTCATTGTATGAATTTCAATTTGTTTTTGAAAATTTCTATTGTCGGGTGAGGAGTCGGTGCGGGATTCATAGGCTTAGAGTTCCTTAGTGATGTTTTATTAAAAATAGTAAATAATCAATTTCAATTTTAGTCAATATTTGTGTAAATGTGGTTTATCTATTGAATGGAGTTTCATATTTGAAATATGAGACCGCGGTATAGCATGGAATTTGGTGTTTACTCCAGGCATGAATTAATTTTTTTCGAAAAAGGAAACCTTTTGAGGGAGCACATTGGTGGATTAAATAAAAAATTAAATCATTAATGTTTTCTATTTAATTAAAATGCTTGGATAATCCCACCCCCATGATTTAAAATGCACATAAGAGGAGTGGGTGATCCCACTTTTAACGATAAACAATACGAGGAGAAACCTGGATAGAAAAGGAATCACTGGTCTCTGATCCTGACGACGATCACTCCTTGATTTTTGTAATGAGTCTTTAGAGCCTAGATCTGGACATGAGGCTTCACAATTTCATCATGATGCACCTTTATTTAGGATATTTACATCATTCTCCACATTTATGCATTTTCTATGTTTTTAATGTCCTATTTTAACTGCTACTAATCCCCTTGGGTTATATTTTAGGGCTCTTCGTGGAAATATGGGGGTTCGGGTGGCTCATAGGGAATTATTGTTCCAAATTGTCAATTAGATGGAATGTAGTGTTGGAGCACACACAAGGTTTTCTTCCCATTTAGGGAATTATATTTTTTTGGACTGAATGACGTGTACTGTGGGTACAATTCATGCAGTGAACCTAGGCTATGTGGAACAAGACTTGGGAGGCACGCCATATAAGGGGACAAGGACATATGAATGTGCATGGGTAGATACTGAGTGTACACATTCCAGTGGACATGAAAAGGTACACCAACATAGGACTTGTTACACAAACACATGATCTTGTACATAGGTGTAGTAATGGAAATGGTCTGGGGATTGGACAACAGAAACACACCATCTTCTATGGGAATATGTTTTGTATGGTGATATCGATAGAAAAGAAGTTTGAGGGAGAGATAATTCCCTAGTGTTTGGATGTGGCCACACGCTGTGTGTTATTAGGTATATGATGTGAATTATTCTTATATTTCCATGTTTAAGGAGCAGATACATCCATAGGTCCATTTTTAGGAGACACATATTTTATTGGGGGTACATTCCATGTACTCTACTTAGAGTTTTCTCCATCACACAACTCCATCATTAGGAATTTTATGAAGGATCATGACTGTCCTATACTTTCTAGTTTTCCGTGTAGAACATGATGTTTTCCATGTTTTTGGTGTAGTAGACATGACATTTTGCTGATACTTGATGTATTCTTATCAGTAACGCATAGATGAGTATCATTGGGAGTGTTCCCGTGATGCACCCCTTGAGAGCATTGCATTTGGTATTATTTCATCTTCACATGATTTTCATACCCTCCATATAAAAAGTTCATAAAGAGTTCATGTATACCTCTAAGGGCCTGAGTTGGATCCTCTATAAAATTTCTCATTTTGAAATGGAGTTTGTGGGAATATTATGACCCTCTATCTGACGTGATTATCCCCTGTATATTGGGTTGATTTGTAGGGTTTGTGGAATAATTGATTATTTGATCCCACACATAACAGATATATATCCCAATATGGTTTTTGATATCTCCCAACAGTCTTGAGTGATATTCTCTATCCATGTATCATGGTTCTAAACCTTAGTAGGGTTCTTTGGGTCCCATTATAGTCCTAGGAATGATCCCTTATATGAATGTTGATAACTCTAGTTTTTTAGATTGTATTTATGGTGTCACATAATATTTACAGGTGTGATCCCCTATCTATGTGTTGAAATATTTTGGGTTCAAGTGGGTTTTGTAGATTCCCCCCTGAGACATGGGTTATAGAGCCTATATGAGATTCAAGATCCTTTGTTTTCTATCATGACCATCATCATGGTAAGACTTGACGAGAATTTTCTCTAACATGAACACCAATATGGATGCAAATGTTGTTCCATCTCCCCAGTGACTCAACGAGTGATATCTATTTGATGAATTTATTAAGGGATGGAAGATCTTAATCGCTGGTTAAGATCTATCCAATGATTTCCATTAGTGATGACAAGGACCATTGAGTGACTTATCCTGGGTAAGTGTTTCCTTGATAATCGAGTGGATTTCTATAATATTTTGTATACATTAGAGCATGATACATGGATTTTGAGATGAGTATATTTGGGAAATTATTTGATTCATAGTACTGATATCTATTTGAAACACCTTGTAGACAATAGATAAGTGGTTATGTATAGCTGATGGATGATCAATATGGAGTTTCTTGTACTTTCTTGCTTGGGTTATATAAGACCCCAGCCTTAAACCTTACTTAATATTTAATTACATGAATAATTCACATTGAGGATCTTTTCAGGTTTAGAGTTTTAGAGAATTAGAACATAACTATTACATCTTAAAAGATTACAAAGTAGACACTTCTACTAAGTCTCCATAAAATAAAAACTCTTAAAAAGAAAGATGTCTAGATTCCATGTTTTAGATAGCATGAAATTCCCTTGATCCCATCCTTGACCTTATTCCACTTTATGTCCTGTGAAAAACATTTCGAAAAACTTGGGGTGAGCATAAAAATCTCAGTAAGGGATACACAAAGAATGAAAACTGTTAGTTTTTCAAAATCAAGTAAACCATGTATACTATATCAAAGTAATACCTTCACCTTCATGAAGTATTAAAACTCTTTACTGAATAAATTATCATTACTTACCTTTTTGTAACCAAAGTATAACCATAAAACCCATATAAAGAACACATAACATATATAAAGGTAACTTGGTACATAAACTTACATAAGTGGAATAACCATACGGTCGACTTCCACACATATCACTTAATGAAATATCCATACAGCCAATTTCCATACATACTTAATGGAATAGCCATACAGCCGACTTCCATACCCAATGCATTAGAGGTTATAACGTAACCACCTGTCCTGGTATTCACGGCACCACCCGTCATATGGTTTATAACGTAACCACCCGTTAAAATGTCCAAGTACCAATATAAAATCATAAAACATAAAACCAATATAAAGGAATGATAACATTTCCACAATTCAATCACAATATATCATAAATATATTGTCATAACAGAATCCTTTTTCAAAACCTTTTTCAATACCAAAATACATAAAAGAGTATATGGTATTTATTTTATTCTAAAAACATTACGGCTTGTTGAGAAAGCCAAAGATCAAATAATACTCGCGGCGGCGGAAAAGGTCGTTGTCACCGCGTACGTTAAGAAAACATTCCTTTTTGTCGTTTAGTAAAACGCTTCGTAGAAAAAGATTCCTCTTGTATAAAAGTAAAATTCAAAGGAGTTTATACACCGTATAAAAGAAAGTTGTGTATAAAACGAAATATGCCTCAATGAAAGGAGATTGAGACGAAGTCCCTTACAAAGATTTTTTTTTAAAATAAAATTGATCTATTATGTGTATTCACTATAAGTACACATAAAGAAAATAAAAATACAATATAGGACATAATAATATCATGACATAATTTGAAAGTAGGAGATTAACCCAAAGAATGGTAATTGGGTTAAGAAGTTCCCTTACCTCGGGTCCGACTTGACTCGATCGTTCTTTAACGTCCTGAATAATAAACTTGAGTTAATTTCTACTTGATTGAGAACCTTTTTAAAGTTCATTATTCCTTTTATAACACTTATTGCCATGTTATAAACATTATGTAACCATTTGAGTTAATAATGTTTGTTTTGTCAATATTTGGTTCTTAAGTCGAAAGTTGACTTCTTACAATTACATGTTGTTCATGTGGTCAAAAGTTCTGTATATCCAGAATGAAATTCCCGATTTGGATATAATATGTATCATATATATCCAGCATATACATGTATTTATAATATTACTTAATCATTTAGAGGTAAGAAATGAAATGCACCGTTCATGGAGACGGTAAGCCGTACGTACGCATGAACGCTACTTTCATTTCATTGTCATATTAGTGGAATTAAAACTAAATGATAGGTATGTATATTTTGATTCCAGAATTATATTCATCATTTAGATATGACATTAATTATATATATACATTATATACATGTAATTTTAATAGTACATTACATTTGGGGATAAGAAATGAAATGCACCGTTCATGGAGACGGTAAGCCGTACGTACGCATGAACACTACTTTCATTTCTATCTCATACTTTAATGGAAAGAAATAATAATGATATATAGGTATATTATAATTCCAGTATAACATCATATATAATAACTTTAAATCCATCCTTTACATGTCCCACATATGGCATTAACGAATCACATCACTTTTAGGGGGCGGTAGTCCGCACTTCCTTAAATGAAGATATCGTGTTTACCCATAATGGAAACCATAAAGGTATGCAAAAAATGAAAAATACAGAATCTTAAAGAAAACATAAACATATTATATATCATATATAAAAATAGTGACATCATAATGGCCACCCTTGAAGGTGTTAAATGAGTATTGAACAATCATCGTTTCGGGAGGCAGAATTTCGCCATCCACGGAAACCGTATGTTCTTTAACCATTTGATATAGTTGTGTGAGAGTTTAGCTCAAATAAATATTATAAAAACATTCTAGTATATTGAAGATACTGGTGTTGTTACAAAATAAGTAAATAAAAAGAGTTTAGAGGGTTGGAGAAGCAAAATAAAACAAATGAACAAGAGAGAATGAATTACCTTTAAAAGTGTATCTCCTTTTGATTTGAGCCTAAAGGCTTCCTTTGAAAGGATTATGCCCAAAGGTAATCCTCTAGGATGAGGAGAGGGATGTGGAGAGAGTAATTGGGCAGGGTTTGGCCGAGACAAAGGCTTGAGAAGTGTGTGAAATGAGGTAGAGGTGGGGGCCTTTTATAAGAGGAGAGGAGGGGCACTTTTGGAAAGTAAAGAAATATAACTTTATTTGAAAATGTGTTTCGGTTTTAAAAGGTCCCAAATTGATATAATTAGTGGATAATGTGATAAGGGTTAGAAATACACTCATCCAATTGGTTTTTCCCATGTGTAGATTTTAGATGTTTTATTATCTTTCCATTTTATTTAAATCGTCAAATAATGATGTCATCGCTGCATCATTATCATGTCATAAATAATTTACTTTATTTAATGTCTAAAAATTATACAAAAACTACTATGATGTAGTAAATCTTTTGAGCTTTCCAATGACTATTTATAATCAAAATTTGGACTTGTATAACCCCACTTAAAAATTATTTTAGTAAACCAATTTATGTTAGTGTCATTTTCACTTTAACATTAAATAAAAATATATTAATGTCATTTTCCAACTAATGTGGCTCCATGGGCTCCCCAAGTTGGCCCATGGCTTGTCATGGTCGGCCATGACTCACCCAATAGGTGTAGGACAAGTGCCATGGTGTTTTCACATTCTTATAATACCATTTTTACCTTAAACTACACTAATTACCTCTAATCGCGATTAATGAAAAAGAGTTACTATTCACCAAAAAATTATTTAATCTCATTGAACCAGATTTTACTTCTTAATGACAACCATGTATGTCGGATTTTCAAAATTCAATACACATTAGTGGTAAACTTTCATTTAACTGAAAAATCAGTTTTCTTGATTACCACTTTGTTGTTTCACTATTCATCAAAAATTGAAGTTTTTCAGAAAATTACCAAAAATTCACCCTAAGCTATATTTGATATTCTGAATTCGAAAATGAAGTCCATCTTACAAAATTCAAAACATATAAGTCAAATTAATTAATTTAATAATTAATTCCCACTGTCATGACAAATAGCGTGTTTTTGTGAAACAATAAGTATCAAAAGATTGACACTAGTTTAAGTCCGATTTCAAAGTGAAATTAATTCCAACGACCACTATTGGATTTAACTGGTAAAAATATTTTCTAATTTCACTTTAAAACCAACTAAAATAATAATCTAATCATATAAATAATTTAGATTATAAAGAGGTTTTGAATTAAAATACAACATTTTACACTATTCATAAAAAAAATTAACTTTATCAGAAAGGTACCAAAAATTTACACAAAGTAAATTTTGATGTCCCGATTCTAAAGAAGAGTTATATTTGATCCAAAATAAAGTATAAGAGTGATAAAAACTATATTTAATGACGGTTCACCATTATAAGGTGATAAGTGAACCTTTAGTGAAAATTAGAGTATATATGCCCTAAAATTGAACTCTTTCTGTATTTTAAGCCTTTATCTTTTATTGGGTAAATGTATAAACATTTAAAAACATATCTAATCATATTTTAGTTATTTCTATCCATTCCCGCCAGTACAACGGCTACTTGTTAACTAACATTTAAAATAATATTATTTTATTACTAGTGTGCTACGTAAGTTTCAAAGTAACTCATCGTTGCGTATCGGGTACGCTATCGAACATAGAAACCCCTTTAAAATAAAATTAATATTTAATTCATAAATATTAATAAATATGAAAATTCTTTATTCTTTATTTACCTGGGATGTTACATCCTTCCCCCCTTTTGGGAATTGTGTCCTCGCAATTTTATTCACTTATCAAAATATGTGGGGGTATTTATCCCTCATAGCATTTTCAGATTCCCACGTTGCCTCTTAAATCACATTGGTTTTTCCACAAAACCTTTACCTGATGAATCACCTTATTCCATAACACTTGCTCCCTGTGGTCAAGAATCTGGACCGGTTGTTCCTCATAAGATAGGTTCTCTTCCGGCTGAACTACCTCTGGACTCAAAACATGAGATGGATCTGGCATATACTTTCTCAACATTGAAACATGAAAAACATTGTGTACCTGAGATAAACTCTGAGGTAAAGCCACCCGGTATGAAACTGATCCAACTCTTTCCAGAATTTTGTATGGTCCAATAAACCTTGGATTCAGCTTTCCTTTCTTACCAAATCTCATCACACTTTTCCAAGGAGAAGCCTTGAGAAAAACATTATCACCTACCTCGAAAGATAGATCCTTCCTCCGGTTATACGCATAACCCTTCTGCCTACTCTGAGCTGTTCTCATGTGCTTCTGAATCAACTGAACTTTTTCTGCCATCTCTTCTACCAATTCTGGTCCCATCAACTTCCTTTCACCCACTTCATCCCAAAAAGCTGGAGTTCGACACCGCTTCCCATATAATGCCTCGAATGGTGCCATCTGTATACTGGAATGAAAACTGTTATTATATGAAAATTCAACCAAAGAAAGATGTTGGTCCCAACTTCCCTGATAATCCATAGAACAAGTTCGTATCATATCCTCCAATGTCTGGATTGTTCGTTCTGACTGCCCATATGATTGAGGATGAAAAGCTGTACTAAAATTTAATTCAGTACCCAACGACTTCTGAAGGCCTTTCCAAAAGTTAGAAGTAAACCTGGGATCACGATCCGATACAATGGAGAGAGGAACTCCATGTAACCTGACTATCTCTTTAATATACAAACGGGAAAGTTGATCTAGAGAGAAAGTATCTCTTATAGAAAGGAAATGAGCAGATTTGGTCAAGCGATCAACAATAACCCAGATTGCATTATTACCTCGAGATGTCCCCGGTAATCCCACAAAAAAGTCCATGGATATGTTTTCCCATTTCCACTCTGGCACTGGTAAAGGCTGAAGCATCCCTGCCGCTCTGCTTTAACCTGTTGACATGTCAAACACTTCACAGTAAAATCAGCAATGCCTCTTTTCATTCCATCCCACCAGTAATACTCCCGCAGATCTCTGTACATCTTAGTACTGCCAGGATGAACTGAAAACGGGGAACTATGAGCTTCACATAACAACTCTCTCTACAACTGTGAATCACAAGGCACACACAATCTCTTCCCAAACCTCAAAACACAAACACAAACTTATCCAAGAACTCATGGAAAATTTTATTCCTAAGGTCCATGAATACAGCAGGTGCATTGGTTAACCCAAAAGGCATAACTAAAAATTCATAATGGCCATATCTAGTACGGAACGCAGTCTTCGGAACGTCTGCTTCTTTTACTCTCAACTGATGGTACCCTGACCTCAAGTCAATCTTCGAAAAATACTGAGCTCCCTGGAGCTGATACCACTTCATTCGATGGCCCAACATCTGCTGAAGTTGTTGCAAAGGATTTTACCACCCCTTTCTACTTGTAGTCTGGCTGCATTCCCCTAGTTGAGTTCTTCATTGGACACTCGTTTGCATAATGACCCATTTCATTACACTTATAACATCTTACTGTTGGCTTTTCATTTCCTGTTTGATCATCTTCCTTACAGTTATGAGCAATATGACCAGACTTACCACAACGAAAGCACTTACCAGACTTGGATAAACATTCTCCAGGATGCATTTTACCACACTTCTCACAGGATGGATATTTGGTTTTCTTACCTCCTTGCATCTTTGATGAATTCTTCCCCTTTGCCTGCCAACTAGACCTCTTATTCTGTTGTTTGTCATAGAACACCTGATCATCGGAAAACTCCATTTCCACCTTCTCCGCACATCGAACAAGTTTTTCATAACTTTTGAATTCACGAGAAGCTAAAGCCCTTCGATACTTTGGCTTTAACCCTGAGTAAAAACGGTTTATTTTACTATCAAGATCTCGTATGAAGTTTGGAGCATACCTAGCCAATCGAGTGAACTTTTCTTCATAAGCAGCCACTGAATCATCCTCCTGCCTCAATTCTAGGAACTGTTTTTCCATCCTAAGACGAACCACCTTAGGAAAATATTTCTCAAGAAACATACCTTCGAATTCGTCCCATTGAAGATCCTCAATCTCATCACTATCCCTTATATTTTTCACCATCGACCACCACTGATCAGCTTCACCTTCAAAATGGTATAGAGAAAGACTAACCTTTTGATGTTCTGAACACCCCATGACATCAAAAATCTTCTCCAGTGCTTTAATCCACCCTTCAGCTTGCACAGGGTCAGATGATCCTCTGAATGATGGGGATGTTGCCTCATGAAATGTTCCACCACTGACATGTTCCTCTGCGGTTGATCTGACTGATCTCGTGCATGGATACCACCACCATTTATAGACTGAGTCAACTGTGCCATCACTGCAACAAGCTGTTTAGTTCCGATTCCGACCATCTCAGGTTGCTGATTTGGAAGGTTATCTTCCTCCTGATGTCGTCCCAACATAGCTGCTTTGTTTCCTCTGCGGAAAACCATTCTGAACATAGAAATATCTTAGGCGAAGCAACATGGTAATCCGTAAATGCTATATCATTTCAATCATATTATAATTTAACACTTTTCTAACTCCTAAAGTTGTCTAAACCGATCTTTGATACCAACTATAAGACCCCAACCTTAAACCTTACTTAATATTGAATTAAATGAATAATTCACATTGAGGATCTTTTCAGGTTTAGAGTTTTAGAGAATTAGAACATAACTATTACATCTTAAAAGATTACAAAGTAGACACTTCTACTAAGTCTCCATAAAATAAAAACTCTTAAAAAGAAAGATGTCTAGATTCCATGTTTTAGATAGCATGAAATTCCCTTGATCCCATCCTTGACCTTATTCCACTTTAAGTCCTGTGAAAAACATTTCGAAAAACTTGGGGTGAGCATAAAAAGCTCAGTAAGGGATATACAAAGAATGAAAACTGTTAGTTTTTCAAAATCTAGTAAACCATGTATACTATATCAAAGTAATACCTTCACCTTCATGAAGTAGTAAAACTCTTTACTGAATAAAGTATCATTACTTACCTTTTTGTAACCAAAGTATAACCATAAAACCCATATAAAGAACACATAACATATATAAAGGTAACTTGGGACATAAACTTACTTAAGTGGAATAACCATACGGTCGACTTCCACACATATCACTTAATGGAATAGCCATACAGCCAATTTCCATACATACGTAATGGAATAGCCATACGGCCGACTTCCATACCCAATGCATTGGAGGTTATAACGTAACCACCCATCCTGGTATTCACGGCACCACCCGTCATATGGTTTATAACATAACCACCCGTTAAAATGTCCAAGTACCAATATAAAATCATAAAACATAAAACCAATATAAAGGAATGATAACATTTACACAATTAAATTACAATATATCATAAATATATTGACATAATAGAATCCTTTTTCAAAACCATTTTCAATACCAAAATACATAAAAGAGTATATGGTATTTATTTTATTCTAAAAACATTACGGCTTGTTGAGAAAGCCAAATATCAAATAATACTCGCGGCGGCGGAAAAGGTCATTGTCACCGCGTACATTAAAAAAATCATTCCTTTTTGTCGTTTAGTAAAACGCTTCGTAGAAAAAGATTCCTTTTGTATAAAAGTAAAAGTCAAAGGAGTTTATACACCGTATAAAAGAAAGTTGTGTATAAAACGAAATATGCCTCAATGAAAGGAGATTGAGACGAAGTCCCTTACAATGATTTTTTTTTAAAATAAAATAGATCTATTATGTGTATTCACTATAAGTACACATAAAGAAAGTAAAAAATACAAGATAGGACATAATAATATCATGACATAATTTGAAAGTAGGAGATTAACCCAAAGAATGGTAATTGGGTTAAGAAGTTCCCTTACCTCGGGTCCGACTTGACTCGATCGTTCTTTAACGTCCTGAATAATAAACTTGAGTTAATTTCTACTTGATTGAGAACCTTTTTAATGTTCATTATTCCTTTTATATCACTTATTTCCATGTTATAAACATTATGTAACCATTTTAGTTAATAATGTTTGTTTTGTCAATATTTGGTTCTTAAGTCGAAAGTTGACTTCTTACAATTACATGTTGTTCATGTGGTCAAAAGTTCTGTATATCCAGAATGAAATTCCCGATTTGGATATAATATGTATCATATATATCCAGCATATACATGTATTTATAATATAACTTAATCATTTAGAGGTAAGAAATGAAATGCACCGTTCATGGAGACGGTAAGCCGTACGTACGCATGAACGCTACTTTCATTTCTTTGTCATATTAGTGGAATTAAAACTAAATGAGAGGTATGTATATTTTAATTCCAGAATTATATTCATCATTTAGATATATCATTAATTATATATATACATTATATACATGTAATTTTAATAGTACATTACATTTGGGGATAAGAAATGAAATGCACCGTTCATGGAGACGGTAAGCCGTACGTACGCATGAACGCTACTTTCATTTCTATATGATACTTTAATGGAAAGAAATAATAATTATATATAGGTATATTATAATTCCAGTAATAATCATATATAATAACTTTAAATCAATCTTTTACACGTCCCACATATGGCATTAACGAATCACATCACTTTTAGGGGGCGGTAGTCCGCACTTCCTTAAATGAAGATATCGTGTTTACCCATAATGGAAACCATAAAGGTATGCCAAAAATGAAAAATACAGAAGCTTAAAGAAAACATAAACATATTATATATCATATATAAAAATAGTGACATCATAATGGCCACCCTTGAAGGTGTTAAATGAGTATTGAACAATCATTGTTTCGGGAGGCAGAATTTCGCCATCCACGGAAACCGTATGTTCTTTAACCATTTGATGAAGTTGTGTGTGAGTGTAGCTCAAATAAATATTATAACAACATCCTAGTATATTGAAGATACTGGTGTTGTTACAAAAGAAGTAAATAAAAAGAGTTTAGAGGGTTGGAGAAGCAAAATAAAACAAATGAACAAGAGAGAATGAATTACCTTTAAAAGTGTAACTCCTTTTGATTTGAGCCTAAAGGATTCCTTTGAAAGGATTCTTCCCAAAGGGAATCCTCTAGGATGAGGAGAGGGATGTGGAGAGAGTAATTGGGCAGGGGTTGGCCGAGCCATAGGCTTGAGAAGTGTGTGAAATGAGGTAGAGGTGGGGGCCTTTTATAAGAGGAGAGGAGGGGCACTTTTGGAAAGTAAAGAAATATAACTTTATTTGAAAATGTGTTTCGGTTTTAAAAGGTCCCACATTGATATAATTCGTGGATAAGGTGATAAGGGTTAGTAATACACTCATCCAATTGGTTTTGTCGATGTGTAGATTTTAGATTTTTCATTATCTTTCCATTTTATTTAAATCGTCAAATAATGATGTCATCGCTGCATCATTATCATGTCATAAATAATTTAATTTATTTAATGTCTAAAAATTATTAAAAAATACTATGATGTAGGAAATCGTTTTATCTTTCCAATGACTATTTATAATAAAAAATTTGACTTGTATAACCACACTTAAAAATTATTTTAGTAAACCAATTTATGTTAGTGTCATTTTCACTTTAACATTAAATAAAAATATATTAATGTCATTTTCCAACTAAAGTGGCTCCATGGGGTCCCCAAGTTGGCCCATGGCTTTTCATGGTCGGCCATGACTCACCCAATAGGTGTAGGACAAGTGTCATGGTGTTTTCACATTCTTATAATACCATTTTTACCTTAAACTACACTAATTACCTCTAATCGCGATTAATGAAAAAGAGTTACTATTCACCAAAAAATTATTTTAATCTCATTGAACCACATTTTACTTCTTAATGACAACCATGTATGTCGGATTTTCAAAATTCAATACACATTAGTGGTAAACTTTCATTTAACTGAAAAATCAGTTTGCTTGATTACCACTTTGTGGTTTCACTATTCATCAAAAATTGAAGTTTTTCAGAAAATTACCAAAAATTCACCCAAAGCTATATTTGATATTCCGAATTCAAAAATGGAGTCCATTTTACAAAATTCAAAACATATAAGTCAAATTAATTAATTTAATAATTAATTCCCGCTGTCATGACAAATAGCGTGTTTTTGTGAAACAATAAGTATCAAAAGATTGACACTAATTTAAGTCTGATTTCAAAGTGAAATTAATTCCAATGACCACTATTGGATTTAAATGGTAAAAATATTTTCTAATTTCACTTTAAAACCAACTAAAATAATAATCTAATCATATAAATAATTTAGATTAAAAAGAGGTTTTGAATTAAAATACAACATTTTACACTATTCATAAAAAAAATGAACTTTATCAGAAAGGTACCAAAAATTTACACAAAGTAAATTTTGATGTCCCGATTCTAAATAAGAGTTATATTTGGTCCAAAATAAAGTATAAGAGTGATCAAAACTATATTTAATGACGGTTCACCATTAAAAGGTGATAAGTGAACCTTTAGTGAAAATTAGAGTATATATGCCCTAAAATTGAACTCTTTCCGTATTTTAAGCCTTTATCTTTTATTGGGTAAATGTATAAACATTTAAAAACATATCTAATCATATTTTAGTTATTTCTATCCATTCCCGCCAGTACAATGGCTACTTGTTAACTAACATTTAAAATAATATTATTTTATTACTAGTGTGCTACGTAAGTTTCAAAGAAACTCATCGTTGCGTATCGGGTACGCTATCGAACATAGAAACCCCATTAAAATAAAATTAATATTTAATTCATAAATATTTATAAATATGAAAATTCTTTATTCTTTATTTACCTGGGATGTTACAGGTTATCCTACAAATTTGGGTTTAGAATACTAAATCATTTTACTTTTTCCCTTTATTTTTTCATTTTGGGGGAGCCTACTTGGAACTGTTATACTCACCCCTAAATGGGTTCATCATACACATGTCATGCCTTATGAAGAAAAAAATCCATTTTGTAGATTCCCATTATGACATTAAATAGGAAGAGAATTTTGAGCAATAAAGACTGAGGTGTGTGCAGGTGGTTGCATTTCCCCAATGATCCCCCCAATAATAGCTGGTTGGATGTTTTTTTTTCAATTCCTGATATGGTTTTATTTTCCATTTTTATTTATTCTATATGTTATTGTACTGTATTGGTGGGATATATGTATTCATTTTTTTTGTGTAAGTTATTTTATTATATATGTAATATTTCATAGAGGTATATGTGTGTGATTGCATATTAACTAGAGAATACATATTCCATGAGGGTGACATGCCTACAAATTCTTTTTCCAGCCCCTATAAAATTAGTGGTAGGCTTGGGTAGCCCATGTCAATAAATTGCAGGCCTGATGGGACCTGTTGGGACAGGTAGTGACAAGCCTAAAGATTTAGTAATGATGTCATAAGCACTAAATCCATGTTGAAATTGTTTCATATACTCAATAACCATTATTTGGTATTATGATTCTATATAATGACCCACAATGATAAACCATGTTTTATTATTATTTCATAAGATTCAATGTTCTCTTAAAGATTTTATTTCTATTTTTTTAATTTTTTCACATTTTTATGATCTATCCATTATGAATCATTAATAAATTTCCCCTTAATAAGAATTTGGGATCACCCATTTGTTTGTTTTCTAATACCCATGTTATGAATATGACTACAACACCAAAAATGTATAGAAAGGGGTCTACTGTGTTTTAATTATGGATAAATTTTCACATGTATTGTAATATATATTTCTTATAAGGATTATCCAAAAAATAAAAATTGTTGGTTTAATGGGACTCTTTTATTATTTATAATATGTAATGTGTAACTTATGGAAATAAGGAAAAATAAATATATTTTTTCATTGGATCATATCAGTTGGTATAAATGATTACGTGTAAAGTATTATTTTTGAATCATTACATGGGAGTGTGGTTATAGATCATTATAGTTGGAATTAGAGTACAATTTATTTATTTTTGGGGATGATAATGATAACACATCAGTTAAAACCTTAGTTAAGTTGTAATACAAGATAAAATCTTCATATTTTGTAAACTTCGAGATGGAGTGGTTTAATTGTAATAAAATAATTATCTAAATATAAAAAAGAAGATATATGATTAGGAAAAAGGCACCCATGGGTAGTAGTTGTGAATGTGTGGATTGGGTATTAACTCAATGATGAAAATCCTAAAAAGATGTATCACTTCACCTCTATTTTGACACACTTAAGGACCATTATTGGTTTAATTCAAACTAATTTTACAAACAAAAATTAGGGATTGAACATATTTTTAGTAGAAAACCTAATATAAAAATCAATAAGATATCCTAAATTAAAAACTAGGTATTTTTTATTTATATTTTTCATGTCATATATGAGTTACTTTATAAATGTTCATACTTTTCATTTTTTGAATTAATTAGTTTATGTAATGAAAAAATAAACTCTCTTATATTTAAAGTAATGAAAAGTACATTGATAAATTGATATAATAATGAGTGTGAGGGGAAATTTAAGGATTTTACAAATGATAATAAAAATGTAATTGGATTATGGGTGAATAATCTTTCAGAAATTAATAATAAACAATCCCAAAAAATTAATAATTACAAAAAAAATTTCTTCCAAATTCACCAAGGCTGGATCAACATTCTATAGAGTATTTCATATGAAAATTCTCACCATAATTCAATGGATCATCCAATAAAATTCTCATATATACATGGATTAATGTAATGGAAAATATAGTTCCAAATCCCAAGTTCTCATAACACTGTAAGGTTTACCTCATACTTTACCTTTTCAATGATGAGGTAGAAAAATGGTGTAATCTCAGTAGAAATACAATGGGTCATTTATAAGTCAAATCTATGGAATTATAGGAGTTTGAACATGTATTCTTCATATTATTTTTTCTATAAATATATTCACTCCAAATTGGAGACAAAAATCGCAGAGTTGTAACAAACTTATTATAAATCTATTACCACATGTGAATCATATATTTAGAGGATCCCAAGGCATTCTGCTAATTTTATCTATATCCTTAGGAGTAAAATACCTTGATTATTTGGTGGATTAAATGCAACTCTTCAAAATGAATTATCTATATAAGAATTTTGTATATATAAATAAATGGTTTTATATGTAATAAAGGTATAAGAAGTAACCTATAAATTTAATTAATTCTCTCTAACCACATATCCATTCAATCATAATATTTTTAATTTGATTTTTTATTCTAAATTGATTAATTGTTCATCATGTTTAGGAAAATTCTTTTACATTATAAAGGATGAAAAACTAATGAGAGACTAACAAACTACCTCATTTATCCCTACCAATTTCTTTGATGTATACCCATTAAGAAACAAAAATATACCCTTGATTTCCCATGCATTACCTTTGTCATTTTAACATCTAACAATATTTTCATTCAATTAAATTCACTATGTTATAATTATATTAAATTAATAAGGGACTTATTGACATGAATTACACCTACCTTAATCATGTTATTATAATTATGAAAGATCTCATTGTGTAATATGATCATTGTGGAACAAAATAAATAAATAGTTATTCATATTAATTCAATAAGGCATAGGGTATTGTTTTCTTATCATAAGATATAGTGAATGATTCATTGGCGATTATACATCATCTTATTCTCCATAATTACATTACAAGTCATTATAGATGTCCTCGTTTATTATGAAAGTCCCTAAATTATCAATAAAAGTATTCATATATTAATGTAAACTGTTAACAAATTATGGAATTTTAAATAATAATATTGTATTTATTTTTATGTTAGTGGTTTTTAATCTAATTTCCCAAATTCACTAGGTGTCTATATTTTCTAAATTATTTTATATAGTACATTATATAAGAAATAATTTATTGACATGAATTGGAGATATGAACTTTAATGGAAATAATCAGATAAAGGGATACATAATTTTTGGTATTAGGACTACAAAAATAGTTTTGAAACCTTATAGATATGTTTAATTAGAATAAGAATTCATAAATTTGTATAGATTATAGAGTTTGTAGTCATCATGAATATAAAACCCTATAAGAAAACTCTAAATATGTGTTGGTTGTAGAATATACTTACCTATAGATAATAAAACAGAAAGACATTATTGGTTATTGAATCACACCATATTTTCTACATAATAAAAACCACGTAAACATTAGGACTGGAAAAACAAACTTGGAGGATATCACTAGTTAATCACATGGTTTTATCAAAAATGTATTATGGGAACAAACATAAATGGATATGAAATTTTATGATATAAAATTGTCCATGTATAACCTTTATTGATGTCATGAAATTCATATAATAAGGTGATTTTTTTATTTATGAGTAATTCATATTATGTTTAAAATTTATGATTTATATTCTTAATAGAATGAAAATTATCATACATAATTTTATTTTATTTTTGTCAGTAGTTGGAAATATATGGAATTGTTCAAAAAAACATTATCGGAAATGTGGCAATTGCCTGATTGAGAAGCCTTATCACAACCAGCCTTCTACAAGATGAGGGAAGAGATAACAAGATATTGAGACCATCCTCCCTTGTGATGAAGGAGATATATTTACCCCCACCACCTAAGTCCCTCCTCTAATAGGACCTGTGGTTGTGACTAGAACAAAGGGGGAGGTAAAAATTCACACAAAAAGAATGGAATTACCCATTTTAGTGAAAACAATATATGGTGATAAGATGTATCCACCTTGAAAAACTACAAGACACACACACACATAAACATATATATATATATATATTTGAATATAAAGAAATCAAAATCCTTCCCACATTCATGTTTAATTTAATATACTAGGAATATAAGGAATAATCATATGTATCTACAAAAATAAAACTAAGAAGCGGGATAAGAACTACCCACACTGTCATATCTAGTAAGGTATAGCATGGTCCGTATAATATCCCTAGAATCCATAAAATTGTTTTATATATATATATGGTGAGAATAAAGTATACTCAGTAGGAAAATCCAATGTCACCCATTCAAAAGTTGGAGAAGCATAGTAATTCCCCTGAGAGAAAATAGAACAAATCAAAAACACCTAACAAGGTATATAATCCACCCTAACCTCACCAAGGCACTCTCAACAAATAACACAAGTCAAGAAAAGTAAAATAGTATGAACATAAATATTTGGGTACCCCACACCACTTCCAATTGTTTAATAATAATCCCTAACGAAGAAGGTCCTGATGCTATAATGCTCTTCCCAATGCCCCAATGTCACAACCTTCCTGCACACACCTATGACACATACCACATCTCTCGTGCAAACACCTAGGCCAAAACTGTATAACATCATGCCCAAATTTTCTAGGGATACCAATTTAAAGAAGAGTGAATAGAGAATAGCCAATAATCAGTCATCCATCCCCCACTAGGATGTTGTGAAAGTGCACCCTCCCCCATAATGAAAGGGGTGTTCACCATGTAGTGGTCAACCTGACTAGGGTGTGTATAGAACTCACATGGAAATACAAGTAAATATATAGGTACCAAACACTCACCCCAACCTGTTAGTTTCCAAAACAAACTATCATCCCACAGAGGTTTTCTTTACTACCTTTTATTAATACATGTATCAAAACAAATGATGGTAACATCCAAATGTGATAATAGAACGCTGCTTTACTATAAGCCTCAACTCAAAAGATACACCCACCAATATATTTAACAATTTTTCATTCTTTATTATAAATGTATTCAATTATATATTCCATCCCTATAATAAAAACTACCAAACACTACAAACATTATAAGGTGAAGAAACCATACCAACCACTGCCAGAGCCCAATAAATAAAGATGGTCCATGGTAAAGGATTCAATCCTAATACCCATTCATAAAATAAAAGCCTCTAGAAACACCAAGAAAAAACTCCACAAAAGTTAACACCATCCTTCTTGAAAATAATCCCCATTATACAATCCTTGATATCCCCACTGCACAATAACACCACACCCCACACACCCATAATTATGATAAGACGAAACCTAGTCCAAAAGACCCATTGCACAACCACTACCTAGATGCAGTACCACTTTATAAAGAGTTCATCCAATCCCCAATCAACTAATCTCTCTTCCTAAAATAAAACCACACTAATAATACCACCCCATTCACAAAACAACACTCGATTTTACTTCAACACACTACCAGCATAGACAAAAGGCTGAATATAACCCCACACAACACACAACCACAAAAAACAGAAGGGTTTATTCAGATTTAGAAACCACTCCAGATTTAATTTCACTTGATAAAATATAGGTTATCATAGAACAATTTCGTTCATTGGGAATCCATTTTTTAATAAATATATGTGGTTAACCAATTTTATAATCATACAGCCATTCATGGAGTATCAAAATAAGGTATTCAAAATCCATTTAAGTACTCAAGCAATGACCTCCAATGACCATTATTTTCAGAAGGCATACAGCCCTTACAAAACACAACATGGATCAAGGACAACATATATATAAAAAAATCATCATTGTCCTCCTAGAACCTTATTTATTACATCTTATTATCATCCTTAAATTTGGCCCCAATTGTATTCACAAGCAGACATGAGTACACCCACCACACATGATGCACAATTAAATGTGAGAAGAAGAAAAACCTACCTAGTACAACAAGAGACTGACAATTCTTCCTTACACCAAAACATGAGGTGCACCAGTATGATAAAAACTACAAAGAAAATTGAATCAATGGATAAAATAAAACATGAATTTCTACATGGAGGAAATCATATAGGTTCACTAAGAGAAAATAAAACACAAGGAGAAAATAAGACCTTGTCATAGAATATCTAGATCATATATCAACTAGAGGGAGACAATTTTAAAGTCTATTAAATTAATATCATAGGCAAGACCATGTGGTTTGAATATTGCAAATCCCATGGAGCATTATTTTTTTTGATTTAATTAATATCATTTGAAACAATTTTTTAAACACTAAAAAAACAATTAAACAAAATTTACAGGAAATAAAATATAGGACGGGAAAGAGTGGAAAAACAAGAAAAAACAAGAAATGATATACTAATGGGTGAGTCACTGAAACGAGATGCCAAATGTGAGTCCCTGATGCATGACTCACCTACTTGATCCATGAATGCGACTCACTAACATGAGTCATTGACAACACTCACTAAAACCACACTTCAATTACACTCATCAAGTTTACTCAATGATGCCACTCATTGACACCACCTACTGAATCCACTCACCGATTCCCAAACTATTGCTAACTGACCTACCGACACCCCGAACTACTGACACTCTGACTGACTGATTCCCCAACCAACTGATACCTTGACCTAAGGATATTGTGACCTACCTATGCCTCAACTTACCGAAATACTAAACTACCGACGCCTTGACCTACCAACTCCTTAACCTACCGACACTTTGACCCACTGACACCTCAACCTACTAATGAAGAGACTGTAAATTTAGAAAACTCTTGAAATGATCAACCATTTATACCAAAAACACCCCATGCACCAGATGTTGAAAAATTAATCGACTAGGGAGGTGTGGGCCCTTACATCATATACCTCACAAAATATTATTTCCCTCAATAATTTAAAACTAATCCCAGAAAAATGATGCATCTGAAAAACCACCTCGTAAGATACTTATGAAGGAAAAACCAACGGGTGTTGTTTGAAAGCTTGAGTGAATCCTCAAAATCCAATAACACCTCCTCCCATATATGTTATCCCAAGAATCCAAGTGATACCCCACACAAGCACCAACTATACAGACATATGATTTTTTAATTTTTTTTTCTCCATGACAAGATAGTATATACTTTGTAAAGAACTAAATTGCCCACACATGTTTAATATCATATCAAATAATTTGTAAATATTACTAATCAGGTCTCCCCCTTTTCACATGTTAGGAATTCTTCACACACTAGAGAATAAAGAACAAACTCATATTATAAGAAACAAGAGAAATTAACTACATCAATGATCAAAACACACAAGAAAAACTCAAACAACTTTAGGTGCTTGTCACACATCTGCGTCTATCACTCCTATGTACTCTCCTCTAGGACACCATGAATCCACAACTTATGAATCAAAGGAATGTTCCATCCATGAAACACCTTCTCACGATTATACCAAATCTCTATGAGCCACTCGATGAATGTCATTTCATCCTCAATATGAAACTCTCCCACATCAATGTAATAGGAGTCATAGTGAAGATACCAACAAAGATGTGAGACATGGAAGACATCGTGGATCATTTACAATTATAGAGGTGCTGCCAGCTCATATAAAATATCACCATCTCTCCCGAACTCCTTAATAGTTTTGATGATCTTGGGAGAATGTTTTCCCCCTCTTCCAAACTTCATTTCCCACACCATAGGGAAACCATCAAGAAAAAGTGGCCGAAAACCTCAAACTCCAAGGGCCTTCACCTAGGATCGACGCGTGATTTCTATTGGTCATGTGTCAACTTCATACTATCATAACCAATATTCACCTTCTATGTCATACTCTACACCTTGTATGGGGCAAGAATATCAACCTCCCCAACTAATGTTCAGCACAAGGGTGAAAAACATAGTATACCATATAATGCTTCAATTAGATCCTTGCTAGTGGTAGTGTGATAGATATTATGGTAGGCCTACTATACAAGGGTCTTGTGTCAAACCCATGATCTGAAAAATCATATAACACATGCACGTAACATGTCCTCTAACATGTGGTTGATCCTCTCTATCTTCCCATCTGTCTAAGGGCGGAATGACGTATTGAGGTGTAACTGAGTCCTAAAAACATTCTATATTACCCTCCCAACTCACTCTGTAATACACATATCCAAATAAGAGATGATGGATATTAGAACCACATGCATCTACAATAACTCCATACACCACCCTTTTCTCTAAATCATCCTATGTACTCGACTCCTTCATCACATAGAAGTGAGCCGATTTCATCCGCTTGTCCACTACTACCCGGACTGCATCACATCCTCTCTAATCCATTGGTGAACCTAAGGAGAAATACATTTATATTTCGTTCCACTTCTACATAGGGATATATATGGTCTGTAACTAGCCACTAGGAACATGGTTCTTAGCCTTCACCTGTTGGCACACATGGAACATTGCTACAAAGTCTGGCACTCCCTGCTTCTTCTCGGGCCACCGAAACAATTCCCTAAATCCATTAAACAAATTGGAAATTAATAGTTGTACCACATGGGATGAGATATGAAAATCATAAAAAACTCCCTCATGCATCAAAATTCTAACAAAAAGCTTCTCATGGAACATTATTTTATTCTGACCATCCTCTAACCATTCTTCCAGAGAATCACCCTAGTGAAAGATATCACAGATTACCTCTACCTATATGTGTCCTCAAATAGACGACTCTATTTACCACCTCAGAGATGACTACACCATCATATGAAATAGTCATCCTCTATCACCATCCATTCTGGTATCTAAATTTATAGTAGCCAAGTCTTCCATTGCACTACAAGAATTTGATGTTTCTCAAACCACTTCCATATGTGACTTCTAACTCAAATAATCAATGAAAAAATTTCCCATTCCTGTGGTCTATGTGGTCTAAAAATCATAATACTAAAGAAACTTCTTCCACATCAACTTTTATAAGTTCAGATCTCATCGGGAAAAATGATCCTCCAGCTATTGTGATCCAGGATGACAAAGAAACGCTCCCAATTGGGTAATGTAACCACAACATTAGTGAAAATACTACCACTTAATGATCTAGATCATTTTGTGAATAGTTACATTCACAGGGACACATATTCCTAGATCCATAAGAGATTATTCCCCCTTGTTGGATCCATACACACCCCTAGACCATATGGAAATCATTGAAAAACACCTCGAACATTTCCCCTTCTAATAGAAATATGAGGACTAGTTTACTGAACAACATCCCCTTAAGATTGCCAAAATCTACCTAGAAATTCTTTCAAAACATAAAATCATTGCTTCTTATGCTCAGATCCTTCAATATAGATTATACTCGATAAAAATCCTATATGAATCTTCAATTAAAGCCTTCTAGTCAAGGAAAACTATGAACTACTACCATAGTACTGGGTTCATCCCATGAAAATGCATCCTAAAAATTTGATCATTCTGGTACTACACCGTATTAAGACAACACAGGCCCAAGGATGTGGAACTCCGATGTATAGAAATTTCACTTGGACAACATTTTGTAGAGATGGTGGTGTCAAAGGACCTATTGAACATTCATGAGATTCCTAGTATTCTCTTCCCCATATATCGATCAGATCATGATGTCATTGATGAATCTGATGAAAAACAAGTCCATGAACTCATAAATGATGGAGTTCATAATCCCCATGAACACGACTCATTAGTTCATATTATCGAACAACATAAGAACGAACATGAAGTGACCAAACAAACACCAGAAAGTAGTCTTTGGGATCTCACCCTACTTCACCCTAACCCTCAACTAGTTAAACAGACACCATAGAACAATCATAGAAAACCATCCATCTCCCCTAAGGTATTCTAAAATATAGTCTATCCTTGGGAGAGTGTAACAATTATTAACCATTATGTGATGAAAACTCCTATAGTCTATACCTAGCCTCATACCTATATATTCATTCCTCCCAAACAAGATCAGAGCACCCTACAATGACACACTTGCTAGATAAATCCCTTATTCATGATATTTTCAATCTTGATGTAAAACTCCCACATTAGAGAGTGTTAGATCCTATAAGGATCCATTGAAATTGGACAAGAACTGGGCGGTAAGTCTATCCCAAACTCAATATCCCATCGATGGGATAGATTCACAATCTTCGTGCTAAAAACATCAAAGAACTCCCAGAAATCTATTAAGACCTCCAACATCTTAGCACACACCGATTCCATTGAGATCTCGACCAATAATGAACGAAAAGGATGTACACACTGACTACTCCTCAGACAACTCTACTTGCCAACAAATTCGAAACGTTCCCCACCCACTTCAGTAACCATGACTCCTATCTGGAAATAATCAATAATATAATTCACATAATACAACCATTCGACACATATGATAACACAATATTTCTATATATACTTCAAAAAGTGCTCCCAATTGAACTGATGTGGCTCCAATATTAATCTAAATCCATGGAAAAAATCAAATAAGATGGTATGACCTACTACAAGTGTGGTTAACACCATAGGCTCAAAAAGTATCTCTATGTCATGTACCATAACATATGATAGACTGGTTGAAATAAAGGAGTGAAAATATCATGAATCTAATAAGGCGTAAACAAGAATATGGAATAAATTTATCTTACCTTGAATGATCTTCAGCCCTAGTGAAACTGATTCCCCTATGACAAAAAATTGAACACACCCTAATCCTATAACCCTCTGTTGTTTTCCTCCTCCCTGACCACGCCTAGGATGAGCCCTTGTGGGGTGCCCTAAGGTCGGCCTCTGCCTGCTCCATCTCTCCTTGGTGGAGAAGGAACCTATTTTCCCTACTGATAAAATGGCTTGAATAGAAACTATGGGAGAGGCAGGGGCTGAACCTTTCCACCCCACCATATTGAACATCTACTGGGCACTGATTTTGAAGGTTCCCACATCCCCAAAAGGTTTAACACCTTGGTCCCAATCATACAAAAAAAGTATGTGGACTAGAAATTCGGAACTGAAGCCACTGGAATAGGCTCACCACTAGATGAAACAAAGAAATACACAGCTCCTTAGTCCATTTAATAGACATGATTCACATCATGATACCCGGCTAGTTCCCCTCTTATTTAATAACTTCTCAAGAGTGCATCCTCTCAAACACCTTATCCTTATTCAGGACCTCTAGGTAAGTTATAAAGATAAAGGGAGTTACTACTTAGTGGAGGGAATGACGTAGTTCCTCCTCTAAATATGTCACCCAAGACACCTCATTGAAAAATAGACATGGGTAAAAGAAAAGTAGATCCTTGAACATGATCTCCACCTCCGGTATCGAAATACTCCCCTGCTAGAGGGAGAGTAGCCACATTCGCTTATGAGCCTTCATTATCGAAGACTGTGAATCCACCTAGAGCTCATTCACAATGTTGACCCTGAGAAATTGTTCTCCTAACTCTCCTTAAGGTAAATAATCCACTATTGATGCGCTGTACTCATCATATGGATCGCTTATAGGGGATCACAATACCTTGTCAGATCCCAAATCAAGCTGTATGTGATGAACAAATCCTCTAGCCAACTCTCCTTCTCTATCATTGAGACACTGCCATCTTACAATCCAAGAGACTGCCGCTAGAAATTAGGAAGTGTCTTCTACCGCTGTTTTTCCTCCTCCTCTGGATCAACACTTAGAAGTTCTGCCTGATTGGCCTCCTGAGCATCCATTTCCTGAGCCACTCATTTAAGATGATCGGGTGATATTGATAAAAGGTAAATGAGAAATTCCAAATCCATGGTAATTTGAAATTTTTTTAGGAATCATTTTAACCTAATGTTAATTTTAATTTTTTGTGAATTCCCAAAATATCAAGAACAAAAGTCACCATGATTCCTGTACCTTTTATGGGGTCTATACTACATAATTGGTGTAGCCTCACATGGTCGTTTGGTATGCTCAGAGTACATTCATTGGATCATTTGGGGGGGGGGATAAATTCACACATCCTATATTGTCTTCTAGGTCCTACGATACACAACAATATCACGTAAGAATGTCTCCCAACCAACCTATTCTATCATAAATGTGATGTACTCAAAAAACAATCCTATCTCTCAACTATCATCCTCTAATAACATTCTACCACGACCTTCCATCTTCAAAATGGGGGAAGGGATATCAATATGTCAAGACCATCCTTCTTCAGGATTAGGTAGAGATATTGACCCCCCATGTACCACCTCTAATAGGCCCTGGTGTAGAGACTGTCACCAAGGGTAGGTAAACATTCATAGATGTTGGTAAGCATTACCATTTTAATGAAAAAAAGATTGAGAGATAAGGTGTATCTACCTCAAACCGCTCCAAGAAACACACACACACACACACAGTGATATATATATATATATATATATATAAAGAAAGTAGAATCCATCTCACCTACATGTTTAAAGTAAATATTCTAGGAATACAAGGAAATATAAAATGTAAGGACCAAAACAAAACAATGTAGTGACATATACACCACCAAAACATACATGATAATAAGGTCCAGCACAGTCCACATAATCTCCCTAGAATCATAAAAATTGTTTTGAATTCCTAGCATGCGCATAAAATTATACGAGTAGGAAATTCCAATGTCACCCACGAACAAGTGGTTGGAGCCTATTAATGCCCCTATAAGAGAACTACAGAACTCAAAAACACATACCAAGGTATGATATCTACACCAAACTCACTATAGAGTGATCACCAAATAACGAATATCATGTAATTTAAAGTAGTGAGCACATCAATATTTGGGTACATGTTCCACTTACCACTGCTTAACTGCTCATCCCTAACGGCGAACGTCCTAGTACAACCATGGTATTCTATAAACCCCACTGTCACAACCTTCCCATAGACACCTATACCAAATTCCAAGTACCCCCTCCCCGAGTAAAGACCTGGGCCCCAACCACAACAAATCTCTCCCTAAGAGTCTAGGGCAACTAATGCGTAGAAGAGGGAGAAGATAAGGGCCAATAACCAGCCATCCATCTTCCCATTGGGATGTTGGGAAATGAAACCCTCTCTCATTACAATATCAGTGTTTTGCGTGTAGTTATCAACATCGGTGGGGTTCATATAGAAATCATAAGAAACTACAAGCATATATATAGATACCATACAGTCATCCCAAAATATGGGATTTCAAAAAAAAACTAACATCCCCTAAAAACAACCCTTGATGACACCTCTTAATGAATGTATAAATGAATGACGGTCACATCTCTATTTGGTAAAAGAATACATATTAACTATAATCCATATCTCAAAACGTACCCAATGACAAATTCATTTAACCTGTTTTCATTCTGCATTATCAATTTATTCATTAATATATTTCCTCCCAACCTGGGAAACAACCAAACACTATAAATGTTATAAGGCCAAGAAACCATACCAACAACTTCCAAATCCTAAAAAAGAAATAAGGGCCTTGGTAAATTAATCCATTCTGAAACCCATTCATAAAACAACGGCCCCAAGAATCTCTTGCCAAAATTCCCACATAATGTTGCACTATGCATCATAAAAATCATCCCTACATAACCATAATCACCAACCCCGATGAAAAACAACATTGTTCTCATCACACCCATAAAAATGAACATGACACAACTCGGTCATGTATCCATTATTCCCGACCACTCCCAAGATGTACTCCCACTGCAAAACAGGTTCATCTATTCCATAATGAACCAATCTCTCAGCCTGAGATACTATCACACCACTCATACCGCCCACTTCAGGTGACCACACTCTCAGCCACATCACCACACTACCAGCATAGACAGAAAGCCAAATAGAACCATACAAAACACACATCCACATAAATAATGAATGGTTTATTCATATTTATAAAACACCCATGCTTTAATTCCACTTGGTAAAATAGGGGTTATCTCAGAATTTGTTTGATCATGGGGGTTCAATTTATTTAAATAAATATATGTGGATAATCAATTTCATAATCATACAGTCGGTCATTGAGTATCAACAAAAAATATTCATAATCCATACAAGCGACCAAATAGCGGTCACTAATATTCATTTATTTTAGAAGGCATAAAACCCATACAAAACACGACCGGGATCAAGGATTGCATATAAAATAAAGAGATCATCCTCGTCTTCCCAGCCCATAACAGAATACTTCTTATTATATTCC
This sequence comes from Viscum album, assembly GCA_963277665.1. NCBI lineage: Eukaryota > Viridiplantae > Streptophyta > Magnoliopsida > Santalales > Viscaceae > Viscum > Viscum album. The sequence continues at coordinate 1,153,884,520 of OY728153.1, read as the reverse complement.
ATAAGTTATGTTCTTTCTGTATTCAAAAGGATTCAGGAGTAAAACCACCCCTCATGATACACAATCAAAATAGAGATAAAGTAAATCCAAACCAGGAATAATAGGTGAACAATGATTCTTACTTGCACCAAAATAGGGGTGCATGGGTAGGATGAAAACTCCACAAAAAATATTGTCAATGGATATGAAAAAACACCTAAATACAATTTTATTAAATGTTATAGGCACACTATGTAAAAATTTCAAAAAATAGGGAAAAAAGATCTCAGAATAGAAGCGCCAGATCCTATATCAATGGAAGGGAGACAATTTCGAAGGCCTTTAAAGATGGATCATGGTCATGATGTCACAGTTTGATGATATCACATCCCTATGAGTATTATATTATTAATGATATAATTAATAACCATTTAAATGAATTTATAAATTCTCAAACTAGGATTGAAACTCGATTAAAATCAAATAAAACATTGATGGGGTGAATCTGAAAAAACTAGAAATTACTCACTGATGGGTGTGTAATTGACACGAGTCACCGATATAACTCACTGAAATGAGTCACCGATACTACTCAATGAAACCCCTCACTAACACCACTCACCAATGTGACTCAATGACACCCGACCTACCGATGCCCGATAAACCCAATCCTCGACCTACCCACGCCCCGACCAACCCACCCCTTGACCTACCGAGGCATTGATCTACCGATACCCTTACCTACAGATGCCCGACTTACTAAACCTCAACCTACTGATGCCCTAACCTACAGACACCTCAACCTAATGATTCATCCACATATTGATACCTCAATCTACCCATGTAAAAACTAGAGATTTGGGAAACTCATGAATTAATCTACCATTACCTCCCAGAACAACCAAAGCATTGTATTTTGATAATGTAATGAACCATGTATGTCTAGGACATTACATTCCTACACTACTAGAATCATGATATGAGTATTTTTTTAGTTCTTTCTTAAATATTTTTTTTTTCAATAATGAGAATATTATGGAAAATTCATATCCCTTTAAGAAATGTAAAATCATGGTTAAAAGGTTCATGTAAAAAAGATATTTATATTTTAGTAGATCTACCAGCACAATTTTCTAGGAACAATATATTTAATCTATATAGAAGATATGATCTATCCTCTAATGTTAAGAAGAATAGAAGGTTATACTATTCATTTAACTCTTAGAGGATAAGCTAAAAAGTGTTGGATGACTTTCCAGAATACAAATCATTGTGAAGATATCATGGAATATTTTTTCTTGAATTAATGAAAATATTATTAAATAAATATTTCCCTCACACTATCCATATATAAATTGAGAGTCTTTTAAATCGACATGCGTAAAGGAGGTATAAAACATTTAGGGTATGAGGAAAATATAAATAGAAAAATAGGATACACCTCTATATTTTTAATCAACCCAAAAAGTAATTTGGAAAATTTCATTAGTGTGTTAATGAATATAATATGAACATATTTACTGATTGAGAATTTTTCAACTATATATAAAATTATTCAATGTGTCCTCAATGTTGAAATAGAAATTGGTGAATGTCAAGGGCCTCATTATACTAGGGATTAGAAACAGAGAATGGTTTTCAATTCTTGGGGTGAAATGGAGAAATCCCATGTTAGAATGAAAATATGACTATAATAATTAAAAAAGTTTGGGATAAATAATTAAATAAATATAATTAAGGGGACATGGAAATGACTCATTTACGTATAATATAGGCATTACACTAATAAATTCATAATTGAGAGGAATAATCCCACCTAATTAATTAATGAATTGATATTTCTATTCAATCCACAACCTATGATCCCATATTTGAACAATATGGAACCTTGAAACTATGAAAACAAAAACTATAAACCATGGGTTTTCTATGATAAGTGATAATAACCACCTCTGAGGTCATGTGTGTTTGGTTGATCATATTCTATTACAAATGTTGAGTTAAATAATAACAAAAATGTGGTGATATCTAAAATAGTTATTTATTAATGAATATTGAACATTATATATGATTCTAGTTTAAATAATTCATTGATTTCATGCTTTTTTAATAGAACTATTCATACCTTACTTCAAAATATTGTAGTTGAGTAATCACTAAAGTTTTAATATTGGAAAATTATTTTATTCCATGCATATAAATTCACCCAGATCAATATTTGTTGGGTGAATTACCCCATAACCCTGATGATAATCCTTTTTAATGAAATTTATTCTATATTTCCCATAGACTGGATACATTTTTATTGATACAATATATACTTCATGTATAAGAAAACTATTTCCCATATCCCAAATTTATAACTGATCCTACATAAGTGTATATAGTAGGATGAGTCTCCAATTTATTACCCACACCAATAATATATACTATCCCAATTTCAACATGTGAGTCTATAAAAAACTGTTGTGACTATGGAAAAGATCATCAATGATGAAATTTTTAATTAATCAAATTTTTCATGTATATTTTTTCTATTTTTTATGGATTATATTTGAGAATAAGTGCTAAGGGGACATTTGAATCCAAGGAATAATGTGCCTGAGATAAATTTTGGTGATATATTAAATATATAAAATATCATTCATGTTTAGTTTTTTTGAAAAAAGCAGAATACAATCTATCCTTTGACCCTGAATAAACATATAAGGGAACCATTGATTATAGAATGGAGGGTTTACCCTAAGCACGAAATATCCATGGTGTGCACTTGGTTTTCTGAAAAATTCCTTTTGGGTTTAAAATATATAATATTATTTCATAATATTATTTTATTTTACTATTGACACAACATCCTAATCATTTCATTAAATAAAAAATAATTGAAAAAATTAACAATTATCCTCAAACCCTTAAAAATATTAGAGGTCCATTAGAGAGTGTGGAAAGTGATTCGATTGGGGAAAGATGACTGGGTGGATGATAGATGGAGAGTGTGAAATTCAATAAATAGATCATGGTGTAGCTCCATTCTTCATCATTTATCGATCCAAATAAATGTCATACATCTATTTTATTTGGATTTCATTACCCATTTCTATTTCAAAGATGAACATGAATCAATCATCCAACATATTGATCCATGGACCAGTAATTCATAGGAATTGATTTATTTTTAGGATTTAATTAGGATAATTTATTTCTGATATTTTGTTATTATTTTTCATAATAATGGAGAAATATTGAGTTCAACATGAACATTGGATGAGGTTCATTCCATCTGTGGTGGTTGTTTATTTCTCCCCTTTTTCTTCATTCATTATATGAATTCTATTTTTGTATGTGAATCAAAATACTCTAATAAATTGATCATTTTAAACTAATTTTGTGGTGAGATGATTCAATATTGAGGAGTTGGGATAGGCACGACACGATAGTTTTGTGACGATAGAAGTAGCAATTGATTAGATGATTTTGAATACCCAATTTTGTGTTCTTTGGTTCATAATTATGAATGAAATAAATTTATATTTTCCATATTGATTCACGGGATTACTCCATGATTTCAATATCTATGATGTTTATATGATGATATTCTATGATTATTGTGATGGGTGTGGCCAAAATTTTGGTTGGATGATAACTTGGTGATGCGTGAAAAAGATATTGGAATTCAGAAAATTATGCAATACATGGATTGTAATGTGTATACAAAAATAGTGTGGGACCCTCTAAGTAATGACATGTGTTTTAGGAAAATTATATGTATCACAGAACATGTGACCTTTTTACACAATTTTTTGTCCCCAAAAGTGATTTTATGATGTACCTTAGAGGGACATGGACACGTTCTGAGAGTGCAGAGCCATAGGCATTCCATTTACATCCTATAGTGACACATCTAGGCTGTCATGAAGTTGGTCTTAGCTATATACTGGTAAATGGGAATAATTAAAAAAGAAATAACATAGTGTGATTTCACATGGGAAAAATAATTGAGGTTTACATGGGATTGACCCTCATCCAAAGCGAGACAACATTTAACTGTACTATACACCATGTGCTAGATAAATCATGTCTTGAATCATTTTTCATAAATATCATGGAGTTGTTTTATTTGGATATATTCCCTATACCATACGCTGAGGGTTTTTAGGGAATCACCTCCTATACATATGATATTGATTTCTTTAGTATGACTTCTTAGATACAGTTTTTGGAATCTATTTGTAAGGCCCAATCTGAGATCATATATTCATCATCGTACCCTAGGAGGAGATTTTTGTATCTTATTTTCCAAAACTATGAAGGCATTGGTTCTCTACATTGTGGCATAAAAATGATTGTGTTTTTTTATACCCCATATGATTTCATGTTATCCTCATCTATGTATCATATCTATCAATATATTTTGTGTATACATTTAATGGCGATACCTAATTAGCATTACCTCTGAAATGGATGTTGATAGTGTTGTGAGACTTGTGGAACGTGATATCATATATTATTAATTTGTATAACCTTCATGTTTTAATCCTAGGATGGAATTATAGTTTTGAATTACCTTTAAACTATTTGTATTTGTATATTATGTCTACATATTCTTCTTATGTGTGTTGTAGAGAAAAATCTGTGAGGACATGCATATATTCTTTTGAAATATGTTTCTTATATTCATGGTATCATGTTATTATACTATCAAATGTATGGTATTTTCATATATATTTAGTGTCTTTGGAACATGATGGACCTTTTTACAGATACCTTGACATGATAAATTATGATAAGCCGTAGTGGTAACAGACAACTGAGATCTAGACCTGTGGTATCAAGAAAAAAAATACCCAATATTACTATCATTATGGAATTGTTTTTAAACTGATAATAAGGGGAATGTTTTTATCCATCCTTACTTTCTGTTACTTAATGATGTACTCTGGTTATGGGTATTTGATGTATTCATTCTTGAGTGTTTATTTTTTTTACATTTTAGCATTGTATGGGATCAGAAATGTCTACATGTGTACATGTACATAGGTGAAGGCCACATATGTTAGTGATGTTTCTACCAATTTCTAGTATTGTTCCCTAGCCTATTGGAGTCAGACTTGGGGTGTTATGGAACAATACCTATTGGTATGTATCATGACAGTGTTGTTTTAGAGTAGTCGATTATACCTCCGGATCAGATTATGTGAGATTGGATTGGGGAAACATTTTCTAGTGTCTCGTGTTGGACATGTAGTCAAGGAACTCAATTGATGGTGTTCCAAAAAAGAATATATAAACTATGACTCTGAACACTAGATATTAAACATGGTACATGGTAACACTAGTTGCAGCGAAAAAAATTCTACAAGTTTCATATAGTAATGGGATGTGGTTTCCTCATCCTTCTTGATTCAACACTCTAGACACAGTCATTACATATGGTACACCATCTTTACTTATAGGATTCCTCTACAATAGATTCCATCAATGATCTAGCATACCGACTAAAAGGATTCTCCTAAGTAATGATGCTTTGATACAAGGACCAATTCCAAAAATGATACCACCATATGGTGCAACACCTAAACCACCATCTACTGCGAAGAAGATTATACATGTAGTACTCAAAGATGATGTGAAAAAGGTTATATCAATTCATTATTTTCAATGATAGATACCCCTCAGGTTTTTATGTGATCTCATCCCATAAGATATTAAGGAATTTCTTTATGCAATGATCTGAGTTTCTACTCGGTTTAGGACACAAGCAGATCAGATGGACGACTAAGTGGAGATCATTTTTACTTGATTAATATAATGTTGATGGTGTTTTGTGGACCATTCTTAAAACAAGGTGACAATGAAGTGGTTATTTTTTATGGTCTCTTCAAATAAGAGTTATATTCTACATTGGGGAGGGATGTATATATTAAATAGAATCTATAGCTCAAGCAGGGTGGCACATGTTTACTTGTTTATTCATTAAGGTTCATGAACCTTTCACAGTACTCAATGGATATGGTTCTCAAATATTTCCTTAGGAGATAATATTTTTTTGATTCATACATGATAGTGGTATCCATGAATTAATTTATACCTGTGATAGAAGTGATAGATCGATCATTTTTGGTTGATAGTTTCATGGTTTAGAAGATACAACCAATGATTTTCTTTAGTAAGAATGAACACGAATATACCTCGATATCATATAGAATATGTCAACCTCAGGGAGCTAGATGTGGAAGACATTTTTCAAGGTGTTCACAAGATAGAGGATCTTTAGTTCAGGGCACTCAGAATGGGTTAATTCATTCCAGTTTGAGGTTGTGATAATAATGTGATGGCAGGTGACATCATGCTCATGAATATTTGACCTATCATACTACTAATAGAGAGACAATGGATGTTCCATGAATGAAAATACATAAGTAGGACCCAATATGTTATTAGGGTAATTAATGTGGTATAGGAGTTGTGAAAGCAGCGGGATGTGGTAGATAAATTTATATGTTACCACTTCCACCCATAATGGTTCCACACGAAGCCCATAACACTAATGGAAAAGGGTGGGGAGAACTAACTGAATCCATTTCTTCTAACCTAGAAGATTTGGGAACTATACGAGGTGTGATAGATTCCATTTCTACCATAGAATCAGTACTAATTAACATAGGTTATAGTCATTCCATTATTTCCAAAAAAATAGTTCATGAAAAATATATTCCAGTCAAGTTGTTAGATTGACATATACATGTGGACACACATAAGCGAGAATACATAATGATCAAACAATCATATTAATAGTGTAACCTAAATCACAAAGTCATCTGTTTCCCTTGGGATCTCTTTTTAGTAGCGATGAGGAATTAAGATGTCATATGTGGTATGTAGAATTTATCCATAATTATTGACCATATTGAATATTTTTGATGGAGGATGTAGATTGTGGGCAGAGATAGAACTAGGTTATCTATTATGGGTGAAAATGAAACCAAAATAGTATAGGATGGACTCATGCATAGGAGGGTGATGCTGATTTATCTTCATTTTTAAGTATGTCCCCTATGGTGGTGGATGTTATGAGTTATCATCTTCCTATAATGGTGGTGGATTATGAGTATGTTTTCTATGAGGATGATCAAATTTTACCTCCTTATTGAGAGATATACATCTGAATTGATCTACACCCTGGCATGTGATCGATATATGTGCAAGAATATTGTATGGCTACAACAAAACTTCACAAGATGATGGTGTGGTTGGAGGACCTTCTTATGGAGGTATTTGTTTGACCCTGTTTTTATCATTGGGAATACCCATTTTTGTTCACAAATAATGTAGATGGGATCTTTAGGGAACATTTAGACTAATTATGCCTAAACAATGTGACCATGAATAATAAGTATCCATGATCGAGTATAGATGAAATTTATGATCTGTTAAGAGGGTGATGATGGTTCTAAAGGATTGGCCTCAGGTTAGGATATCACAAGTTCTGAATACAAGATAAGGATATACTATTTAAAACATTTAGATGTCATTTTGGTCACTATTAGTACTTGGTGATGTTCTCTGGAGTAATGAAAACCCCACAAATGTTCATGGGACTCATAAGCCATATTTTCAGCCTTTCCTAGACCTATTCATGGTAGTATTAATCTATTATATCCTAAAATATTTGACATCTGAGTAGGAGTGCATGAGATGCTTGATGATAACTTTGGACATACTCAATGAGAACACAATTTACAAAAAGATCTCAATGTGTCAGTTCTAGATTACTGATTCCCACATTCTAGAAAATTGTAGCTCAGAAGATAGATAGTCAGTGGACCTAACGAAGGATAAGGTGGTATCATATTTGGATCCCACAAAGATTATGAAGTAGGACCGAAAATTCCTTGGGATGGTATGTTATTACTAGATATTCATATATGATTTCTAAAGGACATCAGCAATAATGAATGTTTTGACATGTAAGAGGGAGCCTTTTGTATAGATTGAGAGGTTCCAATGGGATTTATATTAACTGATGTAGTGATTGAGGATTCATCCAATATTGTTATTTCTAAAGGAGGCTGTCATGTTTTTAGTGTTATGTGATGCATCCAGAAATGACCATGGTTGTGTTCTTATGTATATGAAGGTAATGATTACCAATGGTTCAAATTAGTTCAGACAACATGAGAAGAACTTCATTTCCCCTAATCTTATGTTAATAGAAATAGTATTCACACTAAATATGTGGAGACCCTACCTGATGGTTGAGTGATTTATAATTTTTTATTATAACAAGAGTCACATGTATATATTCTATTAGAAGGATCTTAAGTTGAGATAGAGGATGTGGCTAAATTGTTTCAATAATTATGACTTCGTGCTTTTTATACTCTAGGGATGTGGAGCATAGTATCAGATTCAATCATCAAGAGATATTATTATAAATTTCTAAATAATATAGATGAGAATTCGGACTCATTAAAGTTATTTTATATGGATAGAGGCGATGAATCTTTTCTATAGTCAATTTTTTGTACCCCTCCTCTGTTATATAAATTCAGGTATGTATAACATAGAGTTGTCTACTTTGATACCCTGAAAACACAAATATTCATTGGAAATTCACCTGGACTATTGTCTGATGGTGGGGAGCATGTCATTATTTTCATAGGGCGCACAATGGCACCTCTGATGTTGTAAGAGGATGTTCATAGATATTTTCTTATATCTCATTTTGAGGTACATAGAGTTGTGGAACGGTTGTACCATTACATATGAGGTTACCTTTGGTGGACATGGATGATGAAGGTAGTTTCATACATTGTCTCTAGATGACTTACTTCTCAAAAAGTGATGGTCGGGCACCATGTTCTAGTTGGTTGAGCTCAACCCCATGTAGATATATTGTGGGAATGGGATGATCTATCCATTGACTTTGTGATGGGATTAACATGTATTTATAGGGGGAATGATTCCATCTAGGTGATATAGAATGACTCACCAATTCATCCAAATTATTAGCTAGTATGAATCACTATTTAGTGGAGACCTTATGGAACATCATAATACATGTGGTAATACGAATCAATGGTGTTCCTTTGAAAAATGTTTATGTCTTTAATTCTTTATTCACATGTCAGTTGTGGAAGGGATTTTAGGACACATTTGGTACTCTGTTACACTTGAGAATCTTGTTTCACACCCAAAATTATGTGATGATAGAGGGGAACATTTTGGTCTTAGAAGAAATGTTATGGGATTTCATGTTATATAGTGGCCATAGTTGAGATGATCACTTAACACAAGTGAATTGGGTGTACAACATCATATAACATTTCACCATCATCATGGAACTGTGTGACGATATGTATGGGTAACATTGTAGGTAACCACTTTGAAGGAAAAACAGAAGATTTGAGGAAATAATTGGCCTAGATATGGTGAGTGAAACTATCAAAATGGTAAATTTATTCCTGGAGAAGATGAGGAATTCAAAAATTCATTCAATGTTTTATGAAAATTGATGAATAAGGCCTTAGGAGTTAAATGAGAGAGACAATGTATTCCTACTAGTTTCACCATAACAAGGATTATAGAGATTTTGTTGATGCAACTAGGTGTCTCTTAGATTCCTAAACAATTTCAAAATTCTTATTAGATTTTGATTGGTGGTGTATAATTTATCTATTCTTCCACTGTTCAATTGTGTATAAAATATTTTCCTCTCGTCGTAGCTAAGGAGATACATGCATAACCCATTATATGATATTAACCTGGTTGAGATGGACTTCTATGATGGATCAACTTTTACTAAATACATAATATTGATTTATTATCGGATGTAGAGAGACATTTATTGGGGAGGAATTCCATTAGTGTATGTTCAATGGATGAATGGGAATATTTAGGAGAGAAAATGGGAGAGGGAGGCTTAGATTCATGCTCAGTACCCACATCTCTTTGTGTAACCATTATTTTGGAATTGCGTGATATATATTTTTAATATAGGGATAATTTAATAACTCAAAATTCTCCATATGATATTTTTTGATATTGTATAATTTTATTTGAGACCAGTCATGAGATGGAGTTTTATTCCAACACCACATGTTCTTGGAACAATTTTTTGATATATACAAAATATATTATATCACACACACATGAATGATTTCTGGAAAAGAAAAATAAAATTTAAATGATGGGTTATATCATAAATCCAGGGGAACCATTGAGTTTTGAACACATAGTATGCTCTTGGAATGACATAACATTGGTTGGAACTAGGAGTTTGAGGAAACAACATCATGGGTGCTAAATCAATAAAATTACTTGATAAAACTATTTTATTAAACAATTTATTCAACAACCTACTATTTTCATTAAATAAAGAATTTTTATATTCATTTTGTTTATCTGCATAACCCTACATATCATTGTAAATGTTTGTGAGAATGGAATGATATTCCATTGATGGATGATGACATAATCGAGGATGATAGATGACCCAATATGGAATCAAAGGATATCTAAAATTATCATGACCTTGGTTTATCATTTTTCAATGATAAATATAAAAAAAGGTAGTTTATTTTTTTGATTTAGATTTTCCAATTTTTATTTCTATAATGAACACACTTCTATCATCCAATAGATTGATCCACAGAGTGGTCATTTGTAGGATGTGGATTATTATGGGGATTTTGTTGATAGAATTTTGTTTTGATATTGGATTATTCTTTTCTATTCTAATGGTGATAGATCTAGGCCCACACTATCATTTTGTGAAGTTTCTTCTTATTGTTGTGGTTTTTTATTTCTCCCCTTTTTCATTATTCATCAAGTGAGCTATTTAGTTTTCCTATGGATCGACATACATAGAGAAATCAATCATTTACCATCTATTATTGGTATATTGAGTCAATATCATAGATCTGGGATGGAAAATACATTATGATTGAGAGAAAATTGAATAAGTGGTTGATCAGATAGTTTTGAACTTCAAATAACATGTTCTAAGGCATGGAACAAATAATGATGTACAAATCCATTTTTTAAGCATTAATATGTTCAATCAGATTGTTTTAAATGGATGAGGTTCAGATGATGATATCCCTTCAATCCAATGTTGTGTGAGTCTATAGTGATGGCTAAAGGAGTAGCTAGTGATGGGTGAACCAGATCTCAGAATCTTGAAAATTCTACACAACACATTGTCTAATGTAGAGAAACACACCATCTAAGAACTCTTAGTGGTTAATAGAGTTTTCAAATGGATATATGCATCATAAGACATTTGAACTTGTCATAATAAATGTGGTCCCTTTTGGTGAGGTCAGTGTGTATCTAAAATGATACACAAACGTGGATTGAGAGTGAATGTATAGAGGAACTTCATTTACTCCTACATGGATACAAACAAGATATAATTTATAGGGGATAATCTATGTACCTATATAGGGGAAAAATTATGTGGGTAGTATCATGCCTTGTACATCCACATAAATATGGACACATAACATTCCCATGGGTAGGACCTGGGGTCGAAGAGACATAGCGTGTAACCCTAAAACATGGAATGTAATCCTTAAATCACCGATTGGAACCCTTATCCTTTACATAATGGACATGTTTTTAGTTTGTTTTCATTATTTCCATTCTTAGAGGGTTATCATAGAATTGATTCCTACACAAAGGATATCAATCCATTTAGCTGAAAATATTGGATAGAGTATTTGGAATCCTTTAGTGAGGTCTTGAGTGAGATCCCCATTTTATCTTCATTCCCTATGTGGAGTTCTTAGTATGATGATGACACACACTATGTGGTCAGAAATACTTTACTTATTGGGTAAATATTGATGAATTTTCTAGCACACCCCATGGACTTGTTTGTAATCCTCATCTCTGTATCTAACCTCTTTTGATATTCTGTGTGCACTTCTTAATACTAGAACTATTGAGAATTACCTCTTGAACATATATCATCAGTGTTATTAGACTTATGGAGTGTGTTCTCTCGGATGAGTTCTCTATGTAACCTTTGACCAGGAAAACAATAGTAACATTATGGTTATGAAATTCTTTTAGACTATGTGTCTTTGATGAGTATATGTGGATAGTTTTGTTATATGTTAGTTAGACTCATACCTGTGTAGAGCTAATTATATTTAATTTTTCTATGCATCATGGGTTATGGGTCTACTATTGGGTGTTGTTATACTCACCCTTTCATGAGATTTACCCATACATTTCATTTATTAGGCAGATTATGGAATTTATAATATATTCATATAAGGTCTAGGACTAAACGATGTTTAGTTTTTCCAGATTGAATGTAGCGTGTTCATGTGTTATCCTGGCAGTGGTCCCTAGCATGACTTTCATGTTGGATTTATTTTCATACACATTGTGGGGGAATCTATTTTTCCATGTTTACAATTATTAACTTCATATCTTGTACTTTTCTTGGGATTTAGATATATGAATTCATGGTTGTTAAACTATTTTCAAATTTGAGAAATTTTCGGGATTCAATATGTGTGAGTGTGTGCAGGTACATAGAATAAGGATTTTGATGTTAGTGATATGCTGGATCTATGTTAGTCACGACCCCTAGCCTATTGGAGGCGAGATGGGGGAGTTACGGCATGATCCCCAATGGGAGGAGTAATAAAAAAATGATAAATTTAATAGAGTATAGTGATGTGTTAACTAAATAGTTTCTATGCCTTTCTACAAATTGAGATTTGGATTTCACAATAAAAATTATACACAGATCGTTCCTAATATTAATGATTTCATATATAATAAAAACTATTAAACATACAGTGTGAGGGATGTAACATCAAAAACATTTGAATAAAGGGATTATATGACCCAGTCATTTGGCATGATGTGCACTAGTCTTCTTCAAGAAAAAAATGACAATCCAATGCATCTCTTCATTGACTATCATGAACTCAATATGATCAGGATGAAGAAAAAGTTTCCCATTTCATAGAATTGTTTATTTTTCTATAAATTATATTGTTACCAATACATTTATAAGGTGTATCATCGATCAAAATTCTATTCTTTAATGGTGAATAAGGAGGATATTCATAGGTCTACTTCTCATAAATGATATGTACACAATGAGTACATAGTCATTATATTTAGACTCATTAAGGCTCCAGTAATCCTCATAACATTGATAATTAGTGTCTATATAGATTACATGAAGAAATTTATTGTAGTATTGTTATACTATATTTTAATATACTCTAAATTCATGGATAATGAATACTAGCTTTTAATAATTATACTATCAAAACTGGGAAATGAGTAATTATATTACAAGTACAGTAAATGTGAGTTTTTATTGAAAAATAATTATTCTTGGTGCATGTTAACATAAGTAAGGACATATATATATATATATATATCTATATATAAATAAGTTAATAAAAAGTTTCATAGAATAAAATAAACATTGAATTATAGTATTTTCCTTATATTTCAAATTTATTATAGATTTCTAATAAGAAAATTTTCTTTATTTGAAAACCCATAGTAATAGATAATAAAGAATAAATTAATTTTTTAGTTTAATAAATGTTATGGGAGATTCAATGTGTTAGGTAAATGATAATCACTTTTACTATACACATAAAACAAAAAATGATGCTGGATTTGTGATCTACATAGATTCTTCCATGACATTTGTGTTTTTTCTCATGAAATCTAATACATTTATATTATACTACTCTCACAAATTATTGTTCCCAAATTAGAAATAAATGATGTATGAATTGGATTTCCCTAAAATAATAATTACATTTATGGATTGAGACATTATTCCTCTAGGAATAATAGATTTATATAGATGAATAATAAGTTCATTATGAATATGTTAACACAAAAGGAACTAAATATGCAGCAATAATTTTTGGAAGATATAATCAAGGATTATGAATCTTTATTCCCATACCATCCCTAGATGATGAATAGAAATTATAATTTTATGAGTTAAAATCACTTTACACCAATATCCATTAATAAAACTGATAGAGTTCTAATATTATAGGACATGAATAGAAAGGACTTGAGAATTTTAAAAGGAACATCATCCTACTTTTTTCAAATTACTACTCAAACATCCTTTTTCAAGAATATAATGGTGGCCCAAAAAGATGGTGCGTATCTGTGATGAATGGTTAAAAATAATACTGTGAATATCATTTAAAAATATTGATTTATAATGTTATGTACATAGTTATGTGTCTGATAAAACTATAACTAATGAGGAAACATCTTGATGATGCACATAAATAATCATTATCTATTATTTTGTGGAGAAAAAAGATTTATAGATATCAAATGGATAAATTTTATTCAGATATCACGAATAGAGTGGATAGAGTGTTTGTATATTTATTTCTATTATGATGAAATGTCAAGGATGAAAAAAACAATCAAAGGTAATGAATTATCCATTTCTCATTACTGTATAGATATTGAAAAATTAAAATGATGAATTTTTTCATATAAATACCTTATTTATGTCATAACTCCACATAGGTGGTTGTCTATCACCTTACCATGTTAGTGAATTTAATAAGTATCATAAATTATTTCTCTCTTAACTAAACCATGATGTTATATATAAGATAAGTTATAAGATTACATTGAGTACCTCTCCTTATTGTATCTAATTGAGATCCAAAGTATAAAATTTTGTTATATATAATCCTTAACAAAGAAGTAGAAAATAAATGATTTTTATTACTTCTTTTCTCACCATACTATTGGTTAGTCTAAGAGATACCTTCACACTATAGATGACATACTATGATCATGTTCAATATAATTCCAAGGATGTTGTTATTGAACCCTTTTCCAAGTATATTATCATAAAACTATAGTTTACATTCTACCATTCAAATGGTACTTTTTGTGGCTATATATGGTAAGAGGTTTTTAAATAAAAAATGATGGAATAATATTTGATATATAAGGGGTATACAACCTAATAATATTTATGATAATATAAAAAGAATCATATCAATAAAAGTCCTATGAATCCTATGAAAATTAAATTGAAAACATGATGATGGTCATCAATGACACCTAGTGATTGAGCTTATGATAACATGTTCCTTCATATATCACCACAGATTAATGATAAGTGGTATAGGAATAAAGGAATACTATGGAATAGTTACACTATCCCCTTTGTTATTATTAATTGCAAAAGTGTTGTCCCATGTCCCCTATAACTCCCACAAAACATATCTCAAGAACATGATTTGTTATATGTTTTCCCATTAAGGATGTACATTAGAGATACATCACAATCACTAAATACATAGGTGGTTACATTTATGAGTGATCATTCTTACGAGGTGATTCTGATGATGAAATTAGAGAAAATGAATTAATCTTTATAAAATAAGATAACTCAAATGGTAAAAGAACATTTGCAGAGACACCTGTTTTTATGAGGCACCACGTGAATAAAATGTTTAATGAGATAAAAGTGGACCTATCTATTTTTGGGTAATAAATGAAATTTCAGGGATAATATTTTTTATGGGGATATAATTTAATGACAAATACATCTATAAATTTATTTTTTGCACTAAATATATGCATTGTTATGTGAATTATTAAATAAAACCCACACAATATATTTAATTATTCATTAACCATTTTAATATATATCTAATATATGATTATTGTTCATAAATAACATAAAGTTTAATGTAAAATGGTAATATAAATATAATATCTAGAACATTTAGATATGTATATGTTATTTATTATAATTAAATATAATCTCATATGGAAGAAGAAGAAATGGACTTAAACAATTGGGCCACACCTTATGTGGATTATTTATTAGAGCATAAAAGGGATATAAAATTACTAGACTTCACCTTTGATAAATCCCAATAAAATATTAAATAACTAAAATTATTGGGGATACTTTAATAGGATAAATTGATGATTATGAAGATCACTGCACAGTCTATGTTAAATGAATTTCTAAAAAAATACTAACATTACAAGCCTTACGCTTTGTGTATACTCTAGAGTAATATGGGGTTATATATATTTCCCATAGAAGTAAAATTATGTAAATTTTACATTTAAAAAAATAATATAATGTTTAATTTTATCTATCTTTTATTAATTTATGTACACTGGATAATGGAATGAATTTTCTATAAATTATATTATGATACAATGAAACCATTTTTTAGAAAATAATTGATATTAAATAAGAACAAAATTTATTAAAAAATGGAATAATTTTAGTCTAAATATATTTTCATTAAATGGTATTGTAAAATACTATTCACTTAAATAAGAATGATAATATAATCTAGAGAAGTACCACGTAAATTTTATATGGATTAGAATGTTAATAATGTCTTAAAAACTAGTTTTTTCATAATAAACAAGGATTTTTTTTAAAAAAAAAATTCCACATCTGTAGATAATTATTTGAATAAAATAAATAATATTTTCTAAATCAGTATCTCAAAATTAAAAAAAAATCTGATTTTTTCATAATTTTCTAGGATAGTAAAAATTTTCCAGAAAAAAATAACATGTTTCACATACATGTTAAGTATTATGACACCATAATAGCCTAAGAAGTGATGTAATACATACCATTATGTAATTATGAACTAAAAAATGTGACATCCACTTAATTTAATATGTTTCTAATGTAAAATGAATAATTTAACAAATCAGTAATTTACTATTAAAATCATAAATAATATTTTATGATTTTATAAACAAATATTTACAGACATGAGTAGCTTCCTCTTCAAGAATGATATTATTTTAATAATTTAGTTTCTTAAACTATCAAAATGTTGAAATACACATTATACTGGAGTATAAATTTTTAAATAACCATGGTACGTATAATATTTATATATTATTTATTAATTAGGTGTCTAAGGAATATGTTTCAAAACTAATAAACATATACCCTATATTTTGATATAAATACCCTCACATTATCTTATTAATCCTCACTAGAAAACATATATTTATCATTTACATCATATGTTACCTCATTAATATTCTCCAATAAAGTTTCTATTATTTCATGAAGCTCTTCCAAACCATTAAGAAGAAACCTATCATGGTAAGACATTATCTCTATCATATTTTTCACTAGTTAGCTTCCTTTATAATATGTTTATTGATTCATATGATATTATTTATTATTTTTATTTTAAAATATTATTTATATTAAAATTATTTCACAAACAATGATAAACATCCATCCTCTCTCATTTCTCCCTTTAATTATATTTTATGTTCTCTCATTATATTGCTAAAATTATCTATTGATTTTCTCTAGGAAAGAATTGTGTTATGAATACCCATATTTATTTTCATGTAATTGTATTAATATAAATTTAATAATCCTTAAATTATTGGATAAATCTAGGTATGAAAGTATCATTTCAGAAATATTTGGATTTTGAAGATGGAAATATTCTTCTGTTGTATGGTTGATGTTGTATATGAAGTGTTAGACTTGTATTATCAGAGTCCTCATATTGTTCCAATGCAGTGGGAAATGATTTAATCTCACGAGATATTGTGTATTGTTCATGGGGGTTATAATATGAATATTATGTTCTAATTTCATAGTTCAGGGCCTCAACTTACACTTATTATGTCATTTTTCAAATTCATCCCTCGTTCCTATGATTCCTTAATCTTGTAATATCATCCACTGATTTTATGACTCAATGTTGATTAATATTTGTTATTTATATTATCATAGTGTCCTAATTAGATCCCTTTTATTAATTTATATCAAACAATTCTTTATCATTCCCTTAATGGTCTTTAATTATCACCCATTTTCATATTCATGTTAAAACGTTTTCCTTATTGTATTATGAGTTCAATAGAGTATAGGAGAACATTTCAGATTTTTATATAATGATGTTGTATTATATATTATGTGAATGTTTTATATATCCAATTTTATAAATATATTATGAATCTTCAATTTTTTGTATTGTATTATATCTGTATTTTTGTTAAAAATATTTAAATAAATTTTATAAGAGATATGTGTGGTCATATATCAGGTACATGGAATTCGAGATAGTGGAAGGTGGTTTGTCTAAACTAATCACAAGAAGGTTGATATCAAAATATGAATTTCTATTAGCCAATTTAGATTTAGTGAAACCCCACTAGGGTTGTCCAACCATATTTTATTATCGATATTTTAGCCATGGGTTCAAGATATAGAGGAAAAATAATTGATTTTATTTTTAGATGAACTGTATTTTATTAAAAATTATATGATTAAATCTACTCTATTCCCCATATAAAATTTATATTCCTAAAAGTATTTCAATCCATTTATTTTATTGTAATTATAATAATTTAATGATAAAATAATTATGATTACTTTGAAATGTATTGATATTTTCTTTTCCACAATCGGTAATTAATATTTCACTTATAGTTTGAGATAATTTAGGTTCATAATTATTTTAGGAATGATTTAGTTTCTAATCCATGTTTATTTTATTAATTTATCATTAGTATTTAATATAGAGCCTCTAACTGATTTCAATTTTTTTCAATAGTGTATATCATTACTATGATGTGTTTGGATTTAGATATATGGGTCTAGAAGTATTTATATAATAATATAATTCATTGAGGTGTCTATTACATGATCTAATTCAATTTAATTAAATTATTTTCCAATTAATTATTGATTTGAATTTTTTAGTTCTTTGATAATGATATTCTCTAGGGATTAAATAACTCCTATTATGGATTAATGTTTTACATTTATAATGGATGATAAATCATGAGTTTTATGCATGAAAATAGTATTTTCATTGAAAATATTATTAATAAGTTTTATTAAATTTGGTTTAATTGATTTAAAAATATTTTATGAATTAAAATAATTATTAATGAAATATAAATATATAAAGGGAAATATAAATGTTTTTATTTTATGTTTTATTCTTTGTGTGTATTGTATATCGATGGATAATTTTTCAAAGGGATTTTATTGAATAATTAATAATATAAAATTGTGAAATGTGAATTTAAATAATCATTATGGTATATAAATTTTATTTATTAAATTTTCATTGAAATTATTTAAACATATTTTTCTTGAATGTGGAATTATTCCACAAAATAAAAAATAATTTTATCGATTAGATATTGATTAGGACACAGAATTTGAGTTTTTCAAAATGTGTTATATAATTCAATTATAAAAAATTGAAATGGAAAATTTTAATGTGATTGTAAATGTTTTCGTCATGATTTGAAATAGTGCGAATCACATATAATGGATGATTAAATAAATAAGTTTCCGTTTTTTTTATTTTTTTATAAATTATTTTAATTATATTAATATTTATTTTTTTAATAAATATTGGTAATTTTTTCTAATGTAAATCATTGTGTCTCTCTATGATATGACCATGTGTGAGGTGATGAAATGAAATATGGCATTTGTTTGTCTGTGATGATAATGATCCGTATATTTATCTATTCTTTTTATTACATTCAAATAATATGAACTATTTGTTGGGAAATGAGGAAATTTTAGACATATTAATAACATATATGAGTTTGGATAATTTATTAGTTCCATTATACATTGATGATACTTTTCATTACTTATTCCAAGCCAATTTTCATGCATGTTAAATACCACATATTTGAAGGATTATGGGATTAATAATTATCCATAATTATTCCTTGAGTTGTAAGATCGCATATTTTAAAATTATAATGTTTATTCCATTCATTTTTATATTAATTATTTAACATGAAAACAATTTACATCCACAATGGTAAAATGAAAATCATTGTCTCATGGTGGATATGTAAGTGATATGCCCTTGGGTTGTCTACACAAAAGACAAAATTATAGTTTTTGTTGACCTTATCATTAATATAGTACGATGTATAATAGATTTTTTCTTACCATTATTGTATTATATCATTTTTAAGAACTATATATTAAAATATGCATTGAATATATAACATATTAAAGGACAATAAAAAATCTAACATATAATCAGAACCATGAGATACTGTAAAAACAATTTGAATCGTATATCATATGGTACATATGAATTTTTTTTGTTAAGTAGTGATGATTTTTTATGATCAGAAAATGATGTGTTGTTTCCATTATGAGATATTATCTAGTATTTTTTTTTACTTTTTTAACAAAGTACATATACTAGGTTGAACGAAACCCTAATTGGATCAGAAAAAATTTTAGCAACTATTGTATGTTCTTATTTTGATAATTTGTAATTTTCAATTGAAATTAGATTGTTATAAATTTATATCAATCAATAAAATTTATTTAATCATAGATGATATTGTTTATAGTGGAGTATATATCATTATGTGTATCTTTAGTGGTTTCATTTTGATTGAATGACCAAAATAAAATATCATACAACCATGTAGACATAGTGGATATCTCTATCACTCATAATGACTGATAGTTTGTTGACTGTGTCCATATATATTGTAGATAAAAGAAATTATATTTATTAAATTTAAATAACAAAGAATAAATCATTAATAGATTGTGAAAAAAATGTATACATAGTGTTTTTTATAGGATTTCCAAACAAAGAGATTATATTACACAATTAGTGTTCATAATATGTTCTCATAAAAATCAAATATTATTTTATTTTTAGGTGTTGTTATGTTTTTCATTGTACCAATTCTACTCTATCTGTAGAACTCACAGATATAAAGAATCAATCCTAGAGGGTTACCATTGAAATTTTTTCAATAATTTGAAATAAAAAAATGAATTTGTGTTTAGAATAATGTTTTCCTTGCTTCAATAAGCCAATGCATGATCACGTGTGAATGTTAATAATTTAATTAATAAATAAATTAAATTAAATTATATTTCTATTTAGAATAATATTAATTTAAATTAATTTTTTTACATATTCAGTAGTTATTTATGTATGAATAACTGAGCATATGTAAATTATTTTTTTGAACTAAATATTATATATTGAACATTTTATAATCATTTTTACTAAAAATTAGTTGAGTTAACAGGTTTTTTCAATCCAAGGCATGGTAGAATAATGAATTTGGGTGTCATTATATTTATGAAACTTATTAAAAGACATTTTTGTTATTTAAGATACCTTAGATAAATTTTTATGGTAAACTCATTTTATTTACTGAAGTGAAATTTAGAAGATTATAACCAATGTATATATTTACGAGACATTGGAATTTTACTGGAATGAATTTTATGGATAAAATTTGATTACATTATTCTCTCAAGTTATAGAGAGATAAAAAAGTGGATGTTATCAAATTTGATTGATCCACCATTATGTGAACAGATTTCCATTCATTAAAAGAATGTATGTGATTTTTCAAGAACATAACTATTTCGTGATTGTAAAAAAATTAGATGATGAATATGGAGATTTGTTATATATTTTTTATAATATTAAGGGCTCCTTTAAGTATTTCATTAAGCTATAAAGATTCGGTAATGAGTAGAGTATTGTATGATTACATTCCACAACTAATGTGTCATTCATTTCTATTTAATGTATTATCCTCAGGGATAAATTCAATATATGTTTTTAATGGTAGAATCCAGAGACTAGTATACTAATTTACTTGTTATGAAAATAATTGTTAAGAAAATTATTAAAAATATTGGTCCAAATAATCATACCATTTCCATGATTGGTTATGTGGTCTAATGGATTTAGATCATAATTTATATAAACATTTTTATTTAAATTTTGTAAAATTAAAATAGAGGGATTCACATTTTCCCATATGATACAAAAAAAGAAACAATATATTATGAATAATGATTAGGGGCCTTTGAAAGTAAATAGACATAGTAATATAGGTAGTGGAGTTCCAACATGTAGTATTCCAGGAAGAGGTGGGGAAAGGGAGGGGGGAGAGACAAGTAATTCTTATTACTTTTTAAATTTTTTTAAAAAATAAACAATTATGTGAATGTAATACCATTAATGACTACCCTCCATTTAGCCCATTAAGTGAGAGGTAGGTTATGTCAAGATTAGTGTTATAATTCATATACATATATGGAACATTGGACTCTGAATTACAAAATATGAGATCATTCCATGCACATTAATTGGTTTATTAAATCTACACATATCACGACCATCAATAACAGTTAACCAAGATCAAACCATCCCTATTTTAGTCCAACCTGTACTAGTTATCCCATATATATATGAAATAGAATGTTTTTTCACATATAAAACATATTGATATTATGAAATTATAAAATATTGTGAATATATTCATAAAATTATAGTAAATAATTTAATATTTATAAATTTATTTTAGGATATGTAGGACCAATATATTACGAGTGATTAATGTCATCAAAATACCCAAATTTATTTATAATATCTTGTAGAATTTTTAGTGTTTAATTATTTTTATAAAATGTAAATGATTATTGATTAATCAGGACATATGAAAATAAATTATATGATTTTATATTATTTATTAATATTTGGTGATTTCAATTTGTTACATTTTATGATAATTAATTATTAAATATTACATTTTGATGATATAAAAATCAACCCTTATTCCATTAAATATACAAGGACATGCATATATATATTTAAATTGTAAAGAATAAATTTATATCACATATTCCCCCCACCCATTCATTGTCATACGTTAAAAAATGGATGCATTTTTATGGGGTCTTTTATGTGAGAGGGTATATGAAATCAAAAAATTAAAAATATAAAAACGTAAGATATGATATATTCTTTTATTCTAGTATACAACTCAAATAGTTCCCCTAGGGTCTCTGTCTACACATCATCTACACTATGGATCAACCAATAGTGTATAGTTAAGGACAATGACATTATTTATTCAGTGTAACATTTTTATGTAACAAAATTGTGAATCATTTAATCATATATAATAAAATACATAACATATCACAAATAAAATACAAAAATGAATAAATTTGTGATGAATAATTTCTATTTTTATATGGTTATTTAATGTAATTATATAGTTTAATTAACATAAATCATAAAAAGAATCATATTTTATTTTATTGAAAATGAAAACCATTGAAATCCCTTAATTGAACATTTTGGTGCTAGAACCATCCATATGTCAAATTAAAATGAAACCAATGTTCCATGTATCTTTAGGCATAGTTAATGGTGAACCCCCCTACAGAAGATTTAAAATATATTTGTAGGGTTGACATAACAGAATTTTTTGTCAAACAAGTATCAATAAAAGAATAGTGTCATTTTAGAGTCATTATGATGAGTAAACCCAAGCTAGGATTTGAAAAATGAATATAATATACATAACCTATTAAGGATTTGGAGTTACTAAAACTGAAAAAGTAAAATAAAACCATAGAACTCTATTTTTAGTGGAGTACCCATAAACTAGAAAGTAAAGAGAGTTCTAAATAATAGATACCCTATAGATTATTCAATTAAATGAATATTATGAATCCAATGGTTGAGGGATATCATTGTATGAATGAAATAGTTGTTGATATTTAATATTCCTAAATCAACAATTTCGAAATTATTTTTCATCATTATAAAATTCATTATATTGTTATTTTTATTTGATTAAAAAATGAAAAAATATTACTATTGAAGGATAATGAAATGATTATATCAGTGAAATTGTCCTTAACAATATAAATTTCTATGAGTGTTACATGAACATGCACATAATACTAAAATTTGAAATAATATTTTATATATTAGAGTCCCCACTACTAGATTTGACTTTAAATGATGTATGTTATAGAGAGAAAAATTCCAATAGGAGACAATGAGATGATACATTTAGTATATATAGTAATATGTTATCATGAATGTACATTTATTTATGAATAAAACATTAATACATAGATGTAAAAAAATAATGTCCCATATACAAGTATATTAAAAAATGATTCTGAGAAAAGAAAGTAATGAGATTATAGTTACACAATATATAGGTATATTCAATGTTATAATCGGGTATTGTCCTCACACAATAAAAATGATAAAGTTCATTTATATGTTAGTAGAGATAAAAATCAGGTTGAATAATGATCTATCCATTTTGCTAATAAATTCATCCTTACTAAACTATTACACAATATTAATTGAAAACTATAAGATGAAAAATATGTATTAATATATTCAAAATCATTTTTATATGGATCACCTAGTTTCCACCAAAATAATATGAATTTTTTTCTCTATTGGTGAACAAAAAAAAAAGAAAATACAGTGTAATATTATATGTACAAGAGTAATAGATCCATTCCTATATACATTATAATTTACAATGGTTATGTGGTAGAACATAAAATAAGGGGATAATTTCTATTCATGTGGAAAAAATGTCAAATGAATGGGAATAATAATGAATCAATGAAATAGAATTTGAATGTTTCTTATTTAGGTATAATTTTCATTACATATAATATTTTATTTTCACATCATGTTTATTATATTCAATTTATGACTCATAAATTTGTAACCAAACATAAAAAATGGGTCGTTAAAAAAAAGAATGAGGTTCAAGTGTATAATTAATATTAATGGTGTGTCATTAATAATATACCAGAGATGGACTCACATCATAAAATTAAATTGTTGAAATGATCTTATATTAAAACAATTATATAATAAATATTACTAAAAATTGGATATTAGTTTTGAGTTCAAGAACAATAATAAATTATGAAATACACTAACCTTGGATTTCCCAAAAGGTGTCCAAAGCATGGAAAATAACTTATCTCAATCCCACCACCACATATCCCATAGTCTACTGATTGGTCTTGAAGGACTGATGTTTTCATTGTGAGACTATTCAGAGAAATATAATATATAATTGTATTGTTTTATTCCAAAAAAAATTCATAACATCATAAAAAATTAAAAGAGACAAAAAAACCTATATAATTATAATTAGCGATAAAAGATGGTACCTATAATAATTATTTTGAAATAAATATATATCCTATATGATGTATCCAAACAAAATATAGTATTATCAGTTATACTAGTTGTAGCTATAAAATAAAATGATAATTATAGTAATTAAAATTTCATATTGGATGGTATATTTGAGGTGAAACAGAAATTAAATTTAAAATAGAATTTTCCTAAATAACTACTCATAGACTACTATGAAATTAAACACTATATCTGTAGTTTAAATTAGAGTATATTTCCATTTATTTATAGAAAATAATCTATGAAATAAACCATGATGGATATAAATGTACATCAAAACATATGTTGTATAGGTGTGGGTTTTTATTCCAATGATTCAATAGGTTTCATTGTCTCACCCAGACACAGAGTGCTTTTTTGAATATTAGACGTCAATGAAAATATTTTGAGAGGGTAAAAGATAATTCCTTGTTCAACTCACCCACCTATAATTATAGATTATGCATACTCATATATTCCATAAACGTTCATTGTAAAGCTTATGACATAGTGAAATAACAAAATTCTTATAATAGATAACTCATATACACTCTTTATGCAATAATATATTCCTTAGTCTCTCTCAAATTAACTTATGTAAATAAATGAGGTCTCAATACTCCAATAACATTTTCATATCGAAGTCTCACATAACCAATTAGTCTCCATAATTGAATATAATAACCAAAAAATAATAACCTATAACGTTTTCCTATGATGAATCAACTGGTAGTACATAACTTAGAGACATAACCACATTCTTATTATAGATAACTCATATACACTCTTGATGTAACGACATATACCTTAGTCTCTCTCATATTAACTTATGTAAATAAACGAGGTCTCAGTATTCCTAAAACATTTTCATATCTAAGTATCACATTACCAATTAGTCCATATAATTGAATATAATAACCAAAACCATTTAATATAACAGGAAATATTTATCTAATTAAGAATATTAACAAAAATATAACATGGTGGGAGAAACCATTATTTTTAAATGATAAATGGTAAAAAAAAATTATGGTTTTTATCATTGATTTAATAAATCATCTAATAAAAATTGACTAACAATACCATGATTATTAAAGCAAGTAAAAAACAATGAAGGATTGTTAAATGAAATTAAAATCCCATAACCCAGTCTATACCCAATATAATATATCAAATTACCATTGTTGATATTTATTGGAACTCCCAAATGCTCAATATGGCCCAATCCCATACCTTATATGTTATTACATTGGATAGATCACACTAAATGATATTATATTCCCCAAACATCACCCTGATCACTCTGATCACACATAAACCCATCATCATCAATTACATGCTTGTTCCATGGCTTCAAAATTTTCCTAGGTGGGATCACAGAATGATACATGTTAGTATTATTTCATGTATCCTAAAATCAACACCTAAGGGTTATCTACCTTATCACATTGGGTATTATCATACATTTTTTTGCACCATGATATATATGGGAGATAACATATATTTAAATTCATACTAGAAATGTGAAAATAAATTAATATAAATTTCGTCCAAAATATTATTGAACCAACTGCATTAGGATTATATCAATATAATTGTTTATCCTAGATGTCACCAGTCTTGGGTATCAATACTCCATCATGATTTTTCTTATAAGAGTATAACTACCTCGAGGATATGTGTCCATTTATTATATCATTAATAGTATAAACCCACATTGGTGAAGTTTGTAAACTCTCCAATATCCTACCAATAGTTATAATGAGGCATCATACCTCACTTCTCACAAATATGGTTGTATTAAAAGGATTATAATACTACATGGAATAGTACTCATGAATTTATCCTAATCCATGAAGTGAATAAAATTGGGGATAACTATCGCCATGAAAATTGAGGTTGATCTTAAATCACTCTAACAAGGAACTAAGGTGGGAATCTAAAACATCATTAACATCAATAATTTCATAATAGAAACTAGGTAGCACCAAATAATAAAATATTAAATCCTCTCAAATTGTGAAAATCCTAGGGGAAACGTAATGTTCCTATAAACATAAAATAGAAACATAAGTTATGTATAAAAATAAAATACCAAATACATCACAAAATGGAATTTATATCATATACCTATTTTTTATAGATGAATAATTAGAATAAATAAGTAAAATACTATTAAACTATAAGCTTGAATCTCATATAAGCACGAAAGGGCTTGAAAATAAAAATTTTCCTAACATGTTCATATACAAAAAACACATTTAGAAATATATCGTAATGAATTTTAGTTAAATCAAACACAAAACCCACTTTTGAATAATTTGATAATGTAGGTATATTTTTCTATTACTCATGATAGGACCTTGTAGTGAAAACTCTTTGTAAACAACTTGAATAATCCTTTTATAGATTTAAAATTTAATTTCAAAACCATTACATTAAAAAAATATTCGAGTTGAAAATATCATTACAAACCATTTTAATAAAATTGTTAATAAAAAAAACAACTTTATTTTTGAAATCACACCTAGACTACCTAATGAACAATAAAATGTCCCATAAAAGACTCATTCTACAATGGAACTACAAATGAACCATTTTAAAATATATATTTTTCTTGATTATTATTATACTAAGGTAATACCGTCAAATGTTTCTACGTGAGATCATGTAAAGTCCTTATATAAGTAAAATCAAAATATTAAATATCCTAGAAACCTAATATAATCTATATATGGATGATAATAAATAATTTTAAGGCCAACTACCACTATCATACAATCAATAATCGATCTCAAGCATTCAAAAACATACATTACTGTTAGATTACATATATTACACATTATAACACATAAATTAATAAAAATTTCATTTTATAATAATTCCCAATAATGGAATAACCAATAACCAACTCACCGGGTGAGTTTACTATAAGGAAAAAAACCTTAAAAATATATATTCTACAATCTTAATATGATAATTAATTTGATTAAAATTTAGAAGATCATTTAGTTTTATGATATTATATAATTATTTCATAAATCTTAATTTAACATCCTATATATTATAATTAGTACACTTCTACATAGTATATTGTTTTCCGACAATTTAAAAAAATTGAAGTAAAACCTGATTTCTTTTCCTTATCAATTGAAAAAATTTTGAAATTTAATTGTAATTTTCTTTTTATCTATTCATTATCCATATGAAAAAATTGAATTTTGGGATGAGTAAAAAAATCATAGTAAGGGACATAAAAAAGGAACAATGAATAAAACATGTTACCCCATGAATATATAAAAATAAGTTTCCTTTTCTAAATAAAAAATTTGGTTCAGAATAATTATTTTCAAATCTGAAAAAAATAATTCACCTTGTTAATAATTTCATTATATAATTCATAAGTAATCATAATAGAGAAATAAATCTCATTATGGTTTCCCTGTAAACTTGGAAAAAAAACCATTTCACAAGGTTATATATTTCACCCAAAAAATATTTTAGTATCTTCCTTTAAACATAATATTATTATACTAATATAAGAAATAATAAGATTTATATAAAAACATGAAGAAACTATTTGAAAAAAATTAGCTAACTTGGGTCATCATTTTATATATGACTCTAATAAAAGTAATTAATATAAATTCAAATTCCATACCCATTTCATTGGTGGTATATCACAAACCCAATTTTCATTTGTTTATAAAAGAACCACGTGTCCTTGGTAAAATATGTACCCACCCATTATTAGTTAATAATAGAATCAATAATTCATGGGTAATAACTAAATCAACCATAATTATTTGAAATTCATAATAACCATAGAATAATCATTAATCATGTAATATTTTATTTTCATAATTACACTCATAAATATATTCTCTTCACCCATAATAAAACATTTCTGGATATAAAAAAAATATATTCAATTTTGAAACAATTTATTAAAATAACTATAACATTTGTAATGATGGTTTTTATTTTAAGAAATCAAGGAATCTCATAATGAAATTAAAAACACAAATAATATTTATGGTAGTGGAAAAATTCATTATCTTCTGATATGTTAAAATAGAACATTCATTTGTCATTTTTATTGAATATAGAAACATTCAGTGATAATATAACTTGTAAGAAATATATATAATTTTAAAAGTGGTATAAAAATTCATAAATAATTATTTATATACCATATAAAAAATATATAAAATATCTTTTAACTAATGGACATTGAGGAAAATTATTTGGAAGGGAAACATTAAAAGATGGTTTTTATAACAAAGACCCAAACTATGTGTATGAGTCATCAAGTAAGTTCATTATCTTTATAAATAATAATAATATTTCAATTAATTTATTTCATAATAAGTTTTTTCTTTTTTTATTATCTTTTAATTCATCACTTATAATTTTATATTATATTATTTAATTAATTTAATTTCTCATTGATGTATTAACTATATTGGATTCAAAAGTCAAAAATGATTTTGAAAAGTTCATTATGGTATAAGTGGGAACTATTTCATCATATAAATACTAATAATCATGAAATATTTTTTATTTTTGAAAATTTATTTATTCAATAAAACCACATCATGAATGATGGTTAAGAAAAAGTAATAATGTTTTAATCAACAAGATGGTAATTTGTTTTTATTAATGGGTAACATTTCCATTATTCAACATTCACTGTGAATAGATGATAAGAAATTTTTTATTTCAAAAATTATTATTATATCATAAATAACAAATTTTTAAAGATACTCATATATATATATATATATTAATATATCATCAGTGTGATGTGATGTTGAAAACTGAATAACATCATTTCACAGAGTTGGTAGTCTATATATGCGCACAACCAAAATTACCATTTTTCGATGAAGGGAATGGTAAGAAAGAATATGATATATTAAATAATAAAAATTATAAATATTCCAATAATATAATGTTGATAAATATATTAAATCCATAATTATAACTAGTCATGAGAGATGTTGATGGGAAACAAATTTATTTAGTCCACAAATGGTATTTCGTTGTACACATGAACGACTACTTCATTTACCACATGATAAAAGGGGATATGGATTTTGTTTATTAAATTAATATTATGACATATATTTTAATAATATAAATATAAATATATATTATTTTATATTATCATGGTTGAATATTATTTTATGTATGTGAAAGATGGAATAAATAAAACTCTCATTTAATAAGGAGACATCTTCTTTGGAAAATATCATAATGTTTTGAGCCTAAGAATTCATATATTGGTTTTTGAATCATTAAAAGACCTGAATAATGTTTGAAGGGTTATATGGAAATTATTTTGTTCAACAATTGTGGAAGAAAATGGATCATGAAGTGTTAAGAAATAATAAGAATATGTAACATTTTGTAAGAGAGGGGTGGCACATTCTTAGAATTACAGAAAATATTAAATTTATATAAATTAATTTGGATGTTGAAATTAATCCAAACAGAAATATATTTATTGTAACATGTGGAATAGTAATTATAATATAATATAGTATAATTTTAAACTGTTTATATCACATTTTTACACTTATATAATTTTTTCTATCCCTTCGTTAACCATTTTTGAAATTATTGTGATAAAGATGTTTTTAGGGGTTAATATAGTTAGTTCAAAAGGGTTAAATTCACATTAATTGAAAATTGATGATAATTAGAACTATATACTAATTACTTGGAAGAATATAGGTTTTTAAATTTAATAATCATTTAAAAACAGTACTTATTATAATATATCAATTATTTAATTTTGAATCTTTTCATTTAATTTGACTTTAAAAAATCATTAAAAATATGTAAATAAAATTTAAAAACCACATTAATTATATACTGAATTTTTTACTATTTTCTCATACACTATGTTAGTGTTGGTTAATAATTTAATGCAATTATGTCATGACAAAAAAATAATAAATAAATTAAAATGATGAAGAAAATTTTATATTTTATACTATATTTAATACTTCACATATAATTTTTCAATCTAAATTTCAAAAAATTAAATACAACAAAAAAGGAGAATGAAATGTTTTATATTTCATTATATAAAAATTATAAAGGATAAAATCATGACTAATTCGATACAAAAGGCCGTTTATTTGACTCTTGGATGGTTATATATGACATTAGTCATTTAATTCAATTTATTCATGTTTTAGGCTCATATGTTGACATTATCATTTTACATTGACCATGAATTACACAATTTACCACATACCATGTTTAAAAAAATTACATAGATTACTATTCATAATGTCTAAAAACAAATGGTACCTATTTCCAAATCATTGACCAATTTATTTTAAATATGGAAAAAAATTTCATGTTTCTAAAAAATGATGAATTTTAATTTTATGAAAAAATGACAAAACTAGATGAATTTTTTTTTTAAAAAATTTCCCTTTTCTATTATAATGTCTTTTTTCCCTAAATTTATAATTAAAAATTCTTTTAATAACCATAATTTGAATTATCTTAAATAACATTTAACCAATGAAATTTTAAAAAAAAATCCAAAATAAAATTTATCTTTCTTAATACATGAAAAAAAATCAATAAAAATTAGTTTATTGACAATTCATTGAAACAAATATCTTTCTAATAAATTCTAAAAAATCAGTAAGAAAAAAATTGGAATAATGTATTTAAAATTGAAATTATTATTATTTTCAATTCATATTCCATATTTTGAATCTAATTATTTTTGTATAATAATATTAGATTAGAGTTTAATAAAACCATATCTTATTTTATTTAAATGTTACATAATAATTTTATAATGAATAAAACTACCAAATTCATGAACACTAATAAATATGAAAATGATTTATGTTATCACTTTATGGGTTGTTAAATTTTTACCCTTTTAGGAAATTGCATCTTCAAAATTTTATTCACTTATCAAACATGGGTGTATACACTCCGAGCGTTTTGATATTAACTTGTTGATTCATCATCCATATCAGATTTCAAAAAAAATGATAACTTGGTGAAATAACATACAATGAAACACGTTATATCTAAATTATAAATTCTAAATAGGGTATTCCTCATATGATTTTTTTATTACACATGATCCACTTTATGGGTGAAAACATAAGACGAATGCGACACATATTTTCATAGAATTATGACACCAAATATATATTGTACCTAGGATAATTAAATAGTATAAAAAAATATATAGGAATCATATAAAACATCCTATAGTATTTAATATGATCAAATGAATCATCAACTCATTAAATCATTTTCAATAAAATACATTAAAATTTTCTATACACCAATAAGTAAATAATAACATTTATATAATGAATGATCCTTTATGTGGTTACGTTCATAAATTTTATTCACATTCTAATATTTCCTTGTGTAATGCTAATTAATATTAACCATCTCACCCATTTCCTCTACCAACTATTGTCCCACAATCATCCATTCTCAAAATTCACCCCAGAAATTCGATGTCTCGCAACGTTTTTTATATAATTCCTTAAAATATTTCATCTCTATACTATATTGAAATCTATTTTTATAAGAGAAATAATCCAAAGATATATGTTTATCCCAACATCCCATGTAATCCATTGATAATGAAAAAATGACATCTTCCATTATTTCAATTGTTATTTCAAATTTTCCATTAAAATGGTGATGATACACTACATGGAAATTAAATTTAGTACCTAATGGATTATGAGCACCTTTATCATAAATTATAAATTAATCATGGATTATAGTTAGATATAAGAGATTAGAGAACTATATTTAACCTAATGGTCTCCGTGAAATATTTTCAAGAAAATTTATCTAAAAAATAATATCTTGAATCTGAATGAAATGTGTGGATTTAGTTAATTGTTAAAAATAAATCTCTTTATCTCAATGAGATGTATTTTGTAGTTCCCACCATGAAATATATGGATATATATTAAAATTTCCGCAATTTTTCTAAAAAATATGAAATATCAAATTTAATAAATTTAGTTCTTCTTTAATCTATTGATAAGTAAAAAAATTCATCGTATACTAATAAATATCACATTTCATTCCGTACCACTAGAGTACACTAAAAGGTCTCTATATAGTATTTTATTCATGGATGAAATGAAAATAAGGACCTATGAGATTCATTCAAAAATTATCTCATCATCTTTTTATAAAAAGGTAAGAAAAATATTTTTTTAATATCCTAGAACACATAATACAATTGTATTAATCTAAAAAACATAACCTTCTTAATAAATCCCATATATCACTGTAAAAAAATAACCAATTTTTTATCATTCATGATTTTTTATGATTGAAATAACTATCATGACACTATACACACAAAAAATATATATTTCTTCTTGAATAATTTCTAGTAAAGGTTTCATAAATACATTATCCAAATGAACATGTTTCAAAATTTACATGTTTATATTAACATAATTTTTCTGACTCAAATCATAATAGACATTTTATTATTTTCATGGTGTGTACTTAATTCCGATTTCATAATGTTTTATCAATTAAATCCATATATTTCTTCGACATTTAACTCATTCTGATTGAATATATTATTCAGACATTTATAACTAGTATATATATCAAACTTGGCTCTATATGAATAATTTGTGTAAATTATTAATTTAAAAAATATTTTTTATATTTCATTGTCATGTAAAGGATAATTTAACACATGAGGTTTTAATTAATGTGAATAATAATCAATTAATTTATCATTCTATATCATAACAAAACCATGTACCTTCAAAGAACCATCAATATAAAATAAATATTGAAAAAAAAATCATGAATGAATGGTAAAAAATGAATCATTCACCAATCATATTTTTTTAGTTAATGGAAACAATCAGCACTTTTTAAAAAAAATGAATATATCTATATTTAGAGTTAACAGAGTCAATGAACTAGAGATCCAAAAAAACATTTTCCAAAAATATTAGGTAGTAACTAGATTAACCAATAAAATTATGACTCTATGTGACCTTTGCAGGTCATGTAAATTAATTAATAAATTCAATTTTAAATGGTTAAATAGTTAAACTATTTAATATGAAATATATCTACATAATGAAACCATTTTCAACAAAATATCACATTTACTAAATTTTCAATATAGTTAATTTTTAAACATGGTTGGTAAAATAATCCTTATATTTATATCAAAATCCTCATGAAATTTTTAATATACCAATATGTCAAATATATATAAAACAAAAAAATGTCTAAATAATCTTGAAAAATATATACATTATATATATATACAACTAGTTTATTATAAAACCCAAATGAAATAACTATAAATTTGTAATTCCCATATTTAGTTTAAATCACCACATTTGGAATATATTTTTCCCTCACCTTTAAATAATGGTACCATGGACTAAGATCAATCATAGAAACATAATGCAGTCCATGTAGAAGATCCAAAAAATCATATATATGAAGAATTGGTTTTTTGTTCTTCAGAGTGATTTTATTTAATTCTATATAGAGAATGAACGGCCTCATAGAACCATAATGGTTCTAAAAAATGTAATATAACCAAATGGTAAATATATTTGTATAATGAAACCAATAATTACAAAATACATCAATTTAATTTTCAATTATGAAATTCTTCTTTAGATATTTGATAATGGTGTATTAAAATAGGCTTAGCCTCATGTATTATATCAATAGTTGAACTGAGTTACTTGATCAAGAATAATTTTTAATCGATCATTGAACACATTTATGTTTGGAATGTTACAAGTATTTATTAATTTTAGTACCTTGATTTTTCTTAATAGTTTAAATTGATTTTTGGGTAGAGTATTCTTAAACATTATTACATCATAATATTTATTTTCGTGATAATATCTCTAGATTTAATGTTTTGATCGTTCATAACACGTTCATCAAGTGTTCTTAAAGGTTCCTGGCATAAATAATTCATTTTTTAGCATTAAATATTATTCAAATATAATTTTTTACTATTTACTCAATGAAATTATACATTTAATGGGGTATAAATTTTGTAATCTTCGTAAATGATTTTAAATTCATGTAGCCCTTTTTATATCCACAAATATTATGTTCTATACTGAGTTACCTTATTTATTTAAACCATATCATGATATAATGAACCCAAAATTGAGTAATTTCTTTTTTAATAAATATAAAAATATTATCTAAATTTCATTAGAATACTTCAACTTATGAATAGATATGAATGACTTAAAAATTTTGGATATAATTTCTTATATATTTTCAATATGAATTTTACAGTCTTTCATTAATATTTTTCTATTTATTAATCATAATCTAATCTATATTCGACTAATTATGTAAATTTGTGATTAATTAGAAATATAATAAATTTTTTTAAATATAATTCAATTGTACTAAATTTTCATTCTTCAGTTAGCAATGTACTATTGAACTCTAAAATTTGAGAAGACAATCAATTTATATATCTTATAAAATTAGACAACTAAATCCCTTATATGTATTCATTAACATTAAACATCTACATAATGTTTCTTAATTAAATCACATATTTATATTATCATAAATGAATTTTTTATGTTATCAATTGTATTATGTATAAAAAATGATTATGTGAATTTCTCATATATAGTTCAATGAAATTCTATAGGTTATTCTAGAACCAATATAAATTATCAATTTTATATAACACTTTAGATTATAATTTTCATGAAATTTATTCCAATTATATAAATTTTTATAATAACATTATAAATTCATAGTAATTATATAGAATATTTTAAAAGTGTCTCTACTATTCTAAACATGTTTTCATAAAATTATATGGGTGTTTTATTTTGACACATGAAACCTAAAATGTGATATTAAAATGTTTATTTAATTTTATTCTTTTTCATTGATTTTATTATTTCTAAATTAATATTATTTTGTAATAAAATCATTCAATGAATTTTAATTTTTTAATTAGTTTTATAATGCTATAAATTTTAATCCATGTTCAAAACTTTTTTGAAATGAAATTTATTTTAAATTTTTATTACAAATTAAATCGTTATATTTTCATTAGGATAATTCATTAAATGTTTTTATTGATACTGTTTAAATTATTCAATGAATAATTTCAAATATGATTGAATTATTATTTATTGTTTAGAATACTGGATGAATGTTGAGAAATTATTATGAATTTTTTTTTCTTTTCTATCTTATTAAAATAATCTAGTTTTATCATTTTTAATTTTAAAATTAAAATTTTAAATTTTAATGATATTAAATCTAATTTTATTCCAGGAATGTTATAAAATTATTAGATGGTATCTATGATAAAAATCAATAAACATAATTTTATTTTTTATAATAATTATATTGTAATGATATATAATAACATATTTTTATATTTTATATAGGGAAGTTTTTGATAGAACATGATTTAAAAGTTGGATTTGAGGAAATTATGTCGACGAATTCACTTATAGGTTCCCTAAATCTCATTGTATTTATAATGTTTCAATCATTATGAATATATATTTTAATATAGGTTTTAATAATTATTTTAAATCATCATGGATACCAAAAAGAATCTTAATATCCTACTAGGGCCCAAAATATATTGGGGACCAAAAAGTGATTGAGATGTATTTTTATATGGATTGACCACAAGTAATTAAATACTTATTCAAATTGTGGGTATAAGGACCCTACCTCAAAACATTAAATAATCATGACATTTAGTCAAGATCATAAACTATTTCCCATTTAAGATATTTTTAGGTTTATTTTTTAGATAATTTACATATAATACATACTTAATGAACCACAGTCATACAAAGAAGATACTACTAAAAATATATACATTGTTCATAATATAAAACACATAAAACTAAAACACGTTTTCTTAAAAAAAGCATCAAATAATTTAACAGGAAATAATATTATGTCTTATGAACAGTTATATCCTATAAAACATTTAAGAATTTGTGGTGAGAACAAAAATATCAGCAAGGGACATAACTAATTAAATGATCATATAAATCAAATGATCTACCATGATCTACACCATAACTACACATGATCAAATGATCAACAACATAGTAGAACAAGATCAATAGAACTACACATGATCAATATACTGAGAACTTCACATGACTATGTACAACAGATCTGTACATGATGAACAACATGACATGACTCTTTAACTTGAACCTCTAGTCTTTGTTGGTGAATCCCAAAGATCTAGTGATTACAACAATAAAAAATGTAAACAGAAAGGATTCATTTGAATATAGAATGTTAAAATCAAATATTCTAAGAGCACAATATTTTATTAAGATAATGTTTAAAGAAATGTTAAAGCCATCTGATGTAACAAAAAATGCAAGAACATATTGAGGTTTCAATATGTCTTCTGCTTCTTTATTGTCCACGAAGTTCATCCTACTGACAAAAATCCAATTATATACATTAATAAATATTAATAAATATTTAAATATGAAAATCCAATGTAACATATAAATAGAATATGGTTGCGTTAATATGAATGAATGTTCTAGAAATACACAGTATATAAATCATAGGATTAAAACAATTGTGACCCAATTCATATGTGAAGAGATTGTCTGTGACTAGAATGTAAAAAATAAATATAAATAAATCATACATTTGGATGTAATTATACTGACTATTATATAAAATTATTACATTTTAACAAAGAGGATATTTTTTTGAAGTAAAGTTACAGGAAACCTAAATGAAAATTAGTTTCTAACAGAACGTTTTTTATAGTACCTCAAATATAAAGACTATAAAAAGTACAGTTAGATAACATAAAATAAAAAACTTCTATCTATTTAATGTTATTTGTTAAAAAAAGAATTTTTAAATAGCTAATACCCACATTTCTTATATCTTAATAGTTTAACATAAAAATGGACCAACACATGAAGCATGGTAACAATGAATAGAAATACTGTGCGTATACAAAAATTGACTATTAGTATAACTTAATAAAAATAATCCACATCACATTAGAAACAACATAGAAAAATGGATGTTCTACCACATATACTTCTTCTCCATTACAACGAATGGATGGTTCCACTTTTCGATGGGTTGTGCACCACTGTGCCCCCAGATAAACCAATCATAAGCTGCACCGACCTATAGTAGAAAATGTTAATTGTCTTCCATTGATTTTATAAATCAAAACATTCACATAGTTAAAAAATAAAATATTGATATAAACACTAAACATACCATTTAATAAATAACAACAGTCAAAACAAAAATCAAATCCGATCAATTTAACCCAAAAAAATCCATTTCACAGTAGAAACACAATAAAAAAAGATTATTTAGAGATTTAAATCAATTTTTACTAATAAAAATGTATTTTTTTATCTAATTCAAAAAAATAGCTGAGAAATTTAAAACAATTAAGAACAATGCATGAAAAACATCTGCTCATGATATAAAATAACGATCAAAATAAATTGATTTTATACAACTCAAACAAACATGCATGTCCAAATATACACAATTTTTAAAATTAGTTCCAAAAATAGGAATAAGAACAGACATTGAATGAAAGACATGAAATGCTGGTGAGCAGAAGATATGATGGAATCAATTTTACTAGTAATTCTATGAAATGGCTGCATACTCACCCAAAAACATCATCATATCTAGAGAAGATGGATTCATTGATTGTCATGATGCAAAAAGGATGGTCCAGAGAAATCTTGACTAATTATTGTGCTAGATATTCTCCTTTACTATTTCATGTT
Source organism: Viscum album (assembly GCA_963277665.1). NCBI lineage: Eukaryota > Viridiplantae > Streptophyta > Magnoliopsida > Santalales > Viscaceae > Viscum > Viscum album. The sequence continues at coordinate 1,153,845,666 of OY728153.1, read as the reverse complement.
GAAGGGGGAATTTGAAGTGATGAAACGGTTAATTTTCTACTCACTAATCATTGATGGGTCCATTGACATGATAATGCACTTAAAAATTCACACAGAAAGATCCACATTATTCTTCAAAATCTGGAGTAGAAATGCTTGTTACGGCTTATGGAAGGTCATATGGGCTACCTGTTATAATGACTCAGGGGAAAAATGTTTATGGAGAAGTGTGTGTGTATAGATCATATAGAACAGTTTCATTTTGATTCATAAAATGTTTACATGTAATGCATAGTTTATGAATGATGATTATTTGGAAAAGATATAAAGTGCATACTATAGAAATTAGTAGTGACAAATAAATATAGCTGTAATAGCTGGAATTATATTTTTCAGTCAGACTCGATAAGTAAATATGAAATTATATTTTGCATGAATTCAAATGTAATGCATATGGCATATATGTAGAGACATGAATCATATATTTTGAAAAAAAATTAAAATTCCATGATGCTTATATTAAAAAACAGAGCATTTATATTTATAAACAGAATTCTATTCTCTAAAAATATGAATTCAAATAAAGGACTCAAGGAAGGAAACATTATACATACCATCCAGTCCATGCCTCACTTCAAATTGTTGTCTTGTAAGGCTTGTCTGGAGAGAATGTGTCATAATAAAAACCATTGCACGTGTTTATCTGTCACCATCATCAAGTATCAGTCGATGAAATTTAGAATGAACTTTGTTCAAGGTATATTTATCTTTGAAGAAGACATTGTAAAAAAATTAGATATTTAAGCCTTAAAAGATTCTGTTTACACTCCATTCTTAAATGGATGTTTAGGAGGGATTAACATAAGGTCATAACCAACAATGATAAATATAACCTTCCCTCAAACCCATAATTCTGAGAAGGATTCAGTGATTTCTAATTGTTCCATGACACAAAATGATATATAATCGAACCATAAGGGATTCTATCTCAGGGTATAAATTCACTTACAACAGGATCTGGGGCATCTTCTTGCTTTCACATCACCCAAGGAACCCCAATTCCTTATTGAACAGTCATGTTGATAGCCCATGTCATGTAATCATGACTAGAGGTTCCCTATATTTGCTCAAGATTCCCATACTCATTCACAATCTGGATAGACAAGAATTATATTTATCAACATTACAAGAATGTTAGAATATCAGTCTTGACCACTAAGGGAGAAGATGGATTCATTGCTTATCATGATGCAAACAGGATAGTCCAGAGAAATCCTGACTAATTATTGTGCTTGATATGATCCTTCACTATTTCAAGTTGAAGGGGGAATTTGAAGTGATGAACATGTTAATTTTATACTCACTACTCATTGATGAGTCCATTGACATGGTAATTTAGTTAAAAATTCCTACTGACAGACCCACATTATGCTTCAAAATATGGTGTAGAAATGCTTGTTATGGCTTATGGAATGTCATATGGGCTACCTGTTATAATGACTTAGTGGAAAAAATTTTATGGAGAAGTGTGTGTGTACAGATCATATAGAACAATTGCATATTGATTCATAAAATTTATACATGAAAAGAATATTTTATGAATGATGATTATTGGTAGTAGTTATAAAGTGCATACTATAGAAAGTTGTAGTGAGAAATAAATATAGGTGTAATAGCTGGAATTATCATTTTCGGTCAGACTTGAGGAGTAAATAAGAAATTATATTTTTCATGAATTCAAATGCAACGCATATGGAATATATGTAGTGATATGAAACCTATATTTTGAAACAGAATTAAAAATCCATAATGCTTATATTTAAAAAAAAGCATTTATATTTATAAACAGAATTCCATTCTCAAAAAATATGAATTCAAATAAAGGTCTAAAGGAAGGAAACCCTAATCATAGCATCGAGTCCATGACTCAGTCCAAATTGTTGCCATGTAAGGCTTGTTTGGAGAGAATGTGTCCCAATGAAGATATATGTTTCCACTCAGATAACCAAGATACATATATCTACAGCAACATCACCAACATATTCAGTACTCCCCACTAGGATATGTGTTGATGCTCAGATATATATCACTGTTAAAAAAAAGAAAATGTAGATATAATTGGATGTAGATATAGGGGAATGAAATTTCATTGTTTCAATATATTCTCTAATTTATCAATTGTTTCCATTGTTTCAATATATTCATTAACATATACGAAATTATATTTTTCATGAATTGAAATGTAATGCATATGGAATATATATAGAGACATGAAACATATATTTTGAAACAAAATTAAAAATCCATGACGCTTATATTTATCAACAGAGCATTTATATTTATAAACAGAATTCCATTCTCTAAAAATATGGATTCAAATAAAGGTCTCAAGGAAAGAAACCCTAAATATACCATTGATTCCATGCCTCAGTCAAAACTGTTGTCTTGTAAGGCTTATTTGGAGAGAATGTGTCACAATAAAAACCATTACACGTGTTTATTTGTCACCATCATCAAGTAGCAGTCCATTACATTTAGAATGATCTTTGTGAAAGGTATATTTATCTAGGAAGAAGAATTTGTACAAAAATTAGATATTTAAGCCTTAAAACATTCTGTTTACACTCCATTACTAAATGTCAGTTTAGGAGGGATTAACATAAGATCATAACCAAAAAGGATAAATATACCCTCCCCCCAACCCCATAATATTGAGAAGAATCCAGTAAATTCCAATTGTTCCATGACACAAAATGATATATAATAGAACCACAAGAGATTCTATGTCAGGGTATAAATTCACTTACAACAGGATTTGGGGCATCATCTTGGTTTCACATCACCCAAGAAACCCAAGTTCCTTGTTGAACAACTATGCCGGCATCCCATATCATGTAATCATGACCATCTGTTCTATATATTTGCTCAAGATTCCCAATTTGGATTATAATTTTGAATGGTCCGATGTACCTGTGACTTAATTTACCCTTCTTACAAAAAAATATAACACCCTTCCATAGATATACCTTCAAGAGAACATGATCTCTTACCTCAAATTAAAAATCCTTCCATCGGTTATCAGCATAATGTTTCTGTCTATATTATGTTTCCTTGATGTGGTTTTGGATTACCTTCACCTTTTCCATTATTTCCTCCACACGTTCACTACTAGAAAAACAGGTATTTGTGACGGGCTATTTGCGACGGGATCCCGTCACAACTACACTTATTTGCGACCGGCCCGTCGCTAAAGCCTTTTTTTGCGACGGTCATTCTCCCCGTCGCAAATACCTTTTGCGACGGGACCCGTCACAAATAGGTTTTGCGACGGTTCCGTCGCAAAAACTATTTTTTTAAAAAAATAAAAAAAATTAATAATACTAGTATTTGCGACGGGACCCGTCGCAAATACTATTTTAAAAAATAAAATAAAAACTATTAATAATACTAGTATTTGCGACGAGCATAGTATCCTGTCGCAAATACTATAAAAAAAATAAAGAAAATAAATTATTAATAAATTATTTTAATTAATATAATAATAGAATTATAATTTACAAATGAAAATAATAAATTATTTTAATTACTATAATAATAGTAGAATTATAATTCAAAAATAAAAAATAATAGAATATTAATAAATGATTTAATTAATATAATAATATTACAATTATAATTCATAAATAAAAAAAATATTAATAAGTTATTTTAATTAATATAAAAATAATAGAATTGTTTTACATTCAAATATTAAAATAATTCAAGTATTACAAAAAATATAATTAAATTATAATATTATAAAATTTTAATATATATATAAAATTTTAATATATATATAAAATTTTAATATATATATATAATTTTAATATATATATATATAATTTAATATTATAAAATATAAATAATATTATTATTCATATTAATATTGTTATTTAAAAATATAATATTATTAATATTTTATAATGAGACAGAAACTACGAATAGAAAAAAAAATATTTTGATATCACAAATTTTATAACAGAAATACAAACTCTAATCTGAAGGAGGGGGGAGGTGGGGGATCTGCAGATGGTGGTGGAGGAAACTCTATCCCTAAAGCATGAGTGAGTCGGCGCATGTACTCCATCTGCTCCTGATTCTGCTACTGCCACCGACTCGCCTGCTCCTCGTACATCTGCTGCTGGCATCGACGCTCCTCCTCAAGCTGCTGACGCATCTGCTCCTGCTCCTGTCAGAGACTCTCTATCTGTGCAGTCTGAGATCGCAACTGATCCTCATACTGTGTAGAAGAAGATGAACGAGCTCCTCTCGAGCTGGACGCCGACATCGCAACACTGCCATAATAATCTCCGGGAGTCAGTCGAGAGCCGATACCAACTACTCGGCCCTTCTCGAAGGCATACTGGGTGGCCTGCATCCATGCCGCCTCATCAAACTGACGGGCAGTGGTCTGATCTGATGACTCGGCCTGACTCTCAGGTCGGGCCTGTGCCGCTGCAGCCTCATATGACTCCTATAGTTGCAATTTAAAATTAAAATTGTGAATATATTATATGCAGTTCATTTTTAAACTTGAAAACAAATAATACTGACCACGATGTGATGCTGACGATCACCTCTGAGCTCCCCAGTAGCAGGATCACTATACATCCTTCGATATACGTCGTACTCCGTAATATCGGGGTGCTCGACAGCCTATAAGAATAAAAAATAAACTGTTAATATTTAGAGTTATATAAAATATTTATAAATAATGTACATACCAGATGCTGTCTATGAGTACTGAAAGAACGACTCCCAGCTTGATGAGTCACCTCCTGTCTCCCCCGATTCTGCCTCCCCACCGATGATCTCCTCTGAAAGGCACCACTCAACCAGTGCGCACATAATCCATCCCATACATGGGATGAAATATACTCTGGTCGGTGTGCTCTACATGACTCCTCAAAATCTGACACTCCTGCTTTCTTCATCGCAGCTTTTCTTAAATTGTGTAGAAACTGACGAAGGCGATCACGCATGACCACCTCCCATGCCTCGTGGATGGCGTCACGCATGGTATCCTCGATCGGATACCATAAACCCTACAAATAAATCAAAATATCAAGTTAGAAATGAAATAATTTTCAAAATAAAAATTATTTATTTACGTACGTACCAACCAATGGCCGAACATGGCCTGCTTCACATCAATGGTAATCTGCTCCCATGTGGTCCACGTCTGAGTGAAATAGTTGCGCAAAATAGTGCTTCCCTGTCTGACTGCTATATGCGGAAAACTAAAAAAATAATAAACATTTATTATGTGAATAGATTAATGAAATCTTAGTCAAATCCACAGGTTATCACACAGGTTATCACACCTCCGTATGCGTGGATCAAACCCAAGACGTGGACGTCGCTCGGGAACGGGGTCAGGAATCATCAATCGTGCAAGACTGTGCCCCCTCCGCGTACTCCCTGGAGCGCCTGCAGGCTGAGGGTCATCTGTCAGCAACTCATCCGCATCAAAAGTCAGGTCAGCATCCGCCAACGCACGAAATGTGGCGTCGTCCATCTGAAACAGAAAATGTTAATGTTAGAAAATAATTGATAATTACTATTATATATACATATATACATATTATGATTGTATATAAATACCATGAAATTCTATCAGTGTTCATCTTCATCATCATCTTCATATATGTCAATGTCATCTTCATATTCCTCCTCAACATCATCTATATCCATTCGAGTTACAGTTGCTTCATCTCTTACCGTTTCAAATTCATATGTGACATCATTAACATCATCGTCATCACCGACTCTTAAATGTGGGGTGTCGTCATCGATACTCATGTCTCTTTGTAAAAAAGATTGATTTTGAGTACTCTCTTGAAAAACTTCAATTCTTTTCACATCAGTGAAAGCACATTCACTTTGACTAAACTGATTGTCTCGAATTTTGATTTTTATTACACTCCCCCAATCAGTCAAGTCTCTTGATGTTGCACAGTACTTTCCATAATAAACTTGATATGCCTGTTGAGCCAATAAGAATGGTTCATTTACTGCGAGAACACTTTTACATTTAATATCGATGATTCCATGAGTCGGATGAACACGCACGCCTCTCTCTGTATCCAACCACATACATTTGAACATGGTTATGTAATGTTGTCCAAGATAACAGAGTTCAATGATTTCATCAAGTATGCCATAAAAGTGAACTTCATTTTCTCGATGATGAGATCCTCTCAAGCTAACTCCACTGTTCATTGTTTTTTTCGATTCACCATATGCATATGTGTGGAATCGAAATCCATTCACCACATATGCATTATATGTTTTAACAAGTTTGGAAGGTGGGTTACTCAATACACACAGCCGTTTGTCAATTTTATCAGCATGTCGAGACACCTGAAAATTTGTGAAATAATTATCAATATAGTAAACTATATATTGAATGAGTTGCTAAAAGATAAAGAATTTATGTTACCAGTTTTTGAAACCACTGAGAGAAATTTTTCAGTCGACGTTCTTCGAGAGAAGCTGCTGTAATTTGTGGAATTTGTTTCTTGATATGATTATCATACAACCTATAAAAACCAAAGTTATTTACTGTAACATAAATGATAGAATAAGTGATATAAACACTTACAGTACAACTGATGTCATCTCTTCACAGTTGAGCAGAACATACGTATGAGCTCTCTGATGTTCATCATCTGAAAGCCAGCGTTCATAAACTCCACTAAAACCAAGCTCTAAATGGTTGAAAATAGATAATTGATTGTCGATTTCATCAATATTCCTCTCGTTCCGTCCCATTCGGTTGTGTTTTGAAGGATACTCAGATTCAAAATAATGGGAGCAGAAAAAAGATATTTCCTCTTGCAAATAAGCTTCTGCAATAGATCCTTCAACAGATGCTTTGTTACATACTTTTCTTTTCAATTTTTGCATGCATCTTTCAAATGGGTACATCCATCGAAACTGTACCGGACCTCCACATTTGGATTCATATGGAAAATGTAACATCAAATGTTCCATTGAGTCGAAGAAAGACGGCGGAAATATTTTTTCCAGTTTACATATAATTACAACAACATCCTTTTCAAGTTTTCCTAGAGCATCATAATCTGCCGTAGCCGCACAAATTTCCCGAAAAAAATGAGACATGTCTGTTATGGAATCCCAAATCGCAGAATTCAACAGACCTCTTAATCCAATGGGTAGAAGTCTCTCTATTATAATATGACAATCATGACTTTTTAATCCAGTAATATGACCATTCTTTACACATCTACCCAAATTGGAAGCACAGCCATCTGGAAGTCTCAAATCTGCAATCCACTGACAAAATAATAAACGGTTTTCTTTAGACAGTGTATAAGCTGCTTTTGGTTTCAGTAACCTTTCTGTTCTGACATTCTCAAATAGTTCCAATTCTGGACGCCTGCAAATTTGGGAAAGATCTAAATGTGCATTTACATTGTCTTTTCTCTTTCCTGGCATATCCAAAACTGTATGAAACAAATTATCAAAACAGTTCTTCTCAATATGCATGACATCTAACATGTGGCGGACCAACAAATCAGACCAATATGGCAAATCCCAAAATATGCTACGTTTAATCCAATTGTGTTCTTTCCCAAAACCAGAAATTTTCTGTTGGTTTATTGTGGGACCAAAAGTGATGGGAGGTAATGAAAATACAACTGATTTTAACTCCGAACCTGATAGCAGTTTTGGAGGTCCATCCATTTCAACTGTTCCTTTTCTGAAATGAGATCTGTTTCTGCGAAAAGGATGATCAGCTTAAAGAAATCTGCGATGACAGTCAAAATAACAAGGTTTCTTTCCATGAATGAGCATAAATTCTTTGTTCTCTCCCATACAGTAAGGAAAAGATTTTTGACCATGTGTACTCCAGCCAGATAACATCCCATAAGCCGGGAAGTCACTTATTGTCCACATCAATGCTGCTCTCAGTATGAAATTCTGTTTCGTTGCAACATCATATGTACTGACAGCAGTACTCCACAATAAATTTAATTCATCAATCAATGGCTTCAAATAAACATCAATATTTTTCTTCGGATGTCCTGGAATTAGTAAAGTCAAAAAGATATATGGCTCCTTCATCAACATCCATGGAGGTAAATTGTACGGAGTTAAAAAAACATTCCAACATGAATATTGACTACCATAAGATCCAAACGGACAAAACCCATCAGTGGAAAGGCCCAGTCGAACATTTCTAGCTTCTAAAGCAAAGGATGGATGCACTCTATCAAAATGTTTCCATGAATCACCATCGGTTGAATGATTCAAGCTTTTATCGGTTGAAATAATCTCTTTATGCCATTACATCATTGTTGCTGTATTCATAGACATGAATAAACGCTAAAGTCTGGATGTAAGCGGAAAATATCTCAACTGTTTTACAGGAATCAAACCAGACTTCCCATGTTGTCCTTCTTTATATCTCAGTTGCCCACATGTGGGACAACTATCCAATGACTCATTTTCCCCAAAATATAAAATTCAGTCATTTGAACATGCATGAATCTTCTGACAAGTAAGTCCCAAATTTCAAACCAGCCTCTTAATTTCATAGTAATTTGCAGGTAAAACATTTCCTTCGGGTAATAGTGTTTTCAGCAAAGAAAATATCTGGTCAAAACAGGTGTTTGACATTCCGTTATCTGATTTGATAGCCATAAATTTTGCAACTGCTTTTAATTTTCTCATCTTGCAGCCAGGATATAATGCATCCTCAGTAGACTTCAACAACTCATAAAATTCAGACGGTCCCAACTCAGGATTTGAAGCTTTATCAATCAGAGTTTCTGTATGTTGAACAGATGAACCTGCAACATCATGTACTAAATCTTTAAACTGGGATGGATCTAGAATCAATTTGGTATCACCTGCTCTGGAACTGCGTTCACCGTGTTGATACCAAAAAACATAATCTGCTTGAAAACCAAAACGCAAGAGATGTTCCCCCACTTTGTCAAACATGTCAAACGTTCTCAATGCCCATTTTCTACAAGGGCATTTTATTTTTCCTTCTGAAACAAATTCTGGATTTGATGCCGCAAATGATAAAAAAATCTCCACACCCTCTATATATACTGGATTTAAACCAGAATCATTTGGATTTCTACGTTGATTTATCCATATGCGGTCATCTAATAATGACTGTTGACGACCTCGTTGTTCCATATTTTTCTACAAAATATAAATGCATTACTGGTTTTGAATAATTTGTTAGAAAAAACACGCAAGCAAGGATTGAATATATTGAGAATAAAGCAAAACCTGTTACAAATATTGATAATTTTAATATTATATTGATTTTTTATTTTTTTAATAATACTAATATAATTTTTTTCATAAATATTAATTATATAATAATAACATCATTACATTATTAGTATATTTTATTATTAATATTAAAATAATATAATTTTCTATATTATATACAATTTTCCTTTCATCTGTGTGTTTAACATTCTGTCTCCACATGTAATATTGTCATTCACTTTCACCTCTCCATTGGCGAGTAGGTTGATAATTTTGAAAAAGAATGCCAATATTACATGTGGAGACAGAAAACACACAGAAAAAAAGTGAATTATATATAATATAGAAAATTATATTATTTTAATATTAATAATAAAATATACAAATAATGTAATAAGGTAATTATTCCTAATTATTGGTAATTATTCCAAATTATTGGTAATTATTCCAAATTATTGGTAATTATTCCAAATTATTGGTAATTATTCCAAATTATTGGTAATTATTCATAATTTTTTGTAATTATTCCTAATTATTGGTAAATATTGATAATTATTAGTAAATATTGGTAATTATTGGAAAATATTGGTAAATATTGGAAAATATTGGAAAATATTGGTAATTATTGGTAATTATTGGAAATTATTGGAACATATTGGTAATTATTGGTAATTATTGGTAATTATTGGCAATTATTGGAAATTATTGGTAATTATTGGTAATTATTGGTAATTATTACTAATTATTGATAATTAATACTAATTATTGGTAATTAATACTAATTATTGGTAATTAATACTAATTATTGGTAATTAATACTAATTATTGGTAATTAATAATAATTATTGGTAATTAATAATAATTTTTACTAATTATTGGTAATTAATACTAATTATTCCTAATTAATACTAATTATTCCTAATTATTACTAATTATTACTAATTATTGGTAATTATTACTAATTATTCCTAATTATTACTAATTATTACTAATTATTATTATTTATTAGTAATTATTACTAATTATTACTAATTATTGCTTATTATTACTAATTATTGCTAATTATTAGTAATTATTACTAATTATTAGTAATTATTGATAATTATTAGTAATTATTACTAATTATTGGTAATTATTACTAATTATTGGTAATTATTACTAATTATTGGTAATTATTACTAATTATTGGTAATTATTCCTAATTATTCATAATTATTACTAATTATTCGTAATTATTACTAATTATTTGTAATTATTACTAATTATTCGTAATTATTACTAATTATTCATAATTATTACTAATTATTGGTAATTATTGGCAATTAATGGTAATTATTGGTAATTAATGGTAATTATTGGTAAGTATTGTTAATAATTACTAAATATTGGTAATTATTGTTAATTATTACTAATTATTGTTAACTATTGGTAATTATTACTAATTATTGGTAATTATTCCTAATTATTACTAATTATTGGTAATTAATACCAATTATAGGTAATTATTACTAATTATTGGTAATTAATACTAATTATTGGTAATTATTACTAATTATTGATAATTTTTCCTAATTATTGGTAATTTTTCCTAATTTTTCCTAATTTTTCCTAAATTTTGGTATTTATTACTAATTATTACTAATTATTGCAAATTATTACTAATTATTGCTAATTATTGCTAATTATTGCTAATTATTGGTAATTATTGGTAATTATTGCTAATTATTGCTAATTATTGGTAATTTTTGCTAATTTTTTCTAATTATTGCTAATTATTGCTAATTATTGCTAATTATTACTAATTATTGGTAATTATTGCTAATTATTGGTAATTATTAGTAATTATTGGTAATTATTCCTAATTATTCCTAATTATTCCAAATTATTCCTAATTATTCCTAATTATTCCTAATTATTCCTAATTATTCCTAATTATTCCTAATTATTCCTAATTATTCCTAATTATTCCTAATTATTCCTAATTATTCCTAATTATTACTAATTATTACTAATTATTACTAATTATTACTAATTATTACTAATTATTACTAATTATTACTAATTATTACTAATTATTACTAATTATAAATAATTATTGCTAATTATTACTAATTATTACTAATTATTCCTAATTATTACTAATTATTCCTAATTATTCCTAATTATTCCTAATTATTCATAATTATTCCTAATTATTCCTAATTATTCCTAATTATTCCTAATTATTCCTAATTATTCCTAATTATTGGTAATTATTGGTAATTATTGGTAATTATTGGTAATTATTACTAATTATTACTAATTATTGGTAATTATTGATAATTATTACAAATTATTACAAATTATTGTTAATTATTGGTAATTATTCCAAATTATTGGTAAGTATTACTTGTTCCTAATTATTCCTAATTATTCCTAATTATTCCTAATTATTCCTAATTATTCCTAATTATTACTAATTATTCCTAATTATTACTAATTATTCCTAATTATTACTAATTATTCCTAATTATTACTAATTATTAGTAATTAATACTAATTATTACTAATTATTACTAATTATTACTAATTATTCCTAATTATTACTAATTATTCCTAATTATTACTAATTATTACTAATTATTCCTAATTATTCCTAATTATTCCTAATTATTCCTAATTATTCCTAATTATTCCTAATTATTTGTAATTATTGGCAATTATTGGCAATTATTGGTAATTATTGGTAATTATTACTAATTATTACTAATTTTTGGTAATTTTTGGTAATTATTACTAATTATTACTAATTATTGTTAATTATTGGTAATTATTCCAAATTATTGGTAATTATTACTACTTATTGGTAATTATTACTACTTATTGATAATTATTACTAATTATTACTAATTATTGATAATTATTACTAATTATTACTAATTATTACAAATTATTGGTAATTATTACTAATTATTACTAATTATTCTTAATTATTAATAATTATTGATAATTGTTCCTAATTATTAGTAGTTAAATGAATAATTACCAATAATTAGGAATAATTACCAATAATTACAAATAATAACATTATTAGTATATTTTATTATTAATATTAAAGTAATATAATTTTCCTGATTTATATACAATTCTCCTTTAATCTGTGCGTTTTCTATCTCCACATACAAATAATACATTTGAATACAGTAAACACACAGATGAAAAGAGAATTGTATATACATAAAAAATAATATTATTTTAATATTAATAATAAAATATACTAATAATTTAATAATGTTATTATTCATAATTATTGGTATTTATTACTAATTATTAATATTTATTCTTAATTATTAAAAATTATTACTAATTATTCCTAATTACCATTAACTATGAACAATACTAATAATTTAAATTTATTAAGTAAGAAAACAATGTAAACATAATTAAATTACAACTAATTAAGAATAATTGAAACTAATAAAAAATTAAAAATAAATATTAAATTAAAATGAACATAAATACCTTGAAAATTGATCTGCTCTGATCGTTCTTCAAAACATTAATATCAGCTCCGGAGAAAAAAATTAAACTGAAGAAAAACTCAACTTTAGAAACAAAAGTCTGAGAGCAGGAGAAGATAGAGAATGAGAATGATTTGAAAAAAACGGATGGGGGTATTTATAGGTCAGATTATTTGCGACGGGTCCATTTGCGACGGGATTCCCGTCACAAATAATACTATTTGCGACGGGTACCGTCGCAAATACCTTAGCCCGCATTTATTACGGTCAACGGGTAATTAGTTATTTGCGACGGGTCCCGTCGCAAATAACGTACTATTTGCGACGGGAAAATAATCCCGTCGCAAATACCTTTTATCGCCGCCGGTTATTTGCTACGGGAAAATATTCCCGTCGCAAATAAGTTTTTAACGGGACTATTTGCGACTGGATTTCTTCCCGTCGCAAATAACCCGTCGCAAATACCCATTTTTCCCGTAGTGGTTCTTGGCCTACGAGTTTTCTTTCACTAACATTGTCCAAACAGGTTTGCATGCGACATTGCTTTCCGTATAATACTTTATATGTTTCCATCTAAATACTTGAATGGAAGAAATTATTATATGAAAATTCTACCATAGGTAAATATTTATCCCACATACCATGAAAGCCAAGTGAGAAAGATATCAACATATATTCTAAGGTTTGAATAGTCTGTTCTTATTGTACATCAATTTTGGGGTGGTAGGTAGTGCTCAAACGAAGTTCATTATCTTGTGTTTTCTGAAGTCTTTTCCAGAATCTTGATGTAAAACGTGTATCAATATCATAAATAATCTATAGGGGTACCCCATGAAGTCTTAAAACTTCATTAATATAAAGTCTTTCTAAACGTTCAAGTGGTAAATCTTCTCTTATATCAAGAAAATTTGCTGACATGGTTAGACGATAAAAAATGACCCATATTGCATCGTTGCTTTTAGGAGTCTTTGGTTGTCCCATGAAAAATCCCATCGTAATATTATCCCATTTCCAATTTGTTATAGGAAGAGGTTTAATGACTCCTCCAGGCCATTGCCTTCATTCTTTCACTTGTTGAAAAACTATACAACTTGTCACAAAATCAGTAGTCACCCTCTTCATGTTGTCCAACCAAAAATGTTCCTTCAAATATCTATATATCTTTGTGATACCAGGGTACATAGAGAAATTGGAACTATGAGAATCATCCAACAATTCACTTTTTAGATCAGGTATATTTGGAATATAAAGACTCTTCCCAAATTTCAAAATTCTATCTTTATACACAAAGTCTCTCAATCTACTATCATTCACAGGTTTACTCTTCTTTGGAAACTCTTCATCACCAGCATGAGAACTCTTTATCCTTTATAGTAAATATGGATCAGAGACCATTTGAAAAAGAATTGATATTTCACCTTCCATGGTTATTCCCATATGCATCATTACTAGATCCTTGTATATAGGATCCTCTTCAACTCTCATTGTGTTCAAAACTCCATGATCCTTTCTACTCAAAGTATCTGCCACCTTATTTTACATCCTTGGGTAGTAGTTTATTGTGCAACCATAATCCTTGAGCAGTTCAATCCATCTCTTTTTCATCATGTTGTGTTATTTTTCTGGAAAATTATTCTTTAAAATCTTGTGATTAGTATATATCTCACATTTTTCACCTTAGAGATAGTGTCTCCAAATCTTCAAAGTAATGATTATAGCTGCTAACTCAAGATCTTGAGTATGATAGTTTTTATTAGGAATTATTAGCTATCATGATGCATTGGAAATAAACCTATCATTCTACATAAAGACACAACCATGTCCTTTCTTTGAAGCATCACTATAAATAACCATCCCATCATTCCAAGATGGTAGAGTCAATATAGGATAATTGACTAATCTTCTCTTAAGTTATTCAAAACATTCTTCACACTCTTTTTTCCAAATAAATTTAACCCCTTTTTGTGTGAGATTTGTTAATGGGTTAGCCAACCCGCCAAAATTCTGGATGAAACGTCAATAATAACCTGTTAAACTAATAAAACTGTGTGCCTCAGTTATAATCATTGGTGCTGGTCATTCTTGGATTTCCTTGGTGTTTGAAGCATCAATGGAGATTCCATCCTTAGAGACAATATGGTCATGAAAATAATTCTATTGAATCTAGAATTTACACTTCATAAACTTCCCTTATAATTCCTGTCTTTTAAGAGTATTTAGGATAATGTGAAAGTTATTTTCATGATCTTCATAGATTTTGCAGTGTACCAATAAATCATCAATAAATACCACTATAATGTCATTAATATATTCCTTGAAAACTCAAATCATTAGATCCATAAAGACAGTTGGTGCATTAGTCAATCCAAAAGGCATTACGGTAAACTCATAATGCTTGTAACTGGTTCGAAATGCTGTTTTAGGAATATCTTCCTTCTTCACACACAACTGATGATATCCAGATCAAAGGTAAATCTTTGAAAATTATTGATCTCCATGTATTTGGATAAATAAATCATCAATGTGAGGTAGGGGACACTTGCTATTTATTTTTATTTCATTAATCTCTCTATATTCAATGAACAAGCTCATAGATCCATCTTTCTTCTTATCAAAAAGGACAGGGCTCCCCATGGTGAAACACTAGGGAGAATAAATCCCTTATTACCCAATTCCTCTAGTTCTTTCTTTAGTTCCACTAATTTCATAGTGTCCATTCTATAAGGGGTCGTTGATATGGGCCATGAACAAGGAATTAAATCAATGGATAACTCATTTTCTCATCCTAGAGGATGTCCTGGTAAATCCTCTTGAAATACATCAATGTAATTTTTCACAATATGTACATACTCTATTTAAAAATTCCTTTCCTCTCCCATAATTATTTCATTCACTTATTCCCCAATAATTAAATATAGTTTAGCTACTAGGGGTGGATCTAGATAAGAATTATGTGGTGATGTTTTTTATCTAAAGATAAGGTACTCTTTACCATCATCAAAAATTGTAACCTCCTTATTCTTACAATAAATTATCTCATCGTGGTCTTAATTCCAATCCATTACTAGGATTATATCAAATTCAATGATGGGTATGATGATAAGAACAGTAGATAAAGAAGATTTATATACCCTAATGGGGACTGATTAACAAAACATTGTTGCAATGATACTTCCATTAAGAGTTTTGACTGATAACTCCCTTGTTAAATCAAAATAAAAATATCTAATTTTCATAGAAAACTGGGAAGATATGAAATAATGCGATGATTGAGAATAAAATAAAGCATTTTCTAAACTTGAGGAAATCAATAAATTACCTGCCACAACGTCTTTTAGAACTTCAACCTCTGTACTAGTGATAGCATAATCTTGGCCTTGATCCCTTGGCCTTTTTTAAGGTAAGTTCCCTTAATTCTTAGGAAAATTATTCTCATAATGGCCCCTTTTTCTATAATTATATAATTCAACATCGTCAGCCTATTTCTTCCCCTTGCAATCATGTGTTTGGTGGCCTTTTTAACTACACTTGTAACAGACTCCCATTCCCTTCAGGCAAGTACCTTGGTGTTTCTTCCCACATTTTCTGTAAGCTGGATATTCAAATGTTCCCTTGTTCCACTTATTTAAATTTCTATAGTGTTCAACAGATCTCTTATTCTATTGCTTTTCTTTAAAGTCGTAAGACATAGAGAATTATTTTTCTATCTTGATAGAAAATGAGACAATATCTTTGTACGAAGAGAAGGATTGTGATACTAATGCTCAATAGAGAAATGGATTTAACCCATCAAAAAATGATCAATCTTACTTCTTAGGTTACGTATATAATCTGCAGCATGCCTCACAATCATTGTAAATATAGATTCATAATTTGCAACGCTCTCATCCTATTTTTGCCTCAGAATCAGAAATTGTCTTTCCATATTTGCTCGATGGTCACGAGGAAAGTAATTTTCTATGAAAATTTATTTAAACTCCCTACATTACATATTTGATACTTCATCATCTTCCTTTCTGTTTTTAATCAATGACCACCATTGATCAGCATCTCCAGTGAGGCGGTAAACTTCCATGACAACTTTTTCCCTTTTTCTACTCCCCATGGCGAGGAATATTTACTCTATGGAATTTATCTATTGCTCGGATACTATTGGATTTGTACCCCTATTTAATGTTGGTGGCTGTTTCCTCATGAAGCGATCTAACATTGATCCTCCACGCTCCGGATCAGGGTGCTCCATATGGGTAAGGTTATTAATCATAACCTGAGTGAGTTGTCCAAGTATGGTGATTATATGATCAGCACCATTTGCATCACCATCTTCACTATAATTATCTTGAGTAAGAGGGCAGTCCCTTCATGGAGTTCATGAATTGATACAGTTTATTTCCTTCAACTAGGTGTCATTTCTAAATAATGGCATAAACTATATTAGTTTATGAATCAAAATAAAAATTCCAAACTTGTAAAATACTCAACATAAATTGAACAGTTTGTGGATATAATCCATAATCATAAAAATGTTTTCTTTGAGAAATTATATACTCATAAACCCCTCATTATGGTTTTTAATGAAAATGGGAATTATCCTAAGCATATCCCCCGAGAGTGTCGTAACCAAGAGTGCAACAAGACTTATTGTTGTGCACAAGTTCCCATTCAAGTCTAGCTCAATGTGGTGTTTTCGGGTTTTACCCCTATGTAAATCTTTTCCAGATCCGCCTTTACCTGCTCATATCCAGATAGGGATGTATTTCTTGGAAAACTCACAAAATCTCTACAATACCATTATTCTAGGAAATTCTTCTATACTAATCCTTAATTTATATCTTAGGGTAATGTGCTCTAATCATGTTTTTCTAAGTCTATATTCCAAGGCTTGTAATAAACTTCCTTTAATAACAACTTTAATTCCATGAACCCATTTACCCAAAGTCGGTGAATTGTAACATAACATTGGAATGATAAAAGGAAATCATGTCTCCATAGACCGATCACTTTAGTAGCCTTGGAAATACTAGATACATTAATAAGTTTTACATTACATAATAAAATGAAAATCTAAAAGAACATTGTTTCCATAGACCACATTCATATCCCCTCATCCTATCCTTACAGGTCTATCATAAAATACTTATTTTATCCTAGAAAAAATAAAACATAGAAATGGGTGAGCTCAGATGCTCAGTAAGGATAACAATATAGTAAAATCTTTTATAAATAATCATTAAAATTTATGGAAATGTGTAAGAATAAAACAAAAGACATTTAAACTTGAAATTAAGCATAATATAGAAAAGATAAAACAAATAATTCCATTTACATTGTCACGACCCGTCCTCGGGGCCCGTGCCGTGACAACCCCAAGCCCGCCTTCCATAGGCCAGGGGCTGGCGACTAGCACCAAGGCATAAATACCGGTAAAGGGAAGGCATTGCCTTTGTAAAGTAAAAAAACACTACAGAGTAAGCAAGCGGAAAAGTAAACACTAAGTAAAAACTGGAACAAGTTGTGCTGAAAGTAAAGGGGGCCGGAAATACAAGCCCAAATGTAAAGTACAACTGAAAGGGGAAAAATAGCAACTGAAAGGAAAAGCTGCAGCGTCGAGCCGTCCTCTGGAAATCCCACCTGAAGGGTGGGTACAGAAAGCCTCCATTGCTCCTCGGGTCCAACTGACCGCTCGGAGTACGTCCCGCCCAGTGGTCCACCTCCAGGTACCGTCCTGCTCCGTAAGCCTCCACCACGATCAGCACTGTCCGTCGTCTACAACCAACACAACGTAGTGCGGGCATATCCCATGTATGGTTGAGTATAAGATACTAAGTAGGGACCCCAAGACCTCTAAAAGTCTTCCAGAATCCACAAAGGATAAACCACAAAGGAATGATACAATCACGAAGTAACATCTGACACGGCTTTGGAATATGCCCATACATATACCTAAGTCATCAATTCTCGATCGGCTCCAACATCCAAGATCAAGAACAACCCAGTCCACACAGGAAAGTAAAACGTAAACTCACACAGGATAGCACAACACAATCTACGAAGGAGAGAAAAAGTAAATCCACATAGGATATCTCAACACAATCTACAAAGGAGAGTAAACAGTAAATCCACACAGGATGGAAACACAAGATTCATCTCACATAGGTATACTTCCTCGGATGACGATAAAGGTGATCACTGATCCATCTAAGTCGTCGGACCCACAAAGGATCGATAGGTACTAACCCCCGCAAAGACCCACACAGGATCAGGCCCACACAGGACCTGTAGGCGCTAGCCCACACAAAACCGTTGAGCGCTGACCCACACAGGATCGGATCCAAACAAGATCTGTAGCACTGATCCATGTAGGATCTCTGAGTGCAGTAGTCATCGCAGTCCACTGAGGATCTCTGCACAGTCGTCATCACAGTCACAGTAGCAGTCGCAGCCAGCTCTCGGGTTCCCGCACACAGCAAGCTCGCTCGGGAGGGTCCGCTCCACGAGCCTAGAGGCTGATACATCAACTGAGAGAAAGTCCGAAGTTGATGTATCCAAAAGTTCTGTATCGCCAATAGGAACTTAACGTCGCAGACGGCGTGTCAATCGGACACCCGGTCTGAGAGTTATTGGCTTTTTCGTCCCAGGGGCCCGGTTGTTTTTTTTAAGGAAAAAACCAACCCGACCATACTCCACCTACATCCAAACCTCGGGCAGAGTGAGCCAAAAGATCCGTCTCACTAGTGGAATCCAACAAGGTCAACGACACGTCAATCGGACGTCCGGAGCTCAAGATATGAGCGTTTCTGCTCCGAGGTCCCTGTTGGTTTCGTGTAAGTACCAACTCGGCCGAACCCAAAGTATTCCGAAACCTTGAGTGCAATATACTGAAACATCCATCTCGATCCTAGGATTGCGTTTCCACTGACGGCGCGTCGATTGGAGGCACATATCTCAAGTTAGTAGCAAAAGACCGAAAAGGTCTGGAAACAGGCGGGTCTGGGCTCGGTCCGACCCGGCCAGGGCGCGGCCCGGCTCGGCTCGGCTCGGCCGAGCAGCCGAGCAACACGGGGGGGTGCGCTGCCCCCACGTGACAACACCACGACCCCACGTGTGGCCACCCTGGTCAATGAATGCGGCAAAGCCGCGTCTCGTGTGCGCCGAACCCGCGCGACCGCGGGCACCGCTGCCGCCGCTGTGGCTTCAGCCGCGACAGCTCCTTCTGGTGGCGTGCCGGGGCGCCGCTGCCTCCGGCCGCTGGCGTCCCACACCGCCGGTGGCTTCCACGGGCCCTCGGAGTCGCTCCGGTGGTCCGATTCCATTCCCGTCTACACCGCTGCTCCTCCCGGGTCCCGTTCTTCACTGCGGAAACATCAAATAGCCTTTGCGGCACGTTTTTTCATCGCCCACCAAATCCGCAAAACAACGAAGAACTGCGGAGGGTTGTCGGGCCGTGTTCGTTTGGCCCGCACCCTCCGCATTAGATGATACAAATGGGAAGATAATTAACACATGATAAACGTATCAAAAAGAATTTTAATAATTTAAAATTGTACTTGATCCAGGTTCTTTTGTTTTAGAAGAAAAAAACTATGGGAATAAAAAGGTATTTCCAAATAAAATCCCTACCTCGTCAAGTCGTCGCACGAGAGTTCTTCGCGGAATCGACCGTCGCAGAACAAGGGAGTCGTTGCGTCGAGGAAGGGCGTCACGTCGTCGCGGGAAGGGCCTCACATCGATGATCTCTGAGGATCAAGAACATACATATTTAATATTAATAATTAAATCTATATTGATGTTACAATCCATAAAAGAATATAAAGAACCGCAATTTTTCAGCTCAATGGATGATCAGAAATTTTTTTGCGGAGGAAGGAACATCGCATAAGAAAGTCACAGGAGAGGAAACGTTGGCGTCGCAGCACACGGCGTCGCGTTGTCGATTTCTGCAAGTTCGGCGTTCTTCGTCGGAGGTCGGCGTTCTTCGCGTTCTTCACGTTCTTCACGATCATCGTGAAGGAAGAAGATCCTTAGAGATTCTTCAAAGGTTTAACACAACATTTCAAAAGGAAGGTGTGTTGGCCTTATTTTATTAAAATGACAACAAAACCAAAACGTGTTAAGAAACGAATTAAATTAATTCATAGAATTAATTTCAACGAATAAACCACCCATTAAATAGGAGAGTTTAATTTTTTAAGAAAACTCCCTAGTTGAAATTTATTTAATAGGGGTATTCACGGGTGCGTTACTTAGCGAAAAGAAATGGTGGGGCTCATGTGGGCCCCACCCGACAAATATCTTATCAATTGGATATGATATTTTGGATTGCACCCTATCCGTTTCAACTGAGCTTAAGCAGCTTATAGTGGTCTTTAAGCGGTTATTAAGTGAATTAAAAATAAAATTGTCGTACAACTTTATTTTATTTCATAACTTATAACCCAAAAATTAAAAACCCAAACCGAGAAAACGCAACTCCGGAAGAGGTGTTTATAATCAAAAATCGGCGCTGCGATTCCATCGGTGCCCTTGGATTCGATTCTGGGCACCGGTTTCAAAGTTAGAAAAACCTGTTCATCCGTTCACTGAACGTACCCGAGCCAAACTTTGGAAAGTGATTCCAGGCACACCGGGCCTTGGAATCAGGTGCCGTCAGAAGCTGTGTTCTTGTAATATTCCAAAGAAAATTAAGAAAAAAAAATTACTTGAAATTTACTGGTCTTTATATACATAATCACATAGATATTCTAATAGTTGAATAATCACATGAAATATCAATAGCTACTTTCATAATGGTGGAATGCATAATTTCAAACATCATAACCACATAGTCAAGGCCTGGTTCCAAGACTAAAAGTAATATTTTTTCAAGGCCTTATGCCAAGACACTAGTTTGTCTCATGAGACCTATCAATCAATCAAGAATGTATAGTGGGCTCCACCCATCACATACTAAGTCCAATGCAATCCCCATATGAAATGATTTAAACCTAACATAAAAATTCTTATTAAAACTAGAATATGAAATGTCAATAATTTATCCATAAACCATGAATGGTAAAAATAACTCATCCATGGTCAAACATATCACAATACTGTCAATACAATATGGAGGTTTTGTATAATAATAAATCAACTTCAAATAAGTTTAAAATTCATCAAAGGACGTTGACATACAAAAAATCATAACCTTTTTTAGGGTAATATCTCTTTGTATTTTGAAAACATTAAAAACTCATATAATTATAAAAGAAAACATTTATTTTAGAAATATATTTATAAGATTTTAAGGGAAGATTCAATGATATGATAATGGAGGAAAATAGCCGCACCTGCCGTATAAGTTAAAAAAATATTCTTACCTTAATTTTGTCGAAAAGGTCATAATAAACCTTTTTTGGAAAATGACGGAAAGATTTCTTTCAGAACATATAAGGTCAAATAAAGATATAAACGACATTAAGCCATTGTCTAGTAAATATTAATAATGTTTTGGAGTATATTTTTAATAAACATGTATGTTCATGATAAAGAGATTCTAGTAGATAATTACCTATAAACAACCTCAGATAATGAAAAGATTGTTGAACTAACCATTAAATTGCACTTTTCCTTGGTATAGGGTAGGTTAAACTCTTGTATAATGGTGAAATAATTGTAATTACATTATACAAGAATCATATACATTAATATGATATCATATATATGATCATTTAACATTGCTTTGTCAGTATTATCGTCATTTCGGGTGTTAACTGATTCGTTTTCGTTTATATGATCATTATGTAAGTAATGTTTGTTATGGATATGATGTATTCTATTCATATTTAGAATGATATTAAGAATTTAAAAATTATTTTTAATCATCTAAAGAAAAGTAGTCTTTAATGGATATGATGGGGAATGAATCTCATCACGTTCCTGGAGACGGTAATCCGTACGTACGCACGAGCGGCAATATCAATATTTTAATATTAATATTATATATAATTGGATGGTATATCATATATGCAGAATAATTATCATGTTATATTTATTATTTACTTCAATTAGACATCATTATTATACCCATCCATATAATAATGTATTTAATGACAATTACACCACGAAGTGGAGATGTTATGCCGTACGTACGCACGTTTGGTGACATGCTAGTCTATGGATGGATAGAATAATGAATATTGTTGTACCATATTTATAATAAAATAATAGTATATACAAGATAATATAATTATTATTTTAGTATGGTTACTACTAATAAATAAGATGCGGAAGAATAAATGAACTTCAAAGAGGTGATAAAATATATACCTCTTCTTCAGATTCTTCCTTTTGATTTTATCAAAAGGTCTCCGTAGGATGGCTTTTGGACTAATGTAAGGCCTCTAGGATGAAGGGAGGATAGTTGAGAGGGTATTGGGGTAGTGGTTGGCCGAGAAAAATGGTTTTGATGGTGTGAATTTGAGGGAAGGGGGAACGTTTTTATAAGAGGGTTGAGAGGGACCTTTGGAAAAGCTTGAAATATTATTTTATAATAAAATAATTTTCTGTTTCTAATGACATCAAAATGGATTATGTAATGTATAAGGTGGGTATGTTTTGAAAACCACTCAACCAATAGGTTTTATAATGGTCTGTTTAACTATATTAACTTTATCTTTTAGATTTAACTCTTAGTTAAATAGTTTGACATTTACTATGTATTTTTGTATTTTTATATTATATGGTTAATAAACATAATATATACTTCCAAAAAACCCTAATTGGTTTATTAATGACACACCTATAATTATATATGTCCTTTGACTAAACCATTGATTTTTAGGAATATAATATCAAATAATACTATAATAGTTTTTTAAAACACTTTTTTGTCAATTTTTTCCACTATTTGGTATTTTTTTCTAAATTTATAAGAGCATTAATACTTCAGAAAAAATTCATCTAACCAACCCTAACATGTAATATTAACCAATAAAATTATTTTAATTCACAAAAAGTCTGAAATAACATTTTTTTTTGAATATTTATAATATCAATTATTTTAATAATTCATTAATTAGGTAATTACTGTATCATCAATGTATCATCAATAAATTTAATTTTATAATGTCTAAAACTTATAAATAAAATACCATTATGTAGGAAATATTTTTATCTTTCTAATTAATATTTATAGTTGAATTTATCTTATGTGTAACTATATATTAAAAATTGATTTAGTTACTAAACTTTCAATATAACACTTTTAACTCTTCTTTGAATTAAAAAATAATAAATTTCCTAATCTAATCCATGTGGACCAAAGAGGTTCATATTTTTCCCTAATGTTGTATTTGGTCGAATTCCACTTATCAAAGAGAATTAGAGCAACTGTTATGGTAATAATAATATCATTTTTATCCTTAATTACCCTATTTACTTTTAACTGTGGTAAATAAAAGTAAACAATTTGTATTCACCAAAAATTATTTTCATGTTATTGAACCAAATTTTTTCTTATTGATATCAACTATGTATCCTGGATTTTTGAAATTCCACTCAAAGAAGTGGTAAAATTATTTTTTACATGAATTTGCAAATTCTCCTAGGAGGTGTGTAAAAGACGATGAAAAGATAAATAAAATTTTTATAAATATAAAATTATTATAAACTAAGTCTAATGAAATACATTGAACTTAGAAAGGTATTATGTATCTATTTTTACCTAAAGTAAATTTAAATAAAACAAATATTTTTTAAATAAAAATTTATTTTTAAACTAAAACTCAGTGTTTTCACTATTCATCTAAAATTGAAGGTTTTCAAAAAAAAATCACCCAAAGATAATTTCGATATTCCTAATCCAATAATGAAGTCCATTTTAAAATATTAAATTTCTAAAATTTTAAAATGTGGGTATTAATATTTATAAAGTCTAGTTTGATTTGTTGTGGTGTGTTAGAACTCAAAGAAGGGTACAACACACGCTATTGTATTATTCAAAATAAAGTGTACCATGGAAGCTTGGGGTGTTAAAGTTGGGCTTATAGAAGTATAAGGGGAGTGTCTTTAATTTTAAAATACATCTTTGGATGGAGTAAAAAATTAGTGATTTTGTTTTGACCAATTCATGTGTATTGTTTTGTGATCTAGTAGACGTTGTTTTCGTATTAGGGGTGTTGTGTGTTAGTAGGGGATGATTTATCTGAGTGATCATATAGAGGAATATGTAATTTTGGAAAAGTTTTAAAAGTTTCTATGAAGAGAGTTCATATCATTGACTATAATGGTAGTAAAATTGAAGGACATATTTTACATTGTAAAGGGATTATTTTTTAATAAAATAATATGATCAATTTTATTGATAGTTTTCATTTTCCACAAATAAATTATTTGAAGAGGTGTCTCTCACATGATGTCATGAAGATGAACTCAACCCATTTATATAGTATACAATTACAAAATTTATATTTTTAATATATATTGAATTTTATATAAATTTTGATTTGATTTAGATTATGTTTGCATGTTTAGGGATATCAAGATAGGGGATCGAGAAGGGTTCATAAAGGAAGTTGGTTTGTAGTAGCACATCTCAGATTTCAGGGCCATTAGAGTTTCAGTCAGTAGGGAATCACTCAGCTCATTATGTTTCACATTTTTAGGGTGTCTTTTTCCAAATCATTTACTAAAGAATTCCATTTCATATTCAATACATGTTGATTTTATGGTCACCATCAGGGTCTATTGTAGATTTATCATAGAGGATGCCTTGGTTTGTGTGATTAAGACTAGAAACTATAGAAAAAGTGGCAATTACTAGTTTATTATAGGTAATATGTAGTTAGTATAGGATATTCCCATGATTCAACTCTTCTTTATGGTCCTAGGGTAGAACATCGTATTGAAGTCTTCCATCTACAAAACAAAGAAGGTGAATTAACCTTGTATAATTACATCCCATTGATTTTATCAAACTAGGGGTGTCAAGGATTGATAATATTATAATTATCTTTTAAATTTCATATTTTTCTACTTTTTTGTAATTAAGAGCCTCCCACTCCTTAATTACACATACCATCATCCATCCAATAGGATTGCACATGAAGATTCCTCCCATATACTTATTGGTGACTATAATAGTATGATGCCATACATTGTTGTTTTGATGTATGTTGGAGGTATAGGCAAATGATGGATAAGCATCAATCATATAGGGATCTCATGTTGAAATATATTTATCCTTACTATGTCATATTGATTATTCAATGGTAATTTCTAATTATATAGTTATTGATTTCTTCTCAGAAAAATTCACATTCATATATGTACAAGGTCAATATGCCATATATATGGGTTAACATGGTTGATGAATGGTCAGTATGCATGTATATCCCTTTATTTTCCTAATAGATGAATTGAACTTTAAATCAGTGGTTGTTGGGATGGTTGTAACTATAATAATGATCATGTAATATATGGATGTCTTCCATGAGGTGGTTGGGAAACAACCCCATCACCGTGATATCTAGTATGGTATGGATTTACTATTGGTAAATTCACTAATTTTAGTGGATATTTATCTGATGAAACCCTCTTCTCTTCAAGACTAATGGAATTTAGAAATATTAGATGATCTAGAAACATTTCATTAATCTATTTATGCCATCATGGGGTGCTAAAATGTTATTTTATAAGTTATAAGATGATTGTATGAGGTTATGCGTAAACTAGAAAAGGATAAATCGTATAAATATTTAAAAAAAATTAATTCATATGAGGATTTAATATAATTTTGAACAATTGATATGACATAGTTAGTTTCTATGATTTAAATTTTATCAATATATTACTAGTTATGGAGGAGGAGGAGGAGGACATGAAGATTAACTTTCAATTTAGTTAAGGTAACATCACATTGAAGGTAATTGCATTCAGTACCACGAATGCACTAGTCATAATGATGGGGTTCATGAAATCTATCATTAATGTGTTCTAGATTGATTTTTTTGATTATTTATTCAATTAAATGTTGATCAAATCAAATTATAATGTTAATTATTCCACTCATATAAAATATATATTATATGTTATTCAGTGCTACTATATATATTGGAAGATATATATGTCTTATTTTTGGGAATGGGAAGTTCAACTTCTTTTGAATGTGGTATCCTTGTGGGTTGTCTATATAGAACCATTGAATATCATAGAACTTGTTTCTTGGGTGTCATTGAAGAATGTGTAATATGATCATATATTCCTTGATCTCATTTGTTATTATGGGCGCTCTATGTCTAATTAATAACAGATTTTGTCCCCAAGGATAGCACCTACAAAAGTATACCATGATTTAATCAAGATTTTACTATATTGGGATATGTTTGAATACATGAAGAGATAATCATACAGTACTATATTTCTTCAATTTACATAATATGTGGTGATGTTTGATGTTATCTGTGATACATTGCTTCATGTATTGGGATACATGTTGATTCCGAAGAAAGATGATATTTCTAATAAGTCTAGGATGATATTCCCAATGATTATAACAATTCCACTTATGATTTGGATATTTTTTTAATGTATTTTCAATGAAGCTATTGTGACATTACCACATTTGATAATTATTTGTGGTTTTTACTAAGAATCATATCTGGAATAATATATTCTTCTATCAATACCAAAATCAATGAATACATGGATAGAGTATATTTATCCTATACATTTATATTAATATCTCATATTCCATTGGTATGTTGAATGTTGTTGTTGATTCACTAGGTAAGAGGTCGTGATGGGATATTGTTCAAAATTATAGTGATTGTTGGACGAAATTAGAGGAGTTGAAACCATAATCCTAGATGGAATTGTGGTTGATCGAAGGGGAATCATGTTTTCAATGATGGTGAGGAATTATATAATGTTGTTGTTATATGATTCTTAGTTGGATATTAAGAAGTAGAGTAGATACACCACTGTATATTATATAGTGATTCCATAGAGTGATTTTTTGAGAATATTTAAAACTATATAGTGCTTTAGGGTAGGGTTTTCAACCTAATTTGGACACATAAATGTGTCTGTTATGAGATTAACATCTCAAATTATTAGGGAAATTTAGATTATCTATGATGTTTCCTAGTTTTAGAGTGTACATTTTATTGTTCAGGATGAAACAGAAATTGGTAGAGTTTGTGAGTCATTGTCTAGATTCACAGCATTTAAAGGATGATCATCATGTTCTAAGATATTTTTTCTCATGTCGTGGTTGTCCCTAATTAAATTATATAAGAAATTTAGTTGAATTTATTTTTTTGTATTAACATAATCTTTTTGATGATATGTTTCTTTCTATGTATATATTGATCATTTGATGATCTCGGCTAAATTCCCAAAAGTCATGTTGTCAGCCACCATGTATGTTTTTTGGAAGAGAAGTATGTGTATGAGTTCACGAGGATATAAGTAGTTATTAAGTATATATTTTCAGTTGGATAAAGAGGTTGATTTTACCACTTGACTCAGGATATGACCTTTTTACTGGTTTTTTCCTTAGTTTCACCTCAACACTAATTTTCATCTATATATATATATGGAAAACCAAAGTACACTAGCCAAATCCCGAAGGATATGTTATGTGAAAATATCCATGATTTTAGTAGGCACTAGGAAATGATTATTTAATTTTGTATTATTCATATAATAATAACAACCAATCACCCATGACTATGGTCCTATTTGAGGTACTGTATGGGAGGCTATGTCAATCCATACTACACTGGACCATTATTAGTATGTTCTCTATTAGTGTTCTACAGGTGGTATAGAGTATGATAGATAATATATATATATATATATCATGAAATGGTAAAGGTGTAACAATAATTTACTAAGCCGAATGCCACTTTTTTTTGTAGATATGACTGGTATTAGTTGAATGGGGAACATGTTTTCATAATTTTTTTTTCAATTGGAAAATTTTATGTTTTAAAGAGGCTTTAAGATTTCACCCATGTATCTTCAAATCACTCGATGCATTTGAGAATTTTCATTTTTGGAATACTGGTCTGTACTTCCACCGTATATAGTCAACATATAATTTTTGTTTCCACATTTCTCATTTCCATTGATAAAATCATAGTGATTGTGAAATCATCAACCATGGATTGTTGGATATTTTGAATGGTGTAATGAACATAGATAGTATAGTTCAGAACTAGAATTTTAATGATAATGTGATTTGGGTATGGAATATTAATTTGTTTTTTGTTATATAGATGCGTGGTGATTTAGAGGAGAGTACATGATAGTGTGAGAAGTTGGCACATTAACAGAAACTATTTTTTTGTTTTTTTCATTACTTTTTTATAATGTGATGCATGAATATTGATTTTTTATGAAAGGATTATATTTTAGTTTTAGATGGTATATTTTAGGGCACTAAACAAACAAATAGTGTATTAACCATTCTTAATTGATATTCATTATGTTTAAGATAGATTTTAAAGCCATGGATGTGAGTTAGTGTCACATAGAGAAGACAATATATTAACATTGGGGGGGGGGGGGGTTTATTATTTTTATTCATCGAGTTGTTTTGTGTGATGGATAAGGTATTAATTCAATTATGATATATATAGTTTGAATACAAGGTTAAAATGGCTATGTCTAAGAGAGGTTTCCGGAGGCTGCTGTATGATGATGGTAGCATTTTGGTTGAAACATGTTATCTAGGAGGTATCTCACAGGATGGTTCTTTTGAACCCATTTTGTGTGGGTCTTTAGGGTTAGGTCTTGATTCATGAAGTGTTGAATTGCATTAGAGGTATTATATATATATATATATTTAAATACAATTATCTACTCCCCATTGTGGTTTCACATAGATTGGTGGTTATAATGGATGTTTTGGAAATGTTTTAGAGGATGGAAGAGAAATGGACATTTTGGGGGACACCATGACTTATTGGTTGGTGTAGTGTAGGCCGTTTTCTCATAAAGACATCTATTTGAAAAAAGATAATGTGGAAATTCTTAGGGGAGGGAATAGATCGAGATGTAATTTCTTAGGGGATGAAATATCGAAAATGTGGTAGATAATCTAACCACATTGTACTACACGATACCCTTCAATCTCAAGGAAACACAATATCCTATGCCCTAATGATACACACAATTTATAAATCCTTTATAAATAAAATTATATATAAGATTAATTTTTAAAAAAATCAATTGACCAAAATAAATTCATTTTTTAATTAAATATTTCAATATTATGTATATATACATTTTGATATTTTCTTGAAGAGGATGTGTTTTAAATGAAAAAGTTTATTTTTACAAAGATGTAATTTGTATGATTTTAATATTATATTAATATGAAAAATAATATTAGTAATATTTTTTGGTAATAAAATTTGAATATATATAACAAAAATACTCATTTTAAAATATTCATTTAACATATAAAGAAATTTTAAAAAAAATATAAATAAATAAAATGTTTCTATAATATAAATGTTTTTTGGCCTTCCCATTGACGAAAATGTTTTAAATTTGTGATTCAGTTTTGGATATCTAAAAAAATCATACATTTTTTAATAAATTAATTTATTTCATGAATAAAAGTATGCAAGATGGGTTTATCTTATATATGAAATTTTAAAAAAAATTCAATAACATTGTTTATATAAAACATAACACTCCATACATATTGAAAATTTATTTGATCAAATTATATTATTATTTTAAATCAGGATGTCAAAATACGAAAAAGGGTGAAATCAAATTTTTTTATTTTAAAAATTTTAACTAATGATGAAAATTATTTACCAAGGATAATGTAAATAATGGAAAAAGTTAAAAAGTTAAAAAAATAATTAGAATAGTTACAGTTGTCCCAAAATAGACTAGATGTGGTGATATGAGAACAAAAATAACTATCCCTAACTATTTTTTTAATTTTTTGGACATTAAACCTTGAAAACCAATCTTATATTATTGAAAATGTTAGAGTTTCTCCAAAAATAACCATCCCAATAACTTAATAATGGGTAACATTACCTCAAATTCCAGGATTATATATCATTCGAATATCAGCTGAAAATATGAATTACTTCTTTCCATAAATCACACTCCAATATTTAATAGAATCCAGTAACCATTAGAAACAATATGGCCATCATTTTCAAGGAGACATCCAAGGAAAATACAAATCCTTGTCATGACTATTATAAACTACATAGAGTTTTCACATAATTATCTTAACTAAAACGTACAGTAACAATAAAAAATATTTATATTAGTATAATTTATATATTTAAATGACAACATATTATGTGAATTAGAAATTTTTATTCTAATACCACGTCACTTATGAAAAACAATGTTGTTGTTTTCGTATTATGCAAACTAACGCCACTACAAAACAACATGTTTTCTTATATTTTCCATATATTGATGGATATAATGATCATTCCAATTGAAAAATTATATTTTGATGGTATCATTGATGTTTATCTGTATAATATTTGGTAACATATTAATAATATGACTAATAAACAGGGAACACAAATTCAATTTTCTATAACAATCATGCTAATTGGAAAACAATTTGTTAAAATTGTTTTATCATATCATTTCCAATAAATATTATTTTAGATCATTAAAATTATGATATTTTACACTAATATATAGGAATTAATTTTTTATGTTAATGATAAAATGATATTTTAAAAAATCACTCCAGAATCAATCATTATAATGCTTGTGTTTGGGTTGTTTTGACCACCGTATTGAACAAAAGTAGGAATTTATTTCATGAATGTATATGGGAAAAAATTTATTTTATAATATTGTATACATTTTATAATTATTATTTTTAATATTTTGGATTCATTATATAAATATTTCATTAATTAATTAAAACAGGGACTTTTTTTGACAATAATAACAAAATAAATATTTTTATCTATTACAACTTCAAGGATAATGACTAAAGCAGTCATGAATGGAATTAAAAACCATAAAAGAAATTAAAAATAATCAAAATAGAAACTTTAATTTCTAACTAATAATTATCTTTTTACGTAAAATTAAAAAATCATTAGTATTATTAGACTTATAGAAATGATCAAATCTATAAAAAACTAATTGGAAAATCAGTAGAATCCTTATTATAAATAACTATTTATGATGGGTTTAAATGAGAATAAATATGATGAAAGTTATTAATTATATTGTGAAAATAGACATCTTTATTATATTTTATATAAAATTATATTCCTGGAATTCATGACAATAGGAATGTGTGTTTCCATCAAATATTACTATATTTATGACTTATTTTATATTATTCCAACATCATCCATTATATGGTGTATATAATACCTATTTTATATTTTGTGTAATTCCTTTTTATAACTATATTTAATGATAATTTTAAATACCTTTCTTTCATGTTTTTTTGGTTGAATTCCTACACAATAAATATGTTGGTTTTTATTCATATCAAAATTATTTCAATGGGACTCATGTCATATTCACCAGATATTGTTTATTATGTGGTGAACACATTTCTATTGAATAATTTTACCATGTAATTTTTTGAATTTAATATATTTCTATGTATTATTGTTGCCTAAACCTCATATTATACAGATTCAAGAGTTACCAAAATTATATTCATAAAGACCCCGAAAATAGAATCATAGAGTTAGTGGTCACTTTATTAAATTTTTATAAAATATACGATTTTTTATCCCAAATTACTGAATAGTTTAGTAATATTATAAAAATAAGTAGAAATTACACTATCACAATACACTAGGAATAGTAAAATAAAACATTTTATTTTATTTGAGAACATCATTATTCTCTCTAATATAAACTTTTTTATTAATGGTAGTATACTTACTTGAATCATGGTGAACATAATAATTAGAAATGGGTGACATCATATTTTTTGTAAGGATATGCATACAACATATTCAAAAAAATTCCAAAATAATATGGATGAAATTAAGGAAAATAAAATAATAAAATATAAATAATAAAATTATCCTTGAAGATATATATTTATATTAAATCTATTCAGATAATCTCATTGTTAACTGATTTTATAATGATGAAATTCATTATATCAATCATTTGAATCTTTTTCAAGGCCATGAGCCCTAAAATCTAAGATTTTTTTCGGGGAATTTTTCCATAACATATACTTTAATTGTTATGGAATTGGTTGAATACCCAATCTATTTTGCCTCTTTAGATGTACAAATGAATGAAGGGAATATTTAATACAAAAATATACCCAACACTGAAATAGTTCAATCCATTAAACACAAGAATGAAAAATATAACATTATGTACAAGCAGTAATAAATAAATAATTTTATAAATTAGATGGAATAAATTTGATTTAAATACTTAACCTTGTAAAAATCATCCCTAACCATCCATAAAATTTTGTATCATGTTATATATGGATCATATCTTTAGTAAACTTAATATTCAAAGAAAACATTTTGAGTTTGATGAGAATATTTTTAAAAAAATCACACGTAAATGTTTTGACTAAAATACTCGTATCACCTTGAAATCACATAATTAATATATAAACATTTCATCAATATTAGGGAAGGAATTTTTTAAAAAATAAACATTAAAATTTATAAAGGAATATTTATGATGTCCATCGTGCATGATAATGGGATATTCAATTAATAACATATTTGTTAAAAAGAATTCATTTAACAATTTTTTAAATAAATTCAGATATTAACTTGATTAGAAAATAAAATTAATTTTCCAAGTAATTTTTTTTAAAAAAAATTCAATCATGGTAAAAAATTGATTAATAAATTATTATGGAAGAGAAAAAATAATTTTTTAATAATCATTATAGTGTGTATAATCATGAATGAATAAGATTCATGACTGAGTGGTTAAACAAATTAGATTTATATAAAAACATTACATTATTTTCCTCATTACATATAGGGTTGTAATGGAATAGAAAACTTTTATTATAAATAAATAAATTGAGGAGAACAAAATATAATTCCTTTTTGATAAAAATATCATATAATTCCACAATTATATACTTAAACTTAAACAATCCTAAAAATGAAGTTATTTTTAAATAAATTGTTACCTTAGGTTTAACATCCCTCATATATGTTCGAACATAATTTTTAATACATATATAATTATTATATATATATTAATTAAAAATAATCAAATATATCATCAAGTATATGATTAATTAAAATATTTTTTCAACTATCAATTAGTAATAATTTTTTTTCACTAATTCAGGTGATAACTGCTTCATTGTTTACGTATTTTTTGGGTATCTAGTTATTTTCCTTATACATTGACCAGTGTTCCATCATTTAATTAAGTTGATTCATGACATAAATATAATATATATTAATATAAAATTATAAAATTCATCTATAGAAGACATATATTGAATTTAATTACACTGTTCATGTATTCATAAATCCATATATATACTTGAAGAATGCTTTCACATTTTCAATCATGGAAACAAATAATAGAAAATAATAATTGTCTTTTAAAGGGGAATTATTTTATCTTATATATATTTTATATTTATCAAAATTATCCTTACTACCATCCATGAAAATTAAAAATGAAAAATTAATCAGAACACTTCTTGGAGGTGGTTGTACACCTATAGGGATGAGCTACATTATCATTTTCTAAAGGAAAATATGGTGAGAATGGTTTATATGAAATAATAATATCATAATAAAAAAAATTTCATAAATATAACTTATAAACATTAAAAAATAATAAAACACATTAATGGAATAGGTTATAGAAAATAAATTATATCTCTTCATAGAGGTGACAGTCCACACATTCACACGAGCAATACATTCACATCCCATTTCAAGGAATTGTGTGTGGATAAAGGTAATATAACTATCATTATATAATATAATTATATTTATGATACTGAATGTATTATTTTATATAGAATAATAATTATTTATTGGTTTTATAGATTGAAATAAATTGAAAGTGATCGGGGAATACAATTAACTATTATTTTTGAGATGTCTATTATATCATTTCTTATAGAAAATAAGGAAGGTCTATTATGAAGAAAAAATATAAGAAGTACATAGAAAAGTATGTTTATAATACAAATTAGAGGTATTGGTTGAGTTAAATTTCTCGATTTGGTTTACAAAATAAAGAAAAGGGAATCATTTTATATGTGAAGTAATGTATGCTATAGGAAATACAAAAAATATTAAAATATAATTATGTCATTATTTATAAAAAATATTCCATATATAAAAGAATAAATTAAAAATCATTTAATGTTTAAATAAAATCATAAATGAAATTTATTTAGGATTTAGTTTCATTTTAAACATATTCCTTTAGTTTAACCCATCAAGTTAACAATTTTAATCTTAACCAAATTAATGAATTATTATTATTAAAGGGTTTTAATTTAACAAATAAGGTAAAAAATGGTTCCAAATTATAAAAGTAAAGATAATTTTGACCATAAATTATCCTTATTTTAACATTTCTTGGTTTTTATGAATGATGAATATTTTAATATAATATTTTCTTTAAAAAATATTATCATTAACATTTTTGAAACAATTCATTTTATTTGAATTTAAAGGCATTAATAAAAAAATGAAAGTAGACTATATTCCTTTAAAATATATATAATATGATATATTCATATATAAAATTAATTTAACGTAGTAATTAAAACTAAGTTAATTAAATTTAATATTTTTATTTAATATATAATATTGTTTAAAAAATGGAATAAATATAATGTTGGCACTTTAAAATTAGTAAACATAATGTAATATTGAATATTAATTAGAAAAATATTGTATCCCTATGTGTAAATAAATGATATGTATAATTTCAAAAGAGTGAAATTTTTTACTTTTAATTACATAAAATATTCAACAGAAAATATTCATGAAACAAATTACACAAATTGGACATTTTTTAGATATGTATGGGAACTTTTGAAATAGACTCACCAATAGGATGAAATAATGTTTTATAGAAAATTTAAGTCCTTAAAAAATGTCTTAATCCATTTTAACCATTTACCTTAACCATGGGGAGGAGATTTACAAATGTTATTACTCATAATAACAAAAAATAAAATAAGGTTATTTTAAATACATGATCCTCATAAATAAAAACATGGAAAAAAATATTTTATTATTCAATATTGATAATTATAATAAATTAATAATAAATTATGTGTGAAAAATGAGTTGAAATGTTTTTTAAAAAAATACACAGTTTTATGAATAAAAATAGATTTATTTTTATACAATGGAAAAACATAGTTGAATTTTAAACCATTTTATTGAAAATAAAATATAAAAATTTCAATAAAATTATTCACTAATATTTATATATTCTATATATTTTGATAAAAATACATTTAATACAAAAAAAGTGTTTCTAAAAAACATTTTTCTCCCTTCGAATGATTTTTATTTTAATTTATAATCAATGGATAAATATTGATTTCATTTTATACATGTATAAATCAGAAATATTTCCTATGTTAGTTAATACAATTAATAACAACACATTATAATGCATAGGTTATAATGATTACATTAAAATAATATTTTAATTATATATCTTGGTTCATTAAAAACTGGTGTTTCATATAACAGAATGAATTCTTGAATTTAATTTTTTTAAATAAATATATCATAATATCATTGGATGTAAAACTATATCCCCTTAAAATAACTCTCCCATCTTAATTTATTTAATATATAACAAAAGAAATGGATACATCTACCTGCTTGCATACTTATGTTTGAACAAAACATTCTCAATTTTAGGATTTCACCAGAAAACATTGACAAGGATATTTTTCTAGTTTCATAGAAAATTTTCCGTATGATCAAACTTAAACACATTGGGTCCCATATATGATAGAACTTTTTATAATGGTGGAATTTTAGAGATTAGTTCATGTGAATTATTAAGTATGTACTTCCTTTGAAGAGATCCAATGAACAAATCATTATATTTAGATAGATTCAGTGTAAGTGCTATGTGATAATATATCATCACAATACAACAAGAATATTTAGTAGAAAAATTAATCTAAAACACAAATTCGTCTTCTCTAAAAAATTCATAACAATATTACAATGAGATATTCTTAGTGACACCTTATTACCGACATCTAACTCTAAATAATATCAAGGAAATAATGATTTTTTTAACTCTAATTTGACCAAAAATTCTATTAAACCCAAATAAACATCAATAAAATTTATTCAGCTTTGTAAATAACTAATCTCCTTTTTTTCAATCCAAATGCAAACAAATTGGTGTTCTCCAAATCCATTCATAGGGGGTTTTATAATGAGCAATTTGAATTCTCAATTGAATTCTTTCTTTATAAGAAAAATCTACTAAAAGAAGGTATTGAACCAAAAAAACATTGATATAAATATATAAATCTATTAACATTTTTCAAAAAACTTATTAGTATCCTACGAATCAACAATTTTATGAGGATAAAAAAGAATTAGTAATACTAAATTATATACCCAGATATTTCTAAATAATTCACCATAACATCAATGTAATCCTAAAATCATGATATGATACCATATAACCAGGTAATCCATGAAAACGTACAACTATTATAACCTATATTATGGCATGGTGATCATGGGATAAATATTCTCTAAACAAACATGGTGTGGTGATTTTATATGGAGATTGAGTAGAAAAAACATTAATGTATTTTGATGTTTGGTGTGTCTGATAACAAAATACAAATTGATATTGTCCCATTAACATTCTGGTAATGGTAATTGTTGTAACATATCCTTGTATATCATTATCTCATCCTTAACCTGATAACATGAAATTCCCCTTGATACACACTCTATAATATCTAATTTCATGTTGTCCCACTATAAATACTATTTCATTACTCTCTATATATTTTATATTCGATTATTAACAAAGAATGATTAACTGTGTGATTCACATAACATCTACATCCTTATGTTTGGTATTGATGGGACCCATACTCAGTACCAAATCATTATTATTCCTACATGATCAAGGTTAAAATGAATAACATTCCTCAGTTTCTTCTATCACCCTCGCAATAATTTTTTCCTTAGAACCCACTATCAAGGATGGTTTGGGAACCTAAATAGATTCAAAATACCACAATCTTGCAGGCCAAATGATCACAACTTCAAAATTCAAAAATAGAAAACTAAATGCAAAGATTCCAGAACAAAAAGATATCCCATATACAAATTAAAACACTCAAAAGGGCACCTCGAGGGGCCTTGATCCATGGTCCACATGTTAGATCTATACATTTCCTCATATTCCATCATATCTGGATACACACTCATTAACAACGACACCTATGTTGGTGATGAGATAAAATCTAATCGATGATCATCCCACCATAACATCCATAAGAGAAAACATCACCACCATCGTAGCTTCACCCTCACTACCACCATTAAAACAATGATAGAAACTATCTTAGAAATGTAAAAAACCACATCCAAAAATAACAATCAAAATCTCAATGATCAATAAAATTGATTTCCTTAGGATTAATCATCAAGAATATTGAACAAAATAGTAATCGAATACACAAGAGAACATTGACACATGTCTTAGTTGGATCACTGATGGATGCTGACCCACATCCCAAAACTGCAAGTTCCACTGCTCCAAATTTGATTGGTAGAGGCGTAGAGAAATGTGAGGCCGAAGAGAGGTATTTAGCAGTGAAGGGCTTCAAGTACAAGTATCATAAATGAAGAGGAAATATATTAGATTATAAAACAAGAGAAGTATGACTCTAGATCATTGAAAATCCGTCAACCACGGAACCAAAAAAACACAAACTATCATTGTTACCAACACTCTCGCTCTGATAATGAGACATAAAGAAGAACATGATGACATAGTAGGGTTAGGGAGGCTAATTTCTCGCACACTAGGAATCCTTTTAGTGATGCATCAGAAAATGGATTATGATGTGTCATCATGTACGATGACATGTTGACAACATATTCCTCTATCTAATTAATAATTAATGAGAAAACATACATGTGTCATGATTTAGAGTTGTATTTGTTAATTTATGTATTGAAAACGTACATGTGTCATGATTTAGAGTTTTATTTGTTAATTTATGTTTTCTCATTAATTATTAATTAGATAGAGGCATATGTTGTCAACATGTCATCGTACATGATGACACTTCATAATCCATTATTTGATGCATCACTATATATCACAAACCCTTCTCCAATATTAGGTTGTGTAAACAAATGAATTTTGACTAACCATATATTTAGACCATTGAATGTTTATTTACATTCATCAATCCACATATATTGAATAACCCATTTAGAAAACATTATTAGTGGATTAGATATTCCTAAAAAATTTATCACAAAGAGTCATTAGTATCACTTCAACCCATGGAAACTATATATCACAGTTACTGTGGTTGGATTATGAGATTCTTCAATATCATCTAATTTTGAATGATCAACTAATGTAATGACTTGAGGTTTTTTAATGGAAGATATATTTTTCATAAAAAAATTACTTTTTAGATAAGGATGTTATATAAAAAACATGTACTAATTAGGTGATTTTATACTATTATATGTTAAATCCTATGAGATTTAAAATCCATGTAATAATCATAACCATTAATAATATATCCATTATACAATGACCAATAAAATTTGAATATATTAATAATTATGATAAGGTTAAAACATAAAAAATAGAAAATTTGATGGAATATAAAAGTATTATTGTACACTATGAAACCTATTTATTGGATCTTCTAATGGAAATGGAATCAATGTGCTTCTCCAATGAACACACTATATTGAGACTAAACAACTAAAAACCATGAAAACCCATTTTTGGGTGATGTTCAATATTAATGATATCATGTCCCAAACCATGTTCACCGAACATCCCTAATAATGCCTATCAATCGCACACATACCCATAGGGAACGTATATGTTTAATAAGTGTTTATTTATATAGACCATAATAAAGTGATTTTTTTATATTTTTATTTTAAATTAAATAATTATTATATTTATCCTTTTTAAACATTACAATATAAATTTTAAAAATGAGTTTGATAAAAATTATATTTTGATAAGAAGAAATAGAAATTGTATTTCGGGGAAATACACAGTTTCAATCAACACACTATTTATGAAGAGATCAAGAATTCATGAAATAAAAATTAGTTAAATAATGTATTCCAAATAAAAAGTATAAATGTAGAAATAATTTATAATATAATTTTATGATTTCAAATTTAATTCTTATAATTTTTCGAAACTATTATCTTCATTAAAATAAATATTTACAAATAAATTCGGTATTTTTTAATTAAAACACAATTCATTCAATTTGTAGAATCATTTTAATAAAATTATGATGATTTTTCATAAAAGCACATCAAAATTATCCAATTACTCATTTCTCATAATTTTATTAGTAAATATAATTAATTGGTAATTATTATTTTTATTAATATTCATTATGCTTTATGAAATCATAAAATGTCAAAAGATATATAATTAACACTATAATGAGTACCCTTGAAAAAAGTTGCATTTCCCCTTTAAAATAATTTGTTCATGATTTTATTTTATTAACAATGTAAATAATTAAGGAATCCTCCAAAACATATATTATAAGTTTTGTTTTTAATATTAAATATTTATGAACGTGACTCAAATCCACCTCAACAATGTTTTTATTTTATAGTATTTTTCCATCGAAATGTAAAATATAGAAA
The DNA here is from genome assembly GCA_963277665.1 of Viscum album. Taxonomy (NCBI): domain Eukaryota; kingdom Viridiplantae; phylum Streptophyta; class Magnoliopsida; order Santalales; family Viscaceae; genus Viscum; species Viscum album. Next base: position 1,153,805,027 of record OY728153.1, on the reverse strand, counting down.
ACCACTAGTCTTTGGTGTAATGGATGGGAAAAACATGGAAATTTTTTTGGTGTATATTATTTAATTAATTACTTCCCAAAACCTATTCTTAAATATTAATGAACAATTCCCCCTATTTTACAATTTATCCAACATAGAATCCCATTTCCCTTCACTCTAATCCCTTAAAACACGAATTCACTATCCTTTTATCTATCAAGTGCTCTCTGAAGGAGCCCCGATATCCTTAGATTCCCCTCCCAGTCTTTTATAATGATCACATCTATATAATGGATATATATCTCTCTATATCTCTTCATATTCATCAATGAACATTAATTGTATTTAACCTTCTGAATCTCAATTTTTTTTCTAATTGAACGTTTATGAAGTAAATATCATTTATATGAACTCTTTATAGCATTCTTCTAATCTGTTACCATTACCAATCAATCATACACTTATTTTATTTATTTAGGAACATTATTTTAATTATTCATTTTGATTTCCATCTTATCCTTTTGGTCTATTATTTTACAGATCCCTATGCCTGCACTTAATATTTACATGTGATGATACCACCCTTCAAATCATTCTGTAACACATTAATGTGTCTAAAATAATATTTTTATTATAAATACCTTAAAATTGTGTAATTGTTTCCAAATAATTTCTAGTTCTCGATCGTTGATTGAAGGGGATTGAGTTTTAAACAGTACCATAGGTCATATTTCCATCTTTAGAACGATCTCTAAAACATTTTATTAATATAACAGTAAACTCCCACTGGCTCTCATATCCTTGAATACTTGTAGAAATATATTCCTAAGGTAGACATTCATTGGGTAACATGGACAACCACAATTAAGAAATCATATTTTTAGAGAGGATGTTAAGTAAGGCTCATCACACAATTATTGGTTGAACTATAGCCTATTTCAAGACTCTCATATAGATTTAATATAATTTATAGAATACACTATTCATTTCATTGTTTGTATATGTAGATTGCATAGAGTTAACCAACAATTATGAACATGAATGTTATTAGAATAATTCCTATATATATAAGGTTCTAAATTTATAGATATATCTATATGTATCCTATTTTCCACACCAATGGTTCCCTTTTTTGGATAGAATTGAGATTCTTTGGTCACTCACTAAGATGATGCTAGTTTTAAGCCACGTTGTGCGACACTCAAGTGTATACTATCATCTATAGAGATTAAGGTTTTTTTGTTAAAGGATAGAACCAATATAAAACGATTCAAACTTATCATCATGGAAGGATTCAGAAACCATGTTGTTTGGTTCCATATAACAAGACACATAACCTCTTAAGGCCTTTTTAAAAGACCAAAAAATGTAGTTTAACAACATAAGACATAGAAATCTAGGCGATGGGTGCCAATTCAAGGATGTTCTGGGACATATGTCATGGAATCCCATGTAATCCAGCTGATATGACATCTTATGGGTGGATATTACCCTACTGAGAATGTGTCCCAAGGAATATTAAGTTAAATTTTGGTGTTACGCTTGGACTTTAGAGAGGATTCTTATGTAACCCAGTTTATTGGGAATCAAATCCCATGTAATTTAGTATCTTGGGTATTACACATATATGGTTATCTATATAGTGATGCATCATTATAAATATGTACCTTTGATGGTTGAGGCATGGTTTTGGGCTTATACCATAAAGGAGGCCGACATAAATAGAGGATGGGGAATAAATTTTTAGATTTGGCTAGTGAAGGATATGCATGCAGATTAGTCATGGAAGTGGCACATTTGATGGTTTTAGATCATGTGGATGTAATTATCACTTCTATCCTATAATCCCACGTGAGTCATGCTCATTATGAGAAATAAGAGGATGTAGTGGATGTGAGGATCACACAACCATTACATCCAATGGTGGACGAGTATTGATTCCCAAAGAGGGAGTGAGAGGGAATTGTGTGTAGATATTTCCTATTTTACAATCCAATCCATGATAATCACAGATGATGATATACCTAGCTACATACTATAAATGAGAATATAATAAACATCTCTACCTATTTTATAAAGAACTATTATAATACTATCAATGGGATACCATACTGGTCCTCAAGGATTATCAGATTTACCAACACCATCCCTCTTTGAAGGTAAAGAACATTTGATCCCATCAAACCCTAGAATTAAGATGTTTACATGAACGAATGAAGGATTGATCACTCATTACAACATTAATGTATTCCCAAAGGATTTTAAAGTGTTCTCCTTGTTTTTTAGGCTATAAACATGAATCCCCTTACCATCATTATATAGATTTGTGAGGACATGAGGACGTTCATGATGATTAGATCATACATATCAGGTGGCTTTGAAGGTGGACTTGTATTGATTCCCTTAGTCTTGTTTGTGTAGGGGGAAAGTTTGATATGATGGTCAGATGGAAGGGAGTGATGGGATATGGATATTAGGACACCCAAGGATGACCTATTCCACATATAATGTTTTTATGAGAGAAGTGGTTCCCTCTATATAGAATGTTGTTATGAAAGTGATGGTACTATTCGTGTAGTATTATTATACAAAGTCTTCGGTTTTTCTCACATATCATGCAGCTACTTCAGGATTGGTTCTCACTATGTTTATATTTACATAGAGGGGTCTTGTTCATAACCTAAATACTTTTTATACATAGGTCCGGGTTACACCTGCATACCATTATTCTACAAAGGGTAAGTTTCCACCCATATAGAGTTATTAAATGCAGTTGTTTGGATGAAATGGGGATATCAATTTGTACCATGTAGAATAGTATCCACAATGATGTTTTTATTGTAATGATATCAAGATGATTTTTATTTTCTCTTTAATGGTATGTGGTTGATTTTTAGCTACCAATAATTTAAAGCTCCGTGATTTAACTCCCTTCCAAGATCTCCTCTGATAGTCTCTATTGTTCCTCCATCCTCTCTATGTTCCCCTCGGGTACATTTGATAGGGGATTGGATGGAAGGGATAGCGACATGGTCTTTCATCCATTCTGGTCCAAATGGTATGTTTTTTAGGATCCTTTTAATGATTTCATAGAACTATAATGATTCTTATTGTGGATGTAAACAATCACTTCCCAATCTCATGAACGATTTCTCATTAATTGTGGAAGGTTATTAACAATGGTAAACATCATCATCTGGTCCTACAAAATGACAAAATTTCATTTGTTGGCACCGGTGGTACCAACCAATACAAAAAAAATTTAGTTCAAAGAGAATGGTCATTAATGGGGGAGGAAATCACCACCTGACACCACAAATGGATTTTTTTCATTATCAGGTGATGGTGGTAACATTAGATACTAAAGATGATTCCATTAATAGGGTGCTTTTTGAATTTGTGGAACTCCATTCAGAGTGGTAGTCTGAATTGTGATTTTCACTATACATTATTAGTCCATCCTTTGTGACATATCCCCCTATTACCATTCTCATTAAATTATTCTTCAAATTTTTATTCCCATTTTCCTAATTAATGGAACTGTCTTCTTATTTTATATAGAATTTTCAAAACAAATAAAATGACCCCATTAGATTGTGTTCCAATCAAGATAATGGGTAGGTTGTTAAAATGTAGAAATTGGTCCATTTTGTAATCATTTTATTTTTATGAATGTATACTCACAAGAGGGGACCACACTTATAAATAGGGTGCACAACTTATTTCTCTTTTAATGTGTATCTAAATGGGATGATATCTTTATAAATTGTGTGATCATATTGTCTTCCGTGTAAAGTTTCAATTGTATTCAGCTTCATTGGGAATATAAATTAATCACCAAAGAATAATAACATTTTATTTATTCATAGTGACCAAGAGAATCATGGATTGAAAGTCTTGTGGACCCTCGATTCATTGGCCAATGATTCGTGGGGCAGTGCCCCAAGGATTCGTTGTTCACTGACCTATGATTGGTGTGAGAATTGACATATAGGTTTCCAATTCATCCATATATTAATTTTCATAATTTTATAATCAATCTCACATGTATTTTATATTCTATTACCAAAAAAATCTAGACTCCAACATGATGAATATGGCAATATTTGAACGTACATGTATTAATAAATTGAAAAAAATTAGTAATATATCATCACCCTTAGATGGGTACTCTGAAGATCCTTCTTTCACAAGACCTTCTGACATATCCATTTTCAAAACAATTACCACATTATTACATCACACTTCAAGACAATGATCCCATTTTTCTAGTTGATCATAAACACAAATAAATTTGGTCCAAGTAGACTTAGGATCTTTCCCAAGTGAAAATATGGTCTATAGGATAGATAATTTCAAGTCCAAGTCAAGATAATTTAATTATTAGATATTTTTCTATTTGGATATAATGAAACCAAAATATTCATGTATTATCTTTAAAATCATCTATTCAACATTATCTATCCATATTTAACATCTTGTGATCCAATCCCAATGATGGTTGTAGCATCACGTTGGAATCATGATCTTGTGTAAGTTTCTTAGACGATTGGCCATGGGGATTCTAGGTGAACCATTGTTTTATGGGATTCTCTATAAAAATGGAGTTAGAGGTATTATTCTTTGAATTATGGGTCACTCAGTTTTATTAATTCAATAAATGGGATTCTTTATGAATTAAGTTTTCATAGGTGTTTGAGCACAAAAAATTCCAATTAGTCACATGGTGATAGAAGGATCGGCTTAGGGTATGTCTACATGTTAGTTTGAATCCCCATTTTTTTCAATATATATGATTATTTGATTACTATATCCAATACATTGGTGAACACTAAACATGAATCTCCATTGGTGAGGGACCTATGGACCACGATAGAGGAATTGCTTTGTCATCCCTCCAAACCGTCCCACACATTCCACTCTACGATCATCCAATGTGGTTTCTAATAGTCATGGGTCCATGGATGAATGTATTAAATTACTCCACTCATCCAACTCAATAGTCAAATGGTATTAAATGTTCACAATGGGACACCCTTTAAGAAGGAAAACATACTACGTGGGGCTGCAAAAAATGGCAACACATATCTCTAGACAATGTACTGGATGTTTATTCCATGTTCTAGAGTGGATGTCTCTTCACATCTTGTGATGACTATAATAGTTTCAACATCTATACCTTGATGATGGGGACCAAACTAGATGAGGGATAACATATGAATGTATTTCTACCCACCCTAGTTCATATTTATGAATTCATTGTCCATATGCTATATTATTGGTGTCAAAATAAACTTTAGTGGTCATTAAATTTTAAATATTGATGGGTGGAGGAACAATATTGATGATACCAGTATTGGAGTACTTCAATAATCTTCCCTTCAGCCTTCCATCACACAATACTTAAAATTGTTGTCATATACCAGAAACTTCTTGGAATCAAATGAATTGTCAAATTTTTGAGTGATTTTTCCCTGATGGAGTCCTTTATCAATACTAAAACATTTTCAATAATTTCCATTCTAGTTTACATAACTATGGAAGTGAGTGAACAGAGTGATGATCACAGTGTTGCTATCGAACACTAGGATGTGAGAAAATGGCCTCGAAAAATGTTTTACTTTTAATCATTGGGAACCACTAAATAATTGATTTTAATATTTGATAGCATTTCCCAATATTTCATTAGATTAGGATTAGTGGAGTTTCATTACCTGAACTATAATATCAAAACCCAAAAAATATTCATTACTCTAGAGGAATTAATTACATTTTAATTTGAGCATATGAAGATTAATGCTTAAAATAATCTCGAGGAATCCTTCAAGGATACTAGCAGTAATAAACATCACATAGTTTCGAAAGAATAATGGTCTCATGATTACGTGGTCATGAAAAATCTATAATTGTGATAATTAGCAACTTACATTGCTAGATTAAACGTATAGTTTTAATAAAAAATGCGTGCTTTCAATCCATGAATAAGATGAAATGAGATATTAGGTCTATAATTACACATATGAGACCAATTAACAAAAGTATATCTATTCACATATGCATTTTGGAATGGTCCCTTGATGGATCATGTCAGGAGGTAGTCAATTTTATGACTAAACTGAGCTGAGCTACACTATATCCATCAATGATGTTATGTTACCATGATTCATCCATTTTTTAGAATCATGGAGAGACTCCAGGGTGTGGATTCTCCTCCAATAGGCCGATATAAAATAAAACATGTTCACTCTTCAATTCCTATACTCTAAATTATCATTCAATGCTAATTAATCATAAAAAGTCCTACATTAGAAGATAATATCCACATGATATTAACTGTGATTGTGACCATCAATAACAAAAAATTTATAATAATGTAATAATTTCTAATTTTCTGATCCAAGGGACTCATAATGTATAGTTTTTATTGTATTTAGGGTTTCATTAAATACCCTTCAAAAATTATGTCTCTTCTATTACCACATACAAATTTGTTTAATTCCACTATTGTGTTGGATATGTAGGAATAAAATGAAATTTTTATAGGCCTTTTTTTTGGGATTGACCTATTTGGTTTTTATTGAATAATTTATTCCCAATTGATGAAAAATTGGGTTTACTAAGACGGGAGTCAAATTTTATCTAGGTTTCCCTTCACAGGTTTTCAACATGGAGAGTATCATGTCTCTTTATTTGGATGTTTGAAGAATTTATTACTAGACTAATATGTCAATTAGATTTGGCCATGAATTATGGGGTGATGAACCCAACAAGGATTACTAGACAAGAATATCCCAATATTATTTGTACATGCCCGGGGGGATCTTTTTGAACTTGGTGATTTGATTTCTTAATCCGAGACATGAAATGTTGTATATACATAGCGTATAAGCATAAGAATGGGTTCCCCAATTATATTTTCATGTTTTGCAGTGGTTGGAAAATCCTCAATTAAAAATTAATTTCCACATATTTGATCAGAAATCAGTGTGGGAATATTATGATGATTCAACTGGGGAATATTTCGCAAAGTAAAACAATAGTTTCCTTCAGAAACTAACCCTCCACTTCTAATGGTATGTAATTTTTAAAAAATCATATTTCTCTATACCCCAGGAAGTTTATTATCAGGATAATGATGTCACAAAATGAAAATGGAATATTTATTGATAATCAATGAATAAGAAACAATATCAAAATGAATATAACTTCTCCACTAGAATTATTGATCATGAGGAAGTTTAATTTAATCTATCAAGAAAATGGACTATTATGTTTAATTTATTTACATGATTAAATTATAGGGATATATATTATGATCATTTAGTATTGACTGGGGTAAAATGATTCACCCTTTTCACAAAAATACATCAATGAATATTCAATGATCTTATGAAATGAAGAGGAACAGTTGTAAACTGTAATCTATGGTTTTTTGAATCTGAGGTCTGATGTGGAACAATAATACTTCATTGAGGTGTTTGTAAATAGGAAAATCCTCGGAAAGGGATGATATTTCCACTGGTTGAAAATAAATTATTTTGGGAAAATTAGGTAGTGACCTCAAAGGAATATCATTCAAAGTCAAACAATGGTGTCTTCGAGACCCTAACCCTCTGTTCTAGATGGACAAGGATTTTTAGAGGGATTTAGACCTCTACAAACACATTGTTATTTTTTTGAATTGAAAATTACTAAATATGATAGTAGAATTTATTGATGATATTTCTCTAGAATGGGTAGAAATATATCCCTATAGTAGGTCTAACACATACGTAGAACAGAATTTTTTATGAATGGGTCCAAGACTGACAGTTTGTAAATCACTACTATTTTCATCAAAATTAGAATCAATCTGTGCATTGTCCAAGTAGGAATATCTTATGTGTTGGTCTAACATATAAAAATAAACATAGAGACATTTTATCTAATGTCTAGACAAAACATTGAAGATCTGAGTGTCAATACATAATCTAGGATAATAGGAATTATGTTAGACATATAAAATAGAAGTCAGGTAGTCTGTCATCATGATAATAGTACATCAACTAAGTTGTTTAACATCATTTAGTGAACTTATATGTGACTCATCCTGAAAAATTTAATGTGGAATATTAATTCAAATTTTAAATTTGAGTGTCATAATGTATCATGTAATAATGGAAATCAAGCTATAAATAGATGTTGATTTCTTTGGTTTAGTGAGAGGAAAGTAAACCATACATTTAAACATCATGTGGTAAACTTGTTATGGATTATTTTAGTTTTTGGTCATATGGATTGAACTATATGTCGTGAAAATAATAATAAATAGGAGGCTCATCAGCCTATGATTTCTCGACGTGCCTCGTACATGAGGGGGAAAAAGTGGTAAACCATGATTTTGGGTGATTTTCAGATCTTGAGAAATGATAGCGTATCAACATCCGTTAGGTATTATCGAGATAGAATATGTTTCTCAGGTGGGAGAATTTACATTTGGATGATAGATTTTTTTTGTGGGTGACTTATGTCAAGCCAGCAAGGGAATATTATACATTTTTAAAACAACTGTGTTCTTAGGATACTGAACCACCAATCTATAATGGATGGATGAACATTGTGAATATCAAAAATTACTCTAGACATAGAATATAATGAATGGATATAATTTTTCTCGATAGGTAAGATATATTTAGAATACTATTTTCCATGAAGAATGAATATCCCTACATATATCTAACTCAAATTTAGGTAGAATTTCTATTTCCTTGATATATCCCTGTCAGAGGAACCCAAACACGAGATCTCTATCATAATACATCTATTGATTGTATAAAATGGTTAGGGACATACTCCTTATACTTTAACTAGTAGTTGTGATTACTACATAAGGAATATGAGTTTTTATATATCTCATTAATACAACAATCAAGATATACATAGTTCTTAAGGTATCATATCGTTTAATGTTATACAAAAAATAATTTCTATATGTTGTTTAACATCATCCAGTAAGGGCATAGGTTTGCTAAATGGGAAATGGAAATACTGTTGAAGGAGCTGAGATTAATGATCCATTTGTCCCTACCTATATGATCAAAATTAGAATCAATCCATTCAAATATGTAGAAAACTTGTGTAGATTAATCTCATGTGGTTAGGACACTAGTCATTCATTTTAACATCTTGTAGAATAGAAAATTGGTGTGCGTTTTATGTTCCTCGTACTAAGACCATGAAAACCCTGATTTAGATTGATACACTTTGATCATGTGGGGAAAACCCTGTCATGACTCTTAATCCAACATGATCTATTATTAGTGTAAGAAATATAAGGTAGAAAATGATTATTCCACTACATAGTGGAAATAGAATGAAGAAAAGGGGAATTTTTAATTTTTGGAAGATAAACCTTGATGTAGAATATAGGAATCACTTTTTATATCATTATGGTGAGAAGAAAGACATATATATTTTTCGTACCCCATTTATTTTAACTTCATGTGGTAAGGGAGAAGGTGAATTGACCGGAAATAGGGGGAATATTTTGAATGGAACCATAATTAGAAATATGTGCATCACTATATATCATGAGATGACAAGAATCAATACCCACATAGTTCAGAATGGGAAATATCTATTTATGTCTATTTTTTTGTTGAAGGGTTATTTTTCATACAATTGTTTTTGGTTTTTGTGGTTTGACCTAGTTTTGGAGATCAGAGCATCGCTATGTATCTTTTATGGTAAGGAATCAAGAAATATGTTGTTTTAGAGGAACCGTAAAATTTAACATCATGTGGTAAAGAAAAGGATCCCTAGATGTGAATGGAGTATAATCATGAATAATCCAAAAAATTGATATTTCTTCGCTGTTATGTATCCTAAAATCTAGAGAATTAATACAGACATGGTTTTTGATAGAAATATCATTATGTATCATAGACTTTCACATAGGGAGGGTCATTTTTGTACTTGGGGTGGCTACAGGAAGACGTAAAACCCACTAGCTACCACATATCTTATGTGGATAAGAATCGAGTCACACGTAGTTCGCAAATATGAAATGGTAAATGACGGATGCCAACATCAATGGCCTATAAGGTGAGAACAATATGGTGTAATGTGGTTTCCATGATACATCAATGAAATTGGTATCATGTTTTTTATTGTCTTGTGACATAGATGATGTGTCTTTTTGTTTAAAATAATATGATAATAATTATGTCTTTTTTTCATGATATGGATGATTTTATGGTACATTGAGATACATATTCCCAATGTTAAGACAGGCCTAAAGGCCAATGAGGAGACACATAATTATTTTATTAACAGAGGAGAATATTTGGGTGGACTTAATGAAAAAGGTATAACTGTCACTACATTTCTAGTGATGAAAGGAATTAAGACAAAAATATTTTACAATAAAGAGACATTGTCTATGGATTTGATAATCAGGTGATTATAGGGTAATTTTACCCTTATCCCTCACAAATCCCTCTTTTGTAATTTGAATCATTGATTGAAATGATGATTCCCATGTTTTTTAATATCATGTGGTGAAGATGTTGATGAAATTCATTTTATTTCCTTATGACGTTGATGACGATGTTATTCTTTTTCATGGATATGTGACAATGATCGACCATGTTGTTTAAAATCATGTATCTTGTAATGATTATAATTATATTCAACATCATGTTCTTTGGTGATTATACCATTCTGTTTAAATGAATTGGTTCAGAACATTCTGTCATGTTGTTTAACATCATATAGTCATGATGAAGTATTCTATATAGAAAAAATACATTTTCAAGAAACATACATTTGGTGGGGGGGGGGAATGGTAAGCTTCATGGCCATTGAAATTAAGAAATAAGATACATTAGTGTATTATTTTTGAATGGAATAACGTCCTTACCACTTTGGCTCTGACACTGAAGGGTTTATTCATAGAATCATTGAAGAACTAAGGACCAATACCTTATCTCCCTTGAGGAATGACTATAGGAGAAAATATTTATTGATGGATTATAAAATCGGTTGTTGTTGGAATTCCCAATTATGTAAGGTGTGTAATATTTTCTCATCCAATCACCCTAATTCATCTATCCATTTTTGTGATTTTCCTCATTAGATAACTGATAGAAGATGAAATTGTGGATTGGGGGAAATTGAATTTTTATGGATGTGATTGAATATATCTCGCATACTAATGATTATTTGGTCACCTATGTGGTGGTACAGTTTGATGTTTGGTAATACCATAAGTCTTATAAGACCATGTCCAACTAATACTTTTTATCCTATCTATCATTTCTCGAGTATATTTGATCTGGTGTTTTTAAAAGAATATATCTTTCTATAATGTACTGCATGGTAGTATGATGAATAGTAAATCATGATTCCATATAGTTGGAATTGTTTTTATAATTTTGTTGAATAGAAATGGGCGTCTTTTTACATCATTATTATGTGATGGAATTTGTTGACAATGTTGGAACCCACACAACTTTAAATATTCTTTCCCCTAAAGACATAGGTGTGATTAATTAGGACCACATGTAGAATTCACCCATTTCTATGATAATGTAGTTTAATTTATGGACTGTAGAAAGAAGATATGTTACCACGATGTCGATGCGCCTTATGCAAAATAGCCAGGTGTATTTAGTTATATGATGAATATTTGGGGTTTTTTAAATAATTTGTCAAAAACCTATTAGGAGTGGAAATTTTTGGAGAATCTAGTTTAGTCCCAAATCATAGTGGGTCAGTAGTACCCAATATTTCAGTTTTGATAGGAAATATTGGATCCTCATTAGTAGGCACCAAATGTTCTAATGTGAACGTTATTTATAAATAAATGGTCTTTTCCTCATCAATGCACCTGTTAAATACCCCATGAATTCTTTTATTAAATGGGAAATTCTGATGATTTTTGACGTTGTATAGAATAATGTTAATTTCTCATCTTCGTATTTTCTCTCCCCTAGCTTTTTCTAGTGAGAGCTATCTATTTAGAAGGTATTCTACAATGGGTTTCATCATAATGATTATAGGATAATATATTTTAGTTATGGGGATAATCTCATTGACCTCATCCATTTAATCTCGATTGAAAGGTCATATCATTAATAAAAGAACAATGATGATGCTTGTTTCAAACTGACATGGATGAACTAGAATTATCGATGCATTTTACAAAGAATAAGATTACAAATTTTATGATCGTGGTATTTGATTCAATGTTAGATCCAAAAGTAATTACTTCATTAATCTCCGTATGTGGTTTATAAGGGGGGATACATATTAGGTTTTGGTTGCATAATCCCCATTGAATTTCATTATGGAAACTTTTAATTTAATTATATCTTCATGTGAATAACTTGATCCTCATGTTTCATCATTTTCATGTAATGAGTTCCTAATATTCTACTTCACTATTAATGCATCCTTCTGACAGCATACCGAAGTAATGTAGTACAAAATTTGTTATAGAGACGAGTGTGACTCCTATCAACACTTTTTTGACCCTACGGTTTTCCATAAAATTATTTTCATACATTTGGAAGAACCATAAAAAAACATCTCCTATAAATGGCGGTTCCATTGAATAGATAAAACCTATTCATAGATTATATCAGTGCATACTGAATTAATTTTTGTTGAGGGTTGATATTCCCAAATATCTAATAATGTATTTCCATTTAAATAATTCTTAGGAAAGAACTAGATGTCCAAACAGTAATGTATTTCCTCGTAAAATTATAGAAATTATATTAGAAATGGAAAACTGGAAATATATTTTAGTGGGTTTCTATGAGTTAACAAATGAATATCATGATGAAGAAGATAGTTCAATAGCTTCTGGAATATAAATATTAGTACATAATATCAATTCGTTATATCTTAAAAATGAGTCTTAGCATAGATCATGGTTCTAATGAGATAAAAAAGTTATTTTCACTATCGGTGACTATCACATAAAAATATTTGGCCTTCCCTTGATATTAGGAATCAACCCTAGTGTTATTAGGATGTATTTAATGATATATTCAAATAGTACCTGATAATAATAATTCAATGTATCCCCCTACTCTATCAACCTAGTAAAGGTTATACATTTTTCATTATTTTTTGATATGATGTGTCAACTGTAGAATAAGTTTCCATGATGTCCACTAGACACTGTGAGGATTTGAGAAGGTGTCATGCCAACGATAGAATTTTTCGTCAAAATTCTGAATTCATTTTTTTAATTTCACACGATGAAGATATTAAACATTCTTATGTTAAAGATGATATCACATTTCATGTGGTTCATTTTTAGGTTGTACTATCACAGTTTGATGATCATGGTTTCATGATCCCCCTGGCTATCCAACCATAATTGATATTTGACAACCAAGTTAGAAAAAAAACATTAAAAAATTTATAGGAAGTGATTGAATATTAGATTCATGGATCATTAGTACATACTAATAACATTCTTTATGCCAAAGGGAATTACCGATAGAAAAATACTCCCTAGGGGACATAGAGTTGGTTTCTTGTTCATATTCCAAGAACATTTAAATTTGATTGCATCCAAAATAGCCATAAATGATGGAAAGGTCCTATAATATGGTTTTCACATCGATCAAAATATATTTGATAGGGAATGGAAATCAACCTTCATGAAGTACTCATTGAGATCCAAGAAATCAATATAGACTGCAGTTTTCCATTTATTCTTCTTAATGAGGAAAATAATGTCCAATAATTTTTGATATTGGACCACCCAAATGAATTTTAATATGATTGACATGTCTTATTCAGCCTCATTATTTGTAGAATTTTATTGTGTATCCTTGTATATTCTTGTTTATATCCCCAGTGGACTTCGGGTAGGAAAATGTGAGGAGTGGGAACCTTGGGATTGAGGCTCCACATTTTTGTGTACTTCTAGGAGAACGCATCCTGATGCTTCTTCAGGAAGGTTGTATATACCTTTTATTATTCACAATACATGGATGTACAGATCAATGTTATTCATGTGTGTTCTTCTATTCCAAGATTTATTTCTTGTAGTTCATCAATGGTGGTAGAGACACACTCATCCACTACTAGAGAGGTGTACCTATGGTCCTCCTCTAATTTTTCACCCTCCTCTTCATCTTATTTTTTTCCATAGTGGGATAATTTATCCAGAGTTTAAGGGTTAGTAGATATCTCGTTATTATAAAGATGAAGTGACTTCTTCTGAACCAACATACCAGGTAGGATTTCCATGAAAATATAAATATGGTTGAGTGAGATATAGGGAAGGAGTGCCTTTATCCTCTTTGGGTAATGAAAAAATATCACCTACCTTTGTTCTTGAGGAAATGATTTTTGGGATCTATAGGGATAAAATGAAGTAAATAATAAGTAATAATTCACCATTGATTGGGGAGTCAGTTAACCTTTCAAAACAGTTGGACTCAGTGGTAATGACTGAAATCATAGAGACAATTGAATATTCCTCAAATATTGGACTCATATTCATGATCTGATTGATGGGAAATATATAATAAATTCAAAATTGATAAATTAGGTTGACTAAGATCCTCTTCAAATTGTTCTGGTTGGTTACCCATGAAATAACGTTAACCAAGGGTTTATTCCATTTACCCATATATAAATCTTCATCGATAAAATAATAATCATTGGGTTAGAACAGGGCCTTATGGGAATGAAATGTCACAATATGTCCATTAATGAAGTATTTGACACATTTAGTTTACGATTATGGGATTTTATTGTGTCTGGATGAACCTAAGTCCATCACAAGAAGATGTTTAAGGTCATGTTCTACTGAACCACATGAAATTTTGTATCATATATGAGATCTGTAATCATAAACTTGAGAATGATTTTTCCAAATGGATTCTGTTAATCATTTTCATAACCCTACAATGTTATTGATGAAGGAACTAGTTTATACTCATTAAAAAAACATGTTATGTTTTTCTACTTGAATTAGGTCATCTCCAAATCCATTACCAATGGAACCTATTCAGACATCAACCCCATTAATATGGATGGACCCATATAGGGTTCACTTGTGTCCATGTATAATGGTGTCTTCATCATGATCTGTGCAAGTGATAAATAAATATCATTATGTAGGATCTATATCTCATTTATATAACTTATAAGTGGCCACATCATCTTCAAACTCTTGTTGTCTAAGAAAAGACTCTATGAGTGCTTCCATGAGAACATTTGACATGATCAAGGCATCCAACATCGATATCATGGATAGTGCCAAGGGAAAATATTTTAGGATTTCTTACATATGGTATAATAGTTGGAGATTCTTTATATCAGGATTCAATTTTAATGTAACATTAGTAAATTGAGTATTATTTTTGTTGTTGGATTGGCTCTCAAGACCAGAGTTTTGGCAGTCTTACCCTTAGTGGGTTGGGCCAAACAGTTATGGATGCATGCTAAGTGGGATTGGAATCATTTTCTTCTTCAAATTTATATACTAGGGTAACTATGTAAGAGTGGCCTATAAAAGTTGTAGGGAGATTTTCTTGATCATGTTAGATATGATATATGGCTCTTCCATGATTTTCAACAACATTTATATTAAAAATATAGATTTGGAAAGACATATGGTTCATTCCATGAATAGATCTTCCATTGTATCATCATCTCTTATGGCATGTACCTCTATATACACAATTGGATGAGTGGAATTTTGTTTAATATACATAATCATCATCAGATAATGGATCCCATAATTTAATGTCATTAATGGAACTGAAGCACAATTCCACTTGTGATGATGATTTTTCAGGGCAGACCAATTTTGGTGGTTCCTTTTAATGGTGTAGTTAACTTTGTTTTAAATCTATTTGAAAAATACTAATAGAGTTAAAAAAATTGGACATTATGTAGGCTCATACTCATGTGATTTCAATATATCTTTCCAGCTAGACCTCATTTCAATGGATGGATTTTTTAGGTTTGTAGGACCGATGACGTCAGCTATGTTCTGGCAGAAGTAGAGTGGGATATAGTATGTTGTTCCAAATAAGATTATAAAATAAAATGAGTTTTTATTATTTTCTTTTAAGTCATCCAACAATCAAAATTTTATTAATTTTTTCTAAAAAACTTATGCTTCTCAAATACTTCCCAATATGAAGTAGTTTAAACATACACTACTTGTACCGGTAGCTATCCCAACATTACCCAACCTAAATCTATCATTTTCTACTAGATGTATTTTAATACGAAACTTTCCTAAATGGTATTCTCAAAAATTCAACTTAACTTTAAATAATTTTCACAGTCTTAAGGGCCTACCTAATCGATCTTTTTAGTTCCCAGTATAAAAAAAAATATCTTTCTATATTGCAGCTATAAAGTATCCTTAGACATGATCATCTATAAACAATGATACATTGTTCCTTTTCTCTTCTAATTGATTTTAACAGGATAAAATTCAATTATCCTATTGAGGTGGGGGTTTTTGATGGAACCCAGCAGGTGCTTCTTTATATTGTGCAGGTTTTCAAATTAGAAAAAGTGTGAAGGCCATCTTAAGTGTGAGAAATGTTGCATCTACCATTTTTACTATTTTCCTCAGGACCAGTAGAGTTATTCATGACATGATCATTGTCCATTGTAAGTAATATTCTATTTTTTTTGGAAATGGTACAAAAATCATGAATCCCACCTATATATTTCTCCGGGATGCATGGTGTTCTATGTTCGTCACAAATACTATCAATGTAGAGAGAGAATATATCTTCTTGAGGAAGTGATAGGTTTATGGTGTTTTTCAGTCCTTTCAAAAGGGAAATGAAATCCAAGAATCTATCATTTTATAACTGTATTAAATTAACGAGGACACTAAATTTTTTATTATACATCATTGATATGAAATAAAAGAAGAAATTCTGACAGAGTTCTCTCCATCTAGTGATTGATCTTCCTCATAAACCTAGTATACCATACAAAGTTTTTCCCATGAATAGTTCAAAAAAATAATCTAATTTTCACATCTTCTTATTGCTTTGGTGTTCCAATTATGGGATCAAAATTGATTTTATGGAGAATAATATGTTTTTATTCTCCCTTGATCCACTGAATATTAAAAACATAGGACTCCAGAAGTTTGGAGGTGGTAGGGCGCAGATAACATAGTTAAGGGAAAAAATCTCTTCTGGATTGACTAGAGCACGGAACTCCTCTATGGGTTCAAACTAAGATTCCAATGATTTGATGATGCTGATAGACCCATGATGTGTACTATATTAATCATGATCTTTGATTTGGGAAGAAATGGGAAGAACATGGTTTTCATGTTCGACCATTCTTTTTGGATGATATATAGCCAGGGTCATCATTGTAAGACTATACTGATCCCTCTCTAGTCGCCTCCATAGTGAAGTGAAATCATGGTATCCATCCATGATTTGGTCTAGGTAAATTGAGTGTAAATTTATATTTTTTTGGTGGATGTCCTTTCATTAATTTAGTTACTTGGATTAACCCTTATAGAGGTCCACCCATTGGAAGTGTTTTTTGGGCCACTTCTTATAGATAATATTTTATTGAAATGCCACTTAAGGGAATCTCATGTTCTTGTATATTAAAATATATCATTCCATCCTCATAATAATGGAATATGTTTTCAATAATATATATTTGGTCATCATAAAATCGAGGTAGTGGATCATATACAAACATTCATTAATTATTATCTTTGTTAGAAACTCCTTAAGGATATTGTAATAAATTGGTCAATTGAGAACACAAATTTAGGGTGAATCTATGGTTCTGGGTACACACACATTCATTTTCAATAAGGATTATATTCCATTTGGTACCATCATATTATTTATCTTATTTATTTTCATATTTTTCAATTCAATTGTTTGAATTTTCCTCCATGATGTTCATCAATGTATAATTCATTAAATTCATCGTATTGATTGAAGAATGATATGAGTAATGTTTTCATCAATTATTGGATGTATTACTTCCTTTAAGAGGTCCCTTTTGATCATTTTATATAATAGTAACATGGATATTCCATCTAAATAGCATGGTCATACACCTACCTTATGGGGGAAATAATTTCCTATATAGGGAGAACTAGGTTACCATTCTTATTTTCACCTTCCCTAAATAGGAGAAGATAGATTTCCTTTTGAGGGTGTGGTTGAGATAAAAAACTACCATGAACTATTCGAAATGATTTCTTTTGTTTTCATATTATTAAGGGATGGTATGATGTCTTTTATGTTATAGGGGAGTTTTGTGGTAAACAAAACCCAATATCCACACTGTTGGTATAATTGTCGACCACTTGATCTCATGCATCATTTTTCTGGAATGATATGGATTGGATGATGATTCTTCATGTGAAATGATTTATTTTATATACACTAAAAGTTAATGATTATTGAAATCCCATAAACAAGAATCCTAGTTAGAGTTCTCATTTTTGTAGTTTCATAGTTTTTTATGGATTTATCCAATTGGTCCTGATGCTTTTGAGACATAATCAAGGATAATTATTATTTATTGTGTCATATTTCTTTATCAGGTGTCCTCTTTGATGACCAACATTGAATAATGATATTACATGATGTCATTTATGATCTTTTTTTATTAATGATGCATGGGGTGAAATGCAAAGCTCTATGTTTTTACCATCCCTAGATGTTAACTCCAAACGAGGTGTCAACAATAGTCGATGAAAATCAGGCAATTCATTGAGGTAGTTCAAATAAAGATCCTTCTGCCTCTTCTCTGAGTTTCATTATCACATCAAGGGGGAAAATATTAGTTCCATTTTATGTTGAATCTATTCCAATTTTGACATTGAATTCATACCCATTGTATAGAAATAATTTTTTCATTCAAGGGGTAGATCATTTTCCATTGATTCATATTGATGTTAAGTAAGAATTATTTTTAAAATGCCTCTAAAATGTTGAACTGAGAAGTGTATGAGGACCAAAGTATAATGTGAATATACTCCATTGACAATTATAATCACATTTGAAATATATAATTCAGTCCTTCTTACGAGAGACCCCTCTACAAGATTATACCAACATGGATTATTCTGGACAATATATTCACTAGTAGTGAAGCTTGTAGAGGTATCATTGGTATAATTATCATATAAGGGTGGCTCATCAAATGAATATTTCCTCAGGGCATATCATGGTTGATAAATGATATCTATTTTCATTAATAGGGGATTTAATATTTCTATGACCATCTTTCCATGTGCCATAGATTATGAGGGATTACTCTTATTTGACTTAGAAATTATAGGACCATCTTGTGGATCAAATATATTACAAAGGCGAGGACCTTTGTAGCTATTTTCATCATGGATAGTAATAAATTATAGCTCAATGTCTGAATTCATGGATAATTTCTACATTGTATACCTTGGGGAATACCGATACTGTGGTGGACATCATGTGGAGGGAATGTTTCTATTTGACCTTCTAGAAAGTTGGAGGGCCACCATGACACTGAACCGGGGATAAGTGATCTTGATTGATCAGTTTGTTCCCATGAAGGAAGTCTTTAGGGTAAATACTATGGGGAGGAAATTTTAGAATCTTATAACATTGTCACAAGGTGTGATTTGGAAACGACATCTATCATTTATATAATTTATTAAAATATTTATTTGATCAGGGTACACTGTGATAGATGTTTGATGGAATCTTGGACATTAGATTCAAACTAAGTAAGGTTATGAGTCATCACATCCTTTTCTTATTTCTATTGGTATAATTTTTTTAGGATATATCTTATAGGATACTAGGGAAACTTTCTATAGGTGAAGCCCTTCAAATTTTTATGTATGTTCATGTAGATCCCATTCTGTTACATATATCTTCAGGTTAGATTCTGGTATTCTAGAAAGGATATATGCCTACCCAGGTGTGGCCACTGATCTGGTCTATTTTTCCATAGATGGAATTGATATTTGTTCCAGATCTTATTATACATTTCTGACATAATATTGATAATGAACCTCCTAGATAAGAGGAGGGAAACACATGTCCTATGGATTTACCATACCATTAAATGAATTAAACACTCTACATGAAAAGGTGGGGTTGTTGGCCCAATGCATTATTATTATTTTGGATATGATTATATCTTATAATGATTATAATATATTTATATGTATTGATTTTTCTATTCAATTATTTCTATAATTTCTTGAGATACGTCATTGGATGGACCTTGAATATACTCTCATTCTAGTGTCGGGATAAGAACATAATTGTACAATAGATTTATAGTTGTCATATGTTGATTACGTTCTCAAATTTCCATCGTATTTACATGGAAGGATATTGATATAAATGAGTATGAATTATCATTTTCACCTAGATTAACATTATATATGACTGAAAAAATTCGTATTAGTGAGAAGGGATTTATATATGTAGGTTTTCTATTATATTCTCATAATGGGATTCATTTTATTTGGAAAGTATATGCATCATCCTATGGATTAACACACTATTTGTCTAATAAGATTTATATATTTGACCATGGATTTAGGATATCTCATAGTTTTCCATCGTATTATCATGAAGGGATTCATGTGTATTGTCTAGGATATTCGACTTCAAATAATATTCCATTATATTTTTCTGACAGGCTTTATAAGTGTGAGTAGTAATATAAATCTACCAATAGTGTGCTATCATATTATCATGGGGGGATTAATTTGAATGAGAAGTAATTTTATTCTTCTTATTAGTTGGTGTTATATTTTTATAATGGTATTCATGTAAATTTACAAGGAGATGCATTTTCATATAGTTTTAATGTGAATTTTTAATATGGGATTGATTTGTGGGAGTAAAAATATACATCTACCCCTAGGTTTCCACTATATTAACAAGTCGTTCATCTTCATATGGTAGAAAGAATATGTAATATTCCTATTTGTCCAATCAACTCCCTTTGTGGTAATCCCTAGGGACCAGGGTCCAATTCACTTCATGTGGGCCCAATTTGTGGTATCCCCTTCATAGAGAGGATAATGGGTTACCCAATATTAGTAGTGATGATTTTCAGTAGAGGCCCCTAGGTGAGACCCATGTATTTTTGTGATGAATCTTTTAGTAGAGACATCATATGCATCCCTCTTTTAAGGGATGAATTCATTATCATGTTTTTGGGACATTCTTTGGAAATAATTTTAGATTGATATTAGAGTACTTGGTTTCTAACCACTGACCGTCACTAGGAAGATGACTAGTGGGGCTTCCTGGACTAGATTCCATATCGAGCCCCCTATAGTGTTTTGAGAGTACCATTATAGTGGTAATATCTATCCAATGAATTAAAAAACCAATGTTTGTGACACTGGGTGGGAAATAGAATCCTTAGGTATCTTGAGTACCCTACCAATGTATTAGCTAATTTTAATGTCCAAAAATGATTATGAGATGCCATTAGATTGTAGAGATTTCTAGTGAAATGTTCATGTAATATATGAATCAAATAAAGACATAAAACCTCATCAATGTAGCATCTCATTACCCCATTTGTATTTTACATTATCATTTAGCCTTCAACTATTTTTGATGTTAATGGATCCTGACATAGGGTAACACCACCACCTTTGTTAAGGATTGACATCAAGTTCACCATTTTTTATGATGAAGGTTCATTACTCACTGGTTGATTGGAGGGGGTTAATTTTCAAACAACCATCCACATAATGTTTCCTACATTAAAATGGCCTCCATCAAGTTTTGTTTATGGAGCCAGAAACTCTTAATAGATGTCTTAACTGTGATGAATCATGGGCCTACATTCCAAAGGAATGAATTCATTAGGTATCATGAATAAGGAAATTTAAGAACTGACATTGGTTGAGAGGATGGTATGTCATGCTCGTTACACCCTTTTGGGGGAACAATTTCATATTATAGGACTGTCTTTAATATTTATGATATATTGGTGAATGATTTTTTAATTCCCGTGTATGTATATGTATATTACACTTAGGTTACTATCATCTATGAAAAATCATGGGTTCATAATCATGTGTACGTATCTGAGGTACACCATCAATTGGTATATAAGTATTTATCTAAGGACCACCATCAATGATACAATTTTATGGACTGATTATAGATTCTTTGGTCACTCATTATGATGATTCTATTTTTACACTATATAGTGCAGTGCTCTAGAGTTTACTATCATCCATGAAGATGAACGTTGTTTTGACGTCAGGATCAAACAAATATAATAGGCATCCTATGTATCCTCATGAAAATAATGAAAACCAAAGAAGTTCGGTGACACTTAATAGGCCCCATCACCTTTTAAGGTTGTGTCAAAAGGACCCATCAATACAATTTAGAATCATGGTGCACAGATTTCTAGGTGAATGATGCCATATCAAGTATAGTGTGTGACTTATGCTGAGTTTCCCTAAGGAACCTAAAATTAATGTATTCTCCTAGGCGGATATAAGCACCTAGAATGTGGACCAGATAACATTAGGGTGAATTTGGGTGTTGGTTTTGGAAAATAGACAGGATTCAATTGTATCTCAGTTAGGCTGGAATCAAATACAACATAGTTTGGTCGATTTGGTGTAACGCTTATGAGGATAACCATTTGGTGATTCGTCATTAGGAATATGGCCCATTGAAGGATAAAGCATGGTTTTGGAGCTTATACCATATATGTGTCCTACCCGAATATAGTTTTGGGATTACATCTTGGGAGAAGGAATATTGTGTATATGGTTAGGTCATACACATTTGAAGTGGACCTTTTGAAGGATTTGGATAGTTAGGATTTCATGGTCACTACTAACCTCAAAGACTATGTGAGTCATTCACGTTATGAGAAACAAGTATAATTAGTACATCTGATGATCACCTTATCCATTACTACTACTGGTGGATGTGTCCAAAGCCCAAAGGGAAAGGGAGAGGGCCTTGAGTGTTACCATATCCAGGATAGTCACATATAATTATCTATCCAGTTATTTCTTAGGCTGGTGAGGAGGATTAAGAGAACAACCTCTCCCAAAAATGATTATGGTCATAATCTTTTTGGGATTCCTTTATATTCCTATAGAAATAGAGAAGTGAGAAAAACCAACCCTCATAGAAGGGAATGGTTAGTGGTTCCCTTCAACCTCTAGATGGGAGGTTCATAGGATCACCCCAAGGTTGGAATGCTATATTCTCTGGGAATGTTGACACGATGAAATTCTGCGATTTGTTCTTTACTATAGAGGTTATACACATCACTCTACTTACCATGGGTATGTAGACTCAAATGGACATGTTGGTGTCCCCAATGTTCTGATCGTACATGTTTGATGGATTTTGAAGAGGCATTGAATTGATTCCATTAGAAATGTTAATGGAGGGGACAAATAAGGTTTGATAGTAAAAGGGAGGTGAGTGATTGATGTTGGTGAGTAAAATGCCTGAGGATTCCCCATTTTGTGTATCGTGTCCTTTTGTTACATATGGTTCCCTATATGTCACATGTTGTTATGATAAAGAGGGTACTATCTAGGTTAAATTTATCATTGAAGACATGGGTTCTTCCCATATAATGTGTTGTAATGTAGGGTTCGATTCACCGAGTTTTTTATTTTTTAATGATTGGACATGTTCCTCCCAAATATAAATTTTCTATATGGGGATGGGTTCCACCCAGGTATATTTTTCCTAACGGGGTTGGGGTTTCTCTTATATATAATTTTTTATGATGTGTCATGCGATGTATACAGGACATCCATTTGTTCCCCATTTAATGGTATATAAAAATTGGTTTTCGATTTCTAGATAGCAAGATGGTCTTTATTTCATACTTAATAATATGTGGAATATTTTTACCTACTAGGAATAGAAATATCCAAGATTCGGCTATAGTCCGAGATCTCCTCCTGCATTCTTCATTTTCTATTTGTCTTCTCTATGTTCCCCATAGGGTTCTTGAATAGAGGAAATCAGGTACCAGGTACCGGCATGAATAGTCATCCATGGTTAGATACATGGATTCTTTTTGAATATCCCAATGGGGACACACTATCCAATAAATTATTTTATTTACGAGGGATAATAATCATTAATTTATTCTACGATTGATCTATCATACATTGGGGTCATTCAAAATGTTGTGTATCATTGTCCGACCATGCAAAACATCTTTATTTAATTTCTTGTTAATTGTGGCACCACCTCATCCCATGAAAATTTTCATTCATGTGGGATGATCATTTTAGGTGGTGTTGATCACCACTCAATCCCGAAAATGAATTTGTTTCATTCGAAAGCATCCATGGTAATATCTCATCCCACAAACGATTCCATTCATATGGTGCTCCATGAAGTGGTAGAACACCGTGCTGAGTGGAATTTTGAGTATAAATCTTCACTTAATGGTTTCTATACATCCAACAACGCATTTCCCCCAATGAGGATTCTCACTAAATTCTTCTTTATATTTTTTCTTCTCCTCCAAATTAAAGGAATTATCTTCATATTAGGTGATGAAATTTAGGGACCCAAGAACATTGAAAACACATCCCCATTTTCAATCATGCATTTTAACAAAGATATATATATTATTTATTAATTGGTGAAAATAATGAATGTATCACACACTACTTAATCAGGGTTTTATAATTTATAAAATCGTCATTTTTTGACATGATATTTGTGAATCACTTATACATGATGATTAAATGAATTCGATGGGCAGGCATGCATGTATTTATCCTTGTAATTAATTTGGTATGGTTTTTCCTCATTAGGGGACATTCATGGTGAACTTGAGGTTATCCTATGAACAATATTTTTTAATGAATTAATATTTAGCCTTAACTTATGTTTGTGATGACATGTTTTATTTTTCCAATACATTCCCATTAATCCGTAATGTGAGCATATTTAGCCTTCAGTTATGTTTGTGATGACATTTTTTATTTTGAAAACATTTTTTTATAATTATTTTTTACCAATTCTTGGAATTGAAATATTTTATATTGATTCCATATTAGTGATATGTATGTTCAAATATTTTTAAATGAGAAATATATATTTTCCTAATACAAATAGTAATAAGGGTAAAATTTGACACCATGATAAAGGGTAGTTTAGGATAATCATGGTTAACTCAAAGTGTTAAGACCATAACTATCATATTAATTATTATTGGATTTTGGTAATTAGAAAATTATCAATCTATTCTACGAAATGTTACCATTAGTGTATATTCATCAATGAAAATGGTTTCTATAATATTTAATGAAATGAAAGATAAAAAATGTCACTCTCGTAGTTCAAAACATCGCATTTGTTTTGAAATTGGTAAATCAACTGGTTATTAACAAAAAATATTTTTAGTTATTTTAATAATCAATTTATGTTAATTTTATAAATTTATTTATATTTTATTTTATGAATGTATTTCCATAAAGGCTTATGCAACACAGATTAAATAATTATCTTATTAAAAAAATATATATGTTCATTTTAAAATATTAAAATCAATATCATTTTAGTGATGTTATTATTCAGATTAATTTTTTTTCAATATTTTTATTTATCTATTTTAGGTCAAATTAAATGGATTGTGTGAATATTGGAAATAATGATATTTTATGGAAGGAAACTTTTATTTAAAAAATAAAAACTTTTTAAATATAAAAATCGGGTAAGTGTGATAATATATATTTAATAACTACATACATATCCAATTTATAGGCCATTATAATCCATTAATATTTAAAATAATTAAATTGATTTTATATTATATGAAATTTCATGAGTTCCTCTCTCTTGAATTATAAATGTGAACTGAAACGTTCCCTTATGTGAACCACATTTTTCATTATAGATAGACTAACCTCTACCAATTTCCACTATCAAATATCCCACTTATAGTATAGGTGATATTTTATTTCTATAATACCAACCCTAGGGATCATTATAGGAGTTGTAAAGGAGTTATTTAAAAGAAGTGATAAACCCTTGATTGACCATTTTTTAATTATTCTTTTACCACCTTTAAATTTGATTCATTTATCATAAGATAATATGTTCAATATATTACATATTTTAGAATTTTATTATTATTATAATGAAACCACCTTTATTCCATCTATTTTTATCAAATGGGATGTGAAAATATCACTCATGTGTTTGTATGGTTTATTGTCTTCCTAGTGATATACAATTCATTTCTCACCCCCAACGTTTACGAATGGGCAGGATGAAGGGTTTCATTTTTATATATGATATTGTTTAAATAATTACACTAATGTAATGATAATATCATATCTAATTTCATTCCATCTAGACCATTGAAATATGATAATGTCGATCATTTGAACCTATAGACATTCACCTCGACAAAAGGATTGAATAATTTTTCATTTATTTCTCTTGGATGATAATAATGATAGATTTAATTAATATATATGATATATATGAAATAATAATTATTTTATGAAGGTGATTAATAATTTAACATTATTTTTTACCTTTTGTGGAAAAATGAAAATGATGTTCATGTCTATAAATGACCAACCGTCTCTATTAAAAGTGTAATTCCCTTTTATATCTCTATTTTTTATGAATTACTCCAAACATAGTTATAATTAATATAAATTATATTTATTCAATCATAAATATTATTTATCTTATGAAAAAATGATCAAATTACAAGGACCAAACTATCGAACCAGAACATACATGATATACGAAGAGGATATCACATAAACCACTGATTTTAAAATTGAAGTGTTAAAGTGGGTGATAAAATGTGTTAAGTAAATAACATATGGTACTATATTTTTTTTTATGTTTCATTAATATTTTTTTAAAAAAAATTATTTATTATACATGAGGTTTTAATTCGTAAAAAGGATGTCGAGAATAATCAAAGTGATTTATAGTCAAACTTTTATTTCTATAAGACTTATGCCAATTTCACTACTAATTTATTTCATGTGCAGTATAAACTACCACATTTATATTTTATGGAATTAATACTATTATTTGAATTATATTAAATGTTTTAATTTACATTAACCAATAATATTCCTTACAGTTCAAATGTTTCTAATGTGGTAATGGATTTCCATCTCACTTTTAATTTTTTGGAACACAACCTTTCTACAGACATTGTTTATTATTTTGTGTGTATACTAATCATGAGTTTCCTTTACACCAGATCTTATAATATTTTGGTTGTCTGAATTTCTATAAATTTGTTTGAATTTAATGTTAATTATTATTCAAATGTTATGAAAATGGAAATAGCATTATGTGAAAACCTCATTATTTATTGGGAATGTTTATGATTATGTTCTGACGATGAAATATTATGGTCAAACTCTCATGAATAAAATTAAATTTATTATGTTTTGTTTATTTAGTAAAAATAATTTTATTCATTTATTTTCATCACCTTATGTATTCCAAATAATGGAGAAATATTTTTACGTAAAATCTAATATATTTCACTCTTCTATTGAATTTTTTTATATCAATTTTTTTCTAAAACGTTTTAACGAATTACTTTAATATGCCCATATGATATTTTAAATTCATTATAAAACATTTTTTATTTTTTAGAAAAATGATTTAAATGAATAATTTTCTTTTATGAATGAGGTATATTTTTACCTTTAAAAAAATATTAAATGAATGTTTTGTTATAACTTTCATGGAATGATTGAAATTTCCCTCTATCATGACTTGTCAATGTATTTAATATTACATTAAATTTCATAAAAGATATTTTAAAAGAAAAATTCTTAATATTTTTTTAATATATTTATTATAATTTTTGTTAAAAAATATAGATATAATTTTCCCAAGGAAATATTATAGTGATATTTTAAAGAAATTTTAATATATGACCACATCCATTGATGTAAATTATGATTTACAAGGTATAATATATAAGGATATAATACTTATTATTTATCAAGATGCTTATTTATTATTCTTAAGAGATGTCTATGAAAATAATTCCCTTTTTCATGGAGTATAATATAATGAAATGATGAAATATTTACGTAATATTTTTTTATACGTTCTATGCTATGATAATATGTTTTTGAATCAAATTTAAATTACTTTTTTCTATTAGGATGAATTTTTATGATCTTTTATAAAACATACGTTTAGATTTCATTATAGTATGGTTGTTACATTATATCCAATGATGGTGGTTATTATATAACCATGGATGTTGGTGAGATTATAAACCAGGATGGTGGTGACATTATAACAAATAGTGGAGGTAAATATATAACAAAACAAGGGTGGCACCAATTACTTAATCCAATGAAATTGATAATTAAAAATATCAAATAAGATAAAAGGGAATAGAATTGTGAGTGAACCAAGTTCAATGTCATATATTTTCCACTATGATTGTTCTCCGAGGGAACCTTAACTCCACAGATGGCTTTGAGAGGGAACACATTCCAAAATGGTTTCCTTGGAAACAGTACATTTGTTTTAGAAAATGACTGTATTTTCTTATTTGTCACCACAAACTTATATCTCATTCCAAATATATGATCACATTGATTATGTTCTTTGATTCTATTATGATTTATGTCATTTGATCATCCATGTTTCTTTTGATGACATTAGATTGTGATCTATCAAATTTAAGATATGATTTTAAATTTAAATTTTCATGTTCTTATACATTTGTTTTTTATTTATGATCGAGTGATCATTGATATATCCCTTTTTTACCCTTATAATGCATCTTAGCTAAAACTAATGTTCTTTCTAGAGTTTATGAAGAAAGGTATTATGTATATTATTTATAAAAATTATTATTCTTTTGATGAACATATTAGGGGATTATGTACATATTTTATGAACTAGTTATCAAAATTTATATGTTTTTAAATCCACTACACCTACATGTATGTCATGTATTGTAATGAAATTTATTGAATATTCGGTTATTCTGATGTGATACCTACATATATGAAAATTATTGGAAGATATAAAAATTACATATATTACTTTTAAAAGGTTTCTGATAAGAGAAATGATCATTTCTTGGAAAAGAGAGTTTACTCAAAGTACATTTATAAGATTGGGAATGTGTTTCCTTTATAAAGGATGTAATGTAACATTTATAATTACTATAAATGAATAAAATTTATTTAATTAATTATAATGATAAATGCTATCAAATTTTATGATATTTGATGAAAATATTATAAGGTTGAAATGAAATAATCCAATAAATGTTGGAGTGGAATTATTTTCATTTAAAAACCCATCATTTGGTTTAAATCATTGGTTAGGCAATGTAAATCGTGATCATGGGAATTACATATTAATAAAAACACGTTATAATTTTATAAATAATATAAAAATTTACTCAAAAATGGAAGAGATGTTATTTTTTCCCATACCGTATCTCACAAAAACAAATTTAATTTATATATATATTTAAATAAATTTTTAGATAAAAATATAATTATTGGCATTCATTACACTATTCATTTCTTTTGACTATAAATTAATAAATACTGAGATTTAATATAAATCAAATCCTTTCAAATCCCTAATAATCTATATTCCACTTTAATTTTCTTGGAACATAGTAATTCAACCAAATTGTATTACTTTTATTTTCTAAAAAACAATATAATTTATTTTTCTATTAATTATATAAATATTTTTTCACATTATGAACATTTTTATGGTAATTATTAACCATGAAAAATTATATATAAATAAATATTATAAAATTAATTTAATTACGCAAAAAATAAACATTACTATTAATTGAAAATGTATTTTTTCCTATTTGAACGTATAATATTATTTACAGTCGGTAGATTAAATTTTTTTTATTTAATAGAAAATACTATAAGCTTCTCTTTTAATGAAAAATGGATCACATGAAAATTATTTCTAGTAGGGTTTGTAAAAAATACTAACTCTATATATTGAATAAGATAAAGAAAACTCTTATTGAAATATAAAGACTTTTCCCACTATTTTTCTGAATTTTAAACAATATACCCTCACCAAGGTGAAATTGTTTTATCATGGATGCTATTTAAATTTTCCAAATTTAAATGGGACTTGTTTATCAAATTTGATACTCAAAAATTAAATTCTTTGATTAAATTTTTATTGGTTCAATTTCAATAATATTCAAAAGTTAGGTATAAAATAGTTTATCAAAGCATGATGATTACCATTTAAAAAAAACACATCTTTTTAAATTAAAAGTTGATTTATAATTATCCAGTACCATGAAAAAAATTTAAACTATTGTTATACACATTTATTTTATATATACTATATAAATTATATTATAATATTTTATATATGGTGTTCAATTTATTTTATTATGAAAAAAACACATTGCACATATTTAAAATGTTATTTAGAAAACATATAATTTTCATTAAATTTTTTTAAATTTTAATTATAATTTATTGTTAACTAATAAAGTAATTTTTTAATTATATTAATAATAAATATATCATAATATAGTTATTCATATTAATACCCACTAATATAAATTGCTACATTATCATAACTTTTTTTAAATAATATTTAAAAAGTTTATCATTGCACATTTAAACAAGGTGTTACATTTAATTTAATATATTAATGATATTAAAATTGATTTTAAAATTATATCATAAAATCATGTTCTGTTATAGCTATTAAAATTAACATATTTATTTCATATAACCCATAAAAAAGTTTGGTAAAGGAAAGGTTGGTATATATCATAGAAAATAAATAAATATAAATAGATATTGGATTATGGGTTTGGCTACGATACAGATACATCTATAGGTATTCACCTTAAATATGTTGATTTTGAATTTACTAAATCATCAACTTAATTAAAAAATGTGTGGGTGGAAGACTGTAAAAATTCATGAAACAACTAGGGGATATACATTTCATTGCTCACATTCTTTAAATGAACCATAATGAATGATTTTCCAAGAATTCCCTTATTATCCTACCAAAATATTATATTAAACACAATTGAAAGAATCTATGGAGAACCCATCATATTCAATATTCTATCGAAATAATATTTTATTGATAAGTGTAATGCCTAGATTTACGCACTATTACATTTAATTTTGAGGATTTGATTTATCGATTTCTCAATATATATATATATATAAATAGGTTTTATTCAGTAAGAGGTTCTATATGAAATGTAATGAATGGGCTTTAAGAAATTTACTATAACGAAGTTGATATAATCGAGTGAAAGGTGGGGCCCAAAATTCTATAACCCCTTGATGGATTTAAGAAAAAAAATATGGTTTATGTTATATATATATATATCAATGAATCGAAAATATCGTGAAAAAAGATCATGAAAATACTTTTTGGATGTCTAAAATTGGACATTAAATTTGAATTTGATCAATTATTACTATTATCCATGTTTTTTAATATCATTGATATGAAAAGATTTTTATTTTAGATGAATATGGCTTTATTTGGTATCATCTGTGTATGGTATATCATTTATGGAATTTTTATGTTATCCACACATCATTATATAATACTCATTACTGGTCATCTAATCACACCCCTATTTATTTACTAATCTATATAACTAATAAGTGGAATATGTGAAAATTACTATTATATAATATAAGTGATAGTAATTATATTATAATATGTAGAAAATTTATCATATTTTATTAGATGTAATGATTTAATTTATCTAGTCTTCCAGGAATACAAAACTATTGGATCCTTTGGGAATTAAATTATTATATAATAATATTAAAATATTACAACATTCTCTAGATTTTTGGAGTCGAAGATGTGATAGTTTTTATTAGTGAATGTTTCTATGTAACCATTGATATAATATTTATAGGAATGTAGTTAGAATACAAAAATACAATTAAAACCCATCAATATTTATATGAAACACTCTATAAAAATTAATTGGAATTATATTTTTAAAGACAATATCATGATACAATTGTGTATATTCCATTTTTTAGTGATAGAGACTAATTGATGGAATCATAACCATGTCTACACACATAGACAATGTATGGAATTTTCTCCATAATATTTCAATGTTATTTGTATTTTCAAATGGGTAATAGAATTCATTTTCTACGAAGGAGAGTTTTTATGACCATGTTATTAACTACATACACCCATAGTAGCTCAACTTAATTAAACTATTGTAATATGATAATATGAGAAAAATTAATAGATAATGTATATATTATAGGTATATTGTATTTAGTATCAGTAAAATAATAAATTGATGTTTTTCAATTAGAATTATCAAGTCATCCACAATACCATGATGTGGAGTTCTCCATTGGCCTCATTCATACCCACGACCTATATATGAAAATTATTAAGTAATGTCACATGTTTATTTGAATAATTATAAATGGGATTTAAGTGGTAAATAATTTATATTCGATATTATTTCATCTTGGGTAGACTCAAATTTATTCATGAAATATATTAAAGGGTATTTGAGACTATGAATAAATTATATGTAGATTAGTGAAATAATAATAAAGAATAAATATTCATTTCTATAAATTCATTAATTATTTAATCAACATCCTGGATACTAATACATTTCAAAAATTTATATCCACTCTAGATATCATCATTTATGGGTGAATAAGGAATACTTACCAAGGAGGAAATTTTTAAAAATTTATAAAACTTTTGAGTTTACAAATATTGATTTTGGATTGAATTATTATCCTTATATATTAATTGGTATTATTAATAGATAATTAATGTGTTATCATGAAAATTTTATTTTGGTATACATTAAAGATACATTAAAATACACTATGATCTTTGATGATCCTGATAGTATGATGAAAATATTTACTCATATTTTCTTAAAAAGGAAATATATGGGAAAAATAATAAGTTTCAAAATTGTTTATATAAAGGTATTTTTAATAGAAATATTTTCTTTAAAGATGGAATTTTCGTTAACCATTAAAAGTATAGGTTAGTACAATTATTTCTAACTAAGCTAATCATAAAAAAGATCTAAATTATCATGGGCTTTTCTGGTTATTATCAGTATTTTGTTCATGATTTTTTTCTTCGTTAGTGAATTCGAAAAACATGTTAACATGTAAAACTGTTAAATTCACGTGATCATAAAAATGTAAGTATTTTTTAAGAGACACATTTATGAATGAATAATGAAAACTAATTATAATTACTATCAGGTAATGATGGATTTTCAAGTTATTGTTACACATCAATGAATTGGATTGCAATTGACCATATACAGAATTATATGTTGATTTCATTTGATAAAGGAAATTTAATATTGATGAACATATTTATCCAAATAAAATACACGGACATACATCCATAATAAAAAATTTGGAAATATGGACACCATAATTATATGGGAAAATATTCATTATATTTACTTACTATAATAGTTTTATGTATATCTTAAAACAAAAGGAGTTGAAAATGACGAAAAGAAGATGGCTTTAATTTCTAAAGGACTTGGATTATTGATAAACTACTACTCTGAAAAGTAAAAAAATGTGGAATAATAAATTTATATTATATATTATGGATTTAAAACTATGATAACGATTAAACAATATCTTATATAAACATACGTGGTATATATATATATATATATTGAATTTTAGATATTGTGAGCTATATTTCTTTTTCATGTAATACCATAAACATCATTATTTGATGATATAGAGATGTAACAAAATGATAATGAAAACATAAAATAGAATAAAATAATAGTGATTGATGGTATATTTATGGAAAAAATAAATATATATGGAGTATTTTTGGTTGGGAATAGTATTTGAGTGATATCTATACTCGAATTAAATGTAGAACTACTAGAAGAACCACACTGCTCAAGTTTCTTTATATTCCTTGGTAGTACAATGATGTAATTACATTCAAGAGAAAAATCCCTAGTGGGAATCCATGATATAAGAAATTATAATATTATGTTTCTAGATAATAAGTATTCATGAAAATAAAGACATAATGATTGAATATAATAGGATTCAAGAAAACCATGTTTATACATATATATGTGTTTGAAAATGGAACTACTGACCTTTCCCTAAGGGATTCATATTGGAGCTGGGGGGATGAATGGATTGACAGATGGAGAGTATTTGATTAGAAAAGATCCATGGGAGTTTCGGTTAAAATCTGAGGAAGAAATGACATACAAGAAGGTATCTATATGTGCTTCTATTGTGGTTAAGGAAAGGATATAAGAAAGATTGATTCATGTAGACATGAATAAGGAGAAAAGTGAGTGGATTGGAAAACAAAATGTAATCATATTTGAAGGATACAATAAAAATCTATTAGTTGAGGAGGTGTTCTTATGTTGGTGAGGTATGTTGGCTTCTCATTTTGAAGACCATATCAAGCATGATCCCGCCAATTAGGTAAAAACTCTTGCTTGGAAATTTTTTGAGGAAGTTATGTCAAATGGTTTCAAACTAGTCTTTAATAAGTTTTATTATGTGCTATAATTTCTAGTGGCTGGGTATTACTATGGTTTTTACATAATCTCTATAAATCTATATTTTTAAATAAAATAAATTTGGTGGTATTATCCCATTGATTGATGGTTTTTATGAAAGTATTATCCATACATTGGAAGTCATGATGAGAAAATGTTTCACTTACTTCTATGGTATGTGGGTATAATACCTACCAATTTTCTAATTTCTATAAAACAATGTACCCTATTAAAGAATCTAGACTATATAATGTAAAGCATTATATTGGATGAGATGTGACACACCAGCCATTTGGTAAAAAATAGGGTATATAATCTTCATTGGTCTAATATAAATTGATGATATGAAAATTAATGTAAAGGAAATTTATGTTCAAATTAATGTATCCCATAACAAAAAATACGGCTATTTTGATAATAAAATGTATAACTTGGAATTTTATTTTTTGGATGATGGATTTTTTTAGTTTTAACCATGGAATTATTTGGTAATATTTGGTTCAATGGGGTTGTTAATAAGTTTTTACATAATCCATTCTGATAAAATATAAATAAATAAATTTGAGGCCCAGTTACTATAAATTCCTCCAAATTGTTTTAATGTAAATTATTTATTTCATGTTTATTTATAGAAGAAATACATGAGATATAACCAACTATTGTCTACATATTAGGGAGTAATGTTGGTGCCTAACATGCCATATAATAAAGATCATCCATGGTTTCTTGATAGTTAAAAGCATTTATTTCATAATTATATATGTCATTTAATAAATGTTCTATGGTGAAATCATAAAATAGATGAGTAAAATTTATAGCCTGATGAATATATGAGGTTTACATAACCACATTATTTTAATAATTGATATATACCAAAATTCAAAGGAAATTTATTTTTTATAAAGGGAGTGGGAGAACATTATAATGAATACCTATCAGAAGCTGGTAAACACCATATCCTGAAAATAACACTATAGAGAATTAAAGTAAATTTCAAAATGAATTTATCTAAAAAATTAATTTTATAAATTTAATATAGTAAAATTCATTTTTTCATTCAACTTATTAGATAAAAATTATCTCAATATGATTTTTTTGAGTATTTTATGAATAATTTATTTAGAAAATTATTGATTCATATATAATATATTTTGTAATAATTTAACATTATATAAGTGTAACAAGTACATTTAAACAATACATAATAAAATGATAATTTAATGAATAAAAACATTAATTATAAAATATTGAATCCTATTATAATTTGTATGTATAATATTTTTAGTACCAATAAAAATCATTCTTTAATATGTGAACTTTTTTATGAAAGTTCTATAAATCAATAGTTTTCAAAGTGATATAAGGATATTGAGGTAATTAAAACGATCATATAAAATATAATTTTTTATATAATGATTTTTATCTTGTAATTAAAATAATTTTCCAAGAAAAAAATATCTAATATATAATTTTAATGATAAAGAACATAATTATTTTAGAAAACATTCATTGTAATATTGAGGGAGTATATCATGAAATTAATTTTTCACAAATCTATAAATTGTATATAAAAAATTATATTTAAATTTTTTATTAGAAACATAGAAATATTATATAGAGTTTATAAGATATTTTTCCCTAAAATTGTTTACAACAGTTAAAAATTAATTACTAAGGAACAAGAAAATTAATGAAAAACATAAAAAGATAGAAAAGCCATAAAACAGTTTAATTTGGTTATTTCAAAAAAAAAATTTGTGCGTGTATTCAACCAAAAAATTTATAATATTCACTTATTTGTTAGAATATACAGACCTTTATCCATGAATAATAACTTTATTTTATTGAAGATGTAATGGTTACTCTAAGAACAACCTTTCACATCACTTATAAAAGTGTAACACTTCCAGCACATCAATGATCTCATATAATTTTAATGTATCCTATTATATATCCACTATTCACCTCCTAAATTTTAATATCATAATGAAAATATTTTTTCACCATTATTTTACATAAGTAAATTTTTTCCATGGAGATGTCCAAGGAAAATTGAAGTCCTCCACATGAGTAATGTCAACTACATTGGTTTTAGTCTTATTTATCATCTTTAAAATTCATTATAAACTCATTAAAATAATGAATTTAGTTTAATTTATATGATCTAATATTTCATCTATATTACTGGTATTATCCGTGTTTATTGAAATACCTCTTATATTAAGAAAAACATTAATTTTGTTCATAAGTTTTGTAGACTGTTGCCTCTTTTCCATAACATGTTTCATTTAATTTCACTACCTTTGAATGATAGATATAATGATGGTATGATATGTAAATTATAATTCGTTAATATGGGTAATGTTTTTGTATGAAAATATTAGAGAATATATTATTTCTTTGATTAATAAAATATTTTTGTTAAAGATTTTTTTAAAAGCATGTTAAGGGGTAAATAATTTATTTAAATTATGTAATACATTCATATAAATAATTATTTAATCTATATCCATCAAAATATGATATATTACACTAATAAACACAAAATATGATCATTTTTATTCTCATACCATAATATTAGAATTCATGCACCTCATAATCATTCATTGAATCTATGTATGCTGATGAATGGGGTGGTGTAAACAACTACATGAAATGTACTATGAATATATATAATGAATAAATATGGAAAAATAATAAATTTTATAACAGAATATAAAAGTTTATTTAAAGTTTTTTGAACATAGATTCATTATATAAATATTTATTTCATTAATTATGAACACGACCTTCAATTTTAATTATACACCTTAATATTCTTGTAATTGATTTCCTCATCAATAATAAAGAATCAAGTGATCATTAATGGAATTTGAGATGTCATAAATTATTATTACTCACTATTAATATTAAATTTAATTACCAAGTAAAAATGGAATGTTTAGTGATAATTAACTGATACATCAATATTACGAAACATGTATAAATAATTTATACTACAAACACCTGATTTAAAATATACATAGAATCCAAATGGTTAAGAATATTTAAGAAGATAATGAATTAAAGGGGTATGATTATTAATTTTTTGATTTATGGGATTTGATATTTTATAAAATTTTTTGGTAAAATAATTTCTTTGAATTTGTTATATCCAATAAGGAATTTTCCTTCTCAATATAATCTCAGAGGGACATGTCTGAAAATGTGAACATAACATCCATTATCTAGTGTATATATTATCTATTTCTAATTTTGTTTCATGAAATAGTATTATTAATGGAATTAGAATTTCAATTTTAATCCATAAAATTTAATGGGGTTTAATTATATTTCTATTAAATCGATATATGGATTTATTATATCTAAATTTTCACTTTTAAGACAATTTTTATATTAAAAAACTATTTAATTTTGTGTGGTCAAAAAATGTATATAGAAGAATATTACCACAGTAATAGTGGATGTTACATACAATCATATTTTAACCCTTCGCCAATATTATTTTTATTTACTTATTATAAAAATATATATTAATGATACTAATTTCAATCATGTAAAACCCTTCCTTGTTTTGGAAATGTAATAGTGGGTGTAATTTACTATAAAATACAACTCATTTTTAATAATTTAAAATGGATGTGGTTGTGGTATAAATTCATATAGAGGTAACCTGAAGTTTTTGTATTGTAAATTCCCTAAAACATTAAATTAATGCACAATTAGTGTACCAAAGACTAATCACCTAGAAATAAAATTCCATGGGAAGTGACTTATAATATTCACATTCTCTTTATAAACAATGATGAAGTATTCTTCCTACAATCTCCATGGTATCCTTCCAAAAAAATAATGATCACAATTATTATTATACATGGATAAAAATTCACATTTAATGTACACCTACACTATTTTATGTTTTATGAGGATAATTCCAATATATAAATCATATTCTATTGGTATTGTAATTATTTTATTTCTGTATTTACCAAAATAAATACAACCCCGTTGTCTTTTATGAGAGTATCCTTGAAAAATATGAAATGTATAATTCACTCCTATAGGTATTCAATGGAAATTATCTGGTATCCAGAGGGGGTAAATCATTTAAATTTCCTCATTTCATTAATAGGTCTCATGAGGTAATACTTTTCCTTATTTTTTATATGGAAAATCGCCAGAGAGAATATTTTCTTAGAATAGGGAAATGAATTTTTTTGACGTTTAGTATTGTGAATTGAATCATTATTATAATATTTAATATAGATATCCATATTTTCATTTTTTGTAATGATATATTATTCCCACGTTTTTACTTTTTTTGGGCCTTATACAGATTAATTAATTTATTCAGTATCACTTATTCCATGTTTATGATGTTAAATATTACATGATATAGTACTGTGTACTAATTATCCATTAAAAAAATTATATTATTTCATAACCTTAGGTATCATAGAGTATAACTATTTGTATCTTTCAATGAAACAACATATGTACTGATAATTTTCTTTCAATATGTTCGGGATATATATTATGTTCTGAAATCTAATATATGTATATATATTTTTCCAAAACTACTAAACAATTACATAATTTTTAATGTCATGTATTTTATAAAAATTAATATTTTTTAATGTAATGTATAGGTTTTTTATATCTTTAATATTAAAATGTTGTGTCCTTGGGACTTCTGGGTTAAAAACAACTTTGTAACTAGATCTCTAAATTGGTGTTTTTCAGTGATTAATGATGGAAGAACGACCTCTACATGGAAACAACCATGGACATGGTCATGTTGGGTATAAAAAATAATTATTTAAATGGTTGGAATAAAATTTGAAATATCTTGGAGTTTAGATCATGATTTATCTAGAATCAGTGTACGAGTTTAAGATTTACATTGTGGTATGGTTGAGCCCAAGGAGCATTCATAATAAATTGGAAGTCATACCTTCATTTTTATTAATTTATGTATCTAATCTCAAATCCCGATAGACCATATACCCCCATATAACCTTTTAAACACTACTTTAGAGGTCTATATCATCATTTATGGTTTTATCATTTATTTTCGATCATTATATGACATCACCATTAAAATCACTTATTATTCATTATTTTTCCATTTCTAGGAGGATCACTGTAACAAAAACCCTTGTTTTCAGGTTTTTTTTGGATTTGGGATTAAAATGTATTGTTATGGAATATTT
The DNA here is from genome assembly GCA_963277665.1 of Viscum album. Lineage (NCBI taxonomy): Eukaryota > Viridiplantae > Streptophyta > Magnoliopsida > Santalales > Viscaceae > Viscum > Viscum album. The sequence goes on along the minus strand of OY728153.1, from coordinate 1,153,765,260 downwards.
TTGGTGTGTTATTATTCAATGTAAGAGGGAAGAAACATCTTTTTTTATTACATTGATAGGGGTTGTTCTTCTTGATGATTCAGTCCATGGATGGGATCAATTGTCTTCGCCTTATTTAGTTATACATGTTGAAATATGATTAAAATGTATTACTTTGGATAAAGAGAATATATCATCTTAATAATGATAATTAAAAAACATAAATGATATTTTTGGGGATATGTTAAATCATATGAGTTTTACAAATTATTATGATGTTTCCTTATATGATTTTCATGTTTTTTATTTTTATCCTACTGAATAATGTGTACATTGATGGGTTATTGTGATTATTGTATCTTATTAAACTCATTTTGATGGTTTTTTACTAACCAAACAAGAAAATATAAGAAAATATATCTTACTAATAAATTAGTTTCCAATAGATTATTGATTTTTTTGGAACACACTTGAAAATAATGAGTTCGGATGAAATTCATTTATTAAAAATTAATATTGTTTTATGTTTTATTATGTGTGTTTGTTGATATGTGTTGTGTATGTGTTGTGTGGTTGTTATGATGTTAATGTGTTGTTATGTGAGGTTATTTGGCATGTGATGGATAAACCAGTGCATATGAAATTTGGATGTGTGAGTGAAAATTTAGTGGGAAATCAATTTGAAGTATCCATTATCAGTATTATTCTTATTATGTTACCATATTGGGAATTTTTGTTTTGTGAGTTTATATTCGATATTATTGAATTGGTTTTTGACTTATTAATGTGATATTTTTTGGATATTTTCTCATATCTATCTTCAAAAAATCATTCCACATGATCATAATATATCAAGGGAATAATAATAATGAGAATAAATTTAATTATAACTGTACATATAAAAAAAATCTTGTTTCTAGGAGGAAATAATATAGTAATATTGACATTACTATCATTGACATTATAGTTATTTCCATGTCAAATTTTAGGAATTATTTTGGTATTTATTTAGATACATTGTTTTTTATATATCTTGTTTTATTGATATGTTGTTTTTTGAGGTTTTCATTATCTATAAAAGTAAATTTAAAATAAATTTAGGTAATATCCATAAAAAAGATAGATTTTTAGACCCCAAGTGATAGTCCTCAAATAGAGTTAAACAAATGGAATGACACTTTGTTTTTTACCTCTCTCACATTATTGAGGGTCTTGGAGTTGTATCAATGGAAGGAGGGGTTGCGAGTAAATTTAAAATACCTCCATGATCTATATAAATAAATTGACCAAATATAAATTACTCAACAAAAAATGAGAAGATTGTAAGTTTCCTAAATTAATATTAGACATTATTGAGGACACAAGTTAAGAGGAAAAATATATAGGAACAAGTATCATTTTATAATGATGATTCGATAATGGAGAATACAATATCACTACACCCGGGTAAATTCTATTTACTGAACACTATTTTAATCCATCATCATTCAGATAGTTATTCCATCACATTAAACATATGTAAAGTGTCTATTCCTGAAACTTCACATTACTGGTGACTTATAGAGAAAAAAAATTCATTTTTGATATGAGTGATACTATTTTATATAGGAAATAATGAAATCCATTATCTAAATACAACACCAAAATATCACAACTTGAAACACACTATAATATAATTTTTTAAATTCCATCATTGATACTGATAATATGAAAACCATGTTCGAGACACTGGTAGAACATCTATTAACCATCCCATACGTCAGGTGTTCTCTAGTAGTTGTGAAGTACCAAATGATTAAAATATATTATATTCCCTCAAATATATTATATATATTTTATGATTGAACGTAATAAAATATTAGGTTCTATATTTCCTTAAACATACATAACAAAAAACCATATATATTTAATTAAGAAGACATCATTACACACACATTATAATCAATTAATGCAATAAAAGATCACTACGGGGAATCAGATAGTAATAGGCTAACAAAAGACATATAAATCAAATATAAAAAAATATATTACAATTTATAATAATTATAAAATTTAAAATATCAATTAATTTTGTGGTGGAACTAGAAATAAATTTTAAAATGAAAATCCTAAAAAACCTGTAACCCCTTTTGGAGAAGCAATACTTCATATACATAAATAAGTTCAAACCATCAGTCCAAATACAATATGGTATCCATCACTAAATAAAAACATTATCATTATCCATGTTCATCAAAATCTATGTTGGGTATGCGGGAAAGGTTTAGTCCAATGACCAAGTTGTATTCCTTTACTCACGATGACATATTGAGTATTGGTTGTCATGTAAATATTCCTAAAATAATTGGGTGAAATTATAAGTTTGTGTTTCATGAAACACACACACTCTAAAATATATCCCATTCATTATCACATGACCCTTACATGTTCTTGTATTGTTATCACAAAAATCCACCCTAATGATTCAACTAATACTACCTGACACATTTTATAACCCACCTACATATGACCATTGACTCATATAACCTCATGAATAATTGAGGTATAATTAATTCCCTGTTGAAAAAATATGTAAATCCTAGGAGGTCTTAAAATACCAACAATAACCACACATGAGACTGAAAACAGACCCCTTTATCACCACATTTCCTTAAAATAACCAAAATCTAGTTATATATTTGTAAATAATGATAGAACAAAGAATCACAACAATAGGATATTAAAGAGACCCTAACCATGATTTTGAAATGTTAAAAAATATAATAAATAATAGGGGAAATATTTTACGTTTTGAAGCATATAATTTAATCTAAATATAAACTCACTGATATAAAACATAAAAAACTATGAAAATTTGACAAAATAAAATGAATAATAATCCTGATTTTAGTTCACTACTGTATCTCATCCTACGCATCCTCTCTGGTGATATCATATAGACAAACCATTTAGATCATTGACCTTGATTCAACACATTGAAAAAATTTACTAGTTCTTTATACCATTACATGATACTACATGTCACCTGATAAACCATTAATACTCAAATAATATATCAAACCACCATTGTAATGAATAGTTGTTTTCCAGGGACATTGTGAAATATTTTTTGTGTCCATAGAAGATTTCCTATTATATTTATTACATGTATTATTCCAAAACCTCCCAATGTAAAGCCACTTTACCACCTTGTGCCTTTCCATCCATCCCTATATGTATACATTTCCATGATGATGAGAAAACCGATATAATGTCATAACACAATTAGAAAATCATAACAATATACATGACCTCAATAAATGATGTACACATTCTATTCATTTTTACAACAAATCATTATGATCACCCTAGATATAACATCTCATGGGTATCAATAAAATATAAAAAGGTTTATAAATGAGTGTATTTACTCTCAATTTATGTACTCAATTAGTATAACATTATTTAAAAAACATTATTAGGGAGGTAAACTGACCATCCTCCACTCGATAGAAAAAAATGTAACTTGCCTATCTTATCGAATAGGTAAATCCGACCCAAGGATTTAAATCTCACTTGGACTATTGTTATTGAATCTAGTCTATGAAATCAATAAAATGTAACATGGATTCACTCCCACGTCAACCATGGATATAAATCATTAAACCCTCAGACAGGAAACTATGAATTCCATATAACCCCTAAATAATATTATGATGATTCCAAATTCTGAAGTAGAACATATCATTCATCAATTGTTCAGTAATAATTAAATAAACCCATAAAAAGGATATAATAATAATATAATAGACGTACACTTGATGCAAATTCAAGAAGATACTCAAAAACAACTAACAAATTCTATACAAAAGGGAAGGATTTTCCTATGGTTTCTAGACTAAAATTCTAAATCATGATAAAATAGACAATATATGTTGATACTATAACCAAGAATCATACACAAGAATTAATTCATTTGAAAAAAGTGTATTAAAATTATATTTTTAATATTATAAAGTAAAGTTCAAATAAATTTATTTTATTTTTCATTAAATAATTTTCTAAACCTTAATTATAATTCATTTGATAAAAAACAAAAATCTGTATGTTCTAATGTTATTCCTCAATCCAAAGGCTAGGAAAAACTATGTAATGAACACTATAATTTTATTAAAAAACCTTATCAAATATTTTTAGATAATTCAACATTTTTATTTATATTCCATATAAACCAACCTTATTATGTCATTTAGAGAACTAAATCATTATTACTTTATGAAATATTTTATACACCACAAAAAACCTTAATAAGCCCCACCAATACTAGTCCAACCAAGGGGACACCAGCAAACTTTTTATCAGGATATAAGGCCCTTGTTGAACACTTGGATAATGTCATAAAATACAATTTTATAGGGTTAGATAACACAAGTTCATTAAATATTCCACCAATTATCATGAAAAGATAATATATTATAAATAATCAGGTAACCCAATATTGTTATGGTCATCTATACTTAAATGATGATCCATAATAAATCCCATGAAAAAACTAATCTTCAAAGAGCCCTGAGTACCTATCTCACCCATTAACTCTCATAAAATATCTAATGATCCATTTAGTAATAAAAACCTATATTTTCATAAATGATTACCAATTTAACTTGTGGATATAAAATTGTAAAATGATATGTGATCGGGGGTGTTATATACTATAAGAACCCGATTATTTTAGGAGGTTTAGAATCTATAACAAATATATATTTCTTGGATAAATGATTATTTATGACCTAATGTTAATTTAAATTGAGTTAGTGGATATATCAAGGGGGATGGTTTATCCTCAAAAATCCCAAATCTCATTTTTTTTGAAAAATTAATGCTAGAACACATTGTTAGTAGATACTGTGTGGGGTTGGACAGATTGTTACAGAAAACCATGTGAGGATGGATAGTGAAGAGTTATTGGACACCCGTTTTGAGGATAATTTGTAGATGATGGTGCAAGACCATAAAGGGAACCTTTAATTTTCAATAGAGATATATCACATGGTTTTCACATTGTTTGGAAAAACATGTGAACTAATACTATGAGGATCCCCTCTATATTGAAATGGGTGAACAATGTGTATAAGGTTTGGCCAATCGTGTGGCCAAACCATGTATCCCATGATATGTTGGGGAAATTTAAATTTTAACTCACTTAATATTAAATCCAAATTCCCTTTTATCTTTCCCCACATTTATTAGAAATCTCCATCTAGAGATCTTGTTTGAGTCATAATCTCAGAATTTCCACATTTTCTATATTTGATCTCACATTTGACCACCATCAGTATCATTTTATCAATTCATGTTAGTATTATATTTCTTTTGTGATGTTCATCATTATTCTTGGAATTGGTGGAAAAATTTAGGTACAATAATATTTTCCTTATATTTGACGTTTTCACATGTTTATCACTTTTGTCCCAACCTAAGTTGAATATGGAGTATAAAATGGAACATAAATATACTACATGCATATGGTGTGTGGTATATAGATTTTCTATTATTGTTGGGGTGTTTATATATAGGAATATGTTCAATGAACCCAATTTTCTGTGTGAATCCCTTGAAATTGAAATTGTTCATTTATGAAAATGGGTAGGTATTACCAATGTATTTAACAAAACAAATGTATTAAGGATTAATCATTATGAACCATGAATTGGAAACATCTATAGGGTGTGTTTTTTAATAAAATCGACCCCATGGGTGTCATATAAATTTGATCAATTTTATGGGTTTCATTATCCCTTTCTATGAAATTTAAAATGATGAATTTATTTATAAATTACTATATTAATTTGAATTAATAATTTAATGTAATGGAAGAAATTCTACCAAGTCTATGTCCTTGTAACTGACTTCTTATGGATACATTCAATATTAAAATGAAATTATGACGTGAGATAATTAAGAGACATATCCTTCTAAACATATCCTTTCACTTGAGTCACATCATGATGTGAGTATTAATTGAATGATCTTTGTGACATCCTTTGTATTTGATAAATGATATTGATTTAATGGTTATTATATTATTTTGGTGAATCATGGGTTCGTATATGAATGTCAAAGACTAACTAACATGGTTTCTACCATACTTATTCTCACTTGATACTTTGACTCCCTATTGGAATACCAAGGTGAGACACATGGGTGTCACCATTATATGCCCAAGTGACACATGGGATCATGAATATATAGCCATGGATGGACTTATAGGACCCATTAAATATATACCATGAGTTGGACTTTAGATCACTTAGTGGAACACCATAGACAGACTCAGGAGGAAATGATTTTATTTGACATCAGTAGAAATACCATTACTCGGGTTGGAAATTCAAAGGATGGGATTGTGAGGTGATTGGTTCATATTATTCCACCCCAAGAGTGACACATTGATTCCAATGATGAATTACACGGATGATCATATGAAGTTATCAGTTCATGTTATTCTTGGTGAATCACATGGATTCAATATACGTAATTCCAGGGACAAGATCATGTTCTCGATTTATTAATTAATTAAATGATTTATATGGGAATTTACAAAGGAAAAGAACAATAATAGATTTAGTAATATTATTCATACATTATATTATAGAATTATTAGGAATCATTTGATCATAAATCATTTTGGGGGATGTTGGGATATGTTCCATTTCCCAATATATATATATAAATTGATAAAATACGATCTATTTTTTCATATATTTTCTATATATGGAATAAGTCAGTAGTAGAAGTTGAGTGTACATGGGAACCAAACCCTTTATGGGAAATTTATTTTTAGTACATCCTTTTCATATTCTATTACATCTAGAACACTTTTTTAATTATATATTAAATAATGTGATGGAATTAGAAACTGTTAGTGGTGGTCTATGGGTATTTTATATCACACCCTACATTAGATACCTTTGGTACCCTAGAAGATAATATGAATTCATCTATGAATAAAGGTAATATCAATACCAAATATTTTATAGTATTACATAAGAGTATAGGACCACATGATCGAGATGAATCTTGTGAAACAAATTAAGATAATTTTTTGAATATTTTAAATTTTTTACAAATATTGTATTGAACACCGTCCTTGTATACTTTTCATGGATGCTATGTAGATAAATGACATGATCATCATTTTATTTGAGATTACTTTTAAAATTGTTATATAAAACTATAATTTGATATTTATCTATCTTTATAATGAAATTCTTCTTCTAGTATTTGTTGTATGATTTGTATCACTATGTTACACTATGAAATAAGGGAACAGTAACCCCAAAGAAACACAATTGGACCTCACTACTATTTGGTACCCAATATGTTTAGGGAGATGTAATTGAGGCCATGTGGAAAACCGATCTCAAGTTACCGTTTAGTGGAATCCAGGCCTTGGACATTAAAAAGTTGTATCATAGTATTTTTTCCAGTTTGATTTACTCTATTAAAAAAATAAGAAGGGCTAAGAAGGATTCCTAAATTAATTATGTTTCGTTAATTTGAAACGCTAACCCATGTACCATAAAACACCAAATTTACTAATATGAGAATTGTTGTATTTGGATTTTTTCTATTATATTTGATTTGATTTATTCATTGGGTGATCCACTTGAACCATTATGTTATCAATGATATGATTGTGGGTTCTATTTTGTTCCATACCAATGAGAATAGGGTATTAATTCTCATTCATCATTTTAGCAACATATATGAATAACATACCATTCATTATTCAAACTGATATAGGATGAAATTTTAATTTTAATGATAATTTTTTAGGTTTCATGGTCAAAACACATGCTATTTTGATTGATATGAAATATATAGAATTGATAAATATTGTTAGAACCTAGATTACATTAAAAAATATAAGAATTGTTTCATGGATTATGATACAAAAAAACTATATAAAACCAATTATAGATATTTGAGTGATCGACCAAGAGTGGCATGGAAAGGAACATTTTTTGGTGTGTATTTTGTGGATTCTATTTTTCTGTTCAAGAGTTTTATGGGAACTTATGAATAAATTTTTTATGAACCATAAGGTTTGGCCATTTCAATAAAACTGAGATATAATACGTCACCAAGAGTTTTTAATCCTTTCCTGACCTTAATATTTGGTAGTAGACACTATATGTTGCTTCTTATGATATATATGTTGCATAAAAATGTCTCAAAAAGTAGTATGGGTGGAGTGATTTTTATATATGATTCATTGTATCAAACTTGTTTCAATAATGGGGATTTTATATTAGAACATTTGTAACATTAATTTTTCAGGCGTGACTTTCTAATTTTAGAGCCATTACACCATGAAGTCGTCCTGTCATACATTAGATTGGTAGATATGAACATGATATATTGGATGCGGGAAATGGGATACTAGTGGATCCTCATATAGTTCCAACTGCAACAACAATAGTTTTATCAGAAATTGGTGTTGAGGAATAGTTCTACGATGGGTTTTTCCTTTTGATACATTCTTTTTAGTGAACACTATAGCATGCATCGTCAATGGCTAAGATGAAACATGCATTCCAATATCAGGATCTAGAATAATTATAAGGGGATGATAGAACACTAGCTATGAATTCCGAGCGTGTTTCAATTCTATATATCTTTTAACATCTCTATACAGCTTTTAAAATGGAGGGGGTGGGATGGGTAAATCACACAATATATATGTTTCTATATTTCACTAAGATATGGTGGGATGTCATTAGATAGATGGATAGTCATTGGAAGGATGGTTGATGGATTCTATATCTCCTTATATGAATATTTATATCATTATACTATGACGTCCCATATAACATTATAATTCATGCCCATGGAGTCAAGCGTATTATTAGTTATAAAATATTCTGCCCATTTTACAGAACTGAAGCTCTTTGCCCCTATTTTGATGGGTGATAATTTATCTACATCAAAGAGTTTCTTGGATGGTCTTATGTATTAAATCCATTTTTAGGTTAATGTATTCTAACTAACTACCATTATTGGAATAGAGAATCTGGCACATATTACAAAGCTCATCTTGAGAGAGGATCGGGGGTTCAATTTAGGGGGTTCAACACGACGACCTGATACTGCATTTTCTAGTAGTTGGATTCATTGTATAGAGCTTATAAATAGTGTCATTAGTACTGAGAGCACATGCATGGGTAGAAAGGTGATATTCCACTAGTTTAGTTGATTAGAAAAAACGAGACCACAATACACAAGACACCCGGTTGAGTGATGATCATGTAGGAATATAGTCCTTCTACAATGACTTTTTCATTAAAAAATCCTTTGTCATATAATTAGAGATGGTCTTCATTGACACAATAAATAAAATCATGTTCAATATATTCTATTCAAGTGGGGATTTGGAGCACAATTTACTGATCATGCTAAAGTAGTGTTTTTGGATGCGGTAGTCAGACACAAAATTTGCATCGACAACAGAGAGAATCATCTCAGGATTGTCAGTCTATATTATAGGACTGCAGATCAGGATATATATAAATTTTTAAATTTACCCATGATCAGTGGAATCAAATATGTTATACATTGAGATTTACTATTATAGTATCTTCATTTTTAGAATATTCTCTTTTCAATAAATAAACTTCAGTTAGATTATATATGTGCCTGTTTTGGAGAGATTCGGGCACATATTTTAGAGTGTTGATGGCCTTATAATACTTGATACTAAATTGAAGATTTTGATGTATTATATATATATATATCAGTTTAGGGAGTTCCCCCTTGATATTGAAGGGTTTATGTTCGAATGGGACTTCTTTTTTCTTTATATGAAATGTTTTGACATCCATCTTATGATATAATGGTAGGTTGCCTTTTAGAATATTGTTTATTTCTATAATTGTAGAAAGACCATTAAAACTCCATAGGAAATATATTTTATTCACAAGGGTGAATGTGATTCCCATCTGAGCTGAAACAGACCTGTGAATCATGGGAGGGGTGAGATGATATCGTAGATTTCATGTTTATGTAACAGTGATCAGGGAATACATTAATAAGATTTCCCTCAAGTGGTTGAGCATTTTAGGGATGTATTTCTTGATAAATTTTCTTGATCACATCCAGTGAGGTATGTAGATTTCTATGTTGAGCAATTTCTAAGAACTGCATTAGTATACATTCATCCATATATGTTGGAAACTATTGAGATACAAGAGCTTAAGAGGTAGCTATATGATTTAACAAATAAGGGGTTCATATGAACTAATATATCTTCATGGGATTCTATGGTATTTTATGTAAAATATGAAGATGGTACCTTTTTCTTAGTTTGAATTACTATAAATTTAACCAACTAATAGTTAAAAACCAATATCCTTTATTGTGGGTGGATGGTATCTTTGACAAGCTTTGGGGTGTAAGGGTGTTCTCCAAAATTTATTTGAGATCGGTTTATCATCATGTTCATTTGAGACCATCACATATACCTCAAACAAACTTTTGTAGCATTTATGGTCTTCAAATGTGTTTAGTTATAATGGTAGGTCTCACAAATAATCTAGTATTTATCATGGAACTAATTAACCAAGTTTCCAATACTTATCTAAATTCATTTTTCATGTTATTTATGGATAATATCATAATGTATTCCCACAAGAAACATGACCATGTAAGAGGTAATGAGATCATATTGGATACACTAAGAGAGAACTAGTTATATTCGAGGCTCAAAAAGTTACACTTATTGACGGATCAGATTCAGTCACTGGGTCACATTATATTAGAGACATTAGTTTCAGTTATACCAGATAAGGTGAGAGTTGTAGTTTTTAGGGAGTATCCCAGGAACGACATTGAGGAACATTGTTTATTGAGGTTTTATAGATATTATAGATGATTCATTCCAGAATTTTCACACCTAGAAGCACTACACATGGTCTTTACTAAGAAGTGTGTGAAATTTAGATGGTATTTTTTTGGGAAAATTTTCCTTTTCAGAGATGAAAAAGATATTGAAATTAGCATCAATATTAGTTTTTCTAGAACCACGAAGGATTTACATTGTTTATGTTGATGCATTATGTATTAGGCTTCTAGCTATTCCGATGTAGGAGGATATCAATAAATATAAGTTCTCATCAATTGAGGCCACAAGAGAGGAAAAACAAGGAACATGATCTCTAATTAGATGTGGTTATACATTTTATACAATGTTAGAAACACAAATTATTAAGAAATAATTTTCTGGTGTCCCTAGATGACAATATAATCAAGTATATTTTTACACGGAAAGTTAATAATTTGATTTTGTGAATGTGATTTGATTAACTACAAAATTTTTTTTCAATCATTCCTATATTCTCAGTAAAAGAAAATTATGTTTCTTATGAATTGACTAGGAGGATCCATCTGAGGTTGTTATGGAGATCAGAATTATGTGAAATCTGTGGCATTTCATAACTGATATGAACATGGATTTTCAATATTACTTGACATTGAATATTCTTTCTTAGTTTGTTGTGACCATATACCATTTTAGATATACTAAGTATAAGACAACATTCAGATTCAGAGGGATTAATCCTACAAGAGAGAGTGTCATGTGATGACCCTTCCCATACTCAGACCATTGTCGATGATGACATTATTTGTGTTCATGGTTGTATTTGGGTTTTAGTAGACATGGATGATGAAATGTTGCGATACTTTCATGCTTCATCAAGGAAAGTTAATCCTGGTATGACAATAATTTATTGGGATTTCCATTTCAAATACTTATTTCTGGGTATGAAAAGAGATGTATCGTTTTTTCCATGAGGTATTTTACATGTATGCCAGTGAATGTGGACCACCAATGACCAGCCATAATTTTATAGTAGTTTTCTATTCCTGAGTAGCAATAGGATGATGTTGTGATGGATTTCATGACTAGGTTACTAAGGTCACAGATAGAGAATTATTATTTTTTGTTCTTTTCATGACAATATCACAAGGGTTTCTCATTTTTTATCTATCAAAGAGACATTTTTGATTAGATGACCTTGGTAGGTTATATATCATTGAGATAGTTGGACTTCATGTGACCCCTCATAGTATCATTTTATATATGGGATTTGGGATTAAATTACAATTCTAGAAAGGGGTATAGAGTTTTTTGGGTACATAGCTGATTCTAGGAATAAAATATAATCGTCAAATCAATGGTCACTCACAAAAATAGATATGTGTTCTTAAAGACATTATATAGGAATCATCTTGGATTTTGGTGGCTCTGAAGATAGAAACAAACTTTTTGTTCATTTTTCATGAAATAATATATTGTATGATAATATATTGATGGTCCCTTATGTGTTTTTTGGGGCAGGCCATTCCAACCACCCCTCTACTAGTTCGTGGCAAGACATGAACATATTCATGGATTTCCTCTGATACAAGATACTATATATAAGGTTTAGTGGATTTTTATGAGGATGACTACAACACCATATTTATAGAAATTTTATTCCAGTTTCTTTCGATGACCACAAGAGTTCATGTTCAGGTATCATGTATTTTTACATGTATCATCGAGGCTAGGACACATGAGAATCAGAATAAAGGTTAAGCTTTCTCAGATATATGTCCTGTAATTCCATATTTTAGAGAGATTCATACTGGTAGACTATCAATTGTTGTTAGCTCATAGATATTTATCCATACATGATGACTTCTATGTATCTCAACTATGCTCTAATCATTCAGACCAGTCACACGATTTTCATCCCAATGAGGTTGATTTTCATGTAGACACATTATGTGAGAGGAATCCTGTTCATATTGTGGATCATAAAAAATATTGTTTTCTAGGGGTTTTCGGCACCTCATGTGTGGGTTAAATGGAAGTATGGATGTGATCAAGAATAGACCTAGGATTAAGAGTACAATGTATGAGCATAGTGACTGGTGTTGGTCAAGGACCATGCGTCATCACCATTAGAGGGGAAATTTGCGTATGAATGTCATTATGGGGGGATGATTATATGAATGAAGTTATTTCTTTTGATACAAAATCTTCAACATTCCATGGTGTTTCCTTTAATATACATATTTATGACCAAATGTGAATGACCTTTGAGGTCATAGAGGTATCAAGGATATCCCACAACTGTTCAGGTGCAAGAGCTTTTCTTTTTAGGGAATTAAGGACAACCACACGATTACTAGAAATGATGTGTGGAAAGTCACAAAACTATTAAAAACCTTGAATGAATGTATTACAAGGAGCTAAAAGTTCTATGTTTTATGGAAGCTATGAAAATGGAGGTGTCAACCTGTGTAGGGAACCTAAAAAATTTAGTAAACATTATCATATGTTTTTTTCATAGTTTTGAAATCAATGTGAACTAACCAAGTGAGTATCCAATACATAATGTGAAGGGGGAATGGTTGGCACTTGGTTTGGTCAAACATGCATACAAAATATGTGTCCTTGAAAATTTTGTGTAAATTACAAATTTATCATCACATAATGTTAAAATTTTATTACATTTCCAGTTTTCCTTCGTCGCTAGACATCAACTCATTAGATCCAACATATAAAGCCTAATTAATAATTTTTTACCATTTCACTATCCTATATTGGAATTTTGGACCATCAATATTTTTGGATCCACATTGGTGTGTACTCCCTTCCTTTTATTCCAATCATCATTTGAATTAGTATCTGATGTAATATTTAGGAGCATGCTAATTTTCCTTATTTACAGGTTTTTTATATTCATAATTTTTACATATCTGAGTAGTATCAGAAGCTAATACTATACAAGAACTGTATTACAAGCATATGATTGGTGGTCTCGTGATTTTACATTAATTTTGGTGGGTATATATGTATTTATTTTTGACAATGGCCTGATTATGCAGGGGAAACCCTTGAAATTAAATTTATTCCATGATTAATAGGGATTGGAATAACATGTGCAATTAGTTAGGCCAATGTAAAAATTAATAAGGGTTATGAACCTTGCATGGGAACAACCCATTGGGTGCATTTTTTCAATAATTAGACCACCATGGGAATCATATGAAAATTTTCACTTTAAAGTTCATTGTTACACAATTCTATACGGTGTTAAATGATGAATGGAATTGTAAATTAATATTGAATTTTGAAATGATTAAGCTGAGGGAATGGATGAAAATATACCAGGGATAATGTAGCCTAATTAATTACATAATCTGAGCATGATTCTTATAATGAAATGAATGTGTGATTAAATTATGACACTATGCCATCTAATATTATCCATTCCATTTAGACATGTTATGAGGTGAGGTTTAATTGAATGAGTGTAGTGTTGAACATTGAAATAGTTGAATTATGTGTAATGAATGATTATGGTATGCCTTGGTTGAAACTTGTGAAAATATATGAATCACATGGATGTAAGCATTTGGAAGCTACAACATATATGCCTGAGTGATATATGGAATTCCTAGTAAACATAAAATAATAGACCTATGGGGATTATAATTATACTCTTGATTGACACTTAAAATTCTTAAAAGGGAAGTCCATGGTCATTCATTGATTATGTATTAAATATATTCACAGAGTGGCATAATAGATACATTAGTGGAATCCTAGGGGAACACTCATGAGGAAATTATGGCATATCATACCCCATGTGATACCAATATTCCAATGAAGAACTCCTAGGAGAGTCTTATGATGTTCTGGGTTCATTTCATACCACACAGAGAGAAATACTAGGATAACAATGTTGAATGCCTTTGATGATATTATTGGAAACTTAGTCCATTTTATTCTTAGAGTGAATCCAATATTCTAAATAGGTAGATCCATGGATGGTTGTAAGATCTTAATTTCATAATTAAAGAAATGATTTATATTGCGTGTCTTCCAAGTCCAAAAACATAGTTTATTTCTGTAATCATTTTATACCTTATATGATCGCATAATAAGGAACATTTTGATCACATATAATTACATGTGATGATGGGCTATGTGACTTGTCTAAATACATAATTATAAATAGATAAAGGAAAGACTATTTATTCATATACAGTTTCACTGTGGTCGAAGAAGGTAATAGCGGATGTGTTTCCATGGGAACCCAGACAATTATTGGTTTTTTACATTTAGTACCTCTTTTTTATATTATATTAATTCCTATAAACTATTATTATTATATAATCAATGATAGTTTGGAATTAGACACCGTTGGTTATTTCTACTGGTATTTTATCTAACACCCTAGTTGGGTAGCCTTTAGTACTCAATAATGTTATATGACTATAAGTATGGTCATAGGAAATAATGCTACAATAGAGTATTTGTTGTTGGTTAGGAGAAGAAGATAAAAGTACAAATTTGTGATTCATGACACTATCTAGAATATTTTTTGGCCTTTTAGTATTTTTTAACTTATATTATATTAAACACCATCCATGTTTTATTGTATTGGCTTCTTTTTAGATACTGATATGATCATAATTGAATATGTGATTACTTATATAATTGATATATAGAAATTTATTTTGATGTTTATCTGTAGTATAATTTATTTCCAACTTCTGTTATTGATTGTATATTTTCAATGAATATGTTTCACTTTTAAAAGTGGTCATAGTATCCCCACATTCTCACCATAGACCATAACTAAAAGTTGGTAGAATCTCTTGTTTGGGGTGATGCACTTTATTACTTGTGTCCAACTAGGCCCAGAGAACATATATGTGGCATCCTAGTATGAGATGTTACACATTACTAACTAGTACATATGAATCCTCTAAATAGAATATATAATTTATAACCTCTAAATGATTCTCATTTTGAGCTAATTTCTTCAAAACCCATAAATAAATATTCCAGAGAGAAATTTTTATGATATATGATTTGAAAAAGAACGATTCCAAACTTCTAGTGCGTAATAGAAGTAACAAAACAAATCCTTAACCTATCTAAAAAGTAAACAGTAATTTTAATTAACTACACCTAGATACCAAATATTAACATCCAAAAAATAATGTTTTTTTGAAAAGATAATATGGGATAATAATAATAAAAATATTACCATACATTAGACAGCTCCCTAAAAATTATTAAATCAAATAATTAATACATGAATTCAATGTTAAGAAGGGTGCAGAGATCATTCACAACAAGGTCTTCTATAGGTTTTTATAAATCCATAAAATTTTGGTGTGTTTAACAATAAACATTTCACTATAATATATATTAATAACTTGTAAGGGAAAAGTAATGTTTTAATTATATTTGATAAGAAATAATGAAAAAATACAAGGTTTTTTATGATGTGACCATATAAATTATTATAAAACACGAATTATTCGAGAATGAAAAAATATTACTAGTTTATATGTTATCTCGTTATCAAATATTTAATGTTTTAAAACAAATCAAAAATGAATTACTCATAATAGATATATATAATATACTCTGATATAGATCTCTCTCGTTAAAATGACTCATAATATAGTTTGATTCCATCCCCCTATCAAATAAGAAAATCCACAAAGCCTATAATCCATAATAAAAAGCCTCATGTTCTGATGTGACCATTAAGTTATCAAAATTTTCATTTAAAATATGAAAATTAGCATTCTACATTGTCCCAGTTCAAATAATCTGATTTCCACCTCATAAATCAAAAATACATATACCCAGTATCTAAATTCTATATTTAATGTTTGAAAATAATTTTTTTTATTGTATACCATACTTGAATATTAATTTATTTCCACTTAAATTAGATATATGTTATATTAAAAATAAATGGTCAGTTAATACATACTATTATAACTATATTATTAAATGTAAAACATGCATAATTAATAACAATGGGAAAATATATCAAACAAACCATGATTTTTTTTATTTTAGAAAGATAAGTCTTTTAAAGTTTAACTAATATTACTAAAATCTAATTTATCCATAGTAAATCTTAGTATTATTTGGGATATATCTTAAAATATTATTTAATTTGTTTAGTGAGATAAATTTGAAATATTTCAAGTTAAATCTCGATGTGAGTTAGGTTAAATCATTATATTCGATGATGATATTTAAGGAATATAAAATTGATTTACGAAATGAGATTAGTAGGATGTTAACAGATACTACAATGGGGTTAAGAAAAAAATTTAACATAACAAATCATCCGTGAATCATTTAATATAGGGTATATATTATTTCAAAACTCAAATTTCATTATGAACGTAAGAATAATGAATTTAGTAAATGAATGAATTATACCATTCTATTCTTGGATATTTGGATGGAGATTCATTCAGTTCATATTGTTTATTTTTTTGGAAATTATTCAAAAATATATAAAATAACACATTATAATGTACCAATACGAATGAAAAAATAAATTTGATATGAATTATAACTTGATGGTAATATAATATGTCAAAAATTTATTTTTTGGATTAAATATGTTAGTGATATAAAATTATGAAAAAATGAATGAATATACATAATGTTAAAAATATTGAATTGTCATAATGCTGTTAAAGATATTACTTAAAATACTGAGACAAACAAATAATAATTAGGTGGGTCAAGTTTTTCTATAATAATGGGAGCATCACATTAATAAAGAGTTAGATAAATATAAACTTTGAATATGGAATGGATGAATATTCTAAATGATTTAAAAGAAATGAGAGTTCCAGAGACACATACAACATAAAAAATAAAAAAAATAGAGACGTGGTTTATTAATCAATTTATTAATTTAATAAATATTCAACAATAATAATGAATCATAAATTGACAATGAATATGAAAATATAAATTATAATAATAAATAAAATTTATTTAAACTTACATAAATGGATTTCATACACCAAATTGGTAACAATGTTATTTTAATATTTATTTTGTTAATAAATCTACATCTTTCAATCAAAATTTTTGTAAGATCTAGAAATTTATGCCAACTAGAGAACCTCTATAGAAATATTTATTTTCATTATTTTAATATAAGAAATACGTTCGAATATGATGAATCCATTTTAGCAATATAGATTTGAAAACACAATTAAAATTGAAAATTTCATTATATATCACCTCATTATAATGTTTTCTTAATAAATTTGATAAAAAAGAAACCTATAAAAATATATTTTAGACGTAAATACGTGGTTTTCTAATATATGAAATCTATTAGTTTATCAGAGTAATTTTTAGTCATGGTATAATTACTTATCTATAAATATATATAAGGGGATAGTGAAATAACTAATTTTTCTAAGTGATATATATTATCCAGATATAGAAAGTAGATAATATTTTAATTCTTATTTAATATTATGTTAAATTATTTCTCTATGATTCGATTGAAATGATGCTTAAAATATTTTAGAATGAGATCTACTATGATTGATCTATGAGTTTCTTGGACAAAATAAAAGTACATGAATAGATAGGGTATTGAAAAATTGAATAAAGAATAGTTGAATTTATATTTTCCACTTTTTCAAATAACATAAATGTCTTTGAGGAAACACATTAATGTCACCTGAGAATATTAATAATTTATGGAAAACAAATTATTAATTAAAAGTGGGTTATATATCATATTCCATGTTATGTACTATATTTTTTATTTTTTATTTTTAAATAATTGTCCTAAAATTAATAATCGATCCTAAAAATATAAATTAAAATGTTTTTAAAATACTTAATTAGTAAATAAATGATAAAATTGTTATATTCCAAGTATATGGAGGGGAAAGTGAGAAATTTATCCAATTGGATAAAAAATATCCCTTTAATAATTAATATAACGTTGTACTATATTTAATCCAATAAAATAAAAAATGAAATCTCATTATTCTTATTGGTTTTCAATTTTATATGACCTAGTATATCATGACATTTAATTTAGATAAAAAAGTAAATTAAATAGAAATATTTGTACTAAATAATGTAATTGTGTCTATATAGTAAAGGATTGTAAAAATGTATTCTAAGAAAATATTACATCGTACTATCCAATAAGAATATGTTACAAAAGATTACAAAATTCTATATACTTTAGAGAAATCGTGTTAGGATTGATATATTAAAAATTAGTGCAGATGTAGTAAGAAAAATAACCATTTATGAATATATAATACCAATAATAACTAAATTTCAATCATAATAAAATAATTTTATTAATTCTTGATCTAAGAAATTATGAATATTTAATAGTTTCCTTTAGGAATATAATCAAAAGAACTACCATAAGTTCCTTAGGGAGGCTACTCAAGAAAAACCCCTCTCAGAATATTGGTCCTTTTTTATCCTACCATTGATCCACACACTATGCCAAGAAAATTAGGATCTTATAGGATTACACATCATTTTTTCAAACATGTAACCCTTTTCTAATTTCTAGCCTAATTGGGCATCCTCTGAAAATAGAAATTCCTACAAAAAATCCTTCTATACACTTAGTTTCAAGGGTATTCACTTAAGTTGAAATCTTACATCCTATTCGATTTATTGTGATGATACAAAATTTGGAGTCATGCTTCTATGAAGATATAAATTATGAAACAAATATGAGACTACTGTAACAAATGCCATAATATTTGTCATTCCATTAAATATTACAATCATTAAATAACTATTCCAAGCCCTCCCACCCATAAAAATTCAGAGTGCGTGGAAAATGGAAAGGAATTATTTTCCCCCAAAGAATTTAATGATCATGATGACGTGACCTTAGGGAAACCTATGTCCCTTGATGGATGTTATGATACCCAACCTCCCTAGGATATTGTGATGATTGATAATGCACAACCAAACCCTAATGTGGTGGATATAGAGGCCCCACTGAGGTTCACACCCAATAGAAAAGTGGATGGTCATTCTAACATCACTATACTTTTAGATCTATTGATGATGATTTATTTTGATTTTTGGATTTTGTTAATATTGAACATGGAATCATTATAACCTCAGAAGATGCACCTTTTATTCAGAAGGATAAACCAGATACTCAATCTGACTCCAGTGAATTTAATGAATATGTACATGATCTTGTATGTCCAATAGTGTATGACTAACTACACTTGATTACTAAAAAGTGGACGAAGTATATTGTTGACCTAGATGAATTTTTAACACCACCCCCAAGAATAACTAGAAATGTAATGATTAGTGTTAGTTGGATAGAACAATATTATCCAGAGCAAAAAGAATTCAATTATAAAAACCCCTGCACAATCCTCACCTAGATGTTGGTGGGGTATCCCTCCCCCTCCTAAGATGAAGAGTATTCCTCCTCTACTATAGATTCAGAGGAGTCAGATGATACATTTTCGATTACGATTTTCCCTATTGTTATCCTAGAGGGTTATTAGGAGTAATTTCACCCCTAGATTGATGACAAAATTAGACAATACTATAGATGATATATTAACAAAAATATCACTATATATGAGTATCAATGTATCAGAGAGAGGATGTATTATAGGGTGGAATTTGAACTTGATAGAGACCCTGAATTTGATTCATTATAACATTTTTGGGAATAGATGTAGGGGGATATGTCTTTACATGTATGTTGATCCATATATACGGTTAAGAGTTATTTATTCGAGATTTTTTTGTTGTGGTATTTCCATATTCTTCGGTATAATGTGTGATCTGTGAAGAAATATGACTAATTGAGTGATTTAATGATTGAGTTTTTACATGATAGATTACAAGCTATGTGGTTATGTTAAGATTATTGACCCATGTTATCATTGTTATTTGATTTCTTATTACCAATGTTCTTAATGGTATAACTTTCATTGTGTTCAATTGTCCTGTTTTCAAAAGATTTATATGATCGACAAGATTACATTAAGCTGAAGAGGAATTGACAGTAAATGAATGGAATGATAAATTTGGAAAGCTATTAAATGGATCATGAAATCCCTTAATTTAGCAGATTCAAATGTTCCTAAATTTGGTAGAAACCAGAAATATAAAACATGATGATTACAAAATTCTAAAACCTAAATCATAGAATAGGTTTGGCATAGAATGGGATGATACTTCCAGGATGGAATAATGTTTTTTTAGTACATGAAGCTATATGATGAGCCTAATGATTTTATTGTAGACATCAGATTGCATTCTGAAATTAGATAAAATATGACAATAGAGGAGGGAAAAAGATATAGTTTCAGAAAATTTGATATATGTAATTCTTGTTTTGATATCACATTTTAAACATCAATTGTTTCATGCCCGAGTCATTCTGTTATCCTCAAATTCATAAAGAATCTAACCAAACCAATTTTTTTCTACTCACAAACATTCTAGGAAAACTCAACTATGATTACATGCCATCAGGTTTTTCAATAATAATTTAGTGATGACTTGGGAATTGAGGGATATTGTATTGATGATTCTGTAGTTTTTTCTGTTATATGACAAATATTTGGGCATCATTTCATGTTGGGATTTTCTGCCACTCTGTAATGATATTATTGTTTTATCATGGTACCATAATTTTCATTTCTTTTTTCTATTTGTGGTAAAAACTCATTGTAACTCATGTAATAACCATTCCAGTACATTTTGTAAATAAATTTTAGGAAGCATGGGGTTTATGTCATTCCCCAAGACTTTTGGGAAATCGGTTCCCCAAATGAATATGGGATTGTTGTGATAATCAATATGAAATACCCAAGTCGAACATTTATTTTATGATGACCTAATTATTCATATATTTTTATGTATGAATTATTTACATTTATCATGTTAGTACAAAATCATTTTCTTAGGTTATGAATAGTAACATCTATAGATTACTTTTGAAAGAAATTTTTTATTAATGATATCACATATATTAGAAACCCCACAATACAATGATTTTTATATTTAGCATATTTCCTATGGTATAAATATAACAATATGTTGGGACATAGATGAGGTATTGATATTATTTAATGGGGATCAAAAATATTAAAACTCCATTTCATGATATCATTACTTTTTGTCCTCTATTATAAGACAACAAGAAGTCTATCCAACAAATTGTAACCCCACATGTTTTGGATGTCATTGAATGATACTATGTATCTGAACATGTTTCAATCACATAAATTAAGATCATTACCAATGTGTGTCATTTTATCATATTAATCAAGATGAAAACCAAAAATTTATTCAATAAATTTATTTAGTGCATGAATTGGGTGACCAATTCTTGCCTTTGTTTATGATAAAAAGACTATAATTTCTATATTATTAGTGTGGTAGTTAGAGAGGATTCCATAATTAGTGGGATATAATTATTTTAATGATTAATATAAAATTTTTCACTTCTACATACAAGGATAGTTTACCACTATCATTTTGAATTGGTGTTAGTAACTTAGCTATATACATGGGCATGAAGGATAAATAAATTTTTACCTAATGAAATCTATGGAAAATAAATAAATACTGATTGGAGAATGACCTAATTTTTTGAACCTAATTACTTGATATATTATATGGAAAGGAGATTTTATTATAGAATAAGTGTATGTAGATTATTATTATACCTATAAAATATAGATCTCCTTTTGGGTGAAAATATTTGTTTCAGGATACCTATGTAATTATTCAACTATGACTGAAAACAACCAATAAAAGAATTAGTATGGTAATTGAAATTTGTTTCCAACAGTTCCACAAAATTGAATGAATTATAGTTTTAGATGAAGTGGTTCCCATATCAAAGGTCTAGTATATATTTAATTGTGAATCATCAATGTTAGATGAATGAATAATTTACAATATATACTATTATCTTTTATAGATGTAATATTTGACCATTTTTATCATGATATTAATATGTTATTTATGTATGAAAACTTTTATATAACAGAGTTTATTTTTTTAATGCGTTTTATTTATTTATGGTTTATTACTAATTTTTAGAAAGAATCATCAATATTAATTGAATTTATTTCATGAAAAAGAAAAATATAATGTTATATGTGAGTGAATAAATACTCTAAAAACCATTGGAATGTTTATCTCGATTTTCATGACATAACATGATTGTTTATACTGTTAGAATGTTTTTTTTGGATAATGAATAATTTTAAGAAGTTTTAGCAAATTATAAAAATATTTTTTATAAAAAATAATATATTCTTGTATAACATTATATAAATTTCTCTCCACTCCCCATTATCTTAATTTCAAAACAGAGAAATAATTTATTAGAGTAAGGTTATATATGTCATTTTATATTGGATCAAGTCCTTTTTATTTTGTTAATTACATTAGCATTGTGAAGAATTAAATTATAAATTTACTAAGTAAAAATATTTTATAATAAATAAGGGGAATATTTTTTTGTCATCAGGATGGATAAGATAATTTTTCCTTCAATATATGATGATGTTGTGATAAATGGATGGTATAAGGAACATTTCATTCCATCAAGGTGCCATTTTTAAATTTTATTTGTTATATTCATGTTTAACTATTATGTATGTTATCAATAGAATAATTCCATATCTAGTATATCAAATATTATTTAATGACATATATTTATTCGAAAGTATGGAAAACAATACAATACAATCCATTATAATGTTCTTATATTTTTTAATTTTTTACATTGAAATGGTTTAGGCAATTATTTATTTATACTGGATTCAACTCAATACATTTCTAATATAAATTATATATTTATATATATGATATTGTAAGTATTTATGGGTTTTATGGGTTTTTGGTGGAATATTGTCTAGATATATTTCACACACTCTATATACATAAATAAAGATGAATTCAATACCTTCACTAATATATATAGAAAATTGGGAGGATATAATATAGTCAAGGTTTGTTTAACAAAATTATAATGATGATATCTAAATGAATTTGGACATTATTTGGGGGGAATTTTTTTTCATTTTTTATGATTATTTTTTCTTATCATATCATACTAATAATGAGGATATTAATTTTTTCTCTTTTTGATATATAACATGTGGAGAATCATAGGGGTTTATAATATATTAATATTGTGGATATTTTTTAGTATACTATATGGATATTTATTTTCCTGATTATTATCTATTTTATGTGTTGACCCATCCTTAGGTGATTGGGGAGACCAATTTAGTCTATGTATCATTTCATCATGGTGAAATAGTAAATATAAGGTGGGATGTAATACCCTCATCTATACAACTAGAAACCCACATAAATTTCAAATTTTGTATGATTAAATTTGATATTATATGATGTTTATAGAAAAATGGATGTAAATATTAATAATGGTGTAGAAATGAAATTTTTGTACATTCTTCAAAAACCCTGATAAAGAGTCGGAGTGGTTTTAGTTTCATGGTGGAGTAAAATATAAAGACCCAGAAATTCAATGGAATATATTTTCATAAATACATGGTATTTTTATGAGTCTGCAATAATTTACGGAGCTTGATTATGAGACCCGGTGTGCCTGAAATCAGTTTCTGAAATTTTGTTCAGGTACGTTTAGTAAACTTTCGAGTGATATTTTATAAATTTTGAACAGGTGCTCAGAATTGAAATTTGAGGGCACTGTTGAACTTACAAGGTTTCTTTTTCTTAGTGAGACCTTCACCGCAGTTGTGTTCTAACGAGAATAGAAGTTAGATTTTGGTATTTTTAATAATGTTAAATAAAAAATAAGTGTTAGCTTATTTTTATTTTTCCGGTGGTTAAAACCACCATGTGGTTATTAGTGGTGGTGGGCACTATACCATAACCACCCAATAGAGGTTATGGTGGTAGGGACCACCTGGATATAACCTCCCCTGGGAGGATATATATAGGTGGGGACCACACGGGCTTTAAACCCCTTGAACTCACCATAAATGGGAGAAACCATTGAATTTCACTCATTAGTGTTCCAAAGCACAAAAATTAATTAATGATGTTAATTAATTAATTTGAAATATTTTGAATTATTGTGGACAACAATTAAATAATGGGTTAGTATAACCCATTATTTTGGTTGGCACATTATTTTTGGTGGAGGTTTGGAGAACCCTTGGAGAAATATCTCTCAACGAAGAACGTGAAGAACACCTCTTCCTCATCCACCTAAGAACGACATACTCTTTGATCGATCTTAGACTGGGCCAAATGATAAGAAGCTGACTGTGAAGAATGCCGGCAATGATTATTCCTCGGTCTCCTACCTCGGATGCTTCCCGACGTCAACGATTCAACGTTCACTATTCATCTCCTTCCACCATCAATGACCGACAAGCGATGATGAGGAATGTTGAGTTGAAATTTATTATGGTATATGTTTTTCAATCCTGGATAATAATTTTCCAAATGATATCAATGAAACGTAGAGGGATTGGACCACAAAAACAAGGAATGAACCTCTCCCTTTGATTGTACTCATTTGTTGTCGATGATGACGGCGAAACAGTGCCAACAGAAGGATGGACCTTGGCGGAGCAACGCGACCGGTGTCAGGATGACCGTGAAGAAAACCAGGGGTGTGAGGGATGTTTGGTCAGCGGAGGGGGGCGGCACCCTCACGCCACGTTGGTGGAACAGTCGTGGCCAGGAGGCCCGCGAAGGTCAGATGGGGTGGGGGACCATCGTGCCGTACAGAGGAGCAGTGGGCCGCGGTGGAGGTGGAACGACGCCGTCACACCGCGTGGAACCAGGGATCCACGACTAGGGAGTGCCGCAACAATGCAGCTGGGGTGCAGTGCCATCGTGCCATACCGGCGGAGCAGAACCGGCTCACCGCTTAGTCAGTCGGACAAGGCGGGACCCCTAGGGTCCCGCGGGTTACCTGAACCAGCACCTAACACCAGTTCTGTTCGGATGAAAGAGGTGTAACCCCCCCCCCCCATGGGTGGCCAGCTGGGCCAGCGGGGCCTCCAGCCCGCCGGCCACGCAGGCCCCCCCCCGGCCAGCCGCGTGGGGCCGCCGGCTAGCCGGCCACGTGGGTCCACCCACTGGGCACGCCGGGTGGCCCACCCGCCGGGCCACACAGACAGTCGGGCCGGACCGCCCCTCGGGTCGGGACGCCCTCAGACCGGGTCTGACCCGCAGACCGGGTCGAACTCCAGACTGAACTCAGGTAGGGTCAGGTCAGTCTGACCTGGTCGGGCCGAACCCGGACCCATCTTGGCATATTTGCACCTTTACACCCATATCCTGTGTTACAGGTGTCTGATCGACAAACAGTCTAAAGAGAATGAATACATAATGAGAGATGGATATTTTGGCATATCCCACTTTAGATTTGGAAACTGTTGGAGTATGATAGGGATTGTATGAACCTAAAAACCAACCGGGACTATAAGACGGAAATTCCAATAACTCACAAACCGTGTGTCTGATTGACGTGCCATCTGTTGCGTTGAGACCCCTATGATGAGGCGGTCCTTTAAGATACTTGTACATGGGAAATCCTGACAATTGGTGTATCGACCAGTATCCCATGGAGCGGATCCTCTCAGAGGTGAGCGAGCAGAGTACTGAGACCTAGTAGTTTGTTGATACCTGAAAACTGCTGACCTTTTGACTCGGACTGTTTCTATTAGACCAGTGGGGAGAACCATTGTGTGACGTAGCAGAACCACAGTGGGGAGTGCCTCTGTGTGACGCAGTTGAACCACATCACTTGATAGGAGGATTACCTCAGCAGGCTACGAGGGGGAGTGCCTCGGTTTGAGTGCAGAAGATCCACAGTGGGGAGCACCTCTATGTAACGTAGCAGACCCACATTACTCGACATGAGTAGTACCACAATAGTCTAGGAAGGTGGGAAGTGCCTTTGTGTGACGTGTCATGCCCACTGTACATGATAGAGGAGTACACCATCAGCCGAGATTCTGAAAGATTGAGAGTGGATATTACTTGCTACTATTCCATGAATAAAATCCTCGATTGAGTTGAGTCTATGACTTTTTTATTTACCTCACGAATGATATTTGTTACTAGATAAATTATGTATATGTATTGTCATATACCTAAGTTATGGTTATCTGTTGATTTCATACTTGGGGTTTATCCTTGTTGGATTTAGTGATACCTTGAGGGTCTCAGGGTTCCTACTGAGTATCATTATACTCACCACTACATGGGATATTCCCGTACCTCGTTGTGTTGGATACAAACGACAGACAATGTTGACGGAGGTCGAGAGCGCCAGGACTGGACAGTTCCGAGAGGTGGACCTTATGACGAGTCAGCACACAGAGGAGTCTGATGGATGTGGAGTGCTTAGGTGTCCATCTATACCTACCCTTCATGTAGGTACCCCAACGGATGATCTATGAGCTTCTCTTTACCTTTTGGATGTTTTTCCATTTTTTAGATGTACATGTACTTTACATTAGGGCTTGTATTTCCAGCCATTTTTCTTTCCAGAACACTTTTGTATATAGTTTATACTTAGTGTTTACTTCCAATTGCACACTATGTCATCTATCTTTCATATAATAAAGGAAATTCCTTCCCAGTTTACGGATTTATCATTTCAGTGCTAGTCTCCAGCCCCTGTACTATGGAAGGCGGTATGGGGTAGTCTCAATACCGGCCTCGGGGGATGAGTCATGACCAATTGGTATCAGAGGAGTTGGTTCTACCATAGAACATATGACTCTAGTCATTCTATTCTGTGAAGAAATAGTGTTAAGGGTAATTTTTTTGGTTTTTATTTCATGGAGTCCAGTGTTGGTGAGAGTGGCCGACGTATCCATACACTAGGACCCTAACTTCTGATTTCCATCATAGTGCATGAAAACACTAATTTCATGTGTGTTTTCCAAATTTTACTTAAGTCAGCTCAACTAGGTCAGCTCACCAGGTATATTCTTTTGACCATGTGGAATATGTTTCTTTCATGATGCCTCCCCGTAGATCCCCGAGAGTAATACACTCTGAAAGCAAACCGAATGACGAGGCTTCGGTGCATGGCCCTTTTCCAGTGAAGGCACCAGTGGTACCACTTTCTATAGGGCTACTGATGCCACCAACCCTAGCAGTAGACGATACACGCCACTTGAGCATGTTACATGAGTTCCAGCACTAGAGGAAGCCTAGGTTCCAAGGAGAGACTGAATCACAGGAAGTTGAGGATTGGATGGAGGCTGTAGTAAGTCTTCATGCTGGTAGGGACACTACAAGACCTCATGGTGATCCTTGCTGAGAGTCTCCATTAAGCAGTAGCAGGAAGATGGTGCAGCTTGATGCTCCAGGTCCACAACGAGGCGACACATCTATGGTAAGACATTGATATCTTATTCCGTGCAGAGTCTGTACCAGCCACCCCTCGTGCAGTGTGGATATAGAAGCTACATAATCTGCAATAGGGCAGCATGACAGTAGCACAGTACTCGGCGAGGTTCACCGACCACTCACGTTACACCACAGATATGGTGTGGGACCCATTTTTCAAGGCCCAGACCATTGATCATGGACACATGCGAGAGATTAGGGAATCAATGATATCTCTAAGCATCCCGATGAATTCAAGGGATGTTAGAGAGATCCCTCCTAGTAGAGAGTTTCCTTGCTAAGCAATCACCAGCAGCGAGACCCAATACAAGTCAATTATCAGTAGAGTCTTCTGTAGAATGAATTAGAAAGATGACGTAGAGGTCCTAGAGGACAAGACCCACTGGTGGATGATCACAGGACTCAGGATCTATCATGCGGGGCAACCGAGGCAGTGACTTACCTTCCAGGAGCACGCAGTGTTACTCATGCGGCGGGTATGGTGACATGGCTCGTGAATGTCCGACCCTCCGATTAGATGATAAGAAAACTGTTGAGGGGCCTCCCAAGAAGAGTCAGAGGTTCGATCGAGGTATTCGGCATGGAGTAGGCATACATAGACGTGGAGGTGTTCAAGCAAGTGGTTGTGGATGACGTTTCAAGGTGCTACCACCACCACCACCAGGAGGTCCACCCTGACCGTAGGGAGCGGGTGTACAAGGGAGAGCTCAGCTTCAGCCAGCTGAAGCCTATGACCATGGCACTCTGGATATGATTCGAGGTCAGTTCTGTGACAACTCCACCTCAGCTGCATTTCTTATAGACACAGGTTGCAGTCATTCTATCATAGCCAATGCCCTTTTTCGGAGATCATAGATTCTAACGGAGCCGTTGGCTCAATCCTTACGACTAGAGACTCCCACGGGATAAGAATAAATTATTACACACTGGTGATGGTAGTGTGCACTTACTCTAGGAGGCGAGAACATTGTCTAGGATCTCCTCGTAGGGGTTTTGTGGCTTTACAACATCATCCTAGGTATGGACTGGTTGTCTACAATCCATGCTCAGATTGACTGTATTTGGCAAAAGTGTGGTATGTCTGCACGGATGGGACAAGGTTCACCTTTAATAGTGAGAAAGAAACCTTTTCAGCATAATAAAGTCTAACATAGAGGAGGGTATAGCCAATCACTCCCCAGTTGGTTTGACTTGCCCTATGAGTAGTTGTTGTGGAGAGTCCGACTTATCCTCTAGTGGTGTAACAGTACACAGATGCTTTCCCTGACGATGATCTAGTACTACCACCTCGCAGACAGGTGGGCTTCTACATTGACCTATACCCCATTACAGAACCAATATATACTCCAACATACTAGATGCCTCCCATTGAGCTTTGTGAGGTGAGGGTACAACTAGATGACTTGCAGGGAAATGGATTCATTCAGCCCATTGTTTCTCCCTGGGCAGCCCCGATACTGTCCGCCATGAAGGAGGATGGGAGCTTGAGGATAAGTGTTAACTACTGTCTTCTAAACTAGGTGAATGTGAAGAACAAGCAGCCACTCCTGAGGATTGACGACCTATTTTATCAGATCAAGGGAGCACGATGGTTCTAGAAGATCGACCTCAGACCAGTCTATCACCAGCTCAGATTTCGAGATGAGGATGTGCATAAGATGGCTTTTAGATGTCGTTATGACCACTATGAGTTCAAGGTTATTCCCTTATCCATAACAAACGCTCTAGAAGTGTTGATGTGTCTCATGAAAAGGATCATCCAGCCATTCCTCGATCGCATTTTCATAGTCTTCATTGACGACATTCTGATCTACTATACAATTGAGGAAGAGCATCTCTACCATTTACAGGTAGTACTGGACACACTCCAAGAGCACCAGCATTATTCTATGCTTTTGAAGTGCTAGTTTTGGATTCTAGAGATTCACTTATATGGACATGCCATCTTGGAGGATGGATTTTTTTTAGATCTAGCGGAGATTGAGGCGGTACATGCTTGGTAGCCACCCAGGTTTGTGACAGAGGTACATAGTTTCCTGGGCCTGGCTGGATAATATCGGAGATTCATTCCACACTTCTCCAAAGTTGAATCACCACTATCAGCCTAGGAGAATAATGGGGAACCCTTATTGTGGTCATATAGATGCTAACAGAGCTATCAGAAGCTGAGGCAGAGGATGACTAGTGCCCATATCTGGTGGATACCAGAGGAATGCGTAGGGTATGTGGTTTACTGCAATGCATCATGGACTAGACTTGGGTGTGTCCTGATGTAGGTGTGAGCAGTGATCACATATGGTTCTCATAAGCTGAGATAGCACGAGAAGAACTGCCCTACACATGACCAAGATTTAGTAGCAGTGGTCTTCACCTTGAAGTTGTGGAGACACTATCTGATGAGCGAGCATTTCACAGTCAACTCTGATCACAAGAGTCCCAGGTATAACTTCTCTCAGAAGGACCTGAAACAAAGATAGCGGCGATGGCTTGAGTTCTTCTAGGACTATGACTTTGAGATAGTCTATACTCCATGATGCGGAACGTTGTTGTAGATGCACTTAGTAGGGGATCTAGTATATAGCTTCCCGGAGAGGCGACAGACCAGCTGGATTACTTACAGATATCCTTTATTGATAGGGATGGAGAAACCATTCTATAGTCTCTTACAGTCACTCCTACACTTCATCAGCGAGTTAGGGAGGCACAACATGAAGACACTGACTTTGAGACACGATGTGCTCTGATGTCCACAGGGAAGGCACCTGATGGATTTTCTTGATGGTGGGGAGCACGTCATTCTCTTTTGAGGATTCACATTTGTACCTATTTCACTTTAGGAGAAGGCCTTGAGGTAGTTCCACACTTCCCCTCTTACGGTACATCTAGGAGTGGATAAGATGTATCAGGACCTCCTATGACAACACTGGTGTCCAGCTATAAATAATTCAATAGTTGAGTTTGTCTCACAATGCCTCACATGTCATCATGTGAAGGTGGATCACTAGGTATAATTAGGCTTGGTTCATCCCTTAGAGGTCCTAGAGTGGAAGTAGGATGGGATATCCATGGACTTCATGATAGGTATTCTATGTAAATCCAAGAGTCAAGATATGATATGAGTGATCGTTGACCGACTCACCATGTTGTCCCACTTCCTACCGATTAGAGAGAAGGGCTCAGTAGAGAGCTTGGGACATATATATGTATAGTAGATTGTGAGTTTACATGGAGTATTGTCTTCTGTTATCTCCGAACATGACACACGGTTTACTTCCCGGTTATGGAAGGGGTTGTAGGAGGATTTCTGGACACAACATCACTTGATCACCACCTTCCATCCTCAGACAGATGGTCAAATTGAGTAGACCATCCAGACCCTTTAGGACATGCTCCATTCATGTGTCTTCAACTTTGGTCACAGGTGGGAGGATCACTTACCTTTGGTGGATTTTTCTTATAACAACAGCTATCAATCCACCATCGGTATCGAACATTTTGAGGCCTTTTATGGTCGACCTTGCAGATTGCCACTATGCTGGACAGACCCAGAGGAGTAAGAAGTAGTGGGACTAGGGATGGTACAGGATACCATGGAGAAGGAGAAAATCATCCCGGAGCGGATGAATACATCACAAAGCAGTTAGAAGTCATATGCTGACAGGAGACAGAGACCTCTAGAGTTTATGGATGGTGACCACATCATTCAACGAGTCTCACCTCGATGAAGTCTATAGAGATTTGGAGAAGGTGGAAAGTTATCTCTGAGATTAATAAGACCGTTCTAGGTCCTCATCATAGTAGGCGAGGTGGCATACTGCTTAGCTCTTCAACCATAGTTTCACCAGGTGCACGACATCTTCCATGTATCTCAGCTGATGAGATACATGTACGACCCATCCCACATCATCGACCACAGGGAGATAGACATCGATGATGGGGTGACATTCATGGATTTTCTAGGGGATATTGAGGATAGATAGGATAGGGTCCTATGTGGAAGGTCGATACATCTTGTTCATGTTTCCTGGTACCACGGGAACCTCTAGGAGAGCACATGGGAGAAGGAGGATCATATGCGTGCTCAGTACCCCCATTTGGTCCCTTAGTTCGAGTCGTAGCATACAGGGACATAAAGCCTTGAGGTGGGGTGAATTTAAAGGCCCATAAATTCAATGGAATTTTTTTTCTTAAATACATGGAATTTTTACTAGTCTATGAAAATTTACAGCACATGATTCCGAGGCCTGGTGTGCCCATAATCAATCTCTGAAGTTTTGTTTGGGTACATTGAGTAAACGTGCGAGAGGGATTTTATAACTTTTGAACTGGTGCTCGGAATTGAAATCTAAGGGCACCGTTGAACTCGCTGCATCAATGTTTTCTTAGTGAGACCTTCACCGCATTTTCGTTCTAACGAGAATGGATGTTAGATTTTGGGGTTATTAATAATGTTAAATAAGAAATAAGTGTTAGCTTTTTTTTTTGCGGCGACTAAAACATTCAAGTGGTGGTTAGTGAATGGGTCCAGCACATCAAAACCTCCCCTGGGAGCTTATGGTGGTGGGTCCCACCCACACATAACATCCCTTGGGAGGATATTTATCGATGGGGACAACCCATGCTTTAAATCCCTTGAGCTCACCATAAATAGGGGAAACCCATGAAATTCTCTCATAAGTGTGCCAAACCATAGAAATAAATTAATGAAATTAATTAATTAATTTGAAATCCTTTGAATTCATTTGGCCATCAATTAAATAATTTCTAAGATTAACCCATTATTTAGGTTGGCACATTCTTTTTGGTGGAGCATTGGAGAACACTTGGAGAAATATCTCTCTTCGAAGAACGCGGAGAAGGCTTCTTCATCGTCCAACAAAGAATGTTGTACTCTTTCTTCAATCTTCGATCGAGCCAAAAGAGAAGGAGCCGACCGAGAAGAATGCCGATGATGATTTTTCCTCGGTCTCCTACCCTGGATGTTTCCAGATGTCCATGAATCGATGTCTTCCATTCCTCTCCATCCACCGTCAATGATTGACTAGTGAGGTAGGGTAATTTTGAGTTGAAATTTGTTCTTTTCTACATTGTTTAATCTTGGATAGTATTTTTCCGAATGATATAACTGTAACATGGAGGGCTCGGACCGTAAGAACATTGCCTAACCCTCTCCCTTTGATTATTCTAATTTTTGATGATGGTTACGACACATTGGTGACACCAGAGGGATGGACTGCAGTAGAGCAACGCGACCCACGTCAGGCATACCGTGAAGAAAACCGGTGGCGCAAGGGCTACTGGGTAGTCGTAGGGGAGCAGTGTTATCGCGCCGCGTTGGTGGAAGGGACACGACCTAGACGGTCTTGGCGGTCGGAGGGGTAGAGGTGCTGTCGCACCAGAAGGAGGAGAATCGGCCCGAAGCCAGGCTGGGTCGTGGTGGAGGGGGCGCGGTGCCGTCGTACCGTGCCGATGGTGCAGAACCGGCTGGCCGCTCAGCCAACCCGACAAGGCAAGACCCCTCGGGTATCGCGGGTTACCTGATCCAGTACCTAGCACTGGTTCTCTTTGGAATCCAAGGGGGTGTAACCCCCCCCCCCCCCCCCCACGTGTGGCCAGCCAAGCCAAATTGGGCCACCAGCCAGCTGACCACGTGGGCCAGCCCGCCAGCTGAGTCACACAGACCGTCGGACCGGGCCACACCCTCAGGCAAGGCCGCCTTTTCGGTCCAGACCACTCACACCAGACCACCCACTCGGGTCGGGCTGCCCTCACACGGGGTCGGACCTACAGACTGGGTCAGATTCCAAACCGGACCCGGGTCGGGTCAGGACTGTCCAACTGGGTCGTAGTAGACCTAGACCCGCTTTGGCCAATTTTCACCTTTACGCCCATATCTTAGTCTATGGGTGTCAGATCGATGAACCATCTTTGGAGACAGAAAGATTAGAGTGAGATAGATCTTTTTTCATATTCCACATGAGATTTGGACACTGTTGGATTACGGTTAGGTTGGTTTGAACCTAAAAACAAATCGGGCCCTGAGATGGAAATGCCAACAACTCACAGATCAGGCATCCGATTGATGCACAGTCTTTTGCGTTGAGACCCCCATGACAAGGCGGCCTTTTGAGATACCTCTACTTTGGACATCGTGAATGTTGGAGTATCGACTAGTAGCTGGTGCTGCAGATCCTCCTGGAGACGAGCGAGTAGAGTACGAAGATCTAGTATTGGCTGATACCAGATGACTATTGACCTTTAGACTCTGAGTGTTTTGACTAGCCTAGTGTGAAGTGACTCTTTGTGATGCAGCAGACCCATAGTGGGGAGTGCATCTGTGTGACGCAACAGACACATGGTCCTCAACAGGAGGAGTAACTCAATAGGCTATGAGGGGGAGAGGATCTATGTGAGCGTGGCATACCAACAGTGGGGAGTGCCTCTGTGTGACGCAGCAGACCCACTGTACTTGACAGGAGGAGTACCACAGTAGTCCAGGAAGGTGGGAAGTGGCACTGTTTGACACAGCATGCCCACTGTACTCGATAGAGGAGGAGTACACCATCAATCGAGATTCCGTCAGTTTGACTGTGGATGTTACTTGCTACTATTCCATGAATAAAATCATTGTTTGATCTGAGTCTATGACTTCTGTGTCTACCTCACAAATGATATGGGATACTAGATATCTTAGGTATATGTATAGGAATATACCTAAGTGATGGTTATCTGTTGATTCCATACTTGTGGGTTATCCTTGTTGGATTTACTGAGACCATGAGGGTCTCAGGGTCTCTACTGAGTATCATTATACTCACATATGCATTGGCTATGTCCGCACCTCGTTGTTTTGGATGAAGATAACAGACAGTGCTGACAGAGGCCAAGAGCGCCAGGACTGGATGCTTCCTGGAGGTGGACCTTACGACCAGTCGGTACACATAGGAGTCTAATGGACGTGGAGTGCTTGTTTTCCATTTATACCTACCCATCATATAGGAACCACGGAAGACAATCTAGGTGCTTCTCTTTACATTTTGTCTATTTGTCCATTTTTCAGTTGTACTTGTACATTATAGATGGGCTTGTATTTCTGGCCCTTTTACTTTCCAGTACTCTTTTGTATACAGTTTTTACTTAGTGTTTACATCATGTTGAGTACTCTATTGAGTGTGTTTCAGCTTATAAAGGAAATGCCTTCTCAGTTTAGGGATTTACGTCTTTAGTGCTAGTCGCCAGCCCTTGGCCTATGGAAGGCGGGCATGGGGTAGTCACGATACGAGCCCCGGGGGACGGGTCGTGACATAAGATATCTACATAAATGATTTTATTGAATAATTTGTTTTTCTTATTGTACCTAAAAAATGTTATCTATATAAGACATACATGTATTTTTATAAATAGTGTATAACATTCTTGTTAACGAAAAAATATACCCAATATGAACAGTTTTTTATTATTCATTTATTTAAAATTATATTACCTTATTATGAATCAAAATATCGTTCTACAACAGATCAAGGAAATATATCTTTATTTTTTAAATTTTTCATGAAAGTTTCAGAGTGATTATATTTTAGATAAATAAATATTGATTTCTCTAATATTTCTTGTTTTTCGGTTCTCTTATCAAATTTAATAAATTCCCTAAATCATCTTAACTAGGATCCTTAATTATGTCATTTCCATGGAACATCCTTCCATCAATATATTACTTAATCTATTCCTTTTTTTCGTTGGGAACTCTCTTATTGTCTTATCTAGGAAACACCAATTAATTTCCAGTGAGAACAATATGGAGGATGATCTATTATTTGTTAGTATAATTTGTATGTTTTAGAATATAACTATCACTTTAGGAGTTGTAAAGCATTGGTATGAAACTACATAGTCACTATCACCCAATCACACAGTATGGTGAAGCAACAACAAGGGGTATAGTTAAAAATAAAATAAAATAATTTTTCTATTTATTATAATCAATTTTTCATGAAAATAAATAGAAATGTTGGTTTATTTTTTACATTCCACATTTGATTATATCAATTATTATTATATTTATTAAATGATATCATTACATAATTAGTTATGAATAAAATAACCATAGTCTCTAGAAACATTTGGTATTTTTATAGAATATTTGTCAAATTTTTAATATTTTTATTTGATTAACATGTGTTCATTTTATGAATATAATACCAAAATATAATATTTTAAATATTTTGATAATGTATGATGCAAAAAAGTTAATGATTCCCTAGACATTAAGACATAAATTTTGTTGTAATGTAACTATTGGGAATGGGTACCCTAGATACACATGGGAATTAATAGTTAATATATTTATTACATTTATATACCCATATACTATGTTATATAGGTGGAATGTTTGAATTTTCCATGATTATTCCAAATATATATATTTATATGGAATAAAAGATGTTTTACTTTAGGCCTTGGCCTGAACTAACCTATATTAATGAATTATATGAAGTTAATTTATTACGAGGTATACATTGCTAACATTGATATTTATCGATCAATTCAGGTTGTTGTATATGTTAATTCATATATATTCTATAAGGGGCATAAATAAGGTACTATTGGGTTCCATGGGTGATTGTTTGAAGCATAGGTACCATCAAATCTAGTGCATATATACTTATTTCATAAATTATATTTTGAACTACTTATTGATTAGTAGATATGACCTTAGTTTTTAGAATTATTCTATAAAATAATGATAACAATTTTATGGCCATTTTTTGGAGGACATTTACTGACCGATAGCATGGTATAATTTACTCATGCCCTCATGTGTCCCCCTAGTATATGTATATTGTTATTTTTCATGATTTTGGGATGATAAATGTGTCATATCAATGTATTTCATCAGACATGGATCATAGGGTTGTAAGGGGTATTTTGGAGAATGATTTATATGGGGGTGATATATGATATAATTTGTTCTGATATAAATTCCCACTCATGGGTATTCCCTTTTAATCCTTTAATTTCATATTTATTTACATAGGTCCAGTACATTTCATGTATGACTAGTTTTTTTACAAAACTAGATATGTATTGATATATCATGACTGTTTTCTATAATATTTCATGAATATATATATGTTTCTAAATATTCTGTAATGATTTTAAAATATATTTCTATGGAATACAAGTTCCCTAAACATACACATTTATGTTTTCCAATTTTTTATATCTATAGTGGAAATTCTAATTTTTTTGGTAATATCCTTCAATGATTTAGTTTTTTTAAAATATTGAATCCTCTTCCCACATGGTTATATATATCATTCCTTACTATTTACACTAAAATCATATAATAGGAATGTATAAAACAGACATTATGGATAGCTAGTATGGGTATTGTTGAGGTATCCTTTATGACATTATTATAATATGTTCTAATATCCTAAATAAAGATATGGGGGTGGAGAATATCCATGCTATAAGATTTTTTATTTGATGAAATTAACATTTAATTATACATGTAAGAAAAAAATCATGATGAAAACATGACATATCATTTATATTCAGAGACTATTTTTTTATTATCTTGTTCTACCATTAATTTTTTTCAAGTCTCATATTTCATGAGTACGAGTCTATAGTTATGAGAAAGATGGATGAGATTAAATATAATGTATTTTCTTGTATGTTATTAACAACTCTCTAGAATAAATTTGTTATTTAAATTTACTAGTTTAACCTTAATAAATTAATAATTTTTTCATCCAATTAATTTATAATTATTATTTTAATAAAAATTATTTAATTTATTATATATTTTCTGAACTCCATTTCAATATTTTCAAAATTGATAATCCCAAAATTTATATTATATATTAGTAAATTTTAAATAAAATGTTAAACTATGAAATTATTTGATAATAAGGAACAAATGACAGAGGAATTAGATTTATAACATGTTGATTCCTTTTATTCTCATTTTTCGTTAACAGATTAAGAAATGAGACTCAAATATGATATTTATTTAAATATATTTGAATCCAATATGACCTCCTAACCTAGATCACCAATACGAACTCTAGTATAACTATAGTATTGTCGTGAATTCCAACCCATATATAAGAGGTTTTCTATTAAAAGATTTGGCATAAATGGAAATTTGGTGAGCATATTATATTTATTAGATTAAAAAAAATACATTACACAATCACTGATATTATAATCAATGCAGTAAGACTGATATGTATAATAAATATCAATAATAATATCCCATGCTTTTTAAAATTCCATATAATAAGAAGTACAATTGGAAAATGATCCCTATATGTTGGTTATATATATATATAATATCAATGGATAAAAATAAATTAAGGAACATGTCATAAAATGATCATAGATTCCATCACAACATTTCAAAAGCCAACATGCTCCTCCAACAATACTTACTCATGTTGGTTCCATTATTCCATATGATATCCTAGGTATAAAGAGTATATAAATGCAATGAGAATTCCAAGAATGATGTGATTGAAAACCAATATGGACACAAAAATATTTACTTCATATAAATTTAGTTTTTCAAATTATAGTTAATGATATGTATGAATACAAATACATAAATAAACAATAAACCTTCCTGGTGAATATTTTCTAACTATTCCCCCATGAACCCCAACTATGTATACTATAGCTCAGTTCCATAAATAAATTTTATAATAAACTATATAATTTATACATCTCTTTAAACATTACTATCATATAGTGTATTGACTAATTATGTATCATGTACACTCCATGAACACTTAGGAAGGTCCATTTTCTC
This sequence comes from Viscum album, assembly GCA_963277665.1. NCBI lineage: Eukaryota > Viridiplantae > Streptophyta > Magnoliopsida > Santalales > Viscaceae > Viscum > Viscum album. The sequence goes on along the minus strand of OY728153.1, from coordinate 1,153,726,168 downwards.
ACACTGAACAATCTATATATTTTATGGAAAAAAAATTCCATCATAGTAGATCATACATATAGACTCTTATTAGATCATATTCATGCACAAAATATCATCATGGAAAAATTTGGGATGTTCAATGTGAAGAACCTAAACCCATCCTCTCATACTATAGGTAGGCAACACAGAAGAAAAATTCATAAGCTTCATCTACATAAAATGATACAATGTCAAGGGAAATGTTCCTACAAAAAACCCATCACAATGTCTCACCCTTGTGTATTCCCACATAAAATGTACAAAGAATTTCACTCATGGTTATACTAATGCACCACATCCTTCCATGTTGAATTACTCATGAATATGACAAATTATTAGACATACACAAAAATTATCACCCCACCTAATTTGCATTTATTCCATTACCAATTAGAAAATTCCCCTCCCTTTGACTAAACTAATAACCCTACACTTATATCACGGTATACAGTGAGATATCATGAACTCAAGTATACTCAAAAATTATATATTCTATCAAAAACATAATTCCAGTAATAAATTTATTTTTAGCCTAAAAACCAAGAATGTCTTATTCAATGCCCTAGATTCGTAGCAACCATACCTAAACTCATATGAGTTATGACGCCACCATTCACCATATTCACTTAATAAACATTTACTCCCCCTCTATGAGATCATGCACATAGATACATATTCCACCAACATTAATTAATACAATGTTATGATATCTAAAAGGGATATGAATCAATTCTGAAACTGATTAATGCATCTCATTTTATATAGCATCCATAAAATAGTACGAACAACCTAGATTCTATATAATGAAGTACAATTAACCTGATAAATATAATTTTCTAATATTGGTAGGAGAAATACATAAATTATTCTCAATTTAATCACATTAGCGTTTCAAGATGAGCATCCAAACTGAAACATTGATTTATAGCTACCGTAGAATTATATATACCTACGTGAAATTTTGTTTACCAATGGGGTTTAACCACCCATAAAATGATATTGAGGGAGATTTTATTATCATTAAGGGAGAATTAAAATCACCTAGATCATGTGTTGTTAAGGGGTGAATAATAAAAGAGTGATTAGTGGGCCGGAGAACTAGATTAAATGAATTTATTACTTAATAACCCAAATATCACTCCACTAATCAAGTCTATATGTATAAACCTCTCTACCTATAACTAATATTATAACTTAGTCCTATCTCATTTATTAATTTAGCATAAATTATAAAATAAATATATGATTATAACCATACCAAATGCGAAAGATTGTTTTACATATATGTTACTTCAAATGTACCCAAATAAATTTCTGCAACCACCAGTACAAAAGCATGAACTGACCGTATTGTCAACCTAACACTTACACATACATGAACATCCAAAACATATTAAATTACATCATATATCACTTTAATAAATTGATAATCCAGCTAGATACATAATATACCATCACTGGTAATTCCTTATATTTCTAAACAACTAAGTCATGTAAATATTCCCATAATAGCTTTTTAAAAGTCAACAAACATCATGATCACTAATATTATCAACTTAAATGCCAAAAACATCAACCACAACACAATTTATTGAATCCCAATACATGAATCATCCACCTGGTCATCCTTAGAAAACTTTCACTTAATGTTGATTTCATCCTTTTATAGAGGACCACTATGCCTTCAGTGCCTAAATATGTTAACAACATTCTACAGGGGTATGATATTATATCAAGGGTCATTTAAAGGATTCTTGTATATTATTCCCATGGAATACATCCTTGGGTATAAATTATAGGTCTTATAACAAAAATTCATAACAACCCTTATTCATTTTAGATAATCCTCGATTATTATCACTAACAATCCTCAAAAACCAAAACCAATTGATAAATAACTAAAATACAATGAGAAAACAAAAGTTCTGCTTGGGTATCAACCTAATAATCATAATATTATATATAAACTTTGTACAAAACAATGATTCAACCATTGATTAATATGATGTTTTTCATTCTTAATTACTAACTATAATAATATATTATAGTAATACATGATAAACCTATGATAGTTTACCTCACAAAATCCTCAAATTGCACATTTAGAAAAAAAATATTCCCTCTCATTAAGGAAAAATGCATGAAAAATAATTTCACTGATAATTCTCTTGAAAGTCCCATAGATTTCAATATCCTTGGAAAAAGATCCTTGTAAACCAAAAACATAATTCCACATTACACTATGAAATCCCTCCATGTGTAGATCCAAAGACCCAAAATATTACTACTCACATTATAGATCACAATCGAATAACCTGTTAGATGTACAATCAATAAAATCCAATAAACAAGAAGAAAATGAACACTATAACTTTAGTCAAAAATTGATACTCTCCAAAAGGCAAATCTCTATTAACCATTTCAAAAAAATCATATACCCGTCGACTGTCCATCCTTGACCCTTGATGAATTTAATCATGATTCTCCCAAAATACCAATTCATGTTACACCTCAGGAACAACACGTATCATAGAAATTCTTTCACTCAAAGAAAAAACGTCTCATCTCACTCTAAGGTTATGATTTGGTTTCATAATAGAATAACCATATAAATTATCCACCATTCCCATAATATCATTTTGATGAATCATACCAAGAGTAATTGAATATCATAAACACAAGCTTCACATGGTTTACCTGTACTAGTCACCGCAATTCACATGTGGTAGTGATAATTTCCTAAAACTCATGCCTTAGATACTTCGAAGGAACTGAACTATGTATATTATCCATATAATCAACCCCAAACCAATAATGTTTTACCACCTAAGGTATTTTTAGACTATGAATGGAATACCGCACACATATCACCCCATACAACTAACTCACATGACACTCAATGTATGGATAAAATCACATCAAATATATTTGTTGTATTATTAATCCTATCAGTCCAAAAAAGCTATATAAACAATTTTTCAACATGGGAATAACTTTAATAATATGAATTTCAAACTATTTTTAAACAAACATCCACATTTACACAACTAGTTGAAATCCCATAAAATAATCCATCTAAATCTTAGGTTTCCATCCAAAATAACTACCCTCTATAATAAAAAATTAAGGGTTCACCTCTATATCAGTTCATACACTACCACCTTTCAACATAAACCTGAATCTAGTAAATCTATAGATATCTAAATAGTTATAATAAGGAGGGAACAGAAACTGTCCCACACATTTTAAGGGACCACAGTTAAAAACCATCATTCAATACTCTCCACCCAAATCAACACCCATAGTGTAAAGGGAGGTTATTCACATTATACAAATATTAAAAACCACCCCTTAGTCTATTAAATAAATAATGAAAATTTCTCATCGATCTATTATTCACTTCAAACACAACAATAAACTAGATATTAGGGGATCCCATACACATATATTTCAAATCAATTTAATAGTGTTGAATGAGCCACATTAAAAGTGAAACATAGTACATAAACCCATATACAACCCTTAAAATATTCTTTAAATTTTTTTTTCTACATAAATATTATTGTAACAATTTTTTTTGAAAATTTGAAACTTATTCTTAAAGAACCTATATTTCATTTAAACAACTTTATAAAACAAATGTATCTTTCAAATTTTAAACACTATATAAAAAAATCTATTCTCCCAATTCACAACCTAAACAAGAAAACATTTATATAAAAATAAAAATAAAAATTCAAATGATTCATTTAAATAATTTAATGTACAATTCTGATTAAAAATTCCCATATTTAAATCCATTAATTTAAAATTATGGTATGTAAATTTATAGTTTAAAAAATTATAAAATTCCAAAAAATTAATGAAATTCCAATGTAATGAACATAGGAAAATAATACTTTTATTTCTACTCTAGGATCTATTCCTCATATTTATAAACTACATATAAGTCGTCGTTATTCACAATGAAATATAACTTGATTTAAATTCATTTATTGAATTTTTCCGATAACTTATTATGGAAAACACAAAATATATTATTACAACAATTTAATTAATTTATTATTAAATCAAATATAGTTTAAAATTATAATTACATATTAATATAAATTCCAATACATGATGCATGAAATAAAATACTCTTTCAAAAATAGCCACAAAATACTATAAATTATATCACCAAAATCATGAGCACAAACGAATATTAAATATTTCAACATTAAACATTAATGGAAAAAATGAACATACAAATAATGAAAAAATGAAATCCACTCATATGTGGGTAGATTCACCTGAACATGATATCCATACCATGTTATGACAACACCCAATATCCCGCTAGTCAAGACCAGTAGTTTATTAAAAATTAAAAATTATCCCATATCATTTTTTGATTCCCAAAACTAGATAAAGAGACATAGTTAAGGGAGTGTCAAAGAGTCCTTAAGAACACCTTCACATAGAAAAGTGTATTTCGAGTAGAGGTGGTTTTTAAAGATGACATGTAAGGAGATTATTACCTCATAAAATGATATATAAAGAAGGAACACAATCATAGAAGTAAAAAGAGTTCCAAAAAATAGAACTAATGTGTTGAAGAAATTTAAATACTAACATAATATTCGATAAAATATTATAAAAAATTACAAGTTCAGTTGTAAAAAAGACCTCAAATATGGAAATTATATATATACAATAATTGATTTAAAATAATTAATTAAAGGATAATATATTTAAAATGATCCTACAGTCTATCCTTATATGTTCCTTAACAAACTGCACCCCCTACACCACTATCCTAAACAAGGTTCATACAATCATATGAAATCCAAGAAATAAAGTGGTTTCACCCCAACTGAGATCCCCATGAATGTTGGGAAGATAAGTATTATATGAAACAACAAAATAATCTATATGATATCTACATTATGTAATATATATTTCTGTGGAATGAAAGAAATCTACTACATTATTAATCAACTAACCCATCGGGTGGTCGTATGGAAACTATGATACCACAACCCCTAATCCTACTTACATTATCCTATAGTTGGAAGGAATTTTGTTCCAATAAATAGTGACACAAACATCGAACTGTTAACTCCTACTATAGAGGTCACAACCTTATCACATTACCTGACATATCCTAGTGTTCTCTGAGATGTCCATCAAGTAATAGCAACCCATTTTGTATGTTCATATGGAGGTCAAAATCAATAATGCCATACCATTCCTGAAAAAACTATAGAGAAAATAATAAAGTTCAATATCACATCCCAATAGACATAGTGGACCCCATATCCAATAACAATAGCACATCCTCTTTGTCTCTTAGTAGTCTATACATAAGAAGTATCTCAAGCATTATATGCACAAGTAGTCAAATATGTAAGGGAAGATCAACTAATCACAACCAAACTAAACATCTCACCAATGATACCCACTAACGTAGCACTCGACAAAAATATCACCCATATGAATCCTGGCTGCACATTTCTATTTTATCCTTATCACTTATAACTAGGAAAAATAAACAAAATGACCAAATCATCAATACCACCACCTCATTCCACCCCCTTTCAAAAAAATGACACTTCCCTATCCTATCCAGTTGTGAAGATATCCCTAACATAATACAGTTCTTTGCGGTTAATTCTCATTGATTCATAGATTCCATCGATGAGGGTTCATTACCTGAAACCTTTTGTCGGTTAGAGAAGTTTTTTAGAATCATAAAAATTTGAAAAACTCAATAAAACAACAAATTATCAAGTACAAAATTATAATATAACAACCATTATAAGGCTCACTATCACATTTTTCAATAATACACATCGAAATACCCCATGATTGACCAACCACATTGATACTTACCTCACCAACTCTCATAGAAAAAAATAGGCCACATAGGGCTATGATTAAACATGAATACAAATAATGATATAGAAATTATGATGAAGGCACTGAAAAGGAAAGGACTAAGTAACTTAATCAAGATTCATCCTTATATCCATTGAGAAAAACTAGATTTAGAATTGATTTTCTGAACCTTAATATTGTTTACTGAATTGATTAAATTAATTCTCTAAAATAAGGATCAAATATGAAGCATTTATTTATTTCTACGAAATAATTGTTCATACTTGAAGGGAATAACCACAAAAATCAATTTTTAAAATAATGAATAAATGAGAGGGGGATATAATGTCTTTATGATGGGATCTATAATGAATATCTATAATATAAGGGTAACTATAGGGGAAATGATTAATTTTACACTAAAAATATTTTATGAGAAAATATTTTGGTGAAGAATTTTTTCACACTATATGTTGGAGCAAATAACCCCAATAACCCAAGCCTCATTAATTCATGGTATAAAACACTGTGTGGGGATATCACTTCCCACATATAGGTTTATAATATACACCGGACAAGCCTATTCCTATTGAACGAGCACTCAAATAAACACAACACATATTTCATCTTGAAATACCAAATATACACATTTATATGCCATCAATTAATCAATAATTCACTATGAAATTATTTGGAAATTACAACCATTGTAATAATATATTAAATTTTTCCAAAAAGGATTCAAAAAACATAATCCTTCTATTAGAACAAAAATTGATCCTAATTTCCTTGATGGGTATTATAGTAAGATTAAATCACAATCCAATAATCATCATAGTGGGATCCCAATTTTTTGGATGTTATAATATATTTTAAGATCCATTACAACATACTTATTGGCCGATGTATCTATTTAAAAAAACAATGGTGAGTGATTTGAATAAATAAAATAGTTGAGATTATTTAGTATCCAATGAAACATATGGTATATTTTATACCATTATTCATAAAGGAGTTAATCAATACTGGATTATATTAATAGTAAAATAAAACATGTATAATGTTATTACCTATAATGTTTCTGAAGAACTGTTCTCTAAATTGTTAAATAGGGATACAAAATTTCAATTTAAGAACTCAAAATTTTATGATCATTGATAAGGGATGTTTTCACTCATAGAGTATTCTACATTTTTACAAATATTTTTTTTATTACATGTGTTGGGATGAGGAAACTAAATCCATGAGGATGAAGATGGGTTTGTGGGAACTATTATAAATGAATCTCTTGATGTTAATCTATGATAATTTTTTCTAATTATATAATAAATGTAGTATTGGTATGATCAGATACATAAGGACCCAACTAGATTAGTTATTATGCAGAGTGTCAACACAATTCCCACATATAACAAGGAAGGTGCATGTGACTAGAAATATAAAGGCATTATTTATATGGGAGTCATAATCCGATGTTCCCCTATAAAAGAAATACATATCCAATAGAAATAATAAATAAAAAAAATTAGAAATATACATAATCAATTACAATATATAGAGTATATATATAGGAAATCAAATGATTGGTTAAATTCCAAAAATGAAAAACCGAATGTGGAAAAAATATGTTATCATCAGGAATAACTGTCATGTAATAAGGTAAAAACCATTAAACATCTTGAAATCATAAAAAAGGAATAATTATCAAACATTTATTCATTATAACCAACTATAAAATACCATTCAATAACTCTACCAGCTCCATGTTTTTCACATTAATAATTTTTACTCTAAAATGGGTAAATTTTATTCAGATACAATGCATGTGAGAACATGTGAAGTGTTCGGGTATGTATGATCCTACATACTAGTATTACATGTAATTAATTTTAAAAAATATTCATTATAGTTTAATGACTGAGGGGAATAATTAATATAATCGTAATGGAACAATATATTCTTTATGTACAAAACAACCATTGATGGAAAAATAAACTAGCATTTATAGCTTAGGTCTATGAGGGTTTATATCTCAAAAGAAACTAGAGATACCTGGTTATTGGTTGTATATTAATGAAACTGTATATATCTGTCATTTTCAAAAACCTTAAATGTAAGAATGAATTTTTTTTCTCATCAAGCTGTACATATTATTTTTTATGATGGCACACTATAAAAGCATTAGGGAACCCTTACCCCACTAAGGTGTGCAAGTCAGTTGAATGGAATTTAACCTCTATAATTGACCCACACATCATCATTTTCATCATAAATTATCTTTGAGAGTTACATATAATATATGTGGTGGATATGTGATGAATTATGAATTGGTGATACCTACTCAAATAATTTTTCTGAGGACCTGTTTCATAGAACCATTTTTCTAATAGAGGATTTATTAGCCCTATGCCTACTCTAATTGTCTATCCCACTATATGCATCGTTATTTGTATGAGACAAAAACCATTATCTACCAAAAATACCTAATAAAAGATCCCCAGATTACAATTAGATATACCCCATAATATATAAACAATAAAATTTATTTTTCCTGTTATATTAATCTATAAATTGTTGAACATGGGTGAGAAGAAATGGAATAAATCATAGAAAAACAATATATTTCTTGTCAAACTATACAAATAGAATTAGATCCCTATACAATAGCTCAGATCGGTCACATTTGTTTGATATATATAAAGTTTTATTCTACGGTTTATCTAGTAGAATACATTGTGTGTGTGAATGGATGAAAATTTTGAATATGAATTATCCTAATAAATTGAGAAAAAACTTCTGAGACATGGAATTTAAACTTCCATTCATGGTATATATATACTTATTGAACTATGTAAGTGGGTTCTAGTTACATGGAGTTTATATTAAGGTAGGTATTACATGTGACATTTTAATCACTTGGGAATAAAATATTAGAATAGATTATGTGAGATATCCATTTTTTATGTAGTGTTACATGGTTCTTATGGAATGGTGCTGTTGATGATTATCCAAAATGTAATTGGATACATTTTTATGTTTTTTGATCTAACATACATGATGTGTGACCTAATGTGACAAAAAATATGATATATATAACATGTAGTTACCCTAGAATCATATTTAATTTTTCATACAATGTTTTTTAAATGGTGGACTACAAGAACCATAGCTGATAATATGATATCAATCGATATTTATTACCAAAAAAATCACAATACCATCATATATGTATCCACCACCACTGGTTTCTACACTAATATTTATAGTTATACACCGATATCATACTCTTGGAATTACCCTTCAATTTTATATAGTCACTAAATAATTTTTGTCTTGTAGTTCATTTGTTAATTCTCAATAACTTTATTTTTAGTTTTCCGCTTTACAGGTTCCCTATTAATAACATTATATTTCATTGGGAACATTATCATTTACCACCCCACAACCTAAGGGATGCACAAGAGAAGGACAGGTAAAATAGAATAATAATGTTTAATTAATACCCACCATTAAAATGTTATTTGATGAACACATATGTTATTGAATTCATGAACACAATTATTTTATTTTCTATTTTTTTTATGAACAATATAAAGTAATTTATTAAGATATAAGAAATTAAAAAATAGGGAAATAATGGATGAGATATAATTATCCATCCATTCATTGTAAATTCCAACATATTGTCTGTGACTACTAGAAAATAAATATTTAAAGGCAATTATTATTAATTTAACAAAAATTAAAAATTTGTATCATCATTGGAAAATATGTTTTATCTCATGAAAAATAAAAACATTCAGAAAGAAATTTATCATATAAATTTTATAAATAATATCATTATAAGAAATAAAAATAATTTTTTAGTTTAGTAATAAAATAAATAAAATTACTAAAAAAACCAACCCACTAAATTTTAATTCGAAATTTAAATTTAAATTTATCCTTGGAAATAATCGTAAATCTATTCATATTGGAATAACTACGAGAAACTTTAAATGGGAATATCGATGTGATTTTAAGAAAAATATAGATGAAAATTAGTGTTAGTACATTATAAGGGGGATATGATTGAATGACATGATAAATAGACATAATGAATAAAATTGAGGTGTGATAAATATAGAAAAACAAGAAGTTTCAACATTAATTTTTAATTGAGTCCCAATTTAGCATTGTTAGATATTTAAATCACCACTGTCTCATTGATATATAATTGAAATCCTGAAAAAATAGATTCCCATAAAAGAACATACTCATTATTCTCCTTTATTTCATGATTGAAAATATTTAAAACCCATGAGGGTAGAAATATTAATTAGTTTATGTAATTTCACTGGTTCTATAGGTTATATAATTAAATTATCAAAACAAACATAGTCTAGAGAATAAACATAGACAATGTGGTTTTACCTCATCTAGGAACAATAAGCAATTTTGAATACAATTATGATGATAAAATTTACGTCCTATCATACATTGAGGTTTTATCAAAGGTAACCCTCATGGGATAATTATTTAATTATTTTATAATTTTTTAATATCTCCTAAAACTCAAAAATATCATAATTACACAAAAGTTTATCCTAACGGTTATAACATCCTTATAAGATTCAAATAATCAATAAGAGTGTTTTTTATTTTGTATACAATGGTAAATATCTATTTGAAGCCACTAGAGAACCTACACCATCAAGGATGAAAAATTAATTCTAAATAAATTAAAGAAAAATCATGATTTTAACATCGACCAACCATTAATAATTTTTATGACGAAAAATAAATAAATAGTTTAGTTGAAAAAAACATGATACAATATTGTGTTGAATAATAATAATCATTGTAGGCATTTTGTTTAATTTTACATGTATATGATCTAATATAAAATGTTATAAAACAACATAAGAATACATCTTTCTATATTAACTCATTAATTCGAAAAAACATCCCTTGTTTTTTAACGTCTTATAAGAACAATTTGTATCAATACCATTATAGAAAAGAATCAATAGATGTATTATCCAATATAATTTGAATCTAAAAAATATTTTACCCAATATAAAAATCTATCCATTTTATATCCTTCCTCATTGAATAGTGTGGAAGTCAAAATCCATTGAAATCAAACATATAATTGTTTTTTAAAATGGGTATAACCTTTGAACGTGTTATACTCCACATTTTAAAAGAGAAACTCGTATTTTATAATATGAGAACTATAGACTAAAATAATGATACATAATTGTGAATGAAATAAGGCTCCCACATTATTCTCCATTAATATTGTATACTTTTAATGATCCTTGACATCGACATCAACTTCTTATCATCACATACAAAGTAACAAACTAAAACATCATCAACACTAATCATAGAAGAATCAATCACCAATTGATATCTATATTTTATCCCATTAGTGTAATCTATTTGAAATCAATTATGAATCCAAATGAAATCTTCCTCAGTTAAAAATATCACAAAATTGTTTTTTTGGAAGCTCCTCTAGAGAGAGATTGAAAAAAACATAAATATATTACACTAACCTCTTCAATCCACCATAAAATCAACAATTAACCCATTAGTGTCCTATTTTCCAACTATCTTAATTGGATGGACTTGAAAAATTAAAAAACCCTACTCAATTAGATCCAATCCCTTAGAGACACCTTCCAAAAATAAAATAATGTAACATATGATACCACTAATAATATACCTCATCATGATTCTAGATATACCACATGGTTAACACCAATGATGTATTAAAAATTCATCAGCATGATTATGTAGACCATTGAGTGCCCTTATTTCCAAATTTTCCATGAAATCATCCTTTATAAAATATAGGTTAAAAAGGTATAGAAATTTTAAAAAAAATATGACAACATCTCGAACTATTAGATGATCTATTGGGTTATATTTTATATAATAAAATATTACACATGATCTGAAAATCATTGTTTATATACTAGATTCATATTATCATTGATATGTGGGTCCATCATAGTAAATAATAATTAAACCATGGCCTAGTATTTCCTCAAAACCAACAACACTAAGTATAGCTATTCAATCTTATCCTATATTCTTTAATTATAAGACTCATTCCAAAGGGGATAAATAAAAAATCACCACTAATCCACTATGAATAAATAATATATCATACCCCTAACATCGTAATAATAAACTAATATTCTTCTATTTTAATATCAATATTAAATTAATATATCTCTATTATATAGAACTTTCCATTCAACATTCCACAACACCCATAATTCTTCCTGTGTAAGTAATGAAGAAACTAAAAATGGCTAAATTCTTATCCTTTATTGTATATCCAAGATGGTTGAGGTAATTAGACCTTTTATAATCGTCCATGGGACTTAGAAATGGAAAATGGGAAATAATTTCCCTCAATTAAATTACATTAATTTAAAAAATTTCATAAGATTGTATGAATTATTTCCCTAGTGTATCTTCAAAAAAATTCAAAAAATAATTCTATAATAACAACATTTGATCAATAAATAAATTCATTCTCTGTTATAAACTATAAGTTGTTTCTATAGATTTTTGGTATGATCTTTCATTAATTGGTATCCAAACTATGACATTACCTCTCTAAGACTAAATAAACCACCAAATAAATTGTATAATATAATGGTATATCCCTATATTTAATATGTAAAGTGAAATATATACATGGAAAATAAATGTGACATCAATGGAATGATCCATATAACTTTTGATGGTGTCCATAAAAACATCTACCAAACAACATGATTCCCCAAAACCATAGTAAACCATAGCTAACCATATAATCTAAAACATGGAATACATCATAGGGTCTCATACCATTATGATAGAATCAAATAAAAGAGTCAACCTTCTATGAGAGGAAACACATACTATACACTAATATGTTTAAATGGATAACATTAATTGGTAGGATTACATGGCCATAGAGAACTTTCTTATAGTTACGAAATAATTTACATCCCCGTATTTACAAGAAAAATTCCTCAGATAAGATTTTTTGACTGTGAGGGTCACTGGTGAATAGAAAAATTGTTCCTCAAACCCATTGTGGTATTAAAAAACAAATTTAATAAATCATTCCAAACTATATGTATCATAGACATTATAAATACAGAAATATCAAGGATTTTTTTTATTTGATGATAGATATGATTTAAAATATATCTCATTTTTATATATCTCTAAACCATAAACCCTCCAACAAATAATTCCTCTAAGAAAGTAATAATTCCAACTATCAAAATGATACTAATCACAAAGGTACATTTAATATGAATATATTTCCCTGAACATGTACAATATAAATATAATAAAATAGTAACTTTTTTGAGGAATCGATCAATTCTAAAAGAATAAAATCAGCTTCTATCACTATTTCTTGTTATCTTGAGAATTTTGGGGTATGAAAAAATAAACACCCTTGGATCAAATATTTCTAGAGATTCCTCACCTGAACTATCAATTTTAATAAACATTTTCTCCAAAACTTGATTAAGGAGTAACCTATCCCTAAACATCAAAAAGTTATTGGTCATGGTAATAAATATATAATTATGGTAAAAAAATCCAATCAACCATTATCATCATTTTAAGATAGATCAAACACAATAAAAACACTTAATCTTTCCAATATATAATAATATCATCATCAGTTTTGATAAACATCATCCAATCTCTAATTCATTTATAATGATAGAATATATTTTAGGGACCACTATTTTGTCAGTTGGTGTTCAATCTAGATTGGAATCATGATTCATAGATATTAACCAATACATGACCACCTAGGGATCTGGATAACCTCATGAACTTAGGAGATAATGTTTTCAATAATTTATGTAGTGTATTTAGACTATAATTTTTATTTTCATCCTCATGGATACTATAATTCACTATAAAAGGTAGTGTATAATATTTGAATAAATGGTGGGGGTACATTCTGCTTACTCAAATGGAATAGATACCTCCAAATTAGTCTTCAAATATACATTTCACCTATTTATTTATAAATATATGATGATCTTTTTCACCAAATATATTAATCTAATCTACCATTCTTTAGGTAAAATCCTCTAATTTACACAAAAAACAATATGCTTACTAGAGCATATTTGGGTGACCTAAAATGAGGAAGATATGATGGATCATGGTGAATCATTGTATGTTTCATGTACTAAGATAAATCTACCTTATAAATATTTCCTGAATGTTTGGGTTCAACTAGAATGTATTTAGAGTATGAGTGAAATGATATGAAAACCTCAACACCCACACTTGGAAACCTAAATTGAAAATCAAAATCAAGAAACCTATAGAACCAGATATAATAATTCCGAATCCAAACCTCAATTTAAAATAAAAAAAGAATCCGTTGTATTTTAAAAACTACGATTCCACTATAATATTTCTATACAAACCAAGATCCTAATTTTATAAGATAAAACATAAGTTTACTATCCCTTTACACCCCTAATAGGATAGTTTTAAAATACTATAACAATAAAAAAAAATTATCATTAGTGGCCATAAAAATTATCAATATTTAATAAAAATTAATCTTAAATACCCACCAATAAACAAAAATAGTATAAATACATATCACTAACTAAATTATATAAAATTCATCTGTGAGACATCATCATACTTTTAAAATAAAAAAAGAGTAAACTCATGAATGGTAAATATAAAATAGAATATATTCATATAGATAACTACTATTATATTTTGGAAAATAATCATCCCATTAAGAACATGTGTTAATGGAATTATGGAAACAATATCCTCTACCATTAAATAATATATTCTACAATTATATGTCTTTAATTTCTCTAAATTTTCTACATACACCATTATCACTACTGAACTATAAATCATATACATTTTAATAGATCATAGTGGTAGATGGATTGTGAATATATGGTAGTATGCATATCATGTAAGGTGCCTCATAAACAAAAAAGAAAAATAAATTCAGAAAATAAACCCAATTCTTAGAGGAACTAGAAATAAAATATACAATGAACCACATATGAATTAATGGTATGAAAACAATTGATTGAAAAATAATTCAATATTTACATCTAAAACCCATGATGTGTTGTATCATATATGTATAAGAAGACTCATTGAATATAAAAAGACATAAATTATTGATCTTAGTATCCCAAAAATAGGTCATTTATTGAAGGAATCATATATTTCCACTCATTTAATACACTACAACTGAAATAGCGTTTAGCGGCGGTTTTGTGGTGGTGGTTCACAAAACTGCCGCTAAATGTTTTCTGAAAAAGGTTTTGCATCGTTTTTTAATAAACCGATGCTAGACCCATATTTATTTTAAAAATTCCTGACCCTTCCCTACCCCAACCCCCATTTTCCTCAACACTCCTAACCCTGTGCTCCCATCTTCCTGCAACCCCCCCACCCCGGGCGACCCCGCGACGACTCCAGTGAACGTGCGTCCTTTGTCTCTGGTGACCTTGCAACCAAATCCTACGACGTAGCCCACAACCGATGACTGGTGACCCCGAAAACTCGAGACCCCCCTTCTCCTGGAAGCCCTTATCACTGCGACCACGACCCGGAAGTGAAGTTTCCATCATTTTTCATCTTTGTTTTCAAGGATTTTCTGAATATATGGTTATTATTTGATTATAATGTTTGTTACATAATGTTTTAGAAAGTTAATTTGAATAAAATTGTTAATTTGATACCTAATCCATCTTTAATTGAAATAGTTATTCCATATGTTAAAGAAATTGGATAAAGAAGATGAATCTAGAAATACTAATATATTCATTGTTTATGGTATTTCCAAACAATTCTCCTCTATGATTTATTTGATAAGTAAAGTAATTCTATAAAATTGGAATGATTAATTACATAATAATTGTAAAGATTTTTCAGTTCATTTTATAACAACACCCCTCCTTACATTAACAACGTCAAAACTATCATATATAGTCTATTTAGATTCATTAGGATTTTGTTTGGGATGTATTATTATAAATGGATATTATGTCTTTTCTTATGAATCATGTCGATAATGACAACCAGGTAAAATTTAGCTGATTCAAGACTTTGAATTTGATACTGAGGATCATTCCTTGAATAAATGTAATCATTATATTTTCTGTCATAAATTAACAGTGTTCAGAAATCATAAGTATATGAAACACATTTTATCATAAATGTATTGAAATCAAGGGTAATGAATATTAATGTATTATAAATAGGTGTTTGAATTTGAATTAATTTATATACATTGGGTATAGGTAATGTTTTAATAGATTAATAGATTTTGAATTTATATAATTAGTTGTATAAATAATATTTATGCTAATGAAATATGATATTTAATATAGTTGATATTTATTTGGATTGAGTTTTAAAAGGAAATTCTACAATTTTAAATCTTTTTTATCTCACTATTTATTTGAATGATATGTTTTTTGATGCTCAGACCACTAAACCTAAAATGATTGAATAGTTAGCTAAAATTAAATCATGAGGAGAACATTGAGGGAAGGTGGTTATATAAGAAATACTAAATGTAGTTTATATATCAAATATTTGTTCTTATAGATTATTAGGAATATATTTTTCATAGCTACAATTATTTTAGATGGTTTGTTAATCTAGGATTCCAGAATGTGTATAAATGGTTTATAACTGAATATTGGTGGGATGGTGAAATGTGGAATTTTCAGGGGTTTGTATCATGATTCCATCCATGTTAAACATTCATGGAAACAAGCCAACTCACAGTGGGTACATTCATCTACTTAATATTTCTCAATTTCACATGGGATCATATAACTATGGATGGTATCATTAGTTTATAATGAATAAAATGAAAAAAATAACATTTTGGTGACTATGGATTGTCTCCAAATGGTGTCCCACCACAACTCTATTTTTATATATATATTACAGTGGTAGATTTTTACAAATTCAATATTTTAGAAAATAATTTACCCCTATCAATTATGTTGAACCAGGTCCCTAGGATTATATATAAGTTTTCGTATGCATTAATGTAATCTCTATGTGCATAGTATTCAATGGAATATATTAATCATCATAAATTGTTTTTATAATAGAAATTTTTTATCCAACCATTATAGGAAATGATAAAATTTTTGTGATTTATTTTAGAGGCACATGTAAATATATTTTACTACTACTCATGTCTTTATACAATAAATTTTTTTGATATAGTGATGAATATGGATATAATAAAACTATTTTATAGATTTACTTCTTGTTCATGTAATTTTTGTGAGAATGCTTTTGATAAATTTATTATTATAACTATTAGAGTTATAGAGACAATGAAAAATATTCATATTATCAAAATGAGGTAGTTGATGGCTCAATGTCATCTAAAATCATATAGAGATCATCCCTGATTACCATTGTTATTTGAGGTGGATAATGAAATTATATTAATAATATCTCCATTATTTGTAAAACAACATTTTGATTACTATTAAACTTTTCTCCCTAATATATTATCAATTTTTAGATAATTGAACTATTGACTATTGTGAATTATTAGTTGTCTTCACCACCACAAATCAATTTTCTACACAATTTATTTCATGGATCTCAATTGATGATATTCAATCCTGATCTATATAATTCAATTAAAAGGGAAATAATCAATGAATAAAATATTATACCATACTTTCTACTCAATTTGTCTTCAGATTTTATGATGAAACCATACATTGATGAATAATATAAATGAGGTGTTTTTTCAGACACTCGACAATGTTTCTTAGTGTACATCATGATCGTCAATCGCCTGATTTCTTATGGATCCTATGGTAACATTCTTACATCAATGTTTATCCTGTCGAGTTCTAAATGTTTCAATGAATGAATGGAGTTCGGTTAAATCATTGAACCATGGGATGTATTTAAGGTGTCGGGTCATCTACGGAGTTGAGTGACCTATGAATTAAATAATCAACTATGTCTCAAAGCATTGGAGAACTTAAAAAATAATAAGGTGTTTTGGCATGCTGGCCGGTTTGGGTTTGTCCCTCTTTATGATTGTTATGATGTAATGAGTGTGCTTGAGGGGAGAATCAAGTGTATGTTTGATGTGAATATGATATAGATAACTTATTATTAGCTGATATATCACTAATTTTGATAACTAGGACACTCTATAAGTTGGGAGAATCTTGTAATTTTTGATAAACACGGGTCATTCTCGGTAGAATGAACACAACCTAAGATGTAAATTGAAAAATGAAAATGTTTTCTAGAATTTCTTTTGAGATCTAGTGTCTTAAATATCTTCAGTTTTTTCATGGAAATATGACATTAATATGGTTGGTTGTGTGTGAAACCATTGATAAACATCATTCCTCTTGGAGGACATATAAGGTCAGGCCTAAACAATCACATAATGTCTCAGGTTTAAAATGCATTATGATCAGTTTCAGTCACACGTCTATGGGGTGTTGTTTGAGGAAACCTAAATGTGTGATCGACCATGTTATGATATGTTTGTAAACCGATATTCTTACTGCTCCTCAATGAGGTGTTGATGCTGTCTCCAATGGACCAGACTTGTTCAGTTGGTCTGAAGTGGTAAATGTGATCAATGAATCATCTTTATCATATTATCTATACTTTATGATCAATGGGTCATCTTTATTATATTATGTTTCTGTAATCTTACAGTATCGTATATTTTGTGTAGGCACATTGTGATATACATGGATAAAAGCTGGATCACATTATTGAAGAACACACCTCAGTATGTTAAGAGTTTTAATGATATTTTATATTTTCCAAATTCTAATCGATCCGTTGAAGGGAGAATAAAATGTCCTCGTCCTAAATGTAAATTTAGAACATGGTTGAGGAGAGATTATGTTTATGAACATTTAATACTCAAGCAATTACCCGCTCAATATTTGTGTTGGATTTGGCATGAAGAATAGAATGTTATAGAATGATTGAGCACTGATGTTAATCAATAGAATGAGGTTCCATGTTTGTCAAAAATTGAAAATGAAATGAAAAAGCTAATAAATGATGCATTCAGCACTTCAAGACACCACTATCAGAATCAAAACATATTAGAAAAACCAGAAGAGGGTGCTACAAATTTCAATGTGACAAGTGATGTTTTTGAACTGTAACAGAGGAAGATCAAGATTGTCAGATATCATTGGATCCTCTTCTTGATTCTGTGGACCCAAATGTAAGAGAAAAATTCACTAAGGAAAATGCATTTCATGATTTAGTTGATGATGGAAATCAAGAGTTGTATAGTGGGTGTTTGAAATATTCAAATCTTTCATTTCTACTGAAGTTGTACCATATCAAATGTCTATGTGTAATTACAAATAAGGCAATGACCATGATACTGTAATTGATTCATGATGCATGTCTTGAGGTAAAAATATAAGAATCTTTTTATGATATGAAAAAATTGGTTAACAAGCTTTGTCTGAATTATACAAAAATACATGCATGTCCCAATGATTGTATGATTTATTGTGGAGAGGATTCATGTAGACAGAATTTCAAGAATTTTTCATCATCTAGATGGCAGGAAAAGGGTGATGTTGGAAGTCTGAATGAACATAATTTCATGGATAAGAAGAAAAGGAGCATACCTGCAAAGGTTTTGCATTACTTTCCTTTGAAGCCTCGATTGAAAAGATTATTCATGTCATCGAAAACATCCGAACACATGAAGTGACATTCTGTAGATAATAAAAATGATGGGTTAATGAGACATCCACGTGATTCCCAATCGTGGAAGACATTTGATTCATTACATCTTGATTTCTAAGATGATCCTAGGAATGTTCGATTGGGATTAGATGTCGATGGATTAAACCCATTTGGGAAATTGAGTACCAATTATATCATTTGGCCAGTTGTTTTGATCCCTTATAATCTGCCTCTGTGGATGTGTATGCAACAAAAATATTTTTTCCATTCGATGATTATTCCTGGAAAACAAATGCCTAGAAATTATAGTGATGTATACTTGCATCCTTTGATTGACGAATTGGAGGAGTTATGGAGAAACGGTGTGGAGACATTTGATGCTTCTTCTAAAAAAATGTTCAAAATGCATGCTACTTTAATCTAGACCATTTGTGACTTCCCTGGGCTTGGGAATTTATCTGGCTGGAACACTTACATGGGTTTGGATTTTCCCATTTGTAACATTGATTTTGAGACCAAATGGATAGCTCACAACAGAAAATGGTGCTTCTTGTGTCATCGATGATTTCTCGATGAATCTCATAGATTTCGGCTGAACAGATCAAAACATAATGGTTACATTGATCCTAAAACACCTCTAAAGTTGATAAATAATTTTGAAATATTGACATAGCTTGAAAATGTTGAAACTAAATTTGGGATGGTCCATCATTTGAATGATAGCGGAAAACGGGTCCGCAGTGCATCGTCAAGTGAAACCGGAATGCAACAATGGAAGAAAAAAAATATATTCTTCAAACTTCTGTTTTGGGAATGTAATTGGTTGGGGAATAATCATGATGTGAT
This sequence comes from Viscum album, assembly GCA_963277665.1. Classification (NCBI taxonomy): domain Eukaryota; kingdom Viridiplantae; phylum Streptophyta; class Magnoliopsida; order Santalales; family Viscaceae; genus Viscum; species Viscum album. The sequence continues at coordinate 1,153,705,699 of OY728153.1, read as the reverse complement.
GCATATTGAGAATAATGTCTGTGAGAATTTTATTTTCACATTACTTAATGAGCATTTAAATTCGAAGGATCATCTTAATGTTTGTAAAGACATACCAGCAATGAACATAAAATATAATCTCTTGGCCAGATGAGAATGAAAAGTATCCTTTGACAATTTTTCAATGAAAAATAAGGATAATGATACATTCCTTAGAATGTTAAAGAATGTTGAGGTATCTGATGGGTATTAAAGTAACATCTTGAGGTGTGTTGACTTGAAGAATCCTATGTTACATGGATTGAAAAGCCACAATTCACATATTTTGTTACAACAGTTACTACCATGGGAATTTCGTACAATATTACCTGAAAAAATTTCTGCTGTAGTACTCAAGTTCTGTACATTTTTTAGAAAACTATGTGAGAAATCTCTACATCCATATCATCTTGACAACCTCCAGGAGAGGTTTGTATTGACACTTTGCACAATGGAGATGATCTTTCCTCCATCCTTTTTTACTTTAATGAGGCATTTAACTATACATTTAGTTGAGGAAGCTAAATTAGGAGGCCCCGTTCATTATTGATGGATGTATCCAATTTAGAGGTACATTATTTATATGTTTTCCAGTTAAGTAAACAATCTTTGGTACTTAATTAAATTCATAATTATGTTTATTTTATTTCAAAGATATCTTGGGCATTTAAAATCATATGTGAGAAATAATGCTATACCAGAAGGCTCAATTGCTGAAGGCTATGTGGCTGAGGAGTGCATTAACTTTTTTTCTCAATACATGGATGATATTGAGACAAGATTTAATCGAGTTGGAGGGGTTGACGACACATCGACTCAATATCAAATACATCGTAAATCGAAAATATTTCCTGCTATTGGCCGATCAGTTGGGAGGAACTCAAATGTGACACTGACTGAATTGGAATTATTACAGAAACATAGATATGTGCAGATGAATAGTGAAATTATAGATACATTAATTAAAGACTTGAGGATACTAACAAAGAGATGAATGAGATCTGAATACGAAATGAGAAAGATATAACAAAATCTGTTAATAAAGAGATTGTAGAATGGTTTGCACGACGTGTAAGTTCATAAATATTTCAATAAATATTAATTTTAGTTTGAGACATAGAATTTTTAAATCTAGTAAAGTATATTTCTTTTCTAGAATCATGAATACTAATACTCAAGAAGAGGTGTCAGAATATTTGAAGTTTCTTGCTAGAGGTCCTCTAAAATAAGTTAGAAAGTTTGATACTTATAATGTTAATGGCTTTAGATTTACTATAGTCGATCGAGAAGTGGGTTTGAGAACACAGAATAGTGGTATATTTACATTTGATGAAGTGGAATACTATGGAAAGATGCATTATATTATTAAATTAAACTACCAAAGCCATTTTTCGGTTGTTTTATCCAAATGAAAATGGGTCGATATTATCAGAGGTGTTAAAAGATATTCCTTGCAATTTACTTCTATGAACATCTCTTTCTTGATGGATGTTGGTGATCGTGAACTGCATGATCCATATATCTTAGAATCGCAATAAAAAATGGTATATTAACTGAATGATGTTACCGATGAAGGGTGGATTGTATTTGCTCATATAATACAAAGATATTTCTATGATATGGTTGATGAAGTGGAAAATTTGACCTCTGAAATTGAATTTATTCAGCAACAGAAAGAAGAATTATTTGTCCATCATGATATGGAAAATATTATTCTAGCAAGGATGAAGGAATTAGATGATGAAATGGAGCAGGAAACTGACATGAGTGAAAGGGAAAATGATTGTATGTACTATTATTTATTTATTTTACAACCACTTGTTTCATTTCTACAGTCATTCAATATCATTGTTATATATATATTTTGTCTGTTAGTACTCCATCTATTATCATTTTTAATTTTTTTTCTGCATAATTTTTTTGAAATATATATTCTAAACTTAATTTTATTTTATTAAATGATAATAATTCCAAGGAAGAAGTAGTACATTATTTCATACAGTTCTGTGACAGATGATTATCCATATGGCTCCTTCCCCACGACATCTGAGGCACCAGCTGCCAACAACCCAACACCATCTCTCCCTACACCATCTCTCACACCATCTGTGGATGTACAAGTAGAGGCTGAGTTATCGACTCCCCCTTCAGGAGCCTCAGTAGTGGGGTTGTGAGGCGCCCCTTCCAGTTCATTCCGGACATACTAGAGTGTCACTATCATAGGTACAAATTTTAATGAAATAAATTAATTTTATTTTGTTTATACTAATTTTATGCTCATTAAAGATGAAAAATATGCAACCATAGAGAAAAAAATAAAATAGTTAAGATGATTGGAATCTGAATGGCAAGAATATTGCTGTGCCATTTGATTCTTATGGGGTCCCTACGGATGATGTCTGGGGTTACTTGGCCAGATTCTAGGCCAGTTGGTAGCAGATCCCATCTCCCATCCCATTTTATATGACTATTGGAGAAATATGCCTCCAAGCTAGAAAAGTTAAGTTTTTTATTCACAAATCAATGTAAATTTATTACATTATGGTTTAATTCAATGTCATGTTACTAATATGTTCTTAATTAATTTCATTATACAGATTTTCTTGCACTTTACCGTTGTTGATGTGATAGCATGGATGTGGACATTGAAAAATCTTGGTAAGAAGTGGAAAGATTTTAAATGAATATTGTGGTGTGATGTCAACGATGCTTCGTTGACCACACTACAAATGTATGGGAAACTACCCAGTGGGGTACCGAAAGAGCAGTGTAAAGTGTTTGTTGACAGGCATCGAGATCAGAAGGGGATTGTATTGATATATATATATATTAGTATATTATACTCAATTTACATTTGAACATGTATATGAAAATGACATGACATTCAATTAATTAGTATTAAATTGCATTTGATTTATTTCAGGACATCTCAAGACAGAATGCGTCAAACTGAGCGAAGAAAGTCATCCTGCACACTACGGGCTCCAAAAGTTTTTCTAGAAGTCAAACGACATTGGTAATCTTATAATTAGTTTATATATTTATAAGACAATATTATCTATTTAATATATTGAATTGTTGATTTATCTTTGATTAATGCAGTCACAATGTTTTGGCCATGAAGCATCCAGAACTGAACTGTGGTAGGATGTTCACATGAAATCAGATGGATTTTTTGTTAATGAGTTTGCTAAAGAATTTGGGGTATGAAGTCAATATTTTATCATAATAACTTATTATAAGTTTTTACTGTGTTAATATATATTGATATTTGATTTATAAGTCAAAATTAATGTACTATGGGATGCCAATCCTGTGCATTCCTACTCTGTCTAAAAGGATGACCGGGATGCTAAAGTCCTTGGGAAGGAGCATCCTGGGAGAGTGTGCAGGATGGGTTTGGGACCCGTTCCATCTGAGGTTTTTAGTAGGCCATGGGGGATAGCTACTGCATATAATCCTGACATTAGTCATCCCATACCCGAAGATTCTAAGAAAGATATTGTTTCTTTACTAAACATTGTTCACCAATAGGAGGATCAGATATCTAAATTGTAGAAAGAGTTGACTGAAATACGTCAGCATATGAGAAGATATAACCCCGGTGGGAGTGCATCGATTGGTGGTATGCAAGAAAATCACAAAAAATCAAAATCAATTAGTTTTCTAACATTCATTTGTTTTAAGTTTTAATATAAATATGCAACTGTATTTAATTTTCAATATAATTTTCTTACAGGTGACAGCACAAAGTGTAAATTAAGTTGGAGAGGGTGAAGATGCATCATCATACCCTGAGTAGTTGCATTGTTGATGTGTTGAACAAAAATGCATACAATTGGTTTGTATATGTAACATTTGTGGCACATAGTTGCCACCACACATTTTCATATCCTAATTTTTTTGATTTATCATGTTTATTTTTATGCATTTTATTTATTTTTGATGTTTATTTGTATGTCCTCATTTCTCAAGTGTGGTATAAATCATTCCACTTAGGTCTGTTTTTGAATTGGTAGTCGAGATTTGGGATGAATAGGAGTTAAACCCATTGTTGATGTGTTGAACAAATTGGGTCATTCCATAGTGATCAAGGGGATAGTGGTGTGGACACTTTAGTGAGGCCCATTATTGAAAATGTTTTATTTAAGCGTTAAAAGTATCTAAACATGCTCTATCTCTTCTAAAATTTCATGAGAATGTTTCTTAAACCATTTGTATCATGTAAGGTCAAACACTAAATTAAATTTATTTGGGTAGATTCCTAGGTTATAAAAGTCCTAAATACAATACATATCTAAATAGGAAACTATGAATAATGGGAACCTAATGGGATACATGTTTAATAGGTCAAGACTCATCCATAGGTATGACAGGGTCTATGGAATGAGTGATTAATTAATTAACCATTTTGAGTGAGAACATTTTAATGAGGGTCATAAATTCATCAATCTAATTCCTAGGATTTAGGATATAAAATTTATCTTCCATGGAATATTCTAAATCAAGGGTGGTTTGCTAAGATATAGTCTTGAATGAGGGGTGATAAATTAGAATAAGTCCATGAATTTATGCAAGAAAACTTTATAAATTGAAATATAATCTCGAATATGGATTTCGACTTGATGCACAATTGGTATGTCTTATAAAAATGAATTTTAAGAAAAGAACTTCTACCAAATACTTCAATATTAGGATGGTTAACTCATATATTTATGTCTCTCGATTCAATAATAAATATATGAAAAGGGATAACCTGAAAGAGTAACTTAAAATAGGGCATATAAGACTGCACAATGATAACAATTAGAGAAATGAAGAAAACAAAGGAGGTAAAAGGAGCTGAATCCAAGCACCTATCTTTCATATTCTTTAAATGGATGAATAAATGGAAGATTATTGAGTTTTTTTCCCTGATAATAGAGGAAGAGGATTAGGGAACCTCACACTACTACAATAGGGTGAAATAAACCGCTAAAATTGAGTGGATGGGGTAAGAAGGGCTAGGTGGGGGTCCAATGACCTATTTAACCTCATTAAAAGACCTACCTAGTGGCCATTAACTAGGAACTGGGTTTCTACCATCTATCTGGTGTCTTTAGTAGCCTTACATGGCTACTGGATCCACCATATACTTGCCAAAAATTCCCTGCCGGCTAGCTGGTGGGACTATAATAGCATATTGTAGTCCTAGCTACATCTATGAACCCTTCAATTTACACATTAAGACACCCAAACCATTGAGACACCTCCTACAAGTCCATGTACCCCATTTTATTGGAATTTTTTGATGATACATACTTCCACATACTAAACTATGACTAATTTATGAAAAATTTAAAATAGTCCAAAAAGAGGATTTTTTCATACTCCCCGCTATAGGACAACTCATCCCCAAGCTATACATACAAAAAAATTAATCATTTATAATATTCCCATAACCATAAAGTATGGTATAACAATGTCTAGAATTACATTATGAGGATTAGTTATAAACCCAAAATTCTTTCTAGAGTTAGAATATGAAAATTTAAATTTCACATTCAAACCAAACACCCAGGGAGTATATGTTATAAAAATCATATAACCAAACATACCTCAATTTTCAATTTATGATTATCCCATGAAATTCCCTTTAAACTGTTGAACATAACATAGAAACACAATATAAAACTGACTAGTTACAATGGACCATTTCCAACCATAACTGTTTTGATCACTGAACTGTTACTGCATGACTTGAACTGCATTCCCAACACAATTTCCAGTTAATCATGGTCTGTCTGGTAATTATTACCTATCATTATATCCCTAAATTATTTATATTATGATTCTTAATCCCATTTTTTGATTCATTACAAGCTATCCGGTCATGAAATATTATTTACTGGAATTCCACAACTTCCTTCTTTACCAACACTAGGCCTTATAGGGAGATGTCATAGGTCTGGTACAAAACACTTCTATCCAAACATACTCATAAGAAACCATAGTTATACTCTCATGACTCAGTGTAATGATCGTATTGAATTTGACCAACACCCACATCTAAATAATGTCCAATTTAATAAGACCCCCCAAACCACCACACATCACCTGTCCCTAGGTTTCCTTGCCATTTGAATTTAATCCAGAAACATTAATCCAAGTGACACAACTCAGACACATTAACAATGACAACTAATTAAAGTGAGCACCACATGATTTATAGGTCCGTGGTGTCTTCCCACAATAGTAATTCTCAAACCACTAAACCATGATAACTATACTACTATACATCAATTCTATTTTCACATTGACATGTTTGAGCTTTGCTTGCTTTATTTAAGACAGATATAACATGAGCTCACTTAAAAACTCCATATGAAGCGGTGCCACATGAAAACTGCTACCTCCATTTACAAATCAACCATCACTGTTAATCTAGTCCTAAAAATTTAAACTAAAGGTTCATAACCAAAACACACTCTTCATTATTAATACATCTTACACAAAGAAATATTATCTCACAACATGAACTTGTTTACTGAAATTCCAGTCAGAAGGCTTTAGGTTGACCTGCTTAGAGGACATCCAAATTGATGGCCAATACCATTATTTGAAAACTAAATCATATTAACATAAATTGAAAAGTTTTATCCTGATAATTTAGATGAACCCACCGAATTCCAAAATTGACTTGTGGTTTTATTTAATGGGTGCATATTCAACCAACCATTTCAACATCATGCTACATTACAAGAAAATATGAAATATCAATCTATCACATTTCCATGATTTCACATGCATCCTGAGTTTGAATATAATTTCCAAACCTGATACAAAATCTTACCTAAGTCTTAAATTCAACACCTCCTATATGTCTGGAAAACTTGAATTTTATAGCTCACATACTTCTAAATGTCATTTTGACCATTCATGGATATTCTTTCTACAACCACTCTCCCAAAGGTTATATTTTCCATTACCTGTGTGATTATACCCACCATAGGATTTTAGTATTCATCATTTTAATAAAAATAGAAATCTAATTCCCATGAAAAACACTCTGTCCACCACTAAACATGGTTTCTAGATGTGTGTAAACATAATTATACCATGTTCTATCATGACAATCCATCCTTGGAATATGCTGACGCCTCATTTGGAACTAATATTTCATCCTTGAACAACCTGTGGTTCATTTCCTTCCACATAGATTTTCATCATCTACTTAATAATAAATAGAAATGGTTTATTCATAATCACATGAATTAGGAAATCCTCATTCCATGATCACACATTCAATCAACATCAATAACTACATCTTGAACTTTAACCTAGATTGATGATGTTATAAAACTCGATCCTCTTACATAGTCATCCATAGAACTAGGATATCTTAGCTTTTATGATAAAAACTCTAGTCTACATCACTCAATACAACATAGTTAATACCTAGGTACCTCACCCAGGGAGTGATCGGTTAACACAACCTATTTAGATCCCACAACCCTAAACCAAGAAGTTATGTGATAATACCACTCAAGATGTTACCTGTGATTTCATCACTCAAACTCTTAGGGACTACAAATTTTTTTACAAAACACCACACATCTCTCTCCACCAAACCATAGTTAAATAGGAAATTTATATGATAATTAATACTAAATTGATGTTACATCAATGAAATGGGAACACCCATTTCATATAATTCATTGGACCAATGACATTGTGCATTCTTGGTATTTTCTAGCCTACTCACAAAATCAAATCTAAGGGTCACGTTATCCTACATAACCATTTAACATGGATGATGACTTCTTGAGTCATACACCTATGAAATTGAACTCACACAACTAACTAAACTAAATAAAATTTGATTGTCATGTCAGTCCCACTAATCTCAAGAATTAAAGATGCTCATAAAACCTAGATGTTTTACTTATCTCATGATCGCCAACCGACATGGTGAAACATTCCACAACCAGAGTCCTACTCAATCCCATAATACATAATAAAACACATTCTATAACCAAAAACTAAAAATACGCATCCAATGATGCTTAATATCTCTATGGATGCTAGAAAAACTAGGTTAACCCCTCACATAACATGAGGAATCGACTATAATTCTAGGTTTATTCCTAAAAGGTCACTAGAATCTCCCACCTAACCTATATTCCAACATAAAAAGATGTTAACTAAGACTCACTGGAAATATCCACCTTCCTATAAAAGCTATATCCCAATGTAACTCTAAAACTATTCCTACAATAGTATTTTTATAACAATATATTTTAATGTTTTATTTAAGATATTTCATCAGTTCAAATTTATTATAAGTATTAATAATATTTTCTAGTCCAGAAAACAAAAAAATATCATTATATAAATGGGTTGGTAACAATATAACTACTAATTCATCAATTATCAATTTTTATAAGTAGAGTGGAATCACTGTGGATGATCTATCCTAAGAAAGTGATGTTATAAGATTTATTGGAATCCATATTGGGATGTTACAATGTTGTATCAATGGAGTTTTATCTTCCTAGTATTTACTATTTATTATATTGTATACATGAGTATGAGGAATGTTTTGGAACCTTTGATGGATATCTAACTGCTGTGTTAATAATACTTTCTCTAAAAGAAAGTCTTATTTTCCAGGCTTTCATATTTTTGTTCTATATTTAAATATTAAAGTTGTATATTATTTATCATTGATAGAAAACATGTTTTTTGGATGTTGTGATTTATTCTGGATATTCAGCTCTTGGTCATTAGTGGGAGGCCAGGGATGGTTTTTAACTCTTGGGAGAGGAATAAAGAGGACTCTCATGCATCATATTTGGCATGTAGGATTCACATCATATATATTTTATAGTGTGTGATTTTACTGAAAAAGGATTCCTTTGAGCCTTCATAAACAGATAATTAACTTTCATGGAAGGTTTTGTGGGTCTATCTTGAAACATTTTTGGGAGACTGATGACTTTGTCCTCTTACACATGAGGTGTAGTGACCTAGTTGGTTGATATGATATGTGATTCCTTCTTATTGATCCCCATGTTGGGTTTTGTTTCTCAGATTGTTCTCCGTTGGTTTATATCTCTTGTTTTATTTGTTTTTCAGGGCAGTGGTGTAGTAAAAGAAATTTTTTTTTCTGGGCAGATTTTCATGGCTATTTTAACCGCTGCAAAATGTATATTGGTGGTGGTTTAAACCGATGCTAAATGGTGAAAAAAACCACTAAATAAGAGTATTGTGGCTTCCTCATTCCACAGAGGTTCCCGTGGCGTTAGTGGCGGTTTTACGGTTGCTGGAATTTGAGTTTGTTAGCGGCGGTTATAACCACTACGAATAAGGTGATATCCAGTGCTCGTAAAACCGCTACTAAATTCAGGAAAACCGCCGTTAAATGAGTCAGCTATGACACATTCATGAAACCATTTCTAAACACAAATAACCGCCACTAATATATTGGAGACCCACTATTAGGTCGCAGTTTCTGTAAACCGCCGCTAAACAATGTAGCTGCGGTTTAAACCGCCGCTAAACACACAAAAAAATGCCGCTAAATGACGATTCTGTTGTAGTGATAAGACACATAACATCCAACGAAACCGAAATCCCCATACCGCAAACAATATAATAGGAAATATAATTCTTCATAAATCTTATAGTTGAACCATGAAACACTGAGGACTGTGGTTTAGTTTTTGGGTGTATCAATGCTTTTTTGGGACCTCCACCTTGTCAAATGGTACATAATTACTTCAATGGTATACCCTAATATATATATATATAGAAGAACCAAACACCATCTTGAATAGGAGTTACATAACCTATTATATGTATGAATTACGTTTTCTTCAAAACTGAAATAATTATAGGGATGTAACAAACTCCTTTTCTAGAGAAACCATATCACCCCTATCCTACATGTCATCACTAAAAGATAAGGAAAATAATTTACAACAAAATATTGAAAAAAGATATAGAAAATTATGGGGAATTCAGAATTATGTTATATATATAAAATTTCTCATAATAGACTCCTTGTGTGGTAGGTTATAAAACCCATGTGAGAATTTATGGGAAAACCATATATTATATAATACAATATAATTAATCCCATTCGCATTATATGGGAGACTATAAATAATAGATTGGATGGTGACCGATTTTTTCAGTATACATGATATAATTATTAAAAATGTTCCATGTATGATTTAATGTGTGTGTAAGTTATTGATTCTTTTATTCTATTACTATAAGCACACGAATATCCATAAAATATTATTTAGAAACATGAAATACTATTTTAATTCCCTGAATTGTGCCACTATATTGCCTATGTGGTGTCAACCTGCAAGGAATTTAGGTGGGGTAAATGAATTTTGGAACCCCCAAATTACATAAGCATGAACTACTAGAAGTACCTATATCATATCTATTATACACATTATGTTCCCTATGAAACATGAATGTAGGGAATGTTGGTCAGACCTGTGTGTACTCTAATACAAGAATATGTTTGACAATCCAACAAATACATTAGGCGACATGGAGTCACATCATGAGTAATATTTATATCCCAATTAAACTATATTACAACATGGGAATTTAGATAAATAATTTGTGACATAGTGTCCAATAGGTTATAAATTTTTTAATTCCAAATATAGTCTCCCACATTTTTTGTCATTAATGATTCATAATCAGGGATTTCCCCATTACCATTCCATGTTATCAAAACACCACATAGATTCTTCTTTTAACCACTTTATCCAAACATTCACTGGATGTTCATCATAAAATCCTTATTTTCCCAATATTCAAATGAGAATACATTAAAATGCTACACAATAGTCACAATTATTAGTGTACCTTCATCTTTTGTTGACCACCATCTTATAATATTCACCATTATACACCATCATAGAAGAGGTGAAGTTCTAGGGGAAACAAAAAATAATGGATGAATGGATCTAAGAGTATTCCTCAACACTCAAAACATAATACATAAACATAAATACTATAGTAAACCAAAACCAAATTTTTTGTGAAAACATTCATAGAGATAATTAAATGTTTATTCAGAAGCATAAGAAAAAGTGATAGAGTGAAAAATAATTGCATTCGAATTATTAGGTCATCCATTATTTATAAATTTTTACATTTTTATTATGGTACAATGAAACTAATAATCATGATAATAATGATAAATATATATAAATTAGACACATAAGAAATAATTTTAGATGATTAATGGCTTTATTGTCAGTTCATATTTAATAAAATAACCTGGAAATATTTTTATATCATAGGGAATTACTTTTTAATTTACCAAAACATCAATTTTCCCACCATTATTTTACTTTATTAATTAATATTAAATACAGTTTTTAAAATTTTTAGGTAAATATAATTTTTTTTGGTTTTTGTGGTGGTTCGTAAGATTATGAATGTAAATATAGTCAATTAAACTCTAAATAGGTTTTAAAAAGAATGAGTTATATCATATCTTATGATAACATGATCACTTTAATACTATCATTAATTGATTAAGATTTTATGATGATCCACTCTATACCATTCATGGACCACAATATATAAAGATATTATTGAGGCTTATATCAAATTTAAAAACCATTGACACATGATTATTGACCACATGTTTTTTAACCGGACAACATGTCATAGTTATAGATATGTCACCAATGTTTTCCTATTTTTAGTATACAACATTCACCTATCAACTTACCCAACAAAATTTTTTAAATGAATGAAATAATGTGAAAAACATAAGTAAATATTAGGATATGGAAATTAGAAATATTATGGGAAATTATATTTATTCTTTATAATACAATAACAAACCCACTAACATGTAATTTTTTTAAAAATATCAAAAAATTAATGATCTTTTGATTGAGTGTATGGTAGATACCTCATTTTTTATTTATCCATTGGTTAATTTCCAATCACTGCGAACATTAAGGAATCATTGTTGGTGATAGATCATAAAATTATATATATAATTTGAGATGATGAAAAATGAAATTATTAATATAGAATTTTAAAAAATAAGTATAGTAATATCCAACTTTAATAATGGATAAGAGTAAAATGGTTTAATCCCCTTATAATAAATTGAAATGAAATTTAATATTTGAAAATTTTATCCTCACCGATTGTGGATGGACACTCCATGGTTTCAATGAGTTGATGGATTCCTCCATGTATAAGGTATTGAGATTTTTCCTTGTGTTAAAATTTCTACCCATTGTCAATTTTATATGCTCTTTTGTGGATGAAGTTGAGATGGGAAACTCCCACGATTCAATTATGATTAATTCCATAAAATTTAATAAAAAATATTTCCCTTTTTCACCAATACTACTTGGCATCCACAAGGAATTAAGAAGTATTAATAAATATTAATTTGATGCATTGTTGTGGGATGATATTAGAGGAATTATGAACATTTTAAATAACCAATTAATGACTCATAAATTGTTTCAATATCCTTTAATTTTGAATTATTTTCTTGAGAAAGACTTGAAAGTTTATTCAATCATTCAAATGGTTATGTTTAGGAGTTAAACTTTTGTGTTGGTGTGTTTAACCTGATGGAGTGTTGAGATCTTAGTAGAATTGGTGACATAGTTCCAAAAATTTACTTGATATAATCCTATTGGAGAGCCTTATGTGAAAATTAATATTTTATGTCCCTCTTTTCATCTGATCCATTCTATTGTGGTGGACATATATTAATCTTTGAGATTTGTGAATCAAATCATTACTCTTACATTAATACCGGGAGGGTGAATTATTCAATATATGGTAGAATATATGGATTTAATCTATCATGAAAAATCATTAATCTACCACAATTCATCCAAATATTAGTTAATATGATTCCACTCATATCAAAATAGTGTGATTGTTATATATTTCCACCAAAGGGTTATTTCAGATCACACAGTTTCTTCAACATACCTAATTAATCTTACGTAGCTCGGTGTCAAAAATAATTTTTTAAAATGTGGAAAAAAAATTAGATATAGTTCTTGGATGAGTTTTCATATTTGTAAATAAAACTTCATATGATTTTTAATTCATATATCGTGCTATTTTTATCAATTTTAAATGAAAAAAATCTTTTTTATGTCCATTTAATATCATATTAATGATCATAATTCTTTTATAATTAGAAACATCCTCTACTATCATGAAAAACAATTATAACTAAAAATAAAATTTTGTACATTTTATCAATATAAAATTATTTACTCAAAAATAAAAAAATGATATTGTTTATAATATTTGAGTATAAAATTTATATTAAAGGTATTACATTTTAGAATTTGAATATTGAAAATTATGCTTCTCATCACCGTTCTACAATGGGATTATTCCTTATCCTTATCGAATGTCTCTTGTCAACAATATTCACATTGAATATATTTTATTTCATATTGATTTCATGTAAAATAAATTGTAAATAGTAAATAATTATATTAATTTAAAAATTATAATACTATCAATTTAATAATTAATTCTAATTTAATTACCCATTCTCTTGAGATTTTTTTACTATGTTGATACATTTTAAACAAAAATTTATATTTAAGTATCCCATTTCTAATTTGATTTAAATATTAAACTTCCCTTAGATAAATCTCAGTAAATAATTAGCAATTAACATGTATTATTTTTGAATCCACGAATTTTGAATGACACGTATTATATGATGATGGGTTTTATTTCATTATACAAACTGGGATATAGAAATCCATATGATATTCAGTTTTGATTTATATTTCCCTTTTCACATGGTTTGGTAAAAAATTATAAAAATAAAATTTTAATATAATAAGAAATTAAAAAAACAATAGTACAATTATGAACAAAGGGAGATACAAAAAAACTAAATGGAAAAACCATGATGTATTAAAATTTTATACTATAAAGTATCAATTTGACCAACATTCTCCTCAAAAAACCATCCCAAAACAAAATAGGGTAAAAAAAGATATTTAATCATGCTACAAAATGTTCTTCCCATTACCTAAATCCTAAAAATCATGGTCTATAGCAAACCAAATTTAGATGGTGGGTATGATAAGTAGAACCCATTATAAAACCAAAGAGGAATCTATGAATGTTATGATATCAACAATACACAGGTTATAGATTAAAAAAAACATGTTTTAAAATATTTTTTATAAATAAAACAATTTTAAAAAATTTCCCAAATAGTCCTTGGATTTTCAATAATGTGATTGTCATATTTTTTTAAATATAGAAATGAGATATTTATAAAAAATGTAAAAACTCCATGACAAAAATATGCATGTGATCTGAAGACCCTAAAACCATCGATCAGGAAATAAACAATTATAAAAAAACATAAACATTCTAGTTTGGCCCTAGACTATGGGTAATCATACTAGACACTCATGAGCCTAAAAATCATAATGTTGGATCAAAATAATATATATTCCAACCAAAATCCATCAATATAATATAAGGTACCTCCTAGTGGTGTCAAACACACATAGGGTAGTCAGGTCTATTTCGTGATGAAACCATGGATACCGTTTTGAATTTTTCATCATCACATATAATGAAATACATCACCACATTTAATTTAAAAAATCTGAATCCTCGTATAAGTAGCATCATGTATTTGAAATACATTTTCATTTAATTCATGGAAATATTATTTTTGATGAAAAGGATTCAGTAAAACAAGTACCTATTACCTTTTCAATTCCATAACATTTAATTCCAATTCAAATATCAGAAAATCAAAAATAATAACAACCAATATCCAGAAATTCGAAACGATGAATAAATCTTCATATTTAATGGATGTAGAAAACCTAACCTCCATCAAAAAAGGGGATCATAAACGATAATATTTTCCATTGATAGACAAGGAATCGTGTGATACTAAAAAGGATTGTTTGAAAATGTAATTTTATTAGAAAAACCAGTAGACCACATCCCTAAAAATAATTAATAAATAGATAGAATACATACATAGAGATGATAAGTCTATCCACAAAAACTATAAATCATTTAATAAATCGACCATGATGTAATGAATTCACCCAAAATTTCCATGATAGCACTTTAGTTCGAGTGACTATGATACGTATAGAATGAGAGAAACATATCACTTGTATGAAAATACTAAAAAAACTCACCATGACATTTACAGATAGTGAAACCAATTTACACATTTATTATTCCTTTTTACATGTATACACTAAAAAACCACGACATGTTATAGTGTGTTTACATTATATACACTATTTGTAAGTGCCCAACTAGATGAAAAAATTTAACTTATTTAAGTTGAAAATTTTAAATTAAATCCATGCCTACACCATTACAGGTATAATCTCAATTTAATGATTCTAAATACAAACATAATAAAAGCTGTAACAAAAATAAATTATTGAACATACTTGATAGAAAGTTATGGGGCCTTAAAATCTCCCCACATTAAAATATTTTTATCCAAATAACATTATCAAGATCGTAGATCCTCGAAAAGGAAATACCACTAACTAAACATAAACACCTCATGCCCCCACTTCTCTGTGTGATCTTGTCTGAAATTCCACAGTACCCATACTAGGGGGAATATTTTACTACACACTCTCTTATCCTACAAATCCATTATATGGAATACCTTTTAATCTAGTGTGGTATCAGGTTCAATATCTATATCTTCACTCCCAATCATGTGGTATGGATACAGAATATACCTCCTTACCTGGGAAACACGAAACATGTTGTGGGTAGAAGTCAAATTGGACAAACACTCCAATCTGTAGGCCATTGTCCCAGGTCTATTAATGATCTAAATGGGTCCCACAAGCACTAGTGACTACTTACCGTACATTCCAAATAGACAATTTCCCAGTTAAGGGGAAAAATTGAGAAAATCTTGATCAATAAACAAAAACAACAGCAGACAAAGAACCTGCTCCCCATATGATTTTTGCCTCACTTTTATGTTTTGAAGCTCATCTGGATCAACTTATCCATCTCCATTTTCTATTTAACAAAAAATATGACAATCAACGACTATTCTACCACCACTTCCTAACACAAAGGGATATTGAATTAGCTACCCATAAAAATGCTCAAAGTCCACAATCATAATCGAATCCTGATAACTATTGTTAAGGAAAACGTGACCAAAGGAAAATGTTATCACAATATCTATTTAAATTAAGATCACATGCCTAGATAATATCCTCAAGAACTTGTTTATCCCTCTATACCTATCAATCCATCCACATTGGATATGATATGCTCAATTTCAACTATGAAACCATTTCCTCCTACAATCCATTCAAGATTATGGTTGTAAACCTCACGTTGCTGTTAGAAAAAATTGTGGAGGGAACCCACAGAAGTCTCGGAGACCCTCAATCATATAAGTGACCAAGATGTTTCATTTAAATCATTCCCATTATTGTAATATATCCAATTATTTATTGAGTTGATAAATAATATCCAAAAATTAATCAATCATACTAGGATTCCACTGTAAAATAATGACGAAAACCATGGAAATTATATCCCATTTCCATACTTGAAAAAATATATTCTATAAAAAACCTACAGGGATCTGGAATTCTTCCTCAACTCTTTGAAAAGTGAGACACTAGAATTAAAAATATACAACTGACAACCTCATCCCCAAATACCATTATTGATATTTCAATTCTGGGTTCATCTTTATAACCCCATGGTGAATAGATCAAAATGAACAATATCCACTATCATCAAACTCAATCTTTAAGGAAAAAAGAAATAGCCAACATTATATTAAATCACAAAGTTCCACATGGCGATTGGGAACACCCTTCTAAGTCCAACCTACTATTTATGAATTATCATAAATGCTGGTTGTTATAGTCCCGCATTTGAAAAATCCAATCCCACTCATGAAATGACCATTAAATCAATAATGAAAACAAGAACATCAATATAATAAACTCCTTTAATCCCATAATAATACTAACAATAGAACATATCCACAACCATTCTTTAATAGATTCATTAACTTCCTGGATTGGTAATATTCTTCTATGAAAATAAACAATTAGGACTCATTTCACGGGGGTATATACCTAATCAAAATCAAAGGATTTAAGACACTCATACCAAAATCCATTTCTCATGTTCCAATCCATCTAATTGAAAATATACTTCATGAATTTGTGATTAGAATATATTCTATATCTATCCACCAAAATATAGTTATTCATATTCTCATTCTCAAGGATATCCTATACAAACAAAACATCCTGGGTCATTTAGTTTATATCCTCAGGAAATAACTATCTTGTTCTATAATCCATCACATGATTACATTTCACTAATACACATCCTATAAATTTACTTGATGCATGAAAAAAAAAACATTTTTAGCTCAACCTATTTATTGGATAATGGAACCTAGTTTTGAAGTTAAATTTTCTTTAAGCCCCTAAAAAGAAGCATAACTTTTATCATCACACTTATTCATTACAACCTTATAGATAAAAGTAATTCGTGTGGATTCATTAGTATTGGAGCCCCAAAAAACATCATGTAAGAATCATGCTGTCATGAACCGAATCTAGTTTCCATCAAACCAGCACCAAACCTAGCTCATGGCAAGACTCGAAGGGCATTCCCCATCCCCACAGGCTAGCACAAGTGCCTGGGTATCATAAAAAGTATTTTGGGAACAATTTACCTGAGTTTGGGTTCATAAAATAACCAAAACAAACAACAAAATAAATCTGATAAATTATGCCAAACAAGACTTAATAAAAATTCAGAACTGAGTACATGGGTTTAAACAAGACACAAGAGGTCCAAAGGTACGTAAAAGTAGAATCAAATAGCCAATGAGACTCCATATGACAAGGGGTCATCACCGACATGTAGTCACCATAACACCGCACCATCGAGAGAAACTAGCAACCCAAACCGCAATCTCCCAAGGCCTTGCCTTTGCCTGTGTCAATCATGATCAGGTATACTTACACCCAAAGATGTAAGTAGGATGTGTGACTAAGCCAAATAGGATATCACCCAAGTATTTCAAGTGATAGGAATTATAAAATAAAAGGCTTGCAAGAGTTATAAATATATAATGGTGGCATTTATTTCTAAAAGTGAAACTTTGAAAAGAAAATAAATTTCAATGGGGATAACATTAAAGAATGATTGAATTTGAATAAAACATTCAAGATACTAGTTTTAACATCCCAAAATACCATAAATAACATATAAATGCCAAAAAGTCCATGAGCACCAAGCAAAGGAACACCCCTAGGTACAAGTTTGTTGTGAGCCCCAAGTACTTCATACCTCGAGGAGGGTAACCATAATGAAATTCGTTCTCATGCATGAGCCACTAGTTGAGAGAATACCCATAACCTAGTGGTCTCTAATCATATTCATTTTAGTTTTGTTAGTGTTATCTATATCTGATTTGCTAAGTGAACCCTGGTCAGAACCCCTCCGTTCACTAGCGTACTAGTACACGTTAACCCACCTAGATAACCGGGTTTCCCGTATTGTTCTCAAATAGTCACCACATGCTACCAAAATCAATTGTCACAAATAAATACCATTTTTTTCACACTCATTCAAAAAATTAGCTACACCTTTTTTCACCATTTGTATAACTCAATAAAACACTTATAATTTTCATAAAACAATTTCGAGGAATGCAATCAAATTTTTCACATTAAATTCATCTAAAATCCCACATTTAAAACCAAATGGAGACCAATATTATACCAAAACAGAAATTTCAACATAAAAACATTTTTATAAATCCAATCCGTGAATTATAAAACAACACCAAGAGGCACAACATGGGTTGCACATGTAAAACACCCATTTCACACAGAATTGGCACTTAAAAATCAACCTCTTTTAAAATGCTACACAAATCAATTTTTGAAATAAAAATACTGAATGAGGAACATAATGGAAACAAAAATACAGTAAGACAACTCATTATACAATACCAACATATGAAATCACCTACCAAAAGTGTTAAAACCCACAAATCCTTGTGCGTCACTTCAACCGCACCTCCGCCGCACCACAAGGGAGTAAGATTGAACCTAAAACCAGAGGATTGGTCAAAGTAACTCAAAACTAAAACCCTAGGTACAAAGACCAATCTTCTGGACATTTGGGGATTCAATAAAAAGAATAAGAAACCCTAAGAAGAAGGGAGGAATAAAGAAGAGAACAGACATACTTGAGAAATCTGGATGTTTTTTTGGAGCTTCAGATGTTCAGCCCTAAATAGCGATGAATATGAGCTCCAAAGAGGCGAAAACGAATATGGGGGTGTGTCTGGGTTCCATGAGAATGTGTGAGAGATATAATCAGCGAAAAAGGATAAAAAATAAATATTTTATGAAAGAATTACAAAACAATTTTTAAACTGGAAATATGCTTTCGGGTTGGCCCAATACCTAATTTGATCACCAAAATCCAAGATGCTAATGAATTTTTACGGGGCCAAAAATTATTTTTTGGTTTTAATATTTAAATGAAGGTCATTTCTGAAGTTGAATGGGTGAAAAATGTTGAAAAATATTGAGTTATTAAAGAAACAATATTTACTTTCAAAACTGGAAATGGGCTCTCCGGTTGGCCCAAATTTTGGAAACCCACTATTTCCTTAAAAAATGCATGGAAAACCACTAAAACAAAGCAAGGATGTAAATTAAATGAAAAATACCACTAAAATATGTCATGTATGTGACAATTCTCACCACTGTGATGGACTTTCCACCCCGGAAAGTCAACATGCGGCTTGATTGGAAAACAAGAACATTCACTCTTCCTCAACCCACGACTCTCGCTCCCATGTCTCATGTGTATCATTCCCATGCTGCTATAGAACCTGGACTAATAGAATAGAATTCCCTTGAAGTATCGTCCCTTGGGAGTCCACTATTTTCACTGGCCTCTCAACAATAGACAAGTCAGGCTCTAGCTCCAGTTCTTCCCAACTCAACACATGGGAAAGATCCAGGTAGTATTTCATCATCGGAGAAACATAGAAGACATCATGGATGGACGTCAAATGAGAAGGTAAGGCCATCCTATATGCCACCTTTCCAATATGCTTGATGATCTCAAATGTCATGACATACCGCGGAGTCAGCTTACCTTGCTTCCCTAATCGACGATGGCCCAGACGAGGGGCCACCTTCAAGAATACTATATCACCCACATAAAACCCTATATCTCAACACCTCCAGTAATCATATGATTTATAACAACTATGAGCTATCAATAATCATTGCCTGATTAATTTTTCCTTCTCAGAAGTCTCCTGCACCATACTCGACCCCAGTAGTGAGGTCTCGCCTACCTCAGCCCAACACATGGGGGAACGACAAGGCCGACCATAGAGAGACTCAAAAGGATCCATTCGAATCGAGGATTGGTAACTTTTATTATAAGAAAACTCAACCAATCCTAAATGGGTATCCCAAGAACCTCCAAAGTCTAGGACACATGCACGAAGCATGTCCTCCCAAATCCGATTCACCCGCTCTATCTGACCATCCGTCTATGGATGGTATGATGTGCTCATCTTAATCTAGGACCCCAAGGCCTTCTGAAGGACTTTCTAGAACCAAGTTGTGAAATGAGGGTCTCTATCTGAGACAACTGCTTCTGGCACACCATGGAGTCTCACCACCTCTTGAAGATACAAACTTCCCAACTCATCCACTTTAGATGTATCTCTGATTGGAATGAAGTGTCCTGATTTAGTTAGATGATCAATCAACACCCAAATGGAATTCATACCTCGAGGTGTATGAGGTAATCCAACAATGAAGTCCAAGGAAACCTCATCCAATTTCCAGGTAGGAATGGTTAGTGGTTGGAGAAAACTGGAGGGCCTTTGATGCTCTGCTTTCACCTGCTGGCTTGTGTATCATCTTGACACAAAGTCCTCTATGTCCTGTCTCATACCAGGCCACCAAAACAACCGACGGACATCATAATACATCATAGTGGCACAGGGATGGATAGCCCACTGAGACTGGTGGCTATACTACATCACCAACTTCCATATAGATAATGAAACTACTGAACAGCCCTTGACAAACAAGATGCACTCGGGAGACGATGACCAATCAGAGAATGTATCCCCACCATGAAGAAACAGCTTCGACCACTGACAAAGCTCATCACTAGGCTGTTCCCGCTGAATCAACTCCAACAGTGAAGGAGTCAATTGGATGCTCGCCAAAAATGTCCCTCCACTGTGTTCCTTGGTCTCCACATGCATCTGAGAAATGATCCCCATCAATGTCCACTCATCACTGGACTTTCTCAAAGCATGAACTGGAACCGTTCTGCTCAAGGCGTCAGCCACTACATTACCCTTACCTAGGTTATAGACAATTTCAAAGTCAAACCCCTACAATTACTCGATCCAGTGACAGTGCCTCAAGATGAGGTCCTTTTGTGAGAAGATATAAGCAAAGATTTTGTCATCAGAATAGACTACAAACTTCTCCCCAAAGAGGCAGTGATGCCCTGTCATCAAAGCATGCATCAATTCTTCCAACTCCAAGTCATTGGTTGGGTTGTTCTTTTCATGTGTCCAGAGTTGGAGGCACCCATACGGCACCACGTGATCATCCTGAATAATCACGAACCCAAGACCCATACCTGAAGCATCACAATAAACCACATATCCCTTTCCATCCTCTGGAAAAATAAACACGGGGGCAGTAGTCAATCGCCTCTTTAGCTCCTCCAATGATTCCTGACATTTTGGACCCCATACAAACTTCACCCCTTTCCAGGTGAGGGTAGTCATTGGTGAAGCAAGCCGAGAGAAATCATGAACGAATCGCCTATAATAACCGGCAAGGCCAAGAAAACTCTTAATCTCGAACACATTCTTCTACTGCTCACATGACATAACTACACTAATCTTCTCAGGGTCCACTAAAACTCTGTGCTCTGAGATCACATGCCGGAGAAATCTCACCTCCCTGATCTAGAAAGTGCACTTTGACAACATTGCATAGAGGCGTTGATCCTGTAGTGTACCCAAAATGACCCTCAGGTGATGTTCATGTTCCTCCTCAGAGCTAGAGTATACTAGAACGTCATCCATGATCACCACAACAAAGGAATCAAGATATTAATGGAACACCCTATTCATAAGTTCCATAAAGACTACTAGAGCATTTTTCAATCCAAATGGCATGACCAAATACTCAATGTGGTTGTACCTGCTTCGGAAGGCTGTCTTTGGGATATCTAACTCCTTCACCCTGAGTTAATGAAACCCGGATCACAGATCTATCTTTGAGAACCACTTTTCCCCCTTCAACTGATCAGAAAATCATCTATTCTGGGCAAATGGTATTTGTTTTTAATTTTTTCCTTATTCGGATTTTGGTAGTCAATGCACAACCGGATGGACCCATCAGCCTTTTTCGCGAACAACACAGGAGCTGCACAAGGAGAGATGCTCGGGAAAATGAATCCTTTGGATTCTATTTCTTCCATATGTATCTTTAATTCCCTCAGCTTGGTGGGGGCCATGTGATAATAGGGAAGAGATATCGGTTGTGTTCCCGGTGCCAGATCAATCAAAAACTCCACATCCCGCTCCGGGGGAAAGCCTAAAAAATCATCTAGGAATACCTCCGGAAACTCATTCACTACATGAGGTAGTGAACCTTCAAGGGAAAGACCATCCTCTAGAATGAGAGAAGATAAATGGATGATAACACTTCCAGACTCTGGGAGTGGAGGCCATGCGCGACCTAACTGAGGATCCCATTCTCCATGAAAAACCTGACGAAACCTATCAGGTATCGTGAAACTCACACGCCGTCTGTAGCAATCGGTGTGTGCTTTTAAGTGTATTGCCAATGCATCCCGAGTATGATATCAAAAAGGTTCATATATAAGACCAAGAGGTCCCACTCCATCTTGACGCCTGACACAGAAAGCACACATGATGGGCACCTGAGACCCTACTTCTTCTTCTATCCCAGCGGTGTCACCAACTCCATTGCGAATGAAATCAAATCAGTTAGAAAATTCATATTGTCCACAAAACGGTTAGAAATGAATGAAACAGAGGCACCAGTATCAAAAAGAGAAGTAACTATAGAAGATGAAATCAAAACAGTACCTCAAATAGTCGACGGGCCTGCCTCTGATCCTGCTGGTGCCTGATCCACCGCATGGAGATGTCTAGTCTCTGCCTAAAG
The DNA here is from genome assembly GCA_963277665.1 of Viscum album. NCBI lineage: Eukaryota > Viridiplantae > Streptophyta > Magnoliopsida > Santalales > Viscaceae > Viscum > Viscum album. Next base: position 1,153,682,384 of record OY728153.1, on the reverse strand, counting down.
ATGACCGCTAGTCTATTGTTGTTCCCTGAATTGGATCTACCCAAAAGATGACCCATATCTACCTCAACGGCTTCCAAATCGAGATCCCCTAGTCCTCGATGGCTCAGACTGTGCTAGAACTCCTCTAGGAGCAATCGATCCAGCCCCACTTTGAGGTGGACACACTATCCCGCAAAATTTTTGCACCTGTTCCATACCTCCACACTAGAAATAGGTCTTTGGAGGACGGGGGAATGCTAGACGGATGTGCCCGGGATTCCCACACTGCTTTCACGCGACCGATCTTGTATCAGAAGCTGCTGATGAAAACTTCCTAGAAGAGTTCCCTGAACTACCTCCTCCTTTCTTCACATGATCGTCCCACTTCCTTTTCTTCTCTAAGGAGATTACACTTCCCACTACTAATACTGAACCATAGAAACCAGCCCTTCCTTTTCTATCAATATCCCCCATGCACGCCCGACCAACGACCTCATCATAGGTCCTCATCTTAAACAAGAACACCTTGGAGTATATCCCTGGTCTCAAGACTTTCTCAAATCTCGGGGCCATCGCTTGCTCATTAGAGACAATTTCTAGAGCATACCGAACCAACTTAGCCAAAATTTTGGCATACTCCATCACAGATAGATTTCCCTGAACAAGATCAATGAACTCTCTAGACCGGGCAGAAGCCAACACCTCAATGCAATACTGTTCATTGAAGACATCCTTGAAATCTTCCCAGCGCATCTGCTCATTCTTCCCAGCCTGAAGCACTAACTCCCACCATTTACAGCTGGTACCCTCCAACATAAATGAGGCACACTTCACCTGAGCTCCTCGGGTGTTTCCAAGAACTCAAACATACGCTCGATCTTCTCGAGCCATTCCTCCACTTCTTGGGGTTCTGAGCTTCCTCGGAAGGTTGGAGGGTTATTTTTCAGGAACTCCTGGGCCTTGTCCTTTCTAGGACCAGTCTCATCCTCTCTAACAAGAGCTAGAACTGGATATGGTCTATATCCTAGAGCCTGGACATCCCAAACCATGGCCTTGACAATCCTCTGATCAATTGGTGTGGGAGAACTCTCTCGGGATTCCTCCCATGGGTGCATGAGAGCTTTACGGGGAGGCATGTTGCTACAAAATGCAACAGTCGCAAAAAAATAATTAATACCAAAATTAAGAAAATTTTAATCAAATACATCAAATATAAATAATCTAAACACATTTCTGTAATAAAATAAACAACTACTCCACATTCACCTGATGTCTACATGTTGTCTGTAGCCCACACGTCTCACCTGGAAGTGAAGCCAATTTTTAAATTCCAACATCCCGTGCTGACTAAGGGTTTTCCCTAAAAGGTGCGGTCCAGACACCCTACTCACAACCAAATCCCCGAGCCCTGAAAGTCCTAGCTCCTGTCTATCCCGACTCATCCCAAAATAACAATATAACACAAAAACTTTAACCTCCTATGATACCATTTTTTCATGAACCGAATATGGTCGCCATCAAACCGGCACCAAACCCATCTCAATGAAAGACTCAAAGGGCATCCCCCATCCCCACGGGCTGGCACAAGTACTCGGGTATCATAAAAATTCATTTGGGACCGATTTACCCACGTTTGGGTTCATGAAATAACCAAAAACAAACAACAAACAATATCTGAATAATTATGCCAAACAAGACTTAATAAAAATTCAGAACTGAGTACATGGGTTTTAACAAGACAAAAGAGTTCCAAAGGTACATAAAAGTAGAAGCAAACATCCAATGAGACTCCACACGACAAGGGGTCATCACCCATAAGTTGTCTCCACAACACCGCACCATCGAGAGAAACTAGCAACCTGAACCGCCATCGCCCAAGGCCTTGCCTTTGCCTGTGTCAATCATGATCTAGTCTACTTACACCCAAATTTGTAAGTAGGGTGTGAGACTAAGCCCAATAGGATATCGCCAAAATATTTTGAGTAATATGCATTATAAAATAAATGGCTTGCAAGAGTTATAAATATTAATGGTGGCATTTATTTCTAAAAGTGAATCTTTGAAAAGAAAATAACTTTCAATGGGGATAACATTAAAGAATGATTGAATTTGAATAAAACATTCAAGCTACTAGTCTTCACATCCCAAAATACCATAAAGAATGTATAAATGCAAAAAAGGCCACGAGCCCCAAGCATAGGAACACCCCTAGGTACTAGTTTGTTTTGGGCCCCACGTACCTCGGTGAAAGTAACCATAAAGAAATTCATTCTCGTGCACCAGACACTAGTAGGGAGAATACCCATAACATAGTGGTCTCCAATCATCTCCATTATAGTTTTGTTAGTTTTATCAATGTTTGACATGCTAAGGGAACCATGGTCAAAACCCCTCCGTTCACTAGCATACTAGTACACGTTAGCCCACCTAGATACCATGGTTTCCCGTATTGTGCTCAAATAGTCACCACATGCTACCAAAATCAATTTTCGAATATAAATATCAGTTCTGGTCACACACATTCAAAACAGTATCCACACATTTTTTTCACCTTTCGTATAACCCAATATACCACTTATACTATCTATAAAACAATTTCAAGAAAAGTAATCAAATTTTGCACGTTAAATTCATCTAAAATTCCACATTTAAAACCAAATGGAGACCAATATTATACCAAAACAGAAATTTCATCATCAAAACATTTTTATAAATCCAATCCCTGAATTATAAAACAACATCAAGAGGTACAACCTGAGTTGCACATGTAAAACACCAATTTTAAAAAAAAAATGGCACTTAAAAATCGACTGCTTTTAAAATTATACAAAAATCAATTTTTTGGAATCAAAATACTGAATGAGGAACATAATGGAAACAGAAATATAAATATCCAACTCATTCTAAAATACCTACATATGAAATCACCTACCAAAAGAGTCAAAACCCCCAAATCCTTGTGTGTAACTTCAACAACACCTCCACCGCACCACAAGGGAGTAAGATTGAACCTAAAATCAGAGGATTGGAACAATAAAATCAAAAATAAACCCTAGGTACAAATCCCTATCTTCTGGAAATTTGGGGATTCAATAAAAAGAAGAATAAACCCTAATAAGAAAGAAGGAATAAAAAAGAGAACCAACTTACTTGAGAAATATGGATGTTTTTGGAGCTTCAGACGTTCAGCCCTAAATCGCGATGACTCTGAGCTCCAAAGAGGAAAAACGAAGATGGGGGTGTGTATGGATTCAATGGGAACGTTGGAGTGGTGGAATCACCTAAAAATGATAAAAAATAAATATTTTATGAAATAATTAGAAAACAATTTTAAAACTGGAAATGGGCTTTCGGGTTGGCCCAATACCTAATTTGATCACCCAAATCCATTATGCTAATGATTTTTTAAGGTGCCCAAAATTCTTTTGTGGTTTAAATATTTAAATTAAGGTCATTTTGGAAGTTGAATGGGTGAAAAATGTTTAAAAACTAAGAAGTTATTAAAGAATCAAAATTTACATTCAGAACTGGAAATGGGCTCTCAGGTTGGGCCAAATTTTGGAAATCCACTATTTCCATAAAAAATGCATGGAAAACCACCAAAACAAAGCAAGGGTATAAATTAAATGAAAAATAACTTTAAAATATGTCATGTGTGTGAAAAATACAACATGAAGAATCATCATATATCAAACATGATTATGATATTTTTTCAATAAATAAAAAACCATAACACTTTAGGATCCACTAACACACCCTTGTTATATATAACATGTCCTAGAATAATTACATATTCGGTCAAAAAAAATTAACTTGTAAATATTACAATAAATAACATGTTCTCTCAGGGTTTCAATAATGAAATCCAAATGTTACACTTATTTCTAATCTGACATGATATACACTGATATTATCTATGAGCACACCAAAAAAAGTGTCCAATAATAGCTGAATGATATAGATCATCAAAAACATAAATATTGCCTGATAATTCTTTTGTCCTAATTGAATTAATAGAAACATGAAATTTTCAAATGGACACAAAAACAATTTCGTAGGTATATCCTCCTATCGGTCTTTCAACTGAATGTTCCATAATTAATTTAAATAATTGAAAACAAAAAAACCCCAATTAGATGATCAAAGATATCATAAATCATAGTAAATGAAAATTTTTATTAATCGTCACCTGGTTCATATTTAGATAGTAAATAAATATCCTCAGGCTTCATTTTCCCTTATTAAAAAAAGAGAACATGAGAAGACCTTGGTAAAAAAAATAGGATGATTAAATCCTTTCAAGTACAAGTTCAAATAATGGAAATTATATTCCAGAAAATTTGTAGGTGACATTAAATTGGATAGAATATAAATGGGCATCGATTCAGGGAGTAGTTTAGTTGTAAAATCTACCTTTCTCTATGAAAAAAAAACAAATAAATCATTCTGAAATTCATTAATGTATGGAAACACAACAAAAACTAGAAGATCTTCCTAAAAAGGATCCTTTGAATTAAGAAATATTTCTGAATGCTAGCACGATATTATATTATAAAAAAGAACAATAGGCCCTACCCTTAATGATAAATGTTCCCAATCACCATTAAACCCATGAGTGACCCCATTGGATGATAATAGCTATAATAAATGGTTATACCAGTATACCTGGGAGTTCATACTGATCATCTAATCTATTCAAATAATCATGTAAAATATTTCATGATGAAGAAGTAATTAGTACCAGACAACCTCAAAAGCAGGGATCACCACCAGACATGAGGGAAACATGAATAATTATTTTTTCTTCTTTCTAGAAGGCATGTAATGATCTAATAAGAATGAAATAATCTCTAAACCCAAACCCATAAGGTAAAAAACATTAATGATTTAAAATATTGATTATCACATGTTTCATAATATGGAAGAATCAGAATAGTAGAGATAAAAACTGTAACTCTAACAACATATAGTTGTAATTCATATTCCAATATCATATACTCTGCTACACAAATTAATCTTGAATTAACCACATAACATTATTTCTTGGACTAATAATGAGACCCACCATCCCTGGAAGCATCAACATGATCCTCTGATTATTTTTGGAATGTGGATCCAACGGTACTTCTATGCGACATCATGACATATAAATGTTTTAGATAGACAAACAAACCACAATGTTAACAATTCTTAGGAGAAACCACATCATGAAGCTTGGTATTATCACACTCCCCATACAGGTAGCCTAGAAACATTTGATACCAAGAAGAATCCACTAAAATGGTACAATCAAAAACAAAAAACACATATTCTTCCATTACTGGCTAGTAAAATAACCCTGAACAACTAATGCACAAACTGATGCTCCCCTAAAAATATCCCTTCCAGCTATGGATTCCATAACCAAATCTACATTTTACACTAATTACATAATGTTCATTATGAAAAAAGAACTATCATTTATCAAATATCATCCCTTGAACCCATATCTAATCATATAAACATTAGATAATAATTTGTGACCATCACTAATGCTAGATGTTCCAAATATGCAAAATAGATGGGGTACTTCTGAATTGTATGTTGCCATTTCTTTATGGTTTTAAACTCGTATGTATTTTATAAATGTGAATTCCCAGTAAATATCTATATATTAAAAATATCTTGAAATAAACCTAGGTAAAACTCATGAAATATAGTATATCTATAGAGTCATACAATCTGTATTTTTCCCCCTCGAGCATATATAATACTAACACTACCGAAGATTCATCACGAGTCTTAAAAAAGTATACGGTCCACTCAATTAATTCAAGACACTCATCAGAATAATGGTTTCCATTATTACTATAGAAGATAGGTCGATGATGCATGGTAAATTACGAGCCCTAATCCACTACTCATCTCGGGTTCTCTGTGCACACAAATTTGAGAGTCTAAATTATATAGATGACTGCTTCACCAAGAGAAGGGTAAACACGAATATTTTGTACATAACCTCCCTCACAAATTCACCTTTCATATTTGGACGATATTTTTATTAATAATTATACGTTAAACAAAAGACAATGACCATTTAGTCATGAGAAAATAAAAAATTATTGAACAAACTTCAAAAATAAAAAAAACATAAAAATGAAAAAAATTATAATGATATGATGAATTATACCATAAAATAAAACACTTTTTTCAAAGTAAAACATTTATATATATAATCCCCATATTTTTTAATCATAAAAGCTCACAAAAAATATGACTCTGATAATATTAGTAAGGTCACTTTAAATAGATTACATTATTCAAATCATTAAAATGAACCTAAATAATAGGTATTAAAAAAATTCTTTTTTTAGAACACATGGAAACTCAGATTCAGTCACAAGAGTGAGTAAGACATTCCCCTTTTCGGAACCTACTAGATAATTTTCAATGATCCTGCTCTTATCTACCAAAGACATAGAAAAATCATTGGTAGTTATTAAAAACATCAGGATGAGTGACTGCACTGCTACCTAATTATAATATTCCTACCTTGGTCAACAAGTCTAGCCACCCAATCTATTCCATTATATGGTGAGGTAAAAAAGATAACATATGAAGTCTTGAATATAAGAAAACAATACATGAAACAAGAGTAAAATAATTAAAAAATGTGATAAAAATAAGACAAATTGATATTCTTGGAGGTATGATAATTATTGACTAACAAGTCTCCATGTGACAAACAGTCACCTCTTTAAACCATACCAAACTAAAACAAAAAATATAAATAGAAGATATCATGTTATATAATTCTATTAACATTACATGTATCATTAAAAACATAGTCTATAGCCACCCACAGGTAGATGTAGGGATTCATCAATAGAGACCAGTAAGAAAGCACAATGAAATATATAAAATTTATAATATTAAGAATGAACATGTTGTAGATTTATAATAAAAAGATATTTCATGAATTTTTTTAAATAACAAAATATAAAATCATTTCTCAAACAACCCTTTGGGTTTCAACAAACTTCATCTCATATATTCCTGATATAAAAAAAATTGATTTGTAAGCCCATTAAAGTAAGCATACGACGATTGAAATATACATGTGAACTAGAATCCAGAAAATAAACACCTAGAAACCATAATGCACCTTCCTGTTAAACCCTACCCTAGAGAATACACATACTAGACAATCACAATCCAAAAGGGGATATGGTTAAATCAAACTTATATTGAGTCATAGTATTAAATATCAATATACAAGTGGTTACCTCTTAGTGGTTTCACACACAATAAGTCTACCCATGTATCTTTCTCAATGAACCAATGGATCCCACTATGAAATGTTTTTCAAATTCCATGTTAAAAACAACACCAACATTTATTTAAAATAATTTTAATGACATGAAAATCATTATTTGGGTTTAAAAATAAATTTTATCCCAAATCAAAGAAATTAAATTTTAAACAAGAACCTCCATAAAAAATAAATCAACCCCTTTTTAATTTAAACACATGTAATTCCATTTGAAATATAATGGAATAAATATGAAAATTATGATTTTATATAAAATAGACTACATTAATAGACCCACCTACAACAACGACATATAAATCCTAATTTTAATTATTAATGGGGATAGAAAATAAATATATATACCTTCAAAATACAAGTAACAATATGAGTATAAAATATATTGAGAAAAAACATGATATTATTTAAAAACCATAGCCAATCCACAACCATAACCAAAACTTTAGAAGAACTCGAAGGACTACATACCTAGAGATGAGCAATCCAACCACAACCATGATAAATTGCAAAAAAAATAAAACAAAATGGAAATGTGTAAACCAAAATCACACATGACACTCTCTAGTTTGATTGAGGAAGCATAAAAAGAGAATGAAAAAACAAATCACTAATACAGAGACCTAAAAAAGAAACACAACAACATTTTCTCAATGTGTAACCCATTTATGCATCATGTAATCCTCATAGTCTTTATACTTCAAGAAACCCCATATCATTTTAATTAAATAAATATTTTTATTCATAAATGGTGTTTACATGTTACATGGTGTCTTAAAAATTCATGCCATGTACCTTCTTCGTAGTTACTACACATCAGCCATTACGTGGTATGTATTTCACAAATATTTCATGAAAGTTCCTAATGAATTGTAGAAACAACTATTTTTTGGTGAAAATTAAAAAAATATGAATTAAGAATTACTACTATCGTATCTAATATTGTATAAGTAATTCATTGTAAATGAATATTTAAACCAAAAGAAATGATTAGAATGTACATGAAAGAAAGACAACGAGGTGTTACTATTAAATTCATTTCCACTAATATATTTTTTTTATTAAATTTCATTCTCTAATTACCAAAAATTGGATATTATATTTAATAGTTAAGGCTTGCTAAAATCTATTAAATTTAATATATCCATGTGTGGAAAATCAATTAAAATTAAAATTTTTATGACAAAAATCAATAAAGGAAAATAAAAAGAAAAACATTATACACGATGGAAATCCCTTATAACTATATTTCACAATTATTTTAAATAGTTCAAAAATAAAAATGGGTTATCAAAACTCTATAAGGGTTCATAGATAAACATTTTTTGTGTCCTTAGTATTGATTTAATTATACTTCCATGATTTTAACACTATATATATTAAAAAAATTGTGGAATTTGTTTTTATAAAATATTATAAAATTTGAAGGGGAATATAGTCAAATTATTGGGTTAATTTTATTATATTGGTAATAGGTTATATTAGCTCTAGTTGTATAGTAAATATTTATTATCCCCAATCTATATAAATATTGTTTTATCTCACTTTTATACACATATATTATTTCACCCAATATTCATGAGGGTTTAGATGTTTTTGAAAACCCAAAAATAAAAATAACATTAGAACCCACAAATAGATGGAGAAAAATGATAAATGTCATGGGGGTGAAAAATGATAAGTGGACCTGATAAATAATCCATGTTTCCTTCATTATTTTATATATATTATGTTTTATAGTATGTAGTCACATTACCACATGATCTATGAGAACTGATACTTCTTTTATCACCTTCACTTCTATGATTTCATCTCTAAACTCCCTCCCTACCCCTAAATTATTTGGTATATCTTACTATTCATATATATATATATATATATGTGTTTATAGATAATTTCTATATATTTGGTCAAATCATAAAGTAGGTTAACAAAAAATAGAATTAATGGAAATATAATAATATTTGAATTATGATTAATATCGAAACCACAATGTTATGTAGATATGATCTCTTATTATTTATAGAATGATCGTGGGGTGATTATATATGTTTTCTGGGAGATGTAATGTGAATTGCTTTGTTATTGACTTAAACATTTTATGGAAATGTTTTAGTTAAGTGATACTCGTTTTTTTCTTCTTCTCATTTTTTTGATTAAATCATGGATTGAGTGGGGGACATAGTTTTCTCTATGGAAAACAATTTTCAAAATGGTTGATCATGGTCATGTTTTGGGTCCTTAAAATGTTATCTAAATTCCATCTCATTATATTTTGAGCTCCAAAATCCAATCGTTAATCTATAAATTTAATATATAAAATATTCTAAAGGAGTGGGTGTGTCAAAATTATAATAAATTTTTTTATACATTAAATTTTAATTTAATGCGATAAATTTATATAATGTGATTTGAAAATTTGAAATACTGACATTGTTCCTTATACATTATACCAAATTGTTTCTATACATATCCCAAAATCTTATTAAAATGATATTTAGGGATTTCATAGTGATATATAGGCTAGTTGGTGATCATTTATTATGAATATTGATTGATTACCTGTAATCGATACACAATATAACTATCTGATTAGGATTATAATATTTTAAAATTAAATAAATAGAAGATGTGTGGTCTCTGATAATCCATGAAATTAAATGAATGAGTTAAATAGAAATTAATAATATTTTAGTTAAATGTATTATTACCTTGGTTTATAAATGACACCGTTAGTTATTCATTTATATAGTTTAAATTATATATTAATTCCCATTGAAACTATTCATTTACAATAATCCCTTTTATAAATGTTGATATACATTGAATATTAGAATTTTTCAATGAAAACTAAATGTCACTCAACTTTATAAATATGTGATGATAATTCTATGACCACTAACACACCAAGAGTATCAGCATAAATATTATTTATTGATTATATATCAATGGAATAGTTCTTAAATTAATATCATCTTGTATCGAGGATCATACCAATAGATAAAAATCAATCTGGTTTATTTTCATGAATTCATGTAGTTTAAATACATCATGATAAAATAATAAAAATATTATTGGATATTCCATTGAGGTAAGGATTTCATGGTTATTATTAAATATAAGAGACTCTCTATAACATTATCAAATAGTATTTTCAAGTTCTTTATCCTTATATATTTTAGTCATCTCAAACATGAGGGTATAAAAATTTCTTATATCTTATTTCCGATTAATTTCATTAAATAATATTTTAAATAACTTATTTTCTATTATAGGATATTGAAATCCTTTAGAAAATTATTTTACAAAATCCATTGGGAATAAAATATGGATTTATTTCATTGTATATTTTGATTTTCGTTTCTAATATTCTGAATTTAATTGTTGAAGATTTTATTGAATTTCAATTTTGGTGGTTTCCTAATCAATTTTAGTTATTTATATTTACTTATATTATTTTTTTCTTTTAAATAAAATATTATTGTTATATATCATCAACATGGATACCACATATTTATGAGTTATTTGGGAGAAATGGATAAATCTTGAAAATATGAAATTTATCTATTAAAAATGGAAAATAAATGGAGATTTTGGTGAACCAACAATTTATAAGAATCAATTGAATCAATGAACATTCACTATTGGTGAATTTTTTAAAATCTATATGTAAAACATCTTGGATCCACATTAAATATGATTTATATAGGTTATTTGAATTTGTGTATGATATGACATATAGATCCAAAATTTTGATCCATGAAATTTACATAACAACAATGCGGGTATGTAAATTAAAAACCATTTATAAAATTGCAGATGATTTATAGGAAATTTATAAAAACCCAAGACAAATTCCATGAAAACCTAATATATCCTTAGCACGTTTTTTGATTATTTGAATTACAAATTGTAGATTATCTGTACTCATCCAATAAGTTTTGAGGAAAATTTAGGGATTGGGGAAAAATGTGAAAAAAATTCATTGTTATTAAGATGAATTAAAGTGGATGAGAATATGAAGAAAATTTCAATTAAATATAATTATTTTATATAATGTTTATCATGGAATTTTGAATCTTACATGTAAAGGAAGAAACTGAATAAAAGGCTATTGATTATTGGCTGGTAAGTGAAAATTGAGTATTATTTAAAATTATTTATCTCATAATCGACTGTTTTTGGTTTCGAAATGTTAATAAAATAAATTCTAATGGAATATTTTTTAGATATATATTCCATATGTTAATGAATAATTTAATTGTGGGGAAAGGAAAAACTATACTACTATTATTTTTATTCAATAATTTCGTATAATTAATGTAAAAATTGTATTAAAATCTATTAAATTATAGTATTATTATTACATGTAAAAAATAATGTGTAAACTAACACATGTACACTCATGAGGTCATAGTAAAAAGATATATAGAGAGCCCCTTCTATTATATTGTTTGTTATTTGGATCGTCCCCTTAATAATTTTTTATTTCCCTCAATTCCAATTCATAATTATTATATTATGATATTAATATTATTAAAAATATGATATATGTGGTGTTTTATGAATATAAATTCATTTATTTTGAAAACATCTGGGCACAAAAATATAAATAAAATTTTGATAGAAACTTATTTCTCCTATGGTTTATCCATATAATCCTGTAATAACTATTTATTTAATTTAATCTCAATAATTTATACAATTTTTACCATTCCTAAACTACTAACCCAACATAAATTTTTAAATTTGACGAACTTTGGAAACATCCTAGGGACAATAAGCATCACCTACTCTATGTTGTTGCATGATGATCGTGAAATGTTATTTTACAAACCATCTCTCTTATGTGTTTTTCTTATTTATGTGACAAGATAATTATATTTTAAAAAATAGTATGTATATATATTATAAATATTATATTTTTTTCTTATAATGAATTTAATTATTTTCATTCCTTGGATATTAACCATGGAGTATTTGTGTGTATTCTATATTAAGAAACTGGATAACCATGTAAATTTTTAATCAGGAATTATAACACATCAAACACGATATATTTAGTTAATTTTTTAACATTATAATCAAAGAAAATAATAATAATACTGAATAATAATGTTAATTTTTTAACCAGTAGCTTTGGGAAAAGAAAATATCTATCAGTACATTGCATAATGAGTTGTCAATAAATACATTTATAGGATCCCTATAATATTATTTTTTCAAATTTTTATCATTTACTAGGCTAAAAAGTTGGTGAATTACATTTCAAAATTGACATTTTCTTACCATAGTCCTACCAATATTTTTAAGCCCTAACCCAACAGACATGGCCAGTATAGGTATATCACATTACTATTGTGCTATTAAAAGTTAGTTTATGGTTTATAAACATTTATCAGTATTATAAAGGACTCATGGGTTTTAATTTTATTTTTATTTTTCAGTTCTTAAATATATAATTGTTAAAATTTATAAAAAAATATTAAAAAAGATTAATTATGATTCACTATATACATTCATAGATATTTTTATAGTATTCTCTAGACATTTAAAAGAATCCATACTCTCATTGTATGAAGTGGATTTGTTCAAGTATCTCACAAAACATATAAAAGGGGACCATGTGAAACAGTATGATACAACCTTGTCAAAATATATTATTAAATTCGCCGAGTACATCTTATAGTTTAATCACCATTAAGAGTACATAAAACAAGATCCTGTTTTCTATAACCTATGAAGGAGGAATCATAAAAGTGAATACAGATGTGTGCTACCCTTCTCTACCACATACTAATAACCTCCTTTACATGGATTGGAATAACTAATATGATCTCTAGTCAGATCCAAAGAAGGTATTCATGCATTTTTGGAACTCAATTTATTTTTTTTCATAAATTTATTTCCCATTTTATTTTTGACATTAATATAGTACCAGATGGTCCACAACATTCAATTGAGTGTGATTAAAAAATATAAGCACAACCATTTACAGAAATGGTGATGTAGATACTGATGATGAAGACCCTAGGGAAGTCGTTTTAGGTGAATAAAACCATGTGAATTAAGTGAATCTATGACATCCATAACATTTCATAGATCATCTAATGGATGAGGAAACAAAAATAGACAACCTCTCTATATTTCAATATCCCCACTCCACATTCATTTTATCTTAAATTATTTTATTCTTGTAGTGTGGCCAATTTTATTTTCTTTCATGGAACTCTTCAAAATAATCCTTATATGAATATGTAAATAAATAAACGATGGTAGTTACTAATACAAGAATCTCATCCACCTTTTTATTTTGGAAAATAAATTCACAATTCATAAAATGTGGTAGTATAAATGAATTTTCAAGTAAAGGAATATTTTATCTCCCCCCACCATTTCAAATTTATTATAGTTAAATAAATATTCTGCATTTTTAATTTTTTCAGATGCATTGTTATCCAGTGGACAAGGCGTCCACCAAGTCCACTAGGCCTAATAAATGTTTTCACAACATTATCACACTATATTCATCATTACCTAATTTTTTGTATTAATTATTTTAAATATGGTAGATAAATTATAGTGTGGTGGATTTTGAACCAAATATTGGGTTTTATGTATTATTATTAATTTTATATCAATATAATTTGTTTTAGTCTTCTCGTAGTTAAATGAATTTTGTTATTGGGATATGTAGAAGATAAATAATAGTTTTAAATCATTTAATATGTATTTTAAAATTAAGAAATATAATTTTAATTGGATAATATTTATATTTATATTCCAATTTATCATGCATAATTTAGATTAATGTATATAAATGTTGAAGAATCTCTTTATAAATAGGTATAAAAATAAAATAGTTATCAATAAATAATAAATTAGATGAATTATTTTTTATTTGGATAGTTAATGATGTTAGGATACAAAATTACTGTTTTCCAAAATATTTGAAAAAACATTTCATGTGTTAAAAAAATAGATAATTAAGATTTAGTGTGGTTTCTGAGCTATTTTCGAAACATTAATTTTGTACTGTATATATCAACAAAACCCATATAGGATACATTTTAGTTTGGATTACCAGTTATGGAATATATTTACTCCCTTAATAATTGTAATTTCTCATGATTCTATTGGAAATATAAATAAATAATTTTGAATTAGTTCTATTATTTTGATAGAAATGGAGTGTTTTATTAATAAGTATCTTAAATGAAGATACTTTAAATGAATTCCTTTAATGAATTTCTTATTGTTCAATTATAATTTTTTGAACTATTATGTGGGATAGAAAACATGATGAAAAACTATGTGGAAAAGTAAATGAATGATAACATTGAGATTGAATTAAAATTTTAATTAAAAAATCATTATAAAATAAATACAAGAAATGATTTATAAATGATGTTTTAGTATGAATCTTTAAATTTTAATAAAATGAGTACATAAAATATGTTAAATGTTTCGGAGAGATTAATTGGAATATTTTGATAAAAATGTAACATATATTTTCATTTTTACATATTATTGTTTTAATCAAATTATGTATCTAATAGTATATTCATTTATAAAATAATTAAATTGATTAATTGTGAAATGGAATAAAATATGATTTCAATGGTATTTTTTGTCTCAATTTACTATGTACTTGAATCGAGTGATTATTAATGTGAATTATTATAGAAATTTTATAACTACATAAAATTTTCATATAATTACATGCTAATTAATTTTTTTATAATTAGTTCCGTATTAGTATTGGATGGATCATGATAATGAAATATCACTATTTAAACCCATAGAAAATTATAATAATAAAAAGAAAAAATCACATAGACAATTGTACATGGAATAATATGGATGTATGAATCCTACTATTTGATATATAGCTTTATCATCTAGATTTATAAATTCTACACTTATAATCTCACCATACATTATATGTGGTGAGGGTTTATTACCATTCATAAACAATAGGGGATCCCCCATATTCACAATAACCCACTAAATTATAATGACATCACCTAGTTTTTATGAATCATCAATCATTTTGAAGACGAACAAAATTCTAAAAAAGACAACAATATAACATACAAAATATCATCCACAACATGAATTTGTCATAAACTACTAACATTATCATATTTTATATCATCATCACATCAAACATATACTTTGACATATGGAAATTGAATTTTCAGTGCTCTCATCATTATGAACATCAACTTCTGGATCATCAATAGGTTGATTTTAGACTTTTACAATATTTTTTATCTTCCATTACCCTAAATTCACGATACCCCAAAAAACTACATAACAAGTTTTTCCTAGTATTAACAAATATCAGACAAAACCAATCATTAATAATATAATTTCATAGATTACCTTTTTCTTCTATAATCTCAAACTATATTATAAACTACTTTTATACTTCACCAAACATCCCATAAATAGGATTTCCCATATATGCTAAAAATATGAAAATGATAAGAATGGGGACAATGAGATCTGAATTTGAAATTCATACTTACTATAATTCTTCTTTCAACCTGTTTCCTTTATTTTAAAGAATTCATAGAATGAATTCCTCAAAAACTCTACATAACATGACATAAACTAACTTCTAGTAACCCAAAAATCATGAAAATAATAATTACCTTTCACTTATGTTATTTTATAAATTTTACATTCATCTAAATATCATCACCATTTTTTTATGAAATTGAATAATTAATCTGAATTCACTTGGTATGTTCTTAAATTATACCGTCCTTATTATTTAATAATAATCCTTAGCTTCTAGATTTATCTTTGTCTTAGTAATGACATTACCCAAAATTTTCAATGGCATTTGAAGTATCAAATAAAAATTCACATATATTATGAGCATGTAATGATCATTATTCAAATAATGAATAACATGGTTCAAAGATTACATTATAGTATCTATACATCATAACACATTTTTCAATAATCATAAAATATGATCCTGTAGACATATACTATTTCTGATTGCATAAAAAATTCAATGACTATATCTTCTAATAAAAAACATTTCTTCTCTGACCCTCAATATTTATACTATAGTAACTCATGGTAGTGAAACTATAGATAATATTATGTTCTACCATCTTTTCAAAACATGATTAAGTTAATCATGTTTTTGAGGCACTATACTATTTTAGTCATAGTAATAATATAGACTAATAGATTAAAAATCTTGTTTTGAATTATAATCAAAGTACTTTTTAAATTACCACATTAAGATAAATCTAGAATATATTTTCAATATAAACTCATCATCTCTATGTTCTTTATCATCTCACTAATCCATCATTTCTATTGATTTTACTAATATAAAAATATCTTATTATGATTTTCACAATATTCTGAAGCCTTTAACAACATCCAAGATTTATATTTCATTAATATACTTATCATTAAATTTACTTATATTGAGTCTTTTAATTACTAATATTGTGTGACTGATTTTACACTATATCACAATGCATAAATCATATCATTTAATGTCTAAAACCTTCGATAGATCGGTCATCAAAATCCCCAAGGATCGCTAAATTTTTTAAAACATCAATTTTTTTATTTCATCATCATTCAATAAGAAAACATTCAGATCATTTAACTCTATAAGTTATGGAAAACTATTGAATTATGTTTTGTTTTTCCAATTATTATGTTTTCCCTCAATATCTATTTTATAGTTTTGAATGGAAGATATTATGGTTTTCATGAAACATTAAACATTTTTAATACTTTCCTTAAACATAAGGAGTCTTTTATTAAACACGTATAGTTTTTAAACACTACTATTTTAATATATGGTAACCTCTAAATAATTCAATGTGCTTGATAACACTCTCTACGTGCCATAATATAATGAAATAGATCCTTGATATACATATATAAAATATCAATATTTATATTTGATAATTAAAACTTATATTTTCCATTAGTGATAATGATTAGGAGTAAAATACTTTCAAATTATATGATTATATTAAATAAGGGAAACATTTATGAAAAAAGATATTTAACTAATATAGATAAATGACTAATACATGCATCTTATGATTGGAAATGTATTTTTATAAATATTTATACTCCATTATATACATTTATAATTCACAAAAAATGAGACTAATGATGGTAAAATAAATCTATTTAGAATAAGTTTTTAATACTTATTAAAACTTTAATTGATATTAAATGAAAATAAGAATAGATGAGTTTTTTAAATTTTTTTGCAATTACAAAATCATTCATTATATATTTTTTTAAAAAATATTTTATATACTTTATTAAATTTAAAAATATAAAATTATTATTATTTTATTTATTAGTATGATCATACTGTTACTGTGGAAAATTTAATTTTAGAAAAAGGATTATGTTACTAAGATAAATACTAGTTACTGTTGGACTCATCATGTGTTAATCATGTTTTAATGATCACAAATACTATTACTGTTAATTAATCTCAATCTTCATTGCACATCTTTATAATTCTCTTCAATATGAATAATAACTACACATCATGTTTTAATACTAAAAAATCTTATGGATGCTGATTACTCTCTTTATTATTTACAAGTATTATGCATGATCACAAATCTCACATATATTATCACACCTTTATATTTATGATTCATGCTCTTTTACTCTCCAATGATTAAACTTAATCCATATTCTGCATATTACTGTCTAAGTCCAAAATACATATATTTGCCTATCTATGGAGACACCGTGACCAAACACTGTGAAGGACACACCGTGACCAGACACTGTGAGGCACTCACCGTGAGCAGACACCGTGAAGGACTCACCATGACCAGACACCTTGAAGGACACATCGTGACCAGACACCTTGAAGGGCTCACCATGACCAGACACAGGGAAGGACTCACTGTGACCAGACACCATGAAGGACTCACCATGACTAGACACTGTGAAGGACTCACCGTTAACAGACACCGTGAAGCACTCACCGTCACCAGACATTGTGAAGGACTCACCATGACCAGACACCGTGAAGGACATACTGTGAGCCACATACTATGAACTAGTCACTGTGACATGGACATACTGTGAAGCTCATACCCTAAGCCACGTACCGTGAAGAAGACACCATTTACATAATCACTGTGACACTATTTCTTAACTTTTTGTCAATATTATTAAAATAATGCTAACGGTAATATTTGATGTTTTTAATGTAATTAATGTTATTTAATGATAGTTGTTCTCATGTCAGGTAACTGTATCTCGTACCAATGAAATGTGAATCATTCATACTGGAAATACTTGTGGAATATAAGGAAGATTAAGATGTAGTACATGTATAAGAAGCGGTGTGAAAGTGTGAATATACAACAAGAAGAACTTAGATACATCCGAGTGCACTATACTGAACAAGTAGAACAATCCTGAACAAGAAGAATATTGAAATTCATTCATAGAACTCTCATGAATGCAATAAAACACCTCTGAAGAACACATGTCGAATAAATAGATCATTCTCACTCATGAAGAAGACAAGCTGACTAGGACACTCTGTTTTTCAACAGAAAAACCAGATAAGGACTCAGAAGCTTTCCTGCTGAATCCAACGAGTCCATAGATGCAATGATAATCACTAGAGCTTTCTAAACTCTCATATATATTCTCTACGTAATTTTTTTATTAACTTCTGAGCAGTGTGGTGTACACTGCATTTCATATACACACATTGTCTCCTATACTGAACTGGATGATACTAAATCCTCACACCAACTCTCTTAACTATTGTTTTCCCACATCAACTGTGGAAGAGGTCCTTGTGTGGCCTGGTCTTTGCTTTGTTTCCCACGTAGAATAGTGGTGGAGGTCCCTGTGTGGCCTAGATAGGTATGCAAACTGTTGTTAACCCCGATCCAGGGTGTGGATCAAATTTATATAAATTTGAGAGGAATAAGTCTCATCTTGAGACTGAAACTCTTGTTATATATTTTGTGCATATATAATTTAAGTTCAAAGTATACTACAGAAATCTTATTTATTCTGCTGCTATTACTTTGAAATACAAAACTATTTTAAAGCTACATTGATAGTTAAATTAGCATGTGTTTACACTTATTGTAAATCAGTAGATTAGTTTCAAAAGTTAGTTTGATCTTGTGGTTAAATTAACTGAGACCTTATCAATCTTGGAGAAGATAAGTAAACATTTACATTCTGTATAAATCCACTACAGTTTAACTTATTTTATAAATCAGGGGATTTTAAATATACATTATTTTTAATAGAAATTTTAAATTGGAACTCAATTCACCCCCCTTTTGAGTGTCCACTCCGACCAACATTTGGAATCAGAGGTTAAATGATTTTTGAAATTCTCTGTTTTTTCAACAATGAATTTCGTTTTATTTTAAAGGTCTTAAAATTTCTATTATTTCTAAATTTTTATCTCTTTAAACTATCTTTCTAAAATCTAGTTATGGATAATAGACTAGAAGGTGCTGCTACTAACATGACACCTTTCTTCAATGGTACAAACTATGTTCAATGGAAGCTGAAAATTAAAATTCATTTAGAAAGCATGGGTTTTGATATTTGAACTTCCATATAATCAGATTATAAAATTCCCACTACTTTTAGATCCACTTGGGATGAACCTACAAAGACGGCTTACAATAATAATTATAAATCTATGAATTCCATGTACTATTCTTTAAGAGATGAAGAGATTAACAGAATTCCTGCTTGAAAAACTTCTTTTGAAATTTGGGATACTTTGGGTGTTTCTCATGACGGAACAACCAATGTTAAAGAAATGAGATTAAATAATTATGGTATTAAATATGATAATTTTAAAATCAAGACTGTTGAACATATTTCTGATATGTATCTCAGGATTAATGAGATAGTTAATAAAATGAATTCACTTGGTAAGGCAGTTTCAGCAAAGGAAGAAATTATGAGAATCTTTAGATGTTTACCAGATCGATGGAGAGGCACATCTGTTTCAATCAGAGTGTCATGTGACATTGCTGCTCTACCTGTAAAAGAACTCCTTGGTAAGATTATGATGTTTGAGGAAGAACTCAAAGTGAATAAAGAGGAAGATGATGAACCTAAGAGGAAATCAGTTGCTTTCAAGACTACTACTTCAAGGACCAAGGACAAAGATGAAGCTCAAATACCTACTGAGAGTTCAACCAGTGAAAATTCAGACTCTAATAGTGATGCTGAAATGGATCAGATAGCCAGAAGGTTTATGAAGTTTTATTGAAAGAAGAAATTTTTCAGAAAATAATATTACAAAGGAAAGTATGACAATAAGGTATATTGGACGAAGGATTGGAAAAATCCAGATAAAAGTGATGAAGTTGTTTTCTATGAGTGAAAAAATGAATGACACATTAAAGCTATCTACCCAAAGCTAAAATTCAAGAATAAATATGATTACAAGGATAGTAAGTAAAAAAAATCTATGAAGGCTACCTGGAGTGCTTCTGAAGGCAGCACAAGTGAATCTGAAATGTCTGATTCTGAAAAGAATCGTGCCAACATGTGTTTCATGACAAATACATCTAAATTAACCTTAGATACTATTGTTTTAAATTCATATTATTCTGGAGATGATATAGAATCTGACTCTAATTCTAAAAACATGAATAGTGAGGAATTATTTGAATATTTTAATATACTAGAAGAGACATGAAATGAACTTAAGGATAAATATAAATCATTAAAGAAACAGCATTCCCTCACTCCTGTTGTTAAAACCGAACATACTATTGAACAAGAGAAAAATGCTCAACTATTAATGGAGAATACTAAATTGACAATTTCAAATGAGCAACTTAGAAAAGACATAGAGAACTTCACAAACAGAAAGGATACACTAACTCAAATTCTAGGAAAGAAAGTGGTACGAAAATACACTACTAGAATAGGCTACAAACCTGGACAGAGACGGATTACAGAGAATAGATTTATTCCTAAATCTGGATAGAATACTGCTAGTTCTAGCTCTGGACATTCATATGCTTCAACTAGTTATTCACATAGTTATAAATCAAATAGAGTTTATCTTTCACAATATTTTTATTCTGTAAATTATATGAGACCCATAAGTCAAATTTGGGTACCGAAATCTTTGATTACTAACCTGTCTGTACCCAAGAAGATCTGGGTACCAAAATCATTTCCTATCTAAATATGTTTTGTAGCAAACCTGGTTGAAGAGTTCCAAGCAGAAGACATGGTATTTGGATAGTGGATGTTTAAGACATATGTTTGGGGATTACTCATGCTTCAAGAATTTAATAAATGTTGATGGTGGTCATGTCACCTTTGGTGATAATTCTAACGGAATGATCATCGGCCTATGCCAAATTAGTAACAATAATTCAGTTTTAATTTCTAAAGTTTTATTTGTTGATTGACTTAAATATATTCTGCTAAGTATTTCTCAATTACGTGATGATAGATTTAATGTGATGTTTGAAAATGATTATTGTAATGTTTTTAATTCTAAAAATGTTTTAGTCTTTTCTTCTTTAAGAAATGAAAATGTTTATGCAGTTGATTTAAATTCCTCAGCCAAGCAAAATGTTACCTATTTAAATTCTTTTCAAAAAGAGTATTGGCTTTGGAACAGAATATTAGGACACTGTAATATACAGTCACGTAGAAAACTAACTAGAAAAAACATTGTTATATACCTACGTAAATGTGAGTTTTCTAATGACAATGTTTTTAATCCCTGTCAAAAGGTAATGAAACATAATGTTTCTTTTAAATAAATGAAATATGTTTTGTAATGCCCCGACCACAGTTACCCATAGTCTGCGCATTATTACATAACATTTGAATGATCACAAGAAATATCAAATCTCGAAATACCGATTGTTTTAGTAGCCTTGGAAACACTAGATATATTCATAATGTTTTATAATAAATCATAAACATGAAAACTACAACAACATAGTGTCCATATTCCACACTCTTATTGCCTCATACTATCCCAGCATGAAATTCATAATTTACTTCTTCACATCCTGGGAAAAATAAAACAATGAAAATGGGTGAACTCAAATTCCCAATAAGGATAACAATATAGTAGGAACTTTCATAAATAAGAATAAACATTTAAGGCAATGTATAACTAAAAATATCCTTTTAATCTCGAACTTCAAAATAGTATGGAAAAAATAAAATCAAATAATTTCATTTAATTATTGACATGGATATTCTACTAATCGAATAACCACATGCAATATCAGTAACGAGTTTCATAATGATGGAATGCATACTACCAGACTATCATAATCACATAGACAAGGCCTCGTGCCAAGAATAAATATAAGATTTTGTCAAGGACTTGTGCCACCACACAAGTTTGTCCCATGAGACCTGCTGATGCATCGAGGAGCTATAGCGGGCTCCACCAATCACATATTATGTCCAATGCATTCCTCATATGAACAGGTTTAAACATGACATAAACATTTTTATTAAAACTAGCATACGAAATGTAAATACTTCATCCATAAACAATGAATGATATAAAAATAGCACATCCATAGTCAAATATATCACAAAACCTTAAATACAATATACAAGTTTTGTACCATAATAAATCATATTCAAATAAGCGTAAAATCCATCAAAGGATGTTGACATATATGAAATCAAAACTTTTGTTAGAGTAATATATCATTTTATTTTGAAATCATTTAAGAGTCATATGTTTATAAAATATAACATTTTCTTTGAAAATATTCTTATAATCATGTAAGGGATGCTTTGAAGATTTTATAACAGTGCAAAATAGCCGCACCTACCGTATAAGTTTAAAAAACATTCTTACCTTAATTCTTTCGAAAAGGTTAAAAAGCACCTTGTTTGGAAAGCAACGGAAAGATTCCTTTATAAACCTCTTATTTAAATTCAAAAAAACATATAAATGAATTTAAACCATATTATTGTTAATAGTAAAAATGTTTTGAAATACATTTTAAAGAAACATGGATGTGGATGATAAATAAATCCCAGTAGATTATTACATATAAACAACCTCAGATAATGAAGAGATTGCGAAATAAACCATTACCATGTAGTTTTCCTTGGTTGGATGTAGGTTAAACTCCTATATAATTGTTAAAATAATTTTTATTAAATTATACATGAATCATATAAATTAATATGATATCATATATGATCTTTTAACATTGATTAGTTAATAATATCTCAGTATTATCGTTGTTTCGGTTGTTAACATACTCGTTTTCTTTTATATGTTTTGTTACGTAAGCCATGTTTGTCATGGATAAGTTGTATATTATTCGTATCTAGAATGATATCAATTATTTAAAAATTAATTTTGAATCATCAAATGATAATTATACTTTAATGGATACGATGGAGAATGAATCTCATCACGTTCGTGGAGACGGTAGTCCGTACGTACGCACGAGCAAAAATATCATTCTTTTGATATTAAAATAATATATAATTGGATGGTATATCATATATACTGAATCATTATCATGTTATATTTATTATTTACATGATTTATAAATCATTATTATACCCATCCAAATAATAATATATTGAAAAACAATTACACCACGATGTGGAGACGGTAAGCCGTACGTACGCACCTATGGTGACATGTCATTCAAAGGATGAATATAATACTGAATTTGGTTGTACCATATTTATAATAATATTACAGTATATAGGATATACTGGATTTATTATTTTATAATGGGAAAAACATAGAAAGAATAAGTTGAAGAATAAACTAATTTGAAAAAGGGTGGTGAAAACATCACCTCTTCTTTGGGTTCTTCCTTTTGATTTGATCAAAAGTGCTCCATAGGTTGGCTTTCTGGTCAAAATAAGGCCACTAGGTTGTATTTAGAGAAGTTGAGATAGTATTTGGGCAGGGGTTTGACGAACCAAAAGGCTTTTATGGTGTGAATTAATTAGGAGGAGTGCCCTTTTATAAGAGGGGTGAGGGGCACCTTTGGAAAAGCTAGAAATATTAATTTATAATAAATTAATATTCAGCTTCTAATTGCTACAAAGTGGATTATTTAATTTCTAAGGTGGGGATGGGTTGAAAACCACTCAACAAATAAAATTTAGATAGGTTTGGATCATTATGTTAACCTTATCTTTTAGTTTTAACTCTTAGTTAATTAGTTTGACACTTACAATGTCACTTTTATTTTTATATTATACAGTTAATAAATATAATATATAACTCCAAGAGACCGCCAAGTGGTCCATTAATGATACACCTATTATGATATAAGTCTTTTGGCCCAACATTAAATTTTTAGGAATTTAATATCAATTAATAATATAATATTTTTTTTAAAACTCTTTTATGTCAACTTCAACACTATTCAACAATTGATTTTTGTAAAAATCATAACAGAATGATTACATCCAAAAAAGTTAATTAAACATATCATAACATTTCATATTATCCTATATAATTATTGTAATTCATAAAATGTCTAAAATTATATTTATTTTCATGTTTATAATATCAATTATTTTTATTTTTTATTAATTTAGTAATTACTGCATTACCATTGTGTCATAAATAAATTAAATTATATAATGTCTAAAAATTATAAATTAAATAAAATTATGTATTAAATCTTTTTATCATTGTAATAAATATTTATAGTTGAAAATTCAACATATATAACCCTATGTAAAAAATTTTTTTCTAAAAGATTTATGCTTAAGTCATTTTTGTATTAATTTTAACATAATTAAAATAAAGTGTCCCTATCACCTACAAGTGGCTCCATGGGGTCCCAAAATCGACCCAAATATGCCAATGGTCGGAAATGTATCCACAAATAACGTTAGGACACGTTTTAGGGTAATTTAGTATTAATATAATATTAATTTTTAACCCTTATTAACCGGATTTACCCTTAACCACTGTAAATAAAATATTTACTAAAGTAATTATTCAAAATGTCTAAAAATAAAAGTTATCTATTTACACAATATGAACATCCTGATTCGAAATATGGAATCCATTTTTTCAAATTCAAAATACAGAAGTCGTATAAATTAATTTAAATTTAATTCCCGTTGTTAAAACAAAAAGCGTGTTTTTAAGAGATAATAACTATTAAAAGATTGACACTTGTTTATGTCCGGTATAATTGTAAAATTATGTAAAATGTCCAAAATTGTATTAAACGGTAAAAATATATTCTAAATATACTTTAAAACCACTGAAATTCATAATTTATCAATATAAATTATTTTGATTAAAAAAATGTTTTTAATTAAAATTTAGTAATTTTCACTATTCATCAAAATATAAATGTTATTTGAAAAGTTCCAAAATTTCACCCTAGGATAAATTCGATATTTTGAATCCAAAAATAAAGTCCATTTTGAGAGGTAAAATTTATAAAATTTTAAAAATTATGTATTACTATTAATAACGGCTAGTTTGATTGGTTGTGGTGTGTTAGAAATCAATGTTGCGTACAACACACACTATAGCATTATTCAAAGAAAAGTGTATCGTTGAAGCTTGGTGTGTTATATTATCTCGTCCTTCAAATAATTTCATCCTCGAAATTTCTATAATACTATCGCATGAAAAGACTTGGGTTGTTATTCATCATATGTTCCTCGGGATCCCATGTTGCCTCTTCCATCTTATGGTTTATCGACTAGACTTTTACCAGACACGTCATCTGATTTCTCAGCACTTGTTCTCTAATATCAATAATCCTGAAAGGCTCTTTGCAATAAGACAGATCGGGTTCCAGTTATAATTTCTCATTGGTGAGTGCATGAATTGGTTCAGGCATATATTTTCTCAACAGAGATACGTGGAACACATCGTGAACTTGGGAGAGACTTGGCGGCATTGCCAATCGGTAAGCTACAACCCCAATTCGTTCTAGAATTTCGAAAGGTCCGATGTACCTAGGACTCAATTTACCATTCTTACCAAAACGTATGACTCCATTCCATGGAGATATTTTCAAGAAAACATGATCACCGACATGAAATTTCAAATCCTTCCTTCGATTATCGGCATAGTAATTCTACCTAATTTGAGATGCTTTGATCTGATTTTGGATTACCTTCTCCTTTTACATTGTTTCCTCCACCAGTTCTGGACCAACAAGTTTTCTTTCACCAACGTCATGTCAACAGGTTGGTGTGTGACATCTCTTTCCGTATAACGTTTCATATGGTTCCATTTTAATACTCGAATGGAAGTTATTGTTATATGAAAATTTTACCAAAGGTAAATATTGATCCCACATACCCTGAAAGTCAAGTGAGAAAGATCTCAACATGTCTTCTAAGGTTTGAATAGTCCATTCTGATTATCCGTCTGTCTGAGGGTGGTAGGCGGTTCTCAAATGAAGTTCAGTATCCAAGGAATTCTGAAGACTTTTCTAGAATCTTGAATTAAAATGGGGATCACGATCAGAAAAAATGGATAGGGGTACTCCATGAATTCTCACAACTTCATTAATATATAGTCTTGCTAGACGTTACAGTTGTATATCTTCTCTTATTGCAAGAAAATGTACTGAATTGGTAAGACGATCAACAATAACCCATATTTCATCATTCCTTCTAGGATTCTGTGGTAGCCACATGACAATGTCCACCGTAATATTGTCCCATTTGCACTCAGGTATGGGAAGAGGTTTCATGTCTCCTCCAGGTTGTTTCCTTCTAGCTTTCACTTGTTGACAAACCATACACCTTGACACAAAATCTGCAATCTCCCTCTTCATGTTGTCCCACCAAAAATGTTCCTTCAAATCTCTATACATTTTGGTCTTCCTAGGGTGTATAGAGAAATTGGAACTATGAGCATCATCCAACAATTCCCTTTTTAGATCAGGTATATTGGGAACACAAAGTCTCTTCCCAAATTTTAATGTTCCTTCTTCATACACAAAGTCTCTCAATCTCCCATCATTAACAGCATTAATCTTCTTCTGAAACTCTTCATCATCGGACTGAGAACACTTTATCCTTTCTAGTAAAGATGTTTTATCAACCATTAGAAAAAGTATTGATGTTTCACCTTCCCTGGTGATTCCCATATCCTACATTACTAGATCCATAAAAATTGGATCCCTTTCAATTCTCATATTGTTCAAAACTCCATGATCTTTTCTGCTCAAAGAAACTTCCACCTTGTTTTCCTTCCCCGGGTGGTAGTGTATAATACAATCATAATCCATGAGTAATTCAAGCCATCTCCTTTTCCTCATGTTGAGTTGTTTTTGTGAGAAAATATACTTCAAACTCTTGTGATCAGTATAAATCTCCCATTTTCACCATAGAGGTAGAGCCTCCATATCTTCAAAGCAAAGATCACAGGTGCTAACTTGAGATCATGAGTAGTATTTTCATGTTCATGCATTTTCAACTGTCTTGATGCATTGGCAATAACCCTATCATTCTTCATAAAGACACAACCAAGTCCTTTCTTTGATGCATCACTATAAATAACGAACCCATCATTCCCCGATGGTAGAATCAATATTGAAGCATTGACTACTATTTTCATCAGTTCTTTGGAACATTCTTCACAATCTTTTGTACAATCAAATTTAAATCCTTTATGTGTGAGCTTTGTTAATGGGTTAGTCAACTGGGGAAAATTTTGGATGAAACGTCCATAATATCCTGCTAAACCAATAAAACTATGTACCTCAGTTATACTTGTAGGTGCTGGCCATTCATGGATTTCCTTATAACGACCCATACTTTACATACATTTTTAATACTTCAAAATTGAATCATACTTATTACAACATAAAACAAAACCACGAATGGACCGTATAGGTATAGTGTCTTTAGAAACTGGGAAACATAAACAACTGGTTCATAAATCTTCTACAGTGTCTCCCATTTATTTCTTCATATCTAGGGTCCCTTTTAGAATATTCTACATAATATCCATCTTCCTGACCTGGGGAAAAGAAAACATACAAGAAAGGGTGAGCTCAAATGCTCATCAAGGGAAAATAAAGGAAATAAAAATCATATCATATCTTTTTGAAAATCATAACCTGAAAAAGAGATCTTCATATCTTAACATGGAATAAATCATAGAAGTGAAAATGAGATCCCCATAATCATAACATAAAACATGAAACTTTGTGGAATGCACACATAATCATGGAAACTCATTTATTGTTAGTCATGACTAATTGCCAAGACTATCTTAGCGGACAAAGTCCATTTCTGAACAGAGTTCACTCCTCGTTTCAGTCCTGTATCACTGAACCGAAATAACCTTCTGTTCCAACCATGTCTATCTCATGAGATATAAATATTTACCCAATGCATTGGAGAGATATATAGGTCCCACCCATCTTATAATGAATCCTTTCTTATGTGTGCCACATAATCATAAATCATACATCATCGCATAACACATGTAACAAAAATGGGATTCTTGAAACATCATGAAATCATAAAACAAATCATATAAGGTAAATGACTTCATAAAAATAATTCCCTCAAAACATAATCAAATCAATGTAATAATAGGGATAAAAATATAACCCTATATTATCTTAGATAGAAAATAATTTTGATAAAACATTTGAACTCCATTCTTGAGGAAAATATCCTTTCTACTTCAAATACATTTTTCCTCTCTTATCATGTCAAAAAATTTTAATCTAAAAGAAGTTGATAAAAAATAAGCTCTAAAACTTTTAAAGGAAGATTTTTGGAAATAATGTTTTAAAAATCCATTCATGATGTTATGTTAAAAAAACATTCTTCGTACTTTTGTCGGAAAAGTCAAAAAAAGTACCTCCTACGAAAAACGACAAAAGATGCCATTCATATCTTTTACAAAAAAACTTACCGAAGGGTAAAATTAGATATAGACTATTGTAGAAGGATGGAAATAATATTACATATTGAGGGAACATGGATGTGGATGATAAAATACACCCCAGTAATTACCAGAGTAAAAATAATCTCGGATAAAAGTGAGATTGTGATATTTCCCTTACCTTAGGTCCGATTTTCTTTGTACCTGTCCGAAGCTCTTGTATAATGGTTTAAATAATGTTATTGACTTATTCCAGAATCAAACATAGTGATATGATATCATATATGGTCATATTCTTATCTTCTTATTAGTAATATTTCATTGTTACTTGTTACTCGGGTCTTTATTGCCTTTTGTTCTTATGCGTGTTTTGCCGAATAAATTATTATTCTTCTTTTATGGTTATAGATACCTTATATCCAGAATGGTATTAGTTTAAAATATATCATATTTATTCATTCAATTCATTTATATAATTACTATGTAATGATGAACATGTAGAACGAGTCGCATCACATAGTGGAGACGGTATTCCGTACGTACGCACGAGCGATGATATTGTTCCCATGATAGTGGAATTTTATTTAAGTGTATTTATACTATTTCATTATCAATATCACTTTATTATAATCATATATAGTTTCTCATTACACCATTATACCCTTCCTTGTAAGGTGATGGTGGAAAATAGATTACACCACTGCGTGGAGACGGTATTCTGTACGTACGCACGCGCGGTGATTTCATTTTTCCGTAGGATAGATAGAAGGTGAATTAGGGTTGTTTCATATTTATAATAACATATCAGTATGTAAGTAATACTTATGTTATTACTTTATCATGAAAAAACTAAATAAGAAGAAGTTGAAGAAGAAAGAAATTGAAAAGATCAGTAATGGATATTACCTCTTCTTTGAAACGCCTCTTTGAATCTTCCACTTAGGGAACTAAGATTGGTCTTTGAAGAAGACCAGGACCTCTAGGATTATTATAGAGAAGTGGAGAAGGTATTTTGGAAGGGGTTGGCCGAGCTTGAGTGCTCAAATTGGTGTGAGTAGGAGGGTGAGGAGGTGCCCTTTTATAAGGGAGGAGAGGGGCACCTTAGGAATATCTCAAAATATTATTTTATATTAAAGTCAAAATCGGTTTATATTGGATCCAAAGGGTCTTATTTAGAAGGTAAAGTGGGGATGGGTCGAAATCATATCAACAAATAGGATTTAGACAAGATTAGGTTATTATTTTATACTTATCAATTAGATTTAACTATAAGTTAAATAATTTATCTTTTACTGTGACTTTTTGTTTTCTTACACTATATGGTTAATACACTTACTATAACATGCCAAACGAACCCCAAGTTGTTTATTATTAATATATATATCCTTATCTAAGTCATTTGGCCGATCCTTAGATTTTTATGAATAAAATAACAATTAATAATATAATATTTAATTTAAAAACTATTTTGTGTCAATTTTGACACTATTTGATATATGATTTTTTGGAAAGTCATAACAGAATTATATGTTCGATCCAAGTAGATTAAATCAACAATAATATATCATAGTAACCTTGAAAATTTGTGGAATTCATAAAAAGTCTCAAATTACATTTATTTGATCATTTATAACATCAATTATGTTAACATTTCCTTAAAAGGGTAATTACTGCATCATCGTTGTGTCATAAATAAATTAATTTATATAATGTCTAAAAATTATAAATAAACTATCATTATGTAGGAAATATTTTTATATTTCTAATGAATATTTATAGTCTAATTTATCTTATGTATGACCCCATATTAAAAATGTTTTAGTTATTAAACTTTGATTTTAACTATTTTAACTATTCACTAAATAAAATAATATTAAATGTCATAATCTAATCCAAGTGGACCCAATGGTCATATTATATTCATAAGGTTGTTTTTGGTCGAATTACACTTATCCAATAGAATTAGGACATGTGTTAGGGTAATAGTAATATCATATTTACCCTTAGTTACCCTATTTACTATTAACCGCGGTAAAAAAAGTAAAACGTTACTATTCACCAAAAAAATATTTTTATCTCATTGAACCACATTTTACTTACTGATATCAGCCGTGTCTGTCGGATTTTCGAAATTCCATTCACAGAAGCGGTAAAAATATGCTTTATGCAAAATTCAGTTTTTAACCTACCACTTTGTGGTTTCACTATTCATAAAAAATTGAAAGTTTTCAGAAAAATACCAAAATTTCACCCTAGGCTAATTTCGGTATTCCGAATCCAAAAATGAGGTCCATTTTGAAAGATAAAATTTCAAAAAGTGGTTATTACTATTCATAATGGTTATTTTAAATAATATTTTAATAGCATATCGTCGTTTAGTGAAACTCGGTATTGCGTACAACGCAAGCTATCGAGGAAGGTCGCGATTGCGTGTAATGTAAGCCATGCTAGTGTGTAGTGAAAGATTACATTGATGATATATATATATATATATATATATAACATGAAAACAAAATATTACTCATAAAAATCTCCGGTGTTACATTCTACCCCCCTTAAAAAGAATTTTACCCTCAAAATTCGTCATTTTGTAACAAATAGATGAGGATACTTCTCCCTCATCATATCCTCAAGCTCCCATGTAGCTTCTTCAAGTTGGTGGTTCCTCCATACAAATTTCACCAATCGAGTGGTCTTGTTTCGTAGGACTTTTTTGCTATGATCCAGAATCTCTATCGGTTGTTCTTCATAAGAAAGATCTTGCTCCAACGGTACAACTTCTGAGCTGAGTACATGTGAAGGATCAGGTATGTACTTTCTCAGTAGAGATACATGGAACACATCGTGAACTTGAGATATATTCAGTGGAAGCGCCAATCGGTAATCTACCTTTCCAACACGATCCAGTATTTCGAAAGGACCGATATATCTAGGGCTCAACTTCCCCTTCTTTCTAAATCTCATAACCCTCTTCCAGGGAGATATTCGTAAGAACACTTTATCACCCACTTCAAACTCAAGGCCTTTTCTTCGGTTGTCGGCATAACTTTTCTGTCGACTCTGAGCTTCTCTTATGTGTTGTTGAATAGATCTGACCTTTTCTGCCATTTCATCAATGAGATCAAGTCCTAATAGCTTTCATTCCCCAACTTCATCCCAGCAAGTTGGAGTCCTGCATTTCTTTCCATAGAGAGATTCATAAGATGCCATCTGAATACTGGAGTGAAAGCTATTATTATAAGAAAATTTCACCAAAGGTAGGTGTTGATCCCATCCTCCGTTGAAATCCATAGAGCAAGCTCTCAACATATCTTCTAGGGTTTGAATTGTTCTCTCAGACTGACCGTCTGTCTGAGGATGATAAGCAGTGCTGAAACTCAACTCTGTATCCAGAGTATGCTGAAGACTTCGCCAGAACTTCGAGGTAAATCTCGGATCCCGATCAGATATAATAGAAAGTGGTACTCCATGAAATCTTACCTCTTTCTTTACATATATCCTGGCAAGCTGATCTAGAGAGAAATCCTCTCTAATAGCAATGAAGTGTGTAGACTTTGTAAGACGATCAACTATGACCCAGATAGCATTATTGCCTTTGGATGTTTTAGGAAGTCCTGTGACAAAGTCCATAGTGATGTTTTCCCATTTCCATTCAGGTATGGGTAATGGTTGTAACATCCCCATAGACGTCTGTCTCGCAGCTTTAACTTGTTGACAAACCAAGCATCGAGAGACATATTCAGCAACATCTCTTTTCATTCCATCCCACCAGAAGTACTCTCTCAGGTCCCTATACATCTTCGTGCTTCTCGGATGAATAGAGAATGAAGAACTATGAGCCTCATCCAGCAACTCCTTATTTAATTAGGGGATGGGAGGAACACAAACCCGATTCCAGAACTTTATTATCCCATCACAATCAAGGTTGAATTCAGGAACATTTCTCACATTCTTTTGTAACTCGACATCTTCTTTTTCTGCCTCTTTAATCTTCACATGTATAGATGGTTGAACATTCATTTGAGAAAGATAAGATTTTTCCCCTTCCATTATAATTACAAGATCCATCCTTTGTACATCCATAAATATTGGATATTTTTTGATCCTCATCATGGATAAACTAGCATGGTCTTGTCGACTTAATGCATCTGCCACCTTGTTTGCTTTCCCAGGGTGGTAATGGATTGAGCAGTCATAATCCTTAATCAGCTCCAACCATCTTCTTTGACGCATATTCATCTCCTTTTGTGTGAAAATATACTTTAAACTTTTATGATCATTATAAATATCACACCATTCACCATAAAGGTAATGCCTCCAAATCTTTAATGCAAAGATTACTGCAGCAAACTCCAAATCATGTGTTGGGTAATTTTGCTCATGGATTTTCAACTGTCGTGAGGCATAAGCTATCACCATATCATTTTTCATAAGAACACACAACAATCCCTTCATGGATGCATCACTGTAGATCACAAACCTTTCTCCACTACAAGGCAGTGTGAGCACAGGTGCACTGGATAACCTTCTTTTCAACTCCTTGAAATTCTCTTCACATTCCTCTGTCCAAACAAACATAACTCCTTTCCTAGTCAACTTGGTGAGTGGATTAGATAATCGTGAAAAATCTTTTACAAAACGTCGATAATATCCAGCCAGACCAAGAAAAATTCGGATCTCAGTTACTGTTGTTGGTCTCAGCCATGTTTCGATAACCTCTGTTTTTGCTGGATCCATAGATATCCCCTCTTTTGAGATTATGTGACCCAAAAATGAAACTTTTTGAAGCCAAAATTCACACTTGGTAAATTTGGAATAAATCTTATCCTTTCTCAGGGTCTTCAATATAATTCTCAAGTGATCTTCATGCTCTTCCTTACTCTTTGAATAAGCAAGAATATCGTCTATAAAGACTACCAAAAATTGATCAAGATAGTCTCTAAAGACTCTATTCATTAGATCCATGAAGATAGCAAGGGCATTAGTAAGACCAAATGGCATCACTATAAATTCATAGTGTCCATACCTTGTACGGAAAGCCGTCTTTGGTATATCCTACCTTTTTACCCTTAATAGATGATACCCTGAACGAAGATCAATCTTGGAAAAGTATCGAGCTCCGCGTAGTTGGTCAAATAAGTCTTCAATGCGTGGGAGAGGATATTTGTTCTTGATAGTGATCTTGTTAAGTTCTCGATAATCAATGCAGAGTCTCATTGATCCATCTTTATTATTAACAAATAGAACAGGTGCTCTCCAAGGTGATGCACTAGGGATTATGAATCCTTTATCAGGATTCTCTTGGAGTTTCTTTTTCAATTCCTGCAACTCAATTGGGGCCATTCTATAAGGTTTCTTTGAAATTGGCAAAGCACCCGGTACTATTTCTATTAAAAACTCGACTTCACGATTTGGTGGAAGACCCAGTAATTCCTCCGGAAAGACATCATCAAACTCTCGTACGATGGGAATATTCTTAATCGCAAGTTTTCTCACCAACCATTTAAGATAAATAACCTTCATTTAGTGGAATCAATACCCATAAAATGGAAGAAATTTCCACTGGAAGGTTATATTCATCCTTGCATTGATAGACGATCATAGATTGATCTGGAATATGAAATTTGACTACCCTTCTTTGGAAATTGATATGATCTCCGTATAAAGAAAGCCAATGCATGCCAAGAATCACATAGAATTCCACTAAAGGAAGGATCACATGATTTGAAGGAAGCACATTCCCACAAACGTCAATTGGAGAAGAATTATGAACTTTTAATGAGATCGATGTGCCATTAGGTGTTGTCAGAGCTAACTCAACATCTAATTGTTGAGGTAATACGGTGATACCATTAGAAAATTCTTCAGAAATAAAAGTGTGGGTGGATCCAGAATCAAATAAAACATTTGCAACTTTAGAGTGGATGGTAAGTGTACCTTTCACTACTTCGTTATCGTACTCCACATCGCTGATAGAAATTGCATGTGATTTCCTTTGTCTTTAGCCTTAAGATTTTGTTGATGTCGACCATCATCATCAACCATTGGATTTGGGCATTGATTGGCATAATGCCCCATCTCGTTGCACTTGAAACATTGAAGTGTAGTAGGTTCATTCTGTGTATCCCTTCCTTGGTTTGCATCATTAGACATCTTCTTCCCATTATCGCGGAATTCAAATGCCCGATGACCTTTCTTTCCACATTTGAAACATTTACTTGTCCCTTTAAGACAACTCCCTCCATGTTCCATCCACACTTTTAGCATAAGGGAAAGCTCATCTCCTTTTCAGTATGCTCTTTATATTTTCCTTTGAATTCCATTTTCCTCTTCTTATCAAACCCATATGACTGATGGGTTACTCCAATCTCCATCTCGACTTTGAGAGCACATCGAACGGTTTCCTCGTAGCTATTGAAGTCCCTTATGGCTAACGCCCTTCGAAGACTTGGTTTTAATCAACTAAAGAATAGATCGATCTTACTCTTAGGTTGGATAATAATACCAGAAGTGTACCTTGCAAGTCTTGTAAAATTTGCTTCATAGGTACCAACAGATTCATCATCCCTTTGCTTCAGTTGAAGAAACTCTTTCTCCATCTTTGTTCGGAGAATATGAGGGAATTACTTGTTGAAAAATAAGTTCTTGAACTCGTCCCATTCCATGGAGTCAATTTCATCCCTTTGCCTCGTATTCTTAATAAGATTCCACCATTGATCAGCATCTCCTTCCAAACGATACACTGCTAGGATGACTTTATCATGTTCAGAACATTGAAGAACTGAAAATATCATTTCAGTAGTACTAATCCATTGTTTAGAAAGTAATGGATCAGTAGACCCGCTGAAAGATGGTGGGCGCTGCCTTATGAAGGATTAAACAGAATGTTGCTCCTTCCTTTCCTCGTTTGGAAGTCCTGCATGATTCATAGCTTGAGAAAGTTGTGTGAGCATGGCTACAAGATTTTTCATTCCAGATCCCATATCGTTTGGTTGCTCAGGGGGACAATCATTGCATTGCCCATCGCATTCCTCATTAACATGGTTCCTTCGGGTTCCAGCCATTGACTAAAACCATGAAGAATAGTGTGAGCAACACTAAATATATTAGGAAAACCACATAATTCAAGAATAAAATTTTTTACGCTTAAGGTCTTATCCTAGGTTATTCATGTCCATTTCTAAAACACTAAGATTGTGTTCTATGCTTAAACTTATCCTTAGGGTTCTTACTAAGGCTTTAACATCGTAGTTTCCAAAGGTTGACTATACCTTTCCTCTGATACCAACTATAACGACCCACACTTTACATACATTGTTAATACTTCAAAATTGAATCATACTTATTACAACATATAACAAAACCACGAAAGGACCGTATAGGTATAGTGTCTTTAGAAACTGGGAAACATAAACAACTGGTTCATAAATCTTCTACAGTGTCTTCTAATTATTTCATCATATATAGGGTCCCTTATAGCATATTCTACTTAATATCCATCTTCCTGACCTGGGGAAAAGAAAACATACAAAAAAGGGTGAGCTCAAATGCTCAGCAAGGGAAAATAAAGGAAATAAAAATCATATCATATCTTTTTGAATATCATAACCTGCAAAAGAGACCATAATATCATAACATGGAATAAATCATAGAAGTGAAAATGAGATCCCCATAATCATAACATAAAACTTGAAACATTGTGGCATGCACACGTAATCATGGAAAATCATTTCTTGTTAGTCATGACTCATTGCCAAGACTATCTTAGCGGACAAAGTCCATTTCTGAACTGAGTTCACTCCTCGTTTCAGTCCTGTATCACTGAACCGAAATAACCTTTCGTTATAGCCGTGTCTATCTCATGAGATATAAATCTTTACCCAATGCATTGGAGGGAGATATAGGTCCCACCCATCTTATAATGAAACCTTTCTTATGTGTTCCATATAATCATAAATCATACATCATCGCATAACACATGTAACAAAAATGTGATTCTTGAAACATGATGACATCATAAAACAAATCATATAAGGTAAATGACTTCATAAAAATAATTCCCTCAAAACATAATCAAATCAATGTAATAATAGGGATAAAAACAGAACCCTATATTATCTTAGATGGAAAATAATTTTGATAAAACATTTGAACTCCATTCGTGAGGAAAATATCCTTTCTAATTCAAATACATTTTTCCTCTCTTAACATGTCATACAATTTTAATCTAAAATAAGTTGATTAAAAATAAGCTTGAAAACTTTTAAAGGAATCTTTTTTGGAAATAATGTTTTAAAAATCCATTCATGTCGTATAAGTTAAAAAACATTCTTCGTACTTTTGTCGGAAAAGTCAAAAAAAGTACCTCGTACGAAAAACGACAAAAGATTCCTTTCATATCTTTTACAAAAAAACACACCAAAGGGTAAAATTGGATATAGACTATTGTAGAAGGATGGAAATAATATTACATATTGAGGGAACATGGATGTGGATGATAAAATACACCCCAGTAATTACCAAAGTAAAAACAATCTCGGATAAAAGTGAGATTGTGATATTTCCTTACCGTAGGTCCAATTTGCTTTGTACGTGTCCGAAGCTCCTTTATAATGGTTTAAATAATGTTATTGACTTATTCCAGAATCATACATATTGATATGATATCATATATGGTCATATTCTTAGCTTCTTATTAGTAATATTTCATTGTTACTTGTTACTCGGGTCTGTATTGCCTTTTGTTCTTATGCGTGTTTTGCCGAATAAATTATTATTCTTCTTTTAAGGTTATAGAAACCTTATATCCTGAATGGTATTAGTGTAACATATATCATATTTATTCATTCAAATCATTTATATAATTACTATTTAATGATGATCATGTAGAACGAGTCGCATCACATCGTGGAGACGGTATTCCGTACGTACGCACGAGCGATGATATTGTTCCCATGATCGTGGAATTTTATTTAAGTGTATTTATACTATTTCAGTATAAATATCACATTATAATAATCATATATAGTTAATCATTACACCATTATACCCATCCTTGTAAGGTGATGGTGGAAAATAGATTGCACCACGGCGTGGAGACGGTATTCCGTACGTACGAACGCGCGATGATTTCATTTTTCCGTAGGATGGATAGAAGGTGAATTAGGGTTGTTTCATATTTATAATAACATATCAGTATGTATGTAATACTGATATTATTACTTTATCATGAAACAACTAAAGAAGAAGAAGTTGAAGAAGAAAGAAATTGAAAAGATCTGTAATGGATATTACCTCTTCTTTGAAATGCCTCTTTGAATCCTCCACTTAGGGAACTAAGATTGGTCATTGAAGAAGACTAGGACCTCTAGGATTATTCTAGGGAAGTGGAGAAGGGACGTTTTCATGTGTTGGCCGAGCTTGAGTGCTCAAAGTGGTGTGAGGAGGAGGGGGATGAGGTTCCCTTTTATAAGGGAGGAGAGGGGCACCTTAGAAATATCTCAAAATATTATTTTATATTAAAGTCAAAATCGGTTTATAATGGTTTTAAAGGGTCTTATTTCGAAGGTAAAGTGGGTATGGGAGCAATAATATCAAACAATAGGATTTATACAAGTTTAGGTTATTATTTTAACCTTATTAATTAGATTTAACTATAAGTTAAATAATTTAACTTTTACCGTGACTTTTTGTTTTCTTACACTATATGGTTAATACACTTACTATAACATTCCAAAAGAACCCCAAGTTGTTTATTATTAATATATATATCCTTATCTAAGTCATTTGGCCGAACATTAGATTTTTAGGAATAAAATAACAATTAATAATATAATATTTGATTTAAAAACTATTTTGTGTCAATTTTGACACTATTTGATATATGATTTGTGTGAAAGTCATAACAGAATTATATGTTCGAAAAAAGTTGATTAAATCAACACTAATATATAATAGTAACCTAGAAAGTTAGTGGAATTCATAAAAAGTCTCATATTACATTTATTTGAGCATTTATAACATCAATTATGTTAACATTTCCTTAAAAGGGTAATTACTGCATCATCGTTGTGTCATAAATAAATAAATTTATTCAATGTCTAAAAATTATAAATAAAATATCATTATGTAGGAAATTATTTTATATTTCTAATTAATATTTATAGTCGAATTTATCTTATGTATAACCCCATATTAAAAATGTTTTAGTTATTAAACTTTGATTGTAACTATTTTATCTATTCATTAAATAAAATAATATTAAATGTCATAATCTAATCCAAGTGGACCTAAATGGTCATATTATATTCATAAGGTTGTTTTTGGTCGAATTAAACTTATCCAATTGAATTAGGACAAGTGTGAGGGTAATAGTAATATCATATTTACCCTTAGTTACCCTATTTACTATTAACCGCGGTAAAAAAGTAAAAAAGTTACTATTCAGAAAAAAATTATTTTTATTTCATTGAATAACATTTTACTTACTAATATCAACCGTGTCTATTGGATTTTAAAAATTCCATTCACAGAAGCGGTAAAATTATGTTTTATGCAAAATTCAGTTTTTAACCTACCACTTAGTGGTTTCACTATTCATCAAAAATTGAATGTTTTCCGAAAAATACCAAAATTTCACCCTAGGATAATTTCGGTATTCCGAATCCAAAAATGAGGTCCATTTTGAAAGATAAAATTTCATAAAGTGGTTATTAATATTCATAATGGCTATTTTAAATAATATTTTAATAGCATATCGTCGTTTAGTGAAACTCGGTATTGCGTACAACGCAAGCTATCGAGGAAGGTCGCGATTGCGTGTAAACTTAGCCAAGATAGTGTGTAGTGAAAGATTCCTTTGATGATATATATATATAACATAAAAACAAAACATTACTCATAAAAATCTCAGTTGTTACATGACTTGGTCTTAGAAGGATCAACATAGATTCCATCTTTAGAGACAATATGGCCAAGAAAATAAAACTCCTGAAGCCAGAATTCACACTTGCTAAACTTCCCATATAATTCATGTCTTCTCAGAGTCTTAAAGATAATGTGCAAGTGATTTTCATGATCTTCATAGATTTTGGAGTATACCAAGATATCATCAATAAATACCACCACAAATTCATCATGATATTCCTTGAAAACTCTATTCATCAGATCCATGAATACAGAGGGTGAAGTAGTCAATCCAAAAGAAA
Organism: Viscum album; assembly: GCA_963277665.1. Classification (NCBI taxonomy): domain Eukaryota; kingdom Viridiplantae; phylum Streptophyta; class Magnoliopsida; order Santalales; family Viscaceae; genus Viscum; species Viscum album. Next base: position 1,153,642,006 of record OY728153.1, on the reverse strand, counting down.
TTACTGTAAACTCGTAATGCCCGTACCTGGATCGAAATGATGTCTTCATAATGTCTTCCTTCTTTACACACAACTGATGGTATCCAGATCAAAGGTCAATCGATAAAAGTATTTCGCCCCATGAAGTAGGTCAAATAAATCATCAATACAAGGTATTGTATACTTTTTCTTTATTGTTATAGCATTGATCTCTCTATAGTCGATATATAGCCTCATAGATCCATCTTTCTTTTTAACAAAAAGAACAGGTTCTCTCCATGGATAAACACAAGGGAGAATAAATCCCTTATTACTCAATTCCTCTAGTTTTTTCTTTAGTTCAACTAATTCTATAGTGTCCATTCTATAAGGGGTCCTCGATATAAGACTTTATCTAGGAATTATATCAATGGAAAACTCAACTCCTCATTCTAGAGGATGTCCAGGTAAATTGTCTGGAAACACATCTACATATTTTTTCACAACAGGTACATCCTCTATTTGAACATTACTTTCCTAACCCATAGTCATTTCATTCTCTTCCTCCCCAAAAATTGAATTTAGTTGAGTTACTGGGGGTGGATCTAGAAAAGAAATAGGTGGTGACGATTCTGCTCTAAAGTTAAGGTGTTCTTTTTCATCATCATCAAAAATCATAACCTCCTTCTTCTTACAATAAATCTTCACATCATGGTCCAAAATCCAGTCCATACTGAGGATTATATCAAACTAAATAATATCTATGATGATGAGATCTGCAGATAAAGAACATTTATGTGCTCTAATGGGGACTGATTCACCAGAATTTTTTGGAAAGATACTTCCCTTAAAAGTTTTATCTAAAAACTCCCTTGTTAAATCATATTGGAAATATCTAATTTTCTTATCAAACTGGGAAGATATGAAAAAATGAGATGATCCAGAATCAAATAATTGATTTTCTAAACTTGAGGAAACCATTCAATTACCTGCCACCACGTCTTTCGGAGCTTCTACCTCAGCAGTATTGATAGTATAAGCTTGGCCTTGAACCCATGGCCTTTTCTGAGGTACGTTCCCCTGACGTATATGAAATTCATTTGAATAATGTCCCATCTCCCTATAATTGTAGCATTGGACATCAGTAGCTTCCTTCTTCTCCTTGCAATCATGAGCTTGGTGGCCTTTTTCACCACACTTGTAACAGACTCCCGTTCCTTTTAAGAAAGTACCAGGGTGTTTCTTCCCACATCAAGAACATGATAGATATTCAACCTTTAAATTATTCCCCTTATTTCCATTCCCAGATTGATCTGTAGATCTCTTCTTCTCTTGCTTTGCTTTAATGTCATAAGACATAGAGAATTCATTTTCTGTCTTGATAGCACATGAGACAATGTCTTCGTACGATGAAAAGGATTGTGAGACTAATGCCCGACGAAGAAATGGTTTTAACCCATAAAATAAACGATCAATAATACTTCTTGGGTTACATATATAATCTCTAACATACTTTGCAAACCTTGTAAAGTTAGCCTCATACTTTGTGACATTCTCATCTTCCTTTTGTCTCAGACTCATAAATTGCCTTTCTATATCTGCTCGATAGTCGCGAGGAAAGTATTTTTCTAAAAACAGATCTTTGAACTCCCTCCATTCCATATTTGATACTTCATCATCTTCCTTCCTATGTTGAATCAATTACCACCATTGATCAGCATCTCCAGTGAGGCGGTAAACTGCCATGATAACATTTCCCTTTCACTACTCCCCAAATCCCGAAATATTCTCTCTAGGGAATTTATCCATTGTTCAGCTACTAAAGGATTTGTACTCCCTTTGAACATTGGTGGTTGTTTCCTCATGAAGCGAACTAACATTGATCCTCCATGCTACGGATCAGGGTTCTCCATATGGGTGAGGTTATTATTCATAACATGAGTGAGTTTTCCCAGTATGGTGATTAGCTGATCGACATTAGTTGCATCACCATCTCCACTATAATTATCTTGAGCAGGAGGGAAATACCTAAATGGAGTGTGTTCATTGATATGGTTTTCATTTCTTCCACTAGGTGCCATTTCTAAACAATTGCATAAACAAGATCAGTTTATGAATCAAAATACATAATTCCATACTTATAAAACACTTAACATAAATTGAACTATTTATGGATATAATCCGTAATCATAAATATTTTTTCTTTGAGGATGTATATACTCATAATCCTTTCATAATGATTTCTAATGAAAATGAGAGTTATCCTAATCATATCCCCCGGGAGTGTTGTAACGAAGAGTACAGCAAGGCCCGTTGTCGTTCACCAGTTCCTATTCGAGTCTAGCTCAATGCGATGTTTTCGGGTTTTACCCCTAGGTACATCTGTGCCGGAGCTTCCTCTACATGCACGTATCCAGACAGGGATTTATTTCTTGGAAAACTCACAAAATCTCTACAATACCAAAATTCTAGGAAGTTCTTCTATACTAATCCTAAAATTCCATCTTAAATCTATGTGTTGTAATCAGAGTTTATCTAAATCTAGCTTCCATGGTTTGTACTAAGCATCCTATGATACCAACTGTAACACCCTAACCCCAGTTACCCAAATTCAGCACATTATTACATAACATTGTCATGATTACAATAAAGATCAAATATCGAAAGACCGATTGCTTTAGTAGCCTTGGAAACACTAGATATATTCATAATGTTTTACAAAACATCATAAAAATTACAACAACATAATGTCAATAGTACACACTCTTATCCACTCATATTATCCCCATAGGTTATTCATAATTTACTTCTTCACATCTTGGGAAAAATAAAACATAGAAAAGGGGTGAGCTCAAATTCCATGTAAGGATAACAATATAGCGGAAACTTTCATAAATAATAATAAACATATAAGGCAATGTATAACTAAAACAAAACCCTTTTAAACTTGAAATTGAACCTAGTATGGCAAAAATAAAATGAAATAATGCAATTTACTTATTCAATGGATATTCTACTAATCAAATAATCACATGAAATATCAGTAACCACTTTCATAATGATGGAATGCATAATGCCAGACTACCATAACCACATAGGAAAGGCCTCGTTCCAAGACTACAAATATGATTTTGTCAAGGCCTTATACCAATACCCTAGTTTGTCTCATGTGACCTACCGATGCATCAAGGAGTTGTAGCGGGCTCCACTTGTCACATATTAAGTTCAATGCATTCCTCATATGAATAGGTTTAAACATAACATAAACATTCATATTAAAACTAGCCTATGAAATGTTAATACTTCATCCATAAACCATGAATGGTATAAAAATAGCACATTCATAGTAAAAAATATCACAAAACCTTCACTACAATATTGAAGTTTTGTATCATAACAAATCAACTTCAAATAAGCGTAAAATCCATCAAAGGATGTTGACATAAATGAAATCAAAACATTTTTAAGAGTAATATCTCTTTTTATTTTGAAATCATTTAGGAGTCATATATTTATAAAATATAACATTTTCTTTGAAAATATTCTTATAATATTGTAAGAGGAGATTCAAATATTTTATTATGGTGGAAAATAGCCGCACCCACCGTATAAGTAAAAAAAACATTCTTAACTTAATTCTGTCGAAAAGGTTAAAAAGAACCTTGTTTGGAAAACGACGAAAATATTCCTTTATAAACCTGTTATTAAAAGTCAAACAAGGGTATAAATGAATTTAACCCATATTCTTGTAAATAGAAAAAATGTTTTGAAATACATTTTAAAGAAACATGGATGTGGATGATAAAGAAATCCCAGTAGATTATTATGTATAAACAACCTCGGATAATGAAGAGATTGCGAAATAAACTGTTACCTTGTTGTTTTCCTTAGTTGGGGGTAGATTAACCTCTTTTATAATGGTAAAAATAATTTTTGTTCAGTTATACAAGAATCATATACATTAATATGATATCATATATGATCTTTTAACATTGATTTGTTAATAATATCTTAGTATTATCATTGTTTCGGGTCTTAACTTACTCGTTTTCTTTTATATGTTTTGTTACATAAGCCATGTTTTTCATGGATAGGTTTTATCTTATTCATATCCAGAATGATATAAATTCCTTAAATATTATTTTTAAATAATCAAATGATAATTATACTTGAATGGATACGGTGGAAAATGAATCTCATCTCGTTCGTGGAGATGATAGTCCGTACGTACGCACGAGCGGCAATATCATTCTTTTGATATTAAAATAATATATAAATGGATGGTATAACATATATACAGAATCATTATCATGTTATATTTATTATTTACATTAATTAAAAATCATTATTATACCCATCCAAATAATAATATATTGAATAACAATTACACCATGACGTGGAGACGGTAAGCCGTACATACGCACGTATGGTGACGTGTCATTCAAAGGATGGATAGAATACTGAATATGGTTGTACCATAGTTATAATAATATTACAGAATATAGGAGATAATGGATTCATTATTTCATAATGGTAATAAAAAATAAAGAAGAAGTTGAACAAAAAACAAATTAGAAAAAGGGTGGTGAAAACATTACCTCTTCTTCGGGTTCTTCCTTTTGATTTGATCAAAAGGGAACCTTAGGTTGGCTTTCTGATCAAAATAAGGCCTCTAGTTTGTATAGAGGGAACTTGAGAGAGTATTTGGGTAGGGTTTCGCCAAAACAAAAGGCTTTTATGGTATTAATTAATGAGAAGGATGTGTTCCCTTTTATAAGAGGGGTGAGGGGCACCTTTGGAAAAGTTAGAAATATTAATTTATAATAAATTCATATTCGGTTTATAACGGCTCCAAAGTGGATTATTTAAATTTTAAGGTGGGGAAGGGTCAAAAACCACTCAACCAATAGAATTTATACAGGTTTTCATCTTTATATTAACCTTATATTTTAGTTTTAACTCTTAGTTAATTAGTTTGACAATTACCATGTCACCTTAGATTTTTTATTAAGTAGTTAATAAACATACTATATACCTCAAAGATACCCCAAGTGGTCCATTAATGATACACCTATCATGAAATAAGTCTTTTGGCCAAAATTTAGATTTTATGGAATTTAATATCAATTAATAATATAATATTTGTTTTAAAAACTCTTTTATGTCAATTTTGACACTATTAAATAATTGATTTTTCTATAACTCATAAAAGAATTATTACTTAAAAAAAGTTAATTAAACCAATAATAACATGTAATATTATCCTATAAAATTATTTTAATTCATAAAAAGTCTGAAATTATGTTTATTTGGGTTCTTATAATAACAAAACTTTTAATGTTTTATTAATTTAGTAATTACCGCATCACCATTGTGTCATAAATAAATTAAATTATAAAATTTCTAAATATTATAAATAAAATATAATTATGTAGTAACTCTTTTTATCTTTATAATAAATATTTATAGTTGAAACTCCAACCTATATAACCCTATGTAAAAATTGTTTTTCTAAAAGAAATATCCTTATGTCATTTTTGTATCTATTTTAACTTAATTAAAATACAGTGTCCCTATCACCTACAAGTGGCTCCATGGGGTCCGAAAATATACCCAAAGATGTCAATTGTCGGACATGTATCCACCAATAAGTTTAGGACTCATTTTAGGGTAATTTAGTATTATTACAATATTATTTTTTAATACTTATTTAATGGATTTACCCTTAACCATGGTAAATAAAATATTTACCGACGTAATTATTCAAAATGTCTAAAAATAAAAGTTAACTATTTACACAATATGAACATCTTGATTCAAAATATGGAATCCATTTTTCCAAATTCAAAACACAGAAGTGGAAGAAATTAATTTAAAAATAATTCCTATTGTTAAAACAAAGAGAGTGTTTTTAAGAGATAATAACTATCAAAAGATTGACACTTGTTTATGTCCGATTGAATTGTAAAATTATATAAAAGGACCAACATTTTATTAAATGGTAAGAATATATTCTAAATATACTTTAAAACCAATTAAATTCATAATTTATCAATATAAATTATTTATATTAAAAAAGTTGTTTTTAATTAAAATTTAGTAATTTTCATTATTCATCAAAATATAAATGTTATCCGAAAAGTTACAAAATTTCATCCTAGGGTAAATTAGATATTATGAATCCAAAAATGAAGTCCATTTTGAGAGATAAAATTTATAAAATTTGAAGAAGTAGGTATTACTATTCATAATGGCTAGTTTGATTGGTTGTGGTGTCTTAGAAATCGATGTTGCGTACAACACACGCTATCACATTATTCATGGAAAATCGTACCATAGAAGATTGGGGTGTTACATGTTTCAACTTCTCAACCTCTCAAGTCGGTTCACATGGGTTTGTTTAGGCCATCTAGAGTTTCTAGCTTAAATGGGAAGCACTATGTCTATGTCCTAATAGATGACTTTTCTAGATATACTTGGGTATACTTCTTAGCTCACAAAAGTGAAGGTTGTTCTTACTTTGGTAAATACTCTAAATCTGTAGAAAATCTTAGTGGACGTAAGATTAAAACACTAATAAGTGATCATGGACGTGAGTTGGAAAATAATGAATTTGAATCCTATTTCTCACACAATGGCTATAGTCTTAACATTTCTGCTCCTAGGACACCTCATTAGAATGGGGTAGTAGAAAGAAGAAATAGAACCCTGCAAGAAATTTCTAGAACAATGCTTAATGAATATGACCTTCCAAATTATTTTTGGGCGGAAGGTTTCAATACAGCTTGTTATATTCTCAATAGAGTCTTTATCAGACCTATTCTTAAGGGGACCCCTTATGAGTTGTGGAACTATAGGAATCCTAAGGTTAACTACTTCAGAGTTTTTGGTTGAAAAGTCTTTATTATTAATAACAAAGATAATCTTGAGAAGTTTGCATCCAAGAGCGATGACATAATTTTCCTAGGTTACTCTATTTCTAGTTAATCCTATAGTGTTTTCAATAAGAGACCCAAATGCGTGGGTGAATCTGTTCACAACATGTTTGATGAAACTGATCCACATGAGCCTAAAACCTCTCTTGAAAATCTTGAAGAAGATTTATATGTTCTGGACCTTAATGATAAAATCAATAAACCTGCTATAAAGACAACCAGTTCTGGACTTATTCTAGAATCTCCCACATATGATATCGAATCATGAAAAGAACCTGAAATTTCTAGTCCTACCATTACTATATCAACTAGAATTCTAAAGAATAATCCTTTAGATGCTGTTGTAGGAAATCTTGATAGAGGGAAACAGACTAGAGCTTTTCTTAGAAATTAGGTTGAACATCAAGCCATCTTGTAACATCATGAACCTAAAAACATTGATGTTTTTATTAATGATGAATTTTGGGTAATTGCTATGCAAGAAGAACTCAATCAGTTTGAATGAAATAAATTCTGGAATCTTGTTGAAAGACCTAAGGACACTTTCACAATAGGCACAACATGGGTTTTTAGAAATAATGTAGATGAATCTGGAAACATAGTTAGAAATAAATCTAGGCGAGTTGCACAAGGCTATATTCAAGAAGAAGGTATTGACTATGAGGACACTTTTGCTCCAGTAGCCAGATTAGAAGCCATTAAGATTTTACATGCTTATACTGCACATCTAAATTTCAAACTATATCCAATGGATTTCAAGAATTCATTCTTGAATGGATATATTTATGAGGATGTTTTTGTTGAACAACCACCTAGTATTTCAAACCCTCATTTTTCAAATCAAATTTTCAAATTATCAAACGATTAATATGGTTTAAAGAAAGCTCCAAGAGCTTGGTATGATAGATTGAGTACTTTTCTAATTTATAATGGTTTTACAAAAGGAATAGCTAATCCTTCTCTGTTTATAAAATGAATTTTTAAAGATTTTTTAGTTGTACAAATATATGTAGATGATATTGTTTTTGGATCTTCAAACACTACACTATGTACTGATTTTTCTAAAATGATGCAACATGCATTTTAAATGAGTTTAATGGATGAACTTAAATTATTCCTTGGATTTCAAATATTTCAAAATGATGATGGAATTATTTTAACTCAAAGTAAATATACTATAGATCTTTTAAAACGTTTTAGATTGGATAGCACAAAAGGCAGTGACACTCCCATGAGTACCCCCTGTAAGATGGATCTTGATGAAAATGGTAAATCTGTTGATCAAACCACTTATAGAGGAATGATTGGAAATCTACTCGACCTAACTTCTATTCATCCTTGATATTATGTTTAGTGTGTGTATGTGTACTCGTTTTCAAGAAAACCCTAAAGAGTCAGTTTTAAATGCTGTAAAGAGAATTTTCAAATACCTCAAGCATACTCCCAATTTAGTATTGTTCTATCCCGAAGGTCAATCATTTGAATTAGTTAGTTATTCTGATGTTGATTCTGCTGGATTTAAGTTAGATAGAAAAATAACCTATGGAACATGTCACCTTTTAGGCAAGTCACTAGTATCATGGTGTAGTAAGAAACAAAATTCGGTTGCATTATCTACTGCATAAGGTGAATACATAGCTGCTGGCAGTTGTTGTGCACAAATTTTGTGGATGAAACACACATTACTAGACTATGGATATAAATTTAGACATGTCCTAATAAATTGTGACAACATAAGTAATATTAATATTTCTAAGAATCCTTTTTCTCATTCTAGAACAAAACATATTGATTTAAGACATCACTTTTTGAGGGATAATTTTCAAAAAGGTGATATCACTTTGGAATTCATTGGTACTGAATATCAACTTGCTGATATATTCACTAAACCATTAAATTCTGAATGAATATACTACATCATACATGATCTTGGTATGATTAATCCTAAATGAATATCTTACTGATCTTAATGTTTAATACATTACTGTACTTTACATTACGGTTTCATACTCACTGTTTCTAAGTTACTGTTTTATGCTCACGGTCTGTCAACTCACTGTCTCACCATGACTATACAGAATGCTCACTGTCTCACAGTGACAACTACCAATTGTCTCAATGTGATGGCTATTTTTCATCACACTGTAATTCCTACTACCAGTCTTGCCGTGAAGATTTAGTTATATTCTTATTTTAACCCGTATCACCGTAATTTTTATTTCACCGATATTTGTTTTCCCGTGTTTTTGTTTTTATGACGTTTGACATTCCCAAATGATAAAACATAAGGGGTTCATTCGATTCCATACCTTAACTCTCTCATAAACCTTCTCTTACATCTTGCTCGAACCTTGAGAGGATGCCAAGGATGATGCGTCCATCCTCACCTTCGTCTAAGAAGCGCCGCTCTAAGAAACAGAAGAGAATACCGAGGATAAATCCCGAAGGACCTCTAAACCCAAACCTGGTAAGTCGTACAGTTGTACCTGAAAAAGGGGTTTTCCCAGAGTGGTTGTTGTCTATTATATCTTTAGTTTTAAAGGTTTTAAGAGAACAAGGATGTCTTGAATGATTCACTAGACAGAATAGACTGATTGACCCAAGACTGGTATCTCAATTTTATCTGTATGTGTAGTTCTCCATTGACTTAGGAGAATAATTTATGTTGACAAGATAGATAAATAGTCAGAAGTTCTCTTTCTCTTCAAGGCTATAGGCTACATGACTAAGAATTCCACATGAAGGAGTTTTTGAAGATTACCAGAGAGACCCTACTCCAAAAACCAACATCTTTGACCTGGAAAATGCTTTGGAGATCCTGAATGGAAATGGAACCAAGTGAAGGGCCATAGATGCTGAATTAGATGGGGAGACTAGACTTCTGTTCAAGTTTTTTTAGAATTTGATTAGTCCTAAAAAAGGAGACTTTGTTGTGATGAATTTTCATGATGTGTTCCTGATCCACCTGTTGAAGAATTTCCATACGATCAATCTTTGTAAGTATGTTATCAACCATATTTGTGAGCTGATCAAAGTCACTTCCAAATCCACCTCCTTGTTTTACTCAAGGATGATCTTAGCTATGTTAGTTTCAAAAGGGATGGTTGGACCAAATGAAGAAAAGTTAGAGGACCTTGATTACTACCTATCCATGTCTATCATCAGAAGGATGAAGATTAACTAGAACCTCTGGAAGAAGCAAGGGGTTGAGGATAATGATCAAGTGTATAAAAAGTATAATCCTATTGACTATCCAAGAAGGACTAAAATTATATATGATCCTGCTTTGGAACAAGATGAAGTGGCTGGGTATTAAGAAGATGAAGAAGAAGATGAAGTAACAAATGAAGTATCTCGTAGAGAAGTAGCTAGAAGACCTCCAATGGAAACAACTCCTGTTGAAAAAGAAAGGACTGATGTCCTTGTTGGTATCCATACTATAATACCTCAAGGAGAGGAAGGTGGTGTTATTTTGAGATAATAGGATGCTCCTGCTTCTAGTGACGATGTAAATCCAGAAGCTCATCCTAATGCTATAAGGAAGTTGGTTTTTCCTAACAGCAAGCAACCTTAGATGCAAATCTTGTTGAAGAGAATATTTCCATTGAGAAAAAAGAAATTTTGGAAGCCCAACCAGTGGAACAGTAGGTTCTTGAGATTATTCCCCCTACTGAAGAGAGGACAGAAATTGGCTTTCAGTTGGCAAGGGAAGAGTTTCATAAAGAGATTAGGGATGATCTTGAGGATCTTGTTCATGTTCCCGAGCCTCAAGAATCTAGAAAGGAAGAACAAGTTTTGGGGGATGAACCACAAAACCTTGATATTGTGGAAGATGGATCTGCTGAAGCTTCTCAACCCTCTGTCACATATTCCGTGTACACTCGGTATGAATTCCCAAGATTTTATGATGTGAATGAGTCACAGCAAGTGACTACAACTGGAATGGATCTTTCTTCTCCATTTCAACTGAAGTATTTAGCTATCCAGAACCAGTACAAGACCAGACCCCCAACCTCAATCTAAATCAGAATCTGAGTATAAAGATGACTCTCAACCTCAACCAAAGTCTGAACCACTACCTTTAGCTGCACCCTTACCTGAGCATCACTCCTTTGTAATGAAAGATGATCTGAAATATTTTGGAGAGACCTTGTTAGCTAGCGTTGAGAAAATTGTCTCCACTCAACTGCGTCCAGTGACTCAGTTGAGTCAATAAGATGCATCAATTATCTTGGAATATATTATCTTTCATATTCAACCAAGGATGATCTGAGAAATTCAAGAAGTAAGATTAGAGAATAAGCTACTGAGTGATGATGTTGCAAATATGAAAGGTATGGTAGAATGCTTTCAGAATGAGTTATCTTTGAGATCAGAGCCTGCTCCTGTTTCTGCACCTTCACCTATTACTGATTCTCTTGAGCCATCAGATTCCATTTTTTCTAGGGATATTGTGTCTCATGTTCGTCCATATCTACTCTCTTTTGATGAGAATATTAGAAAAAGACACACCAAGATGATGGAACGCATGAGAGAGCTTGTGGAAAATCTGAATAAGATTACAGATGAATACACTGGATGCCTGCAAAGTGTTCTGAAACAGTTCAACGTTCTAACTGAAGTCGTTAAGTCTTCACCTTCTTCTGGTCATCCCTCCACACCTTCTTTGGATGATTCTATTCTGAGATCCATAATTAAGGAAGAACTTCAGAGTGCCTTCAGTCGCTTGGATCTATCCTCATTGACAGAAGTGATTCAAAACAGTGATGGAGAATTGGACTTGGTTAGAATTCATTCTAATATTTCCAATGATGCTCAACAAGAGATCACCAAGAAAATAGATTTGTATCTCTCCCATATTTTCTCTAAAAGTGATATGATAGATCACTTTAGATATCTTGTGGAAAATTTGAGAATCCCTCCTGTGACTCATGCTTTTAAATCTCATGTTCTGAATCCTACAGAGTTCACCAGATTGTTGGACATATTTCTGGAGAATAAAGATGATTTGCAAAAGGCTATGAAATATGGTGGTGAAATCATTACTGATTTCATCAATATTTTGAAGTAATATCTTCATGTGCAGAGCACTGCTATAGTTGCTCTAGCTACTGCACCCCTTAGACCTGGTCTACCTACCTTAGCCTCAACTGCCTTGACAGTTAGCCAAGCTCTTTCTCAGATCCGGCAAGTCATTCTTGACCATCCACAACCTAAATCTTCTACTGCTCCCAATTTGGCTCCATCTATTTTTGAAGGTCTACCCTTACCCTCTTTGTCTACCACATCAATGCCTTCTTCTACTTCTGCACCAGCTCCTGCTGCTGATAAAGGCAAGGACAAGGTAGATCCTCGAAGGGTCCGAGGATTGTTTTTCTTTTTGATGGGATGTCATTTCTTGTTTACTGTTTGTACTTCTTCTGTATGTTCTATTTTGAACTCTTTTTAATGCCAAATGCAGTGTTTCATTTAATTTTCTCTTCTTTTTGATATTCCCAAAAGGAGGAGAAAATGTACAAGAGCAAAACTACAAGTGTCGGTACTATAATGATTTTTTCTATTCTAATATGCTAGTTTCTGTAATGTTACATTTCATTTATATTTTCACTATATATGATTTGTGATCATCAAAAAGGGAGATATTTTTGGACTCCTCATGTGTTAATCATGTTTTAATGATCACAAATCCTATTACTGTTAATTAATCTCAATTTTATTTTCACATCTTTCTAATGATCATCAATATCAATAATAACTACACATCATGTTTTAATACTAAAAAATCTTATGGATGTTGATTACTCTATTATTTATATGTCTTATGCATGATCACAAATCTCACATATATTATCACACCTTTATATTTATGATTCATGCTCTTTTACTCTCTAGTGATTAAGCTTAATCCATATTCTACATATTACTGTCTAAGTCTAAAATAAAGATATTTGTCTAAGTATAGAGACACCGTGAAGGACTCACCATGACGAGACACCGTGAAGGACTCACCGTGACCAGTCACCGTGAAGCACTCACCATGACCAGACACCTTGAAGGACTCACTGTGACCATACAACATGAAGGACTCACCGTGACAAGAAACCTTGAAGGACTCAACGTGACCAGAAACCGTGAAGGACTCACCGTGACTAGACACCATGAAGCACTCACCGTCACCAGACACCTTGAAGGACTCACAATGACCAGACACCGTGAAGGACTTACTGTGAGCCACATACCGTGAACTAGTCACTATGACATGGACATACCATAAAGCTCATACAGTGAGCCACGTACCTTGAAGAAGACACCGTTTACATAAGCACTGTGACACCGTTTCATAACATTTTGTCAATATTATTTAAATAATTCTAACGATCATATTTGATGTTTTTTATGAAATTAATGTTATTTAATTATAGTTGTTGGCATGTCAGGAAACCATATCTCGTACATATGAAAAGTGAATCATTCCTACTGACAGAACTTGTGGAATATAAGGAAGATTAATATCCAGTACACGTAGTAGAAGCGATGTTCTAGTGTGAGTATACAACAATAAGAACATACATACATCTGAGTGAACTGTACTAAACAAGTAGAACAATCCTAGACAAGATGGAGAATGAATGTCTTTCATAGAACACTCATGAATGCAGTCCAACACCTCTATAGAACACACGTCGACTCAAGATATCATTCTCAATCATGAAGAAGAAAAGCTGACTACGAAACTCTGTTTTTCAATAGAAAAACTAGAGAAGGACTCAGAAGCTTTCCTGCTGAATCCAAGAAGTACAGAGCTGCATTGATAATCACTAAAGATTTCTAAACTCTCATCTATCTTCTCTAAGTGATTTATTTGTTATCTTTCGAGCAGTGTGGTGTACTCTTCATTTCTTATACACATGCTGTCTCTAGTACTGAACTGGAGGATATCAAATCCTCACTCCAAATCTCTTAACTCTTGTTTTCCCCCGTCAACTATGGAAGAGTTCCTTATGTGGCATAGTCTTTGCTTTGTTTCCCACATAGAATTGTGGTGGAGGTCTCTGTGTGGCCTAGACAGTTTTGTAAACTGTTGTTAACCCCGATCCAGGGTGTGGATCAAATTTATATAAATTTGAGAGGACTAAGTCTCAGCTTGAGACTGAACCTCTTGTTATATCTGCTGTGCATCTATAATTTAAGTTTAAAGTATAGTACATAAATCTTATTTATTCCATTTCTATTACTTTGAAATACAAAACTATTTTAAATCTACTTTGATAGTTAAATTAGAACGTGTTTACATTTATTGTAAATCAGTAGATTAGTTTCAAAAGTTAGTTTGATCTTGTGGTTAATTTAACTGAGACCTAATCAATCTTGGAGAAGCTAAGTGAACATTTACAATTTGTATAAATTCACTACAGTTTAACCAATTTTATAAATCAGGGGATATTAAATAGACATTATTTTTAATAGAAATTTTAATTGGAACTCAATTCACCCCCCTCTTGAGTTCCCACTCCGACCAATAGTTAAACTTTTAAACATTTACTTTGTTAAATAATGATACTTTTCAGTATATTATAATTTAAAATGAAACTAATAATTTTATATAATATTACTATACTATGAATATTAAAATAAATAAAAAAATATAAAGAAATTTATTTAATTAATAATTAATAGAACACAATAAAACACACCTAATATGTTTATGAAATATTTCAATAAAACTATTTAGACATATATCATTGTTTTAAATTTTAATTTTAGTTTTCTCATATATAAAAAATGAATTATGTTAATTGAATCCAGAATTTAGACACATAATTTGAAAATTTCTATGATGGTTTAGCATATATTTCTAATTAAAAAATTACCATTGTTAATTTTTAATATTAATTAATAAAAGTTAAATGGTTAAATACGGTGTCTAAAAAATTAAATAATTAAAAGTCCAGACACAAACTCTTAGATTCCATGTTAGGTATGAAATAAATACCAAAATGTCTCAACTGATATTTCTACACCTAAATTTCAATAAATTACATTCTTATCCATTACATAAAATTTTGTTCCAATGATTTGTCCCTATATCTAACATAGAGAAAATGTTAACTTCCTCCTATTTCCAGAATAACATAAAAGATATAAACATCTAGGATAAAATTACCAATTTACATAAAATATTAATTCTATATTTTATTTTCATCCAACAACCTTAACAACGTGCTTCAAAACCAAAAGATTATTCAATAGATGATCTATATTATCAACCCAAGTGTCAAATTGCATTTTACTTTTATACTTTATTTTCATGTCCTCCATCCTTTAAATCCATTTAAACTGTTTGTATATAATATTCATCATTATGGATAGAGATCCTCTCTCTCCAAAGTGGATAGATTCTCTCTCTTGATTTTTTTGGGATTTTGCTAGCAATCATGGTCATTATGTCCTCTTCATGCAAGAGATCATCGATAATTTTTAGATTTTTATATTTTTCATGAAACTATCCTCACCAATTTAAAAATTTAGAAGATATGATGGATTTTTAAATACGGATTTTTTCAAGAATAAAAAACCCATATTAGGGCATCACTCGGGCATGGACTCGAGCATAGCCAGGAAAACACTTTGCGATGTGAGAGCCTATTTCCAAATATCATTAGCTTCAATCCTATTGACAGTGAATACATCATATCAATGATGAAATATAGAGTGGATTGTAACTTATTCCCTATTCATTTCCAAATAATATTTTTTAATCAGTTGGGACTTGAAATATTTTTTGATGGAATTTGGTGGTTGGAGTAGATGTGTATGCGGAGGGACCAGACGATAGATCTCGACAGTCTTCTGGGAAAGTTCGTCTACCTCTAGTGATTGTAAGACGAGGATGGAAATATCTAGAGAACATGTTTTGGCTCCACATAGGAATGTGTTTTTTAGATATGGGATCCTGGAAGCCGGTGGTTGAATGACATGACTCTCTCACCATTCCAGTTACTGTCATAGTGGTTTGTTCATATGATCTTCTTCTCAAGAGGATGCATGACCACTGATTGGCAGTGTGGTGGTGGGATGAACTGTAATGACTGAACATTCTAGACTGAATGGCCTATAGGAGTTAAACTGTGGATCAGAGTAGGTTGACGATCATGATTGGAGCTCATAACGTCAGGATGTGGGCTGGCTTAAAAAGTTGAACTAGGGTAATCTATCATGGTTATTTTTGGAGACAACTAGTGTGAGCTAATGGAAGTGGGGTGTCATTTCAGAACATTTCACCTCTTATTTTAAAACTGTTTTATTTTTTGGGATCTTTATTTCATTGATTTTGGACGGTGTAGGTCTGTTATGTGTTTGGTGGTGCATATGTCCAATTCCTGTAATGTTGTATCTACATTACATTTTTTTAATAAAATTTTGGGGTTGAGTACACTTGAATCCTGAACCTTCCTAGTATTTATTAGTATAAAAATATACAATAATAAAATAATTTTTATTCTATAATAGTTATCCATTCACATTCCCTTTAGTTTAAAAAATGAAAATTACACTCATTGAAATGTGATTATTTTGGTTTACAAGAACTACACATTTATCTTCTTATCACCACTATTCATAGATGGTTTTGAAAATAATTTTACTGAATATATATGATATTTATTTCATGGATTATATTTTCTTAATAATAAATTAGGCATTCTATAAATAAAATAAGAATTGAGAGATCATTATAACGTTAACCATATTAATTAATTTATTAGGATAACCATCCTTTTAATTGTTCTATGTAACAATTTAATATCCATTACATATTATTATTACACGTTCAAATTTTTAGACAACACAAGATTAAACAATCTGTGATATCACTATTATTTTACAATAGTTTAATAACAAAAAAACACATCATAAACATCCATTAATCATGATAAGATCATGTTTAGGTCGGTTTGACCACGATATGGATAAATATTATGATTTCATATAACGGAATACTATAATAATTTCTTAATTATATAATATTATATAAAAATATAATTAATTTTCATTAGTTAAGTTATATTCATATAATTATTTAACTCATCGATTATAAAATCACCCTTTATTCATTAATAATCACTAAAATAGGCTCATCATTGGTTTATGCCTCATGGATAATATCTGTAGATATCATTAAATGATATTGTTTCTAAATAAAAAATATAAAAAAACTAAATACTAAAAAATTTGATAATCTTAGAGTTATGAAAATTTTTAAAATATTATATAATGATAAATCTTTTATGAATTTATTTTAATGTGATAATGTTTACATATACTATATGTTGAAAATTGTTGACAAGAAAAAAAATATTTATATTATAGAGTGGTTATAATTTAATATTATAAATGGTTATAAATCTGAATAGTCTAAATCAGTTTTTATATAATGAATCTATTTTTATTATTGATTATTTTGGTGAATCTAATGATAAAATTGGTATCATGGTTTGGGGTTTCATTTAAATTTCCTATGTTTGATACATGTTCTATAATATAGACCAAATTTCATTAATTTAGTTTTTATAATACATATTTGAGATATAAAAAAGTATAATAATTTATTAATCATTATATGATATATTTTATTATTACACTTTTATTTCAATCGATTTTTATTAAAATATTACTAAAACCTCATGGTTTTTAATGGTCTTAATTCTTATTT
The DNA here is from genome assembly GCA_963277665.1 of Viscum album. Lineage (NCBI taxonomy): Eukaryota > Viridiplantae > Streptophyta > Magnoliopsida > Santalales > Viscaceae > Viscum > Viscum album. The sequence goes on along the minus strand of OY728153.1, from coordinate 1,153,624,402 downwards.
TTTAAGATAGGTTACATGTTATGAACCATATATCCCATATATAATGTTATCTTTATTTACAACCACATTAATTTATGTTAGTCATTTTTGTTTAATTCATGGAATATTGAAATCAGTATAATAGTATTTTAAATATATGTCTTTTGACTCATGTGTTTCCCTGGTCATTATAGTATTTAGTAACTCTATCTTCAATCATTTAGTTATGATAATTCCCTAAAAATTATTTCATTTATATTTGGTAGATTATACAATTTTATATTATAATTTATTTACTTTCAAATTTTTATATTTTTTCCACAAAATCTCCACTTCAATTTTTTCTTAGAACATGAAGTATACTTCCTATTATTGATTTTAGTAACTCCAATATCCTTTCATTTATTTTATTGATAGGGTTATCCCACATTAATATTAAATTTTAATGTAAATTTATTAATCCAAAGAGTAAAATGATATATTGATTGAATGTAATGTTTCTTTACACATTTTTCAATGTGATTTTGGAGAAATGTTTTTCCCAAAATAATATAAAATGGGGTTTCCCTTTCACTTTCATATGTTTTTTCTTCCAATCATATTTCCTGAAAGATAAAACATTATATATTTTCTCAAATCTATTGTTAATGAATATTTTTAAATGTGAACATTTTCCAAACATTTCACATGAACTTTTAAAAAGGTTTATTTGATTTCAAAAATAATTTTTTTTACAAAATTGTTAAAAATAATTATAAATGGTTCATTTATAGTTTTTTTCCATTTCCCTTATATTTATCAAAATGAATTTCTTTTTATATATTTATGTTTAATTATTTATCCTTTACTATATATATATATATATATATTTATATATCATTTGGCTTATTTTACTCGAGGTATCAATCAATATGTTACATGATGAATCTATTTATAATACAATTCGAAACAATATTCTTGAGGGGTGATATTCTTTTTTTCAACATGATAATAAAATTTTATCTATTTTAATTGGTTATTTTATTTGATAATAATTTTAAATTTTTCTATAGATGAGGTATGATAATTTTTTGGAATTGAATTAGTGTTATATCCATTTCTCTAAATGGTATAAAAATTATATTTCTATAAATTTTTTATTGGATGTTGTTCACAAGGAAAGATTGTTAATATAATGAAATAGTTAAAATCATTGTAATTATGTATGTTCTTATTCTAATATGGATAATTATTAAAAGTTAGAAGATTTGTTATTTTTCTAAAAACCTTATTTATCTCAATATATGATGACATTATTATCACTCTTATTGAAAAATGTAATAATATTGATATTCTTGCTTATTATTGACTACCAATAGTGGTCAAAATTTTATTGACATTCAATAGAATTTATTGTTTTGATATAAATATTTTATTCCATAATAGGTTCCTTTGATAATGGTATATATTTTTTTGACTCTTATGCTGAATAAATAAGAAATAAATAATGATGGTTGGGGATGAAAATTATACATCCCCTTCATGCATCATCATGTCTCATGATGAAAAACAGGGTAGGTTATGGTGTTCACCTCTCCCCATAATATGATAGAGTCTTGGTATAAAACCTTAAAAACATTTTTTATGACCAACATTATATATTCAATGAGTACGTGATGAGTATTATTGAAATATATGTTTTCATTTATTATATTAAAATATGCATTATCTATTTGTCGTAATGATTATGGATACATAATCCTACAATAATATATATTCCATGCTTATTCAATGATTTTCTCAGTTGTATTTTTCCTATTCCAATAATTTTAGTTGACTAAATATTTTATTTCAATTTATCTATTTGATAATGATATATGATACACATTACATGTTTCGAAATCCAAAACAATTTTTTGAATATATTGTAGATGTATAATATTCATTATTTTTTATGTAGTTTCATATATATATATATATATAGTGAAGAAATATTTCATGATATAATGAACATGGGTTTTGTTAGTTCATGTTTTTCTTAACAGTCAAACAATTTAAATATAAAAATATCCATCTGATTTAAGATAATTAGTAATGATTTTTTGTTCTATAACTAAGAATATGTATAACTATGATTTTAAATATTGTATTAAGGTTAGTATGTAAAATATATAATATGGAAGTAGATCAAGATACATGGGTCTAGGTAGTCACAATTTGTATCATAGAAAATGATTTGACAGTCTATAATATTTGGATATTTTTTGGCGTAATTTAAATGTAGATAATTGATTTGTAGTAAAAATTTAAAATTTATATTTATCCCTTGGATATATATCATTATATAATATTAATGAAATAAACAAAAATTTATTTGGAGATTAGGATATGATAATATTAGTGAAAATCATATAGATTAATCTAAGAGATGATTACATGCATTGAATAACATCTTAGCGATTTTTTAATGTAATGATTTTGATATTATTGTAGAAATTACATCCTTGTACGTATACTACATCTGGATACATGATCGGTAGTATCTGATCCAAGGGGTGAAACTCCTAAAAGGATATTTTTTTCATGAATACAATCCCCACCTCATACATAATAACGAGTCATAACATCACAATTTGTTTGACAACATTAAGGAATATTCTTTGGAAAATCACATATTCTTTTATTGTCATTATTAATGATTTGAGTATGCTTTTAAGTTCTTATTTATCATAATTTACAAGAAAAACATATATAGACAACCAATTATTTAATTAATAGGGTCAATAGTTAGTTCAAAAGAATAATATGTAAAAAATGGATTCAAAACAGATTAAATATTTTCATTTCAGTGTTTATAAACCCACTTTTGATATTATCATAACTATTTTTTTATATTTGTTTTAAACTGGATTATAGAAATAATTTTGATAATGGTATGAATTCCGAAAAAAATTAGTTTTACAACTAATAAGGTACAAAACATAAATGGTTGGTAATTTGATTATATAATTTTTAAGATGTAAAAAAATGAATTCTCTTATATTTCAACTAAGGTAACATGTTAAATATATTAATTAAAACTAAATTTCCACTCCTTGTTCTTTTCATTAGTGATTAATCATTTCCAATGATATTTTTCTATATTATAATTGATATATAGATTATAAGAATCAATTAATGATTTTTCATCTTTTAATTGGATTTAAATCAATGGAATCACACATTAAATGATTTAAATATCTTTAGAATTCTATTTAATAAAAATATTATATATTAATGAATAATTATAGGGGAACACAAGAATGAAGAATGTATGACTCATAAGATTAAAATATGATTAATATTCAGTAAATAAAAAGTGGTTGATTATAAGAAAAGTGATTTAGTTAAATTTGATAACCTTTGAATATATTAAATATTTATTTTGATTATTATTTTCATCCCATTTTTTATTATAATATATATCAAATAGTTTCTTAAATTATGAAATAGTGATTAATACTTTCTAAGGATAATGAGTATGTAAATTTTGGGTATAACATATAATCGTGTTCTCATTTAATGTCCTAGAGTTTTAAATATCTTCATGACTTTTTTTATGGATAATAAATGATTAGTATTTTTAAATATGTTAGTAAATTACAATCGGATAAAATAATATTGTTTTAGGAATTATATGAAAATTTATATAACCAATTTTAGTAATATATTTTCTATTTATGAGTTATATCCTGAATATTTATCTTGTAAAAAAAATCCACCCCAAATATCATTAATGAGTAATAATTAAAAATTTTAGGATGATATATTTTAAGTGGTAGTGATGTAACATTTTTTTATTTTAATATATGATTACCTTTAAATAATGTTATGTGTTTGATATTTTTCTCCAAATGAATCTCTGAATATAAACAAAACCTTTATATATTTATATAAAATATAATTATTTACATAGTCCTATTAAAATTATCATTAAAATTAACAAGAATTAATTTAAATAACCATATTTTTTTATATAGTTATAAATAACTATAATTTTAAATTTTAAAATAAATGAAATGAAATTTTTTAGCAAAAATGTTTAATATAGTTATTATATGCATGAAAATGTATTTATCAAGATGATGGCTATTTAAAGAGACATGCACCGCAATTTCAATGATTCTGTGATTAATGTTGATAAAATATATATTTATTTGAATAAAATTTTAATTTTCTATTGATAATAAATAAGAATAGAAATTGGGGAATTTTATTGAAATGTTTTTTTTAACGAAAAATATCATTTTCTAAATTTTTATATTTTTATATAAACATTAATTGTTAAATAATTAAAAGATAGTATTAGAAAATATGATTGGAATATTTTTAATCATCACAGTCATATTATTTTTGTGGTCCAATTTCTATATTATTCATTAAATAATATTAATAAAGTAAATATTAGTTACCACTCTAAAGAAATTATTTCCTCTTGAATGGTAATTAATAAAAATTTTATGATTTTAGAAAAATTGATAATATTTAGAATATTACTAAAATATTACCTTTTAACCCATAATGAATATATAAAGAATCTATCAATGAATAATTATTAGTATATATGAATAAGAAGTCATAAATATTTAAATATGGATTTTCTATGAAAAATTATTTTATCTATTGTACTAATTTTAAATTTAAATTTTTTATATATTGAATGTTATTTATGATACATTGATCCAAATTTGGATTCATAAAATTATTATTTTAAAATATGGTCCATATTATTTTTTGACTAATAAAATAATTGTCGTGGTTAAATATTAATCAATATTATTAACAGTAAAATAGGTAAATGAGGTATCTCAAATTTTTATTAACTAAAAATTCACATACCAAATATAGTAAGACATGTTAAGAATTAAATAAATTCACATATTTATATCCTGAAATTTCTCCACATAACTCCCCAAACTATCAATCAATTCCACTTAATCATTTACATAACTTTATTTTTCAATGGCTTTTCATCTCTTTCACAAATAAAGGATCACACTTCCTTATTCTACATGACATAAGTATAGTTATAAATTACCATGGCCATATAATTTTTTCCAATTATGAGTCTAGATAATTGTTTGATTCCCATAATTTTAAAATTGTTCCTTATGTCCGGAATTTTTAAATGATACATCAAGAGAAGATATATATTCTCAACATATGTATAACTGACCCTTTTAACTTTATTCATTATCCTTCTCATCCAATTTATTACCAAAACATTAAAAAAAAATTTAAATAATTATTATAATACAAATTATATAGTGAAATTTAGTTATATTTATGGTTTTTTCAATTATATATTTCTGTCTAATAAAATTTAAAAATCAAAACATTGATCGTGTTTATGTGTCGACTGCCACTTCTATGATGGACATGATTATTTGTTCCTAGACACCACATTAGGATGGTTCTATAAATGGTTTTAGTGAATATATTTCTTATTTATGTCATGATATATAAATTTTTATTATAAAATTTTCTTTAGTAATTTATGTTTATTATTATAAAATCATTGTAATTATATTGGTCACCCACAAACATACTAACTGTAAACTATTTTTATTCATAGTACATAATTTTTTCATATTCATTAATTATGTATATAATACCATTACATTTTAATATATATATATATATATATAATATTTTATTATTATAGGTATTCTTTTTTTATAATTATATTAAAAATAAACTATCTCATAATCAAACATTAATAATGGTAGGTTCATGTTTGGGTTGGTTCTATAGTAGACATGAAAAATAATGTTTTTTTATATCATGGATTATAATGAGAACATAGTAAATAGTATAATATGTTATTAATATTTAAATTATGTTTTTCCTTTGGTTCTAGAAAGGTTAAAAAAATTATCTCATTAATTAATAAACCACCCTTGATTTATCATGTATCTCTAAAACATGATCTTCCGTAATATCACCCCCATGGATTATAACCAATGGGATAATTAAATGGTCATATATATTTATAAATTATCATGGAATATCTATTCAACTGTATAATATGATATATTAAGGATGTAATTTTCTTAAAACAATACATACCAACACCTCATTTATTAAATTCCTTCAAAATGATAAACAATATGTGCACCCTGTGTATAAAAAATTTAAGAAAACTAATATTCATATGTATAGAATAATAATAAGTGGAGTGTTTCAATTACATATTTCCAGAAAATTTTCTTTTGATTCTATTTAATGATGTTAAATTGTTTATTTAATATTACTTGTCAAAGTGTAGAATGAATTTGGACTAGGGTATGTCATTTCATCTAAAATTCCCCTCTTCATGAAAAGTTTGGTATATTATAGCTAATTTCATTTATGAAGCCTATATAATAACCATTTGAGATATAATATCGAGAATTGCCTTTTAATCATTTTATTTTAGATAAATTTCAAGCGCACATATTTATGGGGTTTTGATTAAAATGTTGTTAACAAATAAATTTTTTTCGTGTTCTAAATAATTATTCTTTGGGAAATTTTACACGTCATACACAATTTTTAAATTATATGGTTATATATATTGACTATCCCATGGAAATAATATTAATTACACAATTGTAATTCATGGGATATATTAATCCAAATAATATTTTTACTTACTTTTAAGTTTACTCGAGTTTTTCCCATGTCATAAAATTATATAATAACTCAATTTTAATTCATCTAGTTATCATCATTTTCATAAAAATATTTCAAATATGTTGGAAATACTCATCCATGTTAGTTACTTATTTATCTTTTTTTATAAATTTTTATATTTCAACTATATTAACCTCTATTTAGTTTTTCATCGATTAAACGAATATATTTCATAGAAGGGATTTTGATAACTCAAATATCTTTTTATTGAGTTTTAATGTTTCATATTTATTATTTAATTTCTAGGGATTTTTTATCCAAAAATTATTCCTTATTATATGTAATTTTATCTAAATAAATGTGAACAATAAATTTTTATGAAAAATATATTTTAGATACTCGTTATACAATTTGAGTTTCGAGCAAAGGAATTTTTAAAATAATGAAATAGTGTTTTTTATTACCACATTAGTATTATTATTTTCTCTCACCACTTCAATAATATATAGAAGAAAAGTATTATAGAGGATCTATTACTATAGATTAATTTTAATTATAATGTTTTTTAAAATCTATCAATCCACAATTAAATAAATTATTAAATGAAAAATGTTAATATATAATATATATAAATGTTAAAAAATTTTAGGAATAACTGAATTTTTTAAATTAATTTCACAAAAAAATTAAAAAGGATATGTCCTAATAAGTTTTATATTTCATGATTCATCCTTTATTACATATTTGTATTCATTTGCAGGATTGAAAAAATTATATCAAACATCATGGTTTTTGATACCTTTTTTTGTGATAACATTTTATGAATTTTTCCCAGAGGCTATTATTATTTATATCAAAAAATTTCTATTCATTCATTGTTTCACTTTGGTTATTAACATTTAAAATCATCATAATTTGTTATCTATATGGATTTTTATCATGTTATTATTATATTTAATTATTTATATACTCATTATTTCATATGGTGTGAACATCACATATTTTTCATTTTTCATATTAGATGATGTTCACATATAATAATATTATTTTATTAACATAGCCAAAATTATGTAAATTATTTTTGTAGTAATTCTATTTTTCATTCATATTGAGAAGTTTAATATGTATTATGTCATAATATTCCACATTTCATATGATGGGTTTTGGAAATTATATCCCTTTTATTGAAATGTTGGGATGTATTGATATTCATGATGATTATTGGATTGTAATGTAGTATAATCATATATTATCATTCCATATCATTCATTATACTGATATCCTTTTTTATTCTGTAAGTGATTCCTTTGGGAATATTATAATATTTATTTATAACTCACATGGTGAATGAATTGGATATAAAAATGTTATAGGTAGGTTTTAGAAATATATATCCCCATTGTTGTATCTGCATGTCTCATAAGAAAAACCAGTTTGGGTTTTTGTGTACATATCATCCCGTAATAGGATAGTTTATGCACACAAGGCCTCGAGAGAATGATATTAATGTCTCACATTATCAAATCAATCCACATTAGATAGGTGTTTTTGATATCCATATTGTAATTTTTTTTCTTGTATATTAGTATCATTCAATTTCAATGTAATTAAATCCAACTAATGTCTACATATTATTTCCATAATATATGACATATTTATTCCTTCACACTATCAGTTGTGTGTTTCCCATTATATATAATTGATTATCACCCTATATTTCGTGACCAGTTCATAAGTATATGATAAAACATAGTTCACATGACATTTTAGAAGGATAAAAATGGTAAAAAAATTTGGGAGATGTTGGAGACTCACTATAGATTATGTAGTTTCATATATATAGTGAATTGTTTTTTTGATCCAAAATTACCCGATTAATGTTAGTATATGTTTTATCCTAATATTATAATGTTTAATAACTAAAAATATCCTTATGATGTAATATATAAAATGATATATATTTATTTTTTAAATAAAGATGAATATATATTTTGGGGAAAGCTTATCATTTTTGGTCAAAGATGTCTCAATATGTGTTTTTTGAGATGAAGATGAATTGGTGATTCAGTGGAATTTTTTAAGGGTTCAAATATTTGAATTGCTTAACATGGATGGTCAAATTTCTATTTAATTATGGTGATAGTTGAGTCCGACTATAGATTAAATAAATTTTCAATATGGTATGGAATATTCATTACAAAAACGATGGATGAAGATAAAGAAGAATAATTACAAATGGCCATTCATAACACCAGAATTTAATGAGTGGAAAGATTTGATATATATATATATATATGTGGGTAATATTGGAGGGGAATATGGTTTTTTTTATTTGAGTAAAACCTGACCACCCAATATAGACGACCAAGACCAATCAAACATCCATTTTTTGGAGTATGGATCATTTTTTTGATGGAATCAGCCTGGAATGTCATCATCGCAGCAGGGGAGTGGGTTTAAGCATCATGTCTTCTTTGTTCAAATAATGGTTCAAGTGGGGAGAAACCATGTTATCAATGATTTATTTATATGTTTCATGTGTTGAGGTTTCCAAACCCTAGTATTTTCTAAAGCACCTGGTGCCAAAAATTTACTTATTAAGGGGTTTTTGACCAAGGGGCCGACAAATGTGGAATATGAGGGATGCTTGTACGATTTAAACATATTTTAATCAAACACAAACAAACACACACACACACACACACATATAACATCCACTATTTTAATTAAATGGTATACAATGTATAATATAAATGATGGCATCTTTTATCCCCATATTATGTACATGGTTTTATATAGATGATATCTTTTGGTAGTTCTTATCATGAACCAGATGTTAACCTCCAGAAAAATCCTGATCTAATAAGAAATATTTCTATTGATGAAAATGGATTATGAAATTCATGAATTATTCATCTTGAATTCATATAAATATTTCAATGTATAATCTTTTGTTGAATGAAAATAATTATATATATGGGCATTCATATATGTTGATGAGTTTTGTATTTAAAACATGGGTGAAAACACTTTATTTTTATCTCTTTCAAACGTGTAGAACTGGCATGAGAAATAATTACATCACCTTCAATGATATATACATGAAAAACGTTGAAATATTTTGTGTTTATGAAATCATTTACATTAAAATAATATTTGGTGCCTCGATGAGAAATTAATCATGGATCAAAATTAGTGGAACTCACCTAAAAATATAATGTAGTGAAGAAAATATGAGTTGAGTCCATAATGAGAAATACAGATTTAATTTTATGGAAATTGACCACCTTGATGCTCGTACATGATGGATTCTATGAATCATTTTCTCATGAGGAATAGGGGATTCATAAAAAATTCAATCATTTCAGAGAATTATCAAACAATTTACCACGGATTAATAAAATGAATCATGGAATTTCATAAATTAGAAGATCCCACATGACTAAAAATCATAATAGAAATAGGTTTGTTGACTTCTAAACCATTAACATAGGGGTTTCATGAGGAACTTGTTTTTTTGAACCTTTTTGATATACCACGTACCTATTATGATGTGTATAATGAATAATACATCATTTCAAGTTCACAAGATGATGACATCGCCTTGTGATAGAGGTATTTCATGCAAGAATTAACACATGAAGAAACATAAAATAAATTTTGAACATGGTTAGATGTCACAAATAGTGTATTCCTCCTTCTATTCATGGATGATTTAAATCCTTTTATGACCCCAACCAAACATACAGATTAAAAATAATACTTTAATTATTGATCATCTGAAAGAATATATGATAATAATAAAGAAACAAATAATATGTACTAGGGTATTTAATTACGTAATCATTATCTTTATATGAATTAGAATAAACCATTTTAATTGGAATCAAAAAATTCATGATGTTAAATTGAGAAATCTACAATTATAACACATGATGAATTGTTTTCAACACATACACGGATAAAGTAAGGTAATGATTCAAATAATACAGAAGAATAAAAGGTAAATAATTTTTCACAGAGAGGAATATTAATAGATACATGTGATTAGAGAAATGTTAAAAAGAAAATAAAGCTAGAAAGGAACTTGAATAATTACAAAAGAAAAGTAGATCAGTCGAAATCAAGGAAAATTTTCAAGAGTAAATACTCTATTAGATCTACAGTTGAGGATGGGATGACTATGTGAGGTATTATAAAATTAATCCAAAGAAAATTTCTTAGTAGAAGTGTATTTCAAAATTCATATAACATTGGGTGATGAAGTAAAAATGTCATATTGTTTGATTAAAAAGTTGGATGTCCAACGTGGATTCTATAAACATTATGTGATTCAGTATAATGAGTGACTTATATTAATTTAGAAGATAATATATGGTGTGATTCTATAACAATAATTGTTATTGATAATATTATTGTAGTGTAGAAAGTCTATTTTAGGTATAACCTACATGAAAATAAGTATTCCATTTAGTCTAATATTATAAATACCATGTTATATTCATTATTTTATCATTATTCCCCACATAGTGTTATTGTGGGATAAAATTTATTATCTCACAACCTTCTATTAGTTTAAAAGGTTTACTATTATGTAATGTAATTCGTAAATGTAAACCACCAAGTCACCCCTATATGTGTTCGATCAAACATAGGGATCTATATTTTTTATTAGATCATATGTTCCCTATAAATGTACAACAGATTATTTAGGAATAGAATAATTATGGAAATAAGTGAGATAAATTATATAGTCCATTCATATGTGGATTTGAAGAAATGAAATAATATATAGAAAATTGGTATGAAGTTGAAACTTTAGCAAGGAAAGAGACACCTCCAACTGAAGGTAATCTAAATTGTATAATTCATTATAATTCTATTAATGGTGATTATTCTAATAAAGTACACTAATTTTTCAGGGATGATGTATTAGTTATTTATCTTCATTCTGTTTTCAAATATAATATAAATAAATTCATCAGTGATGTTTCTAAATGTATTATTTGAGGTAGCAATGATATCCTTGATGAAAATTTACATCTATAAGAAGTTGTAGATAATATAGAAGAAGAAATATATATTTTTTTGGAATTTGTAACACAGACACATTACATGAGAGAGATAAGGATAATACCATATCTATTTTCAATGAATAATTTGTTGATGTTGTTAGTTGATTTTAAATTATTTTTTATGAGAATTATTTCTTTCAGATTTTGTTTGTGGGATAATTCTAAGATATTGATAAATTAATTATGTCCAATATATTGGTCAAATATTATAATTTATATTATAATCCAACAAGATCATGGAAATTGATAATTCAATATAAAATTCCATAAATAATCATAATGTGAATTTAATTATGATAAAAATTGATTTATAAGAAATGTTTACATAAGTTTAGAATGAGAATTACTCACTCAACATGATGTTTTTAGATCTTCTGTTGAGATTGAATAATCATGAATATTTACATAATATAACATACTAAATGGCTACAAAATGTGATAATATCTCATGATTTGTTATTTTGGATCATTAATATACTAATATCATGATATCATCCTCATCTAAAATTTTAATTTCCTCCAAGAATTTGGAACCCCATAACTAAAATAGAATCTTATAGAATAATGTTATTTCATTTTTTTGTACATGTTTATTGCAAAATTCTAGAAATTTTTAGAAAGAGAAAATTTATGGTACACCCACCATATCAATGGTTGAGAAGAAAAATGTATGATGTTCTATTATATAAGAAGCGTCTATATGTGTGGTGGTTTCACACAAAATCATTAATATTCAAAATCTGGTAATACTAAATAAACAACACTATAAAACAAGATAAGAATAATCATAGGCTATAGATTTTTTATGATTTCAAACATAATGTTAAAATGATGGAAAACATGGAATTTTATGAAAATATCAAAAAGATTTAAATTATCTAGACAAAACATAAATATATGGTATATAAATAAGGTTTTACAAATTCAACTATAATTAAATGTTATACTTTAAATGATGGTGAAGTAATGGGTCTATGTAGGAATGATAGATCCACCCATAATCTATTTAAATGGAAAAATATTATTTCAAAATTTAGTGGTGATAGAAATAAATTTAATTGTAGTTACAACAATAATAAAAGTGAGATATCTTGTCCAACATCATATGGAGAATAAATTATGTTAATAAAATCAATTAACCATAGAAAAAAATCATCCCAATTTGAAGATGTAAAACAATAAAAAAGTGTCTGAACATAAAGAAAAATAAGAATTAAGGCGCATGATATGCATTTTTTAGTGATATAGAATGAATGGGTTAATATAAAATTCTTTCTTGTATAACATGTCATTTTTATAAATTTGCACTATTCAACGAGTATAAATGAGGAATATAGGAAAACATGTGTTAAAAGAAATAATGATATTTTCATGTACATATCTAATCTTTTAATTCATAATAAGGATGAATGCTTAAATTAATTTTAATAAATATGTTAGAAAAAGGGTCATATTGTCGAGAAGAGCATGAAATATTGTGAAGTTATATTCCCTATATTGTGAATGCAAATGCACATAAATAGAAAAAATGTGACATGTCTTGTGAAGGATCTAAGAATACATAAAATATCATGAATAGTTTCACCATTTCTAGAAAAATTAACTATTATTGTATAATAAATTAGTGTAATATAATTTATTTTGATATAGATAAAAGGATTAATATTGTTAAAAATGATGTGAAAAATTTTATTTCAATAAATTCTGATGATAACGTGGCACCAATTGGGAGAAAACATGTTCCCTATTTGATTGTTTGTTATTATCCTGATTGTTAGTCCTAAAAAACAAGAGGTTTCATCCTAATTTCACATGTTTTTGTGTCTATTTATTTATATAAAATGGAATTTAAGTAGATGTATTCATCCATTAACGGAAGAATTGATTAGGTAATGCTAGTAAATATACACTTTTTTTTGAAAATCTAACTCATGAACATATTTATAAAATTGGAAGATGTGTTAGGCCGAAAATAATTTCATCACACATTATATATTTTATTAATCAAATTAATAAATGATATTTATTAGTTGTTCAAATGATTTGAGAAATAGGGAAATATATCAAATTGAATGATAAAAATTGGATGTTTTTATTTAATCATGTGTATTAAATTTAATTATATTGATAAATAAGATTAATAGAAATAACTAAAATGAGAACTGTGATCTTCTAATCTTGATTACCACATAATTTTTATTTATTTATAGTATGAAAAACATTGGTTTTATCACTCATATTTTCTACATTGGGATAGCCCATGTTGTTTTAGAGATGATTAAATAATGTCTATTTTATAGGAGTACCATGTTATATAGTTATTCACACAATTAAATGGGAAAATAATATAGACTTCCATAAAGTCAAATAAAATTATGATAAGATTCCAAAATACACATTTATTTTATTTTCAATAAGGGAATCAAATTTGAAAAAATTATTAACTATTATAAAATGATGAAAAATTGAAAAGAAAAGATATAGGGGTGTTGTTTGGCGTAATGTATCATAATTGGTCAATGATTTTCTAGTATGTGTTTAATGATTTAATGATAATATTATAACTATTTGTAATTTCTTATGGATTCAAATAATGGAATTTGACCCCATGGTTGAGTAATTTACCTTATAGTTTAATTTTTTTAATTTTTACAATCTTCAAATACATGTGTCAACATGGTTTAATTTTTTTACATAAATGAAAGAATAATATATAGATGAATAATATTAGTTATCCATGAAAAACTCTATAATTTTTTGAGGTGAAGGTCCTGATATATATATATATATATATCATGGAGATGATTTTCAGAGAACATGTATTCGTATTTTTCTATTTTAGGAAAATAGACCAATGATACTCCCTGGTGAAGAAAATTCAAACATGCACTTATGGGAGTATGGAATATCCATGTATGGGAGTCAGTCTTGACATACAACATGATATTGGGGTCTTTAGTGGGAACATAGAATCTGTAGATTTCACATGGTGTCCCACATAGGGGGTGAGTATGTCAGATGCACACCATTTATGTGTGTATTGTTTTGTGGATACTAAACCCCACTTCAATCAGGATCCTCTAGTGTAAAAACAATACATTTTAATGAGATATTGACTAATGCTACAACCAGTGTGAGTTGAGAAAGATATACGAACTATTCAATCACAATTAATACATATGGATATGAAATAATTCATTTAATGCAAGTGATCATTACAATCTGATCAACATGGGACCTTCATAAATCTCTATGCATAACGTGATGATTACTGCACCCGATATATTTAAGAATTATTGATCACAAATTATTCATGGACTAATATAAACATCCTAAACAAACATTAATAAATTTTCAAGATGAATAAGGTATGATTAAATTCTTACAATCTTCAAATTTCATGAACATGAATATTTTTATGATTATGCTTTATCCAAATGAAAAATAATCTGGTGAAGGCGATTCAGATAATTAGGTGTTTTTAATCATTAAAAGATGATTTAAATCATAAGATTTACCTCATATGAATGAAAAGATAAATCAAGTATGAAAAGAAATTATTTCAAGAAATAATATATTAATGAAATAACAGTATCATTTTTTTATAAAAATGTTTACATGAATGAAAAATTAATTATCCTTGATGAGTCATCTTTATCAGATCAAAGGTTTTAGAACCCACTTATAAATATGATTCAGTGAGGAAACATTGATTTAATTTCATATTGAGAAGTAATCACATTATATGATGATAATAGAGCATCGTGATACTCATATATGAAGATTTTTATATAGATTATCCCAGCACATGGAAGATTATATCCGACGACTACTCATCTTATACTGATCATATTAAAACTTCTTCACAAATTAAAAAAGTCACTATGATGATTTTTTTCATGAAAATGAAGACACTATGAAACTATATTGTACAATATATATTTTAGAATCTTGGATCTTAATCATGTACTATTGAGTTTATAAAACACTAGTTTTTATGAACCTCTCTAACATACAATATACCTAATGTGGTGTGTGGGAAGATGAATATAGAATATTAGGTTTGCAAGAAGAATACAGTTTACTATTTCAGTGTAATTTCATTCATTCATGGTCAAATTCAAATAATATGGAAGGAAAAATGAATAAGGCGTGAAGTAACAAATACTTCATGTGTTATTCCCTTCATACACGAAGGCACAATATTTGATAGACCAAGCTAATAATAATTTTAAAAAATCATTTTTAAAATTTTATATAGAGAATTAACGGGTTAGAATAATAATGATGATAAATAATATGATATATGGTTATTTAATTCTTATGTGTTATCCTTAAATTCATTATATTAAATCATTTTTTATATGAATCATAACATTCATGAAGATATTTAGAACCCAAGTAGAATAATACTTAATAAATATTTTTTGCACCAACTAAACATATTGTGTGAGGATGTGGCTTCAATCAAAATTATTAATTAAACCCAGATCATCTATCTTACTAATATATAAACTCAAATACATTGATTATATATATTTGGACCAGATTAGAATGCTAAAAATGTACATGAATAGGTATATTGGAATGTATGGCTTAGTGAGATTTTGGAGGATGGTTAATAGATCACCGTAGTTTGGTAATATCATTAAATAAGGCATTACATTGTGAGAAATTGTAAATACCCTCCTTTGAATATTTAAGATTAGAAGGAAAATGTGGATTCACGTAACACTGTGTGTTGATTTATAAATGTAATCTTGTTTGATTCTATAATGGGATGATTGTTATTGATATTGTAAACTATTTTTTATTTAGTATAAATAACCACATTTTTGGATTCAAAACAAAAGATACAGTATTATTCAATGAAATCCATTGTAATTGATAAAATTATTATATGGGAGAATCCATGGTGGGGGTATAATGAATAAAGATATGTATATAGAATTCACTTAAACTTTAAAAATAATGTGTGTTTTGTTTTCTACCGTAATTCCAACTTAATAAGTGATATTATGAGAGAACACAGATTTAAATGTGAACCATAACGTGTTAAATATGTTGAATTCAAAATATGATAATTCATGAAATATAAAAAATTTATTGCCCGGACCTCTTAGTGGTCAATCCAATATAGGGATCTATTATATATATTACATTACCCCAAATATAAATACTAGTGTATAATATTTTTTTGTCACTGAATAAGGGGGGAAAGTAATAAGAATTATAAAGTAATCTAATATTTGATATATACAATAATTAACACCCATGTTTCTATCACCCTAAAATCGAATCTTATTTAATGATTATATGTCTGAAATTTCAATGTTTTCAAAGTTATAATGTCTTACGTGAGACCTCTATTATTTTAACCATTGAAAAAGGTCACATTTATATTTTGTGGACTTATAATCCATCTATTTAAAGAACATGTTTCTTCTGATGATTATCAGTATTATATCTAATAAAAAATGTTTACATTCAAGAATATTGTCCATCACACCTAACATTCTCATTATTAGAAGTACCTTCTGATGATTACCTTATAATGTTCTGAAATACATGTTCAGTTTCACATTTATTCATTCAGACTATAACTTCTTGTTTTTTCCAAGTGTTTCTTCTTGTCGATCAACTCATTTAATTGATTATAGATAATCAAAAATTTATAGTTCAACAAAAATACACTACATCTAATTCAACAAATCATTTATTGTTTTTATGCTTTGGGATAAGGTTTTAATGATGAATTCTTAATTATTATGTAAAAAAAATAAAAAAACAATTTCTATAATAAATAAAAAACACTGGTTTATCCTATAATCTAGATGGAATACCCTTATATATTAGTCATTATAACTAGAATTAGGTTTTTTAATCTCTATGTTCCATAATTTAATGAACTAACATTTAGTGTAATAATTTCATGAAATTCCAAATTTAGTTTTGAATTCTCCAATGTCTTCCAATTAATAAAAATAAATTTTCCACATGTTAACAGTTTTTAAATAAATTTATGATTAATAAAAAAATAAAACAATCATCATCATGACCATCCCATCATGTTTATAAATCTCACAATTTGTATTTCAAACTAATACAATGTTATGGAAAATTGAAATGATCTCTTCTCATCAATACAAATAATTAACAAATTTCAACTTATGATGGAACAGTCATCCAAAATATATTTTTTTATTCCTCATCAGCCATAGTACTCTATTTATATAATGATGGTATAACATTCCTTAAAGATGTATGTTATAAATTGACCAACTATACATCTATGTGGGTCGCGATAGGTTTATAAAAATTGATTGCTTAACTTGAGAAATATGTGTTCCATGTAATCATTGATTGATATATACTATAATAATTTCATTGAGGAGTTGATAAAAATATATTTAAAATTAATATTAATATCATTCATCATTTCAAAAGACATATCAAATTTTTTCTAGTCCAATTAAATGTTACACCGACTTTTAAATATATATTATATTGTCCAAAAGTTGAAATCTCTCCCTATAAAATATATATTTTATTTTTATAAAAGGATAATCTATTATATTATCATACTATAAGAGTGATATTATATTATTTATGGAAATTGTAATTATAAAAAATCTCATTGCTGTAATCAAATGATTTTTCTTACGGAAGTCAATTTTTTTAAAATAAAATTTCAAAAATTTTATGCTTTTTTAATTCCAGGAATTTATATTTTCCAAAATCCATAGAAGATAACTAAAAAAAATAACATAGTTTCACTCACCCAAAATTAATGAACTACATATTACATAATCATTATGGTTGAATCAAATTAATTTGTGAAATTGGATAACAATTATTCCCATGGAATAACATTTTTCAGAATGTATCTCATTCGTAATTATAAATGATATTCAGAAAACTAATTAATTCATTTATACACTTCAATAAAATCACCTTTAATTTAGTTGTCTATGAACTTAATAAAAATATAAAATGGAATAATGTAGTTTTCATTCTTCCCATAAATTATTGAATGGTTGTTGATAATTATTTTTCAAAACAATACTCCATTTTTTAGCTTTTATTTTTCTTCATTGTTTCACCTATCATTTTCCAGGAACAAATATTCTATTTAAATATAGAATTCCTCTAAATAAGTTATTAATATACATTAATGGGGATTTTATAGATAATTTTTATAGAATGTAATGTGAGATCATATTTTATTTTTCAACCACCTACATCATTGTTTCAAACTATTAAAGATATACGATCAATGAAATTCTAGAACATTTTTTCACAGTCATATTTTATGGAAGAACTGTTGTATCGTTTGATGAATTATAACTCTTATTAAATAACATCCATCATCCAGGTACCCAAGTCCTATAATTTCCATTATAGTTACTATTATTCACAAATAATACACATATCAAATAAATTTCATTTATACAACACGTTAATGGTAATATACAATGAATTTAACGTTCATCATTGACCATGTAATAAACTAAAAAAATATATTTATTTCTTTCATGGATTGACATATATTGTTGTTAAATATCTCTTGTATCAATTTTATCATTATGGAGATCATAAACTTTTCTACTAAATGGAATGTTATTCTATAATTCAAGAATTATTTCTTGGGCATGACATATTCTCCTATATTAATCACAGTAACATCCATATCATCATTCCACAAGGTATACTTCATGTTAATAATAAATTTAATATTATTTCTTATTCATGGACAACAGAATTATTTTTAAACTATGTATTTTGGGTAGATAAAACATATAAATCTCCATCACCATGACTACATTCATTGTACATTTCAAATAATTCCCAATGGTTTTCAAATCTATTCCATGAATAATAAAATTTTATATATATATTTTTATTCATATGATTTCATTAATTTTAAATATATTATTTTAAAATAAATTTTTTGAAATAATTATCTATTTTATTATTGTTGAAAATATGTTCTAGTAAATTTAAATGTGTCTCAACAATACAGAATATTTTTAGTATCCAATAGAACATTTATTATTCTTTTCATTTTAGTCAATCTAGAAGAAGGATATCCTAAATCAAAAATATAAAATCCTCTCTTTCATAAGGTTGATTTTAGTAAATAATTTTATATTATATTAAACCCCATTTATAAATGTTTTGGGTTTCTAATAACCTTTATATAGTAACATATTTCTTATACATTATATACAACCTACACTAATAATGAAAGTGTAATTAGTTCTTATTGATTTTTCATAACCCGGTGTAACCTTCCTAAGAATGCATGTGGAAGATAAATAATCTTTAATCTCTAAATTAGTTCTCCAAATTGAGTAAATATTCCAAGAGGGAAATTATTTGTAAGGTTTTTTAAATTACTTTGGGCTTAGTATGTTGGGAAGACATGGGTGGAGTCTCTTCACCTTCTTTTAGATTATGTTCAACATTCAATGATTTTTTGTTGATTTAATTATAAATATGTTTATTGGAAATTATCTAGTATTCTCTACCCTTATTTCATTTTTCAAATCATGTTATGACATAGATTATTTTTTATAATTATATATTATGGATCTAAATTTTTAAAAATTAGTTTCCCACATTAATGATTGGATACATTATTGTGTAATATTGTTATAGAAAATACATGCAATAAATTTAATTTTTTATTTTAGGCAATTATAATATATATATATATATATTATGATTAGATTAAAATACCATTATGTGTCATAAAAATTGATAATATTCTTTTTCTACATATCCCATTAATATTAGTATATATTAATGAATGTAAAAATATATAATTTTACGATGAAGAAGAAGTGGGGGACTCAACCAGTAGGATTCTACCCTATAAAGGGAATTTATTCGAGATTCAAATGGAGATGGAATAACTTGGTTTTACCAGTAATAATGACAAATCATTGATTAAAAAAACTAAAACAAGACTGAATCCCTTTATAGTGGATGTTTTGGATAGTTAACATAACCTGCAAAACTATATCCCCAAAACCACCTCTAGAATGTAATCCAATCATAAACAGTTCCATTGTATGTGAGATGCTTTTATAAGGTGTTATTTATCTATAAAAAATTAGTTGCCTTGAAATTTTCTAGTAGTAAATTTTTATAAATTTTCTATGACAGATGAATGATGTTAGTAAAAAAATATGGTATAAATATATAGTGCGAATTTTTAAATCATAATATCCAATAGGTAATATAATATATAATATAAATATATTAAAAGAAAAAATAGATTTTGTCTATGATTTATAATTTTAATGTTATTTTAGTTATTTTATAGTGCTATAATGAATCTTCCATAACATATATCAATTTTTAATTCTTATAAAATATATAAATTTTAAACATTGCCATTTTAGACAATATGAATGTTATTTTGTTTACTATTTGTTTTCGAACACTACACTTATGTTAAATTCAATCCCAATTTATTGAATCCATGGAAAACCCCAATGAAGAGTGTTCCCCTTTCATTATTTTACCACTTATGTTACAAAAACTCTATTTAGAAATAAATATATAATTCCCCACTACTTTTCAATAAATACCCACTCATTATCCCATTCCACATCAGTCAAAACAAAATGATCATGAATCTAATCGACATAACCCTATCTAGATCCTTATCATGGGATTCCAAATCTCTTAATATGATCCTCTAGAGGTTTTATAAGTAGTCTCTAGAGCATGTGATTATCCTCTTTTCCGACATTATTCATGTATATTCATTTCATTAAGCCGTGTTATTGACAAATTTTCATGTAAAAATACATTTTTAACATCACATTATTGTCCTTATGGTAATAATGTAATGATACACCATATTTAGACCTCAATATCCCTTCCAAGGAACATTATGTACACCCATTACACTACACAAATTATCATAATTTCGTATGTGAATCATTTTTTTTCAGAACAGCCAATCCCATTTACACTCAAGAGTGTTAACTTATTTAAACATACACACAATTGATTTAGTAATTTCATATATGTATCCCATAACAATTAATTATGTGATTAAATATCATAAAAATACATTCTTTTTTTGAGTTATTTACGTGGACCACAAATGCTTGAATATAATATGAATTTGATTTGTGGGACTAGAATTCTATAGAGCCCCAATGAAATAATAAAATTTATAAATCATTAGATACAATACATAGTGAAAATAAGGTTATCCAAGTCACATTATGTCTTGATTTCATGGCATTTGGACATGAAATAATCTTATAATTTCATGTTTATATTGGTTCTTCATTCCCAATATTCATTAATATTGTCATATTTCTTAATTCTATAATTATCATGATTTTTATTCTCACATTTTAGGTAATGGTGTTATACCCCATGACTCACATTTACTTATTTAATTCATTATATTCTTTGATTATTCCCTTATATTTCCTTTTATGTTATCCTTTTCTTATGTACATTTCTATGTTTTCTCATTCATATTATTACATGCAGGGAAATTTAAGGGCATGTTATTTTTTTGATAATGCCATTATATAATTCATTCACATTATTTTATTATTTATATAATTACAAGGAAATAGTAGGACTATCAGTCTATTATTTTATTGTATCTCTTTGAACATAATAATGATTTATAGTAATGGTTATGATAGTATTTATCATATAAATGTATAGTTATTTTTGATATTGGAATCATAAAATCATTGTAAAACCCATATGAATAATTCTAATCATAAGAAAACATATGTAAATTTTGGTAATGTGTACAATTAGTGTTTTATAGAAATTAAACATCCATCTAGATATTATAGGTGAATGTGGCTCTAGAATAGATTTACATAGGAAAAATAAACACAATATGGCTCAATGGGTATTAATGTGGCATGTACATAGAGAATTGCAAAGAGGCCTTGAGATACACCAATATTAATATTCAAGGGAGATATCATTTAATAAATTATCATGATCTTTATAAACCATTATGATGGGATAAATGACAATGAAATATATGATTACAAATCAATCCATTACAAATATATACAATAACATATAATATCATAACTTAATGTATACAATTCATTTATGGTTTGTTAATTAAAAGATCAAAAATTTATTTTATATGCTCAGTTGTTTTAAAATTTCATCAATGTGTACATTTTGGATATTATAAATTATTATAATCATAATGAAATAGGAAAAGTGATGATTATTATCCTTTCATAAAACACAATTGTCTTATATGATTATGGTTCTACACATTCAATAATTTCATTAATTTCTATAAGACTATTGAAGAATTGCATCATTAGTTGGAATTTGAGTTATTACTTAAGAGGATTAATGATAAAATTATGGAATCCTGAGTATAAATATATTTCCCTCTCAATATTAATGGGTTTAAATTTTTAAAGTGTTATTTATTATACATAAATGTGATATATATTTGTTATATTTAAGATTTTTATATTTCATGTATATCTTTTTCAAATGATTGATACTAAAAAAAATATTATACTTGATGAAATGCTCATTGTAATACAATATGTAGATGTTCTATCAAAATAATCATATGGACTTCCATATAGCTTTAAGGGTGAGTTCACAATCTATATTATAGCTGGTGATTTGAAAATATCTAAGACTCAATATAGAATACAGGATTTTTATTATGAAGAGATGTGGTGGAAACTATAGTGTATTATGGATATTATGTTTACACTCCGAATAGATTCACCATCGGGGGTGGTGGTCTTTTTTTCCAAGAATAAGGACAGGTCAATGTGCCTCTACATTTATTATCATGACCTAATAAAGTTAAAAACAAATAAAAGGTATCCTTTTACATAAATAAATGAATTATTTTGTAAGAAACATGAAGTGTAAAATTTCAATATGGTGGATATATATTAGGGATAATATCATATGTTGGTAAAAAATAGGATACCGAAAGTCTTATTTTTATAAAATGTACAAGCATTGCCTCATCATATTAATTCAATTTTATATCACTAATGTTATATTCATAATCATGGACTTAATGAATATACTCTCTTAGTATTTGCTCACAAATTTTTTCTTAGTCTTTATAGGTAATATTCTTATATACATTAAATGTGTGATGGGATTTTAGGAGAAGATTAATATTGTACTATGGTACATGTAAAAGGATTTAATATGTGATAATAAATAAATGCACGTTTAAAAAAAACATTTATAGAGAATTATATCACCGTCATAGGTATATTTATGCATCCTTCAAATACATCTGAAATTGATGAATTTCTATGAATAAAATTTATGACAATGATCTCTAATATCCTTATTTTATGTGTGTAAAATCACTGAATTGTGAGGAACTCATCATAAAATTATAGTATAATAACCATGATTACATCGAAGTCGATTATGTTTTACTTGAATTATTTATGTGTGGAGATATTTATATGGTTAATGAAGATTATAATAACTATTAATATAATAACATTTACCAAAAATGAGGAATTTTTTTTGAACTAGAATAATACATCCAAAAAAGACTTAGATTTTCTATTGATACAAAATAAAAATTTGAAATCAAATCCCTCAAAAAAATTAATGATACATTAGTATAATTATCCAATGTATCATCAAGAATTATATGGAACAATCTAATCTTTTAATATATATTTACACTATATATATGTAATGAAATGTCAAATTTATAATGAATATAGTCTCCTCAAGTATATATTCACCCAAAAGGATCACATTAAGCATAAATTAATGAGGTTGTAGATGATTTATGATTATGACTTTTCTATAAATTACCATCATTAGAAGGAAAATTATATGGATTATTCTTTGAGTATAATATATCCCAGAATGCTATTATCGATGAGGATTGTAATGGATATGATCTCGTTAGGTATATTAAGGATGACCATGAGAATAATAAAATGAATTTCCTCGTACCATTCTCAGATAACTACCCTATAATCCATTCTTGAGAGGATGAGTGAGTCCCAACAATATTATTAACATATATAGAAGACTGTAATAAAATATTATAGAGTTAACCATGTATAATGCTATAATTATCTATTTTGAAACTAGAATATGATTCACAGAAACACCAAAAAATTAAAATGGACACTCTATAAGATGAAGATAACTATTACTTATATCCACGCATAGGAAGAACGATGAATTATGGAGATCATAAAAAAAATTATCGTTGGACAACCTCAAAGGAGAAATTGAAATATTTGTATCAGAATTTTTCTTAGGAAAAAAAGATAATTTTTGGAAAACATAACTCTAACTGTATTATACAAACATTTAATATACTATAATGGAAATGAGAAAACATAAAAATCATTTTCATCAATGGTCTCCATTTTAAATCTAGAATAAATTACACAATTGTCATGGTATTTGATCACAGTTAAAAGTTAGAACATTTCATTTATATAAATGAGAAAAATTATCTTGATCATCTGACTAATATATATATAAGATATACTACTAGAAAAATAACTTATTCTCCAAGTTTTGAATAGTGGGTATGGCCCCTAAACCCATGGGTATATGATATAACGACGGTTTTAGGGACTATAGCAATATGACATGTCGGTATTTCTCAAGGTTATACCCATGTTTTGAAAAATTATATATCCATGGTTATGAAATGTGGTAATTAGAATATAGGAAATTTTCCACCAATTAAATAATCATATACCCATGGTTTTCAATATGTGGCTATAGGATTAAAAAATATTTTGACCAGATTCAAACGTCTAAAATCTTATTGGAAAACAACACACCTAACCACTAACCAACATATAATTATTCATATGAAACCATATATTTACTTTTATATAATTTTATAATCATTTTATATAAGAGGCGTCAATGTTTAAAGGAATTAAAACCAAGATATTTTTGTTCCCACTTAATTGTTTTCCATCACGCTATTGTGGTGAAGATATACCAACCATTTTTTCAGAACTGTGGGTATAGGTTGCAATTTTCATCCTATACACATATTATACCTAAAGAATTGGTATATGTTCTAAAAATTCCGTATAAACACACTTTTGGGAAAACCATGAATATATGTGTAACATATACCCATTGTTTTATCCATAACTTTGGTATTAGTCATTTTACAGTAGTGATAAGTGTTATGAAAAAAATATTACCAATCACCATTATATCTAATTGATATTTTAGTTCTATCATTATGTTTTTAGAAGAATTATTAAAGAATAAAATACAAAAATAAGTCTCAATTCTATTTATCACCATTAATATAATAGTAAGTTTTAGATATCCATTAAAATAGTTGAGGATATGTTGAAATTACATTCAATTGATTACCATGGATATTGGGATCAAAATGATCCCTAAATGTATTTCTAACAAAACATATGTTTCTACATGATAATTCGATTGAATCATTAGGAGGATATATATAGGTAGTGGATTAATAATCTATAATGTTGGGATGATGTTATAAGGCAAAGAAGAGATGGGAAAAGATATTATAATTTATTTTATTGATATGTTTCAAATAATTTATATTCATATGATATTTTTGAAAAACCAATTAAAAACTACATAAAACATTCTCGATGTTAACTAGAGATCGAGAACAGAGATATTTGGTTCCATAATATATCACTATATATAAATATGATATTGTTTTAGTAAACATTAAACCATAAATCTTGATACACAATCCCATTTTAGATCATTAATGGCGTCAAAATTGTGATATATGAACTAGAACTCCCACGTAACTTATCTGAAGAACATGGTGAGTTCTTTGTATCCCTCTTAATTATGTATAGTCTAGATAAATCAGGTGTAATGAATCAAGATTTTGTGCCTTTATAGAATTTTATTTCATTCATGGAATATTTATTGAATATTATAATCTAATATTTTTAATAGAATTCCAATGTTAGATGACGTAAAAAATACCGAAATATTAGCATAAACAAACAGAAAAATATTATTATTTAAATATGAACAATATTCCCAAGACATCAAATTTGGGGGTATGAATAGGATTGAATAAATTTTTAAATTTATATTATTTTTATATTTAAAATTATATAAGTTATTAATTCACCTGAATGAAGAATATAATATTTTTTTCGAACTATTTTATTCTTCAAATACCAGATTTATTCAAAAATGATTGTAATTAATTTATATATAAATAAGCATACTTAAATTTAATGAAATTATCAAAATTTTATTTCATAAAAATTAAATGATATTTGAAATAGTAATACATAATTTTAATTTGGTTAAACGTTATTATTTTTCTAAAAAGATTTGTTTTTATTGCATATTGGAAAATATAGATTTTTTATGAAAATTGAAAATTTTAAATGTAGTTACAATGAAAAATTATAATATGGATTATTTTTCAACTTTATTTAAAAAATAATTACTTAAAAATATTAAAAAAATTAAATTAAATTTTAAAATTAATTTATTGTAAGGAATATTATTTTTTAAAAAAACATGATTTTTTCAGAAAAAACCATTTTTTTCATGTGATTCATGTTTAAATTTAAATTATATTATCAATATTATTTTCATTTAATTTTTAAAAATACATTATATATTTCAAATCATTAGGTTCACCTCTTTTATTTTGTACACTTTTACTATTTTTCAAAATAAATACTAAGCAAAGTATTTTTCTACCAATGGGAATAGTAACTTAGGCAATTAAAGTTTAAAATAATATTTCATTGATAATATTGTGAAACTAAAACATGAATTAATTTAATTTTATGACTATATATCATAGATAATAATAAAAATATATAATATAATACCTTTTAATCAATTTGGATATAATTATAACCTCTAAAAATATTGTAAAGAAAGGTAAAACATTTCACACTATAGTTTAAATTAACAATAATATTGGTAACATGAGTATAAATAATTTATATTATTAATTATAAGTATTATTTTGAGATTTAAATGATAAATTTTCATCATGGTAATTTATTTTTAATTTTAGTGTCAAATAATTATTTTAAATAGTTATTTAACAATAACACATTTAATATTTAGTTATCGAAAAAAATATATAAATGTAATTAATGATAATAAAATTATTTTAATATAAAATAATTAATTTGACCCATGAATATTATATGTCATTTTAATATCGTATGGTTATTTTAAAATATATTATTAAAATATTATCTTATTATAAAATGTAATAATATTCTATGTAAATGAATATTTCTGATGTTGACATTGCTAATATTTTGTAAAAATAATATTTTTTAAATGATATTAAATTACTAAAAAATTTACCTTCTTCTATGTGATTATAATGTGGTTTAATATATAAATTGATATTTATTGGTGGGATTTATTTTAATTTGTGGTAACTATCGTGACCATAATGTGTAAAAGACATTATTAATAAGGAATCTGGGAAATGGGTTAATGAGAGGATAAAGCAGAAGTAAAAGTGTATAATAATAATAAAACATAGAAATGATTAATATTTTGAAATTATTTCAACATAAAATCATATTATAATGAATTAATAACAATTTTGACTAATTTGGGACAAAAAATAAATTAATAATGATTTAATATTGTAATAAATTCCAAGAGTGCCCCTCTCCTCTTTTGTAGAGGGGAACCTATTATTCCCTCTTCTTCCCATTATTATATCAATTTTTTCAACCAATATAAATACTAATCCCATAATTACAACCAATCTAGCTTCAAGATTTATTATATTGTTAATATTAATAATATTAGTGGTTATGAAGATTACGAAAACAGAAGTTGTCTGGAAAAGATGTTTAATTATTCATCGAGTGTCTTTTGTTTTATTTCTTCTTCAACCAAAATAATCTATTTTAAGTCCATGATAATAGAATAAAATAATTATCTATAATATTTTAATATTTAAGAATTTTTATTACCAACCCTATATCTTTATCATCTTCCATAAATTAGGGAAAAACTATCATTCGAGTGTATAGATGACTTCTACCACGCCAAATGATATAATTTGTTTTCCATCACCAACGAACATGTATTTTTGTATGGATGAATATTATTTAAATAAATTATATTATTAAACTATTTTAATTTTTTTCAATAAAATATGCATCCTATATTACTACATTTATTTTCTGTGACAAATTAAAACAACTTTCTTACATATGTGTGGAAAACCACCTCAATGAAGTGATGTAATTTTATTTTCATAATTACATATCTAGGATGGTATATATAACTGTATTTATATAAATAATATTCAATTTCTGATATCTTTATAATAGTTTAAATATTTTAAAATTCATTCCTTCATTCTATAGTTATCATTGAAAAATAGAGGTGTTATTCCTGTTGACATACACCCAATACTATCTATGATTGTAACATAGTTCAATTTCTTAAAACACATATTGTGGATGAATTTAAATTTATTATTGATGTATAAAATTTATAACTATGTAAATATTAATATTATATAGATTATTGATAAAATTTCCCTTTGACAATAGTCAACATACAATGGTTGTTTAAAATTATGGATAGAAGATCCTCAAAACTCGTGACATGTATTTCCTTGATTAATAAATTTAATATGACATTGTAATAATTGAATTTAATTGATAAAATATGTGACATTAATCCAATAAAATATTATTAATATGTAAAATAATTTATAATACTATATTACAATTGTTTTAACTCACTTATACTATAAGTTTATATTCGAGGTAAGGGATGTCCTCTCAATTTTCCTTCATTGGGGCATATTTTATTAGTACGAACCAAATTTATTTTATATAGTGTGTATCATTTTCGTTTAAATTTAATTTAATTAACCCTGTATACATAATGGATTTTTATTATTTAATTTAAATTGCATCATCCATGTGGATTTGACATGAATGTTACCTAGTGGTAAAATGATTCTTAACTCAATTTCATTCATTTGGGTTATAAATATTCATAATTTACATCCATAAACCAAGATTATTTTTGAATTGATTTATAAATATAATACTATAGAATTTATTTATTCATTTTTGGATTACATTCTAAATCATTGAATATTTCCATTATTTAATTTTTTTAATCAATGATATGATTTTATTAAGGTCTATTCATCTCAAATTAACATTCTCTTAGTTATATGTTAATGATATACCCCTATCTTCTTTTAAGGGTGCAGATATACTTCCCCTATTAAATTTCATTTCATGAAAATATTTTGTAATGATATTTCAATTTTTCTTTTTTTTTTCAATTATGGGGATTAGGATTGATAATTTACTAAAGTTCAAAGGCATTATTTTACAATATATTTTTTCAGTATTGATTAATATCATGGTTACTTTAAGAGGAAATATTATAAGAATATTTTATTAAACCACATCTCATTTAATAAACTCAAATTTTAATTTTTTTCCTATTTTAAGGTCTATTTCATACATAATTATTGAGTCATACTCAACGAAGAAGTATTCAAGTGATAAAAATATTGAATCACCTTTTATATTATGAATCTATCAAAATCTATATAGGTGCTTTCTAAAAATATTTCAAAAAATGATCATTTATAAATTATTATTTCAAAAATCTATTTTTAATTCACTCTAAATATATTTTAATAGTATTTAATATAATATTTATTAACATATTCTTTGTAGTTTACTTTTGAAAACATTTTTCAAAATAATTGAAATGAATATATATTTTTAACATCTACGACATATTATTATTTTTTTCACCATCTTGAATATTATTTAATTTTATGATTCTATAATAGGTTTACATGTTTTTTTAGAAATAGGATTTTTCACAATATTTTCCAAATTAATATATAGTAATACCATACAAAAAAAATGTAATTTTCCATTATTTAAAGTGCAATTTATTCAATATTATATTAATGGTATTATTATCTTTGTTGATAAGGTTCAATGACTCATATATTGCACCGAGAATAGGATCATAAGATTCCATATACAATTTATCTACATATGGCTTAGGATAAATTCATAAAGATATTTTCATGGAACCCATTTCTATTTCATGGGTTTAGAAACTAATAATTTATGTTTTTCAGGGTTGTTATGTTTAAAATAACAACCTTCTAAATGATATTATGAATGTTGTTTATGTAACTGTTTATCCTAATTCTCTAAAACTAGATCAATAAATCGTACTTTTTTTAAGTGTCACATAATATTTATTTTCAACATTTAATTGTTTATATAATAACAATTAAGTCAAAATTTTCAGTATAAAAGGAAGAAATTTAAATATTATGTTTCAAAAACTAGATCTGTAAGAATGGTTTGTAGTTGTTATGGTTTGTATCAAAGTCTAATTTGGATAAATATTTTGTTTATAATGTTTTTAAACGAGGTTATGCTAATAGTTATGGATACCATAACAGGTTTTTAGGTTTACAGTGTATCATATGTTCAATGTCCTATAAATCCCTTTTAATGAATTATGTATTGGAATTATAAGGTGACTAATGATATCATTGGAACATTTTTATTATGTTTTGGTCTCTGTATCCCATAGGATTAAATTGAAATATTATTTCAAAAATATAATACTAATATTTTTGGACTGTTATATGAATTCAATGAGATAAATATTGTGGATAAATCATTTATTAATGTTATTTTTTTATATGGGGTTATTTGTATATGGAAATGATTAACATATGATGGAGATTATGTTATCAAAGAATATTTTTCATTGGTAGTATTATTTTAAAATGATATCAAATATTTGGATATAAATTTAAAATTTATCACTCATGAATACATGATCATATCATTTTAGTTTTTAAAATATTTGTTGAAAATTTATGTTATTATTGAATTTTAGAGATTAAGGAATCCTTTATTTATCTAAAGGATTATTCTTATCATGAATTATCAAATCATCATATAAAACATTCGTTTTTTAATCTCTAAATATAGAAGAAATATAATATTATCATTTTGGGATTTCAATTATATAAGATTGTTGAAAAAAATAATGATGAATACAGACATTTTGGAAAAAATTATAATGTATATATAGAAATTGATCAAAGTGTTAAATTATTTTTGTAAATTGAATTTTTTTTTCATATTATTAGTTTAAATATTTAGGAATCCTTCATATATAGTAAACTTTTCCTAAAACATAAATTTATTCATATTAATTTCACTTTTAATTAATTGATGATGTTTTTCACACCACATTGGTCTAGAGTTACATGCTTATTCACTTTCTGCTGATCATTCACTATCAAGTGACCAATGATATTAGTTACTCCACGTAATTATCCAAATAGTATCATTTTAAATGTTATCTATATTTTCACATCCTTCTAATGTTTTTGAATTTTTAAAAGTAGAAAGTTTTATAATATATGTCTTTGGAACTTCCATTTCCCCGATTTTAGAGGATGTTTTATTAACACTTTTTGAAGTTGGATTTTAAGAAAGTTACTTGAAAATATTATACAATGATTACATAGACCACATTAATACTTTAGATGTTGTAATTAGTAATAGTTTAGGGAATTTAATATCCCAATATTTTAAAAAGAATAGATATAAGTGATAAAACACAAAATAAGAAACATTGATGGTAAAAAAATTTGAAATATTATTATTTTTAAAAGATTTTTATAACATAGACATTAAATTAGTTTATATTAATATGATTAAATTATCTTTTCATAATATATTAATTCCATAGTAAATAAAATTTATTTATTAATGTTTAAAAATTGAAATCACAATTTTTTTTAAATCCATTTTATTTAACTAAAATAACTTTTCCTACATAATTATTTTGCATTATTTTTTGATTAAAATAATTATAAATAAATTTTCGGATTTTTAAAATATTTAATTGATATAAATTATTAAACATTTGAAATTATGATATCTTAATTTTCTTAGTGTGATATTTTTTGTATTTTTAGGAAAAGGCTGATTATATAGTCAATTGTTAAAAATATAGTTTTTATATGAAAAAATTATTTTATTTTTAAAAATAAAAATGAAAATTTATATTGGAATAATTTTTAAATTTTATTTGGTAATTTTTATTTAAGGTAATCCGATAATGGTTTTTAAAATAATTTTTATACATTAATTTTGGTAAAAACGTTTTATATTTAAAATATCATTTTTTGCAAAAACATATTATGTTGAGTATTTATTATTTCATTTCAAAATAAATTCATAAAATTGTTTTTTTAATATTTAGAAAATAATTAGTTATTTGAAATTATGAGAACCAAAATATTAAATTGTGCCAATTAAGTTTTGATCTATATGAATAATAAACATAATTATGTGTGTTACTATGTTAAAGGGTAAATCTGGTAATTAAATTTAAAATTAATATGATAAGAACAAGAAATATACCCAAACACATGACTGAAATTTATTGAAAGATTATACATTATCCATAATCAATTTTTTCTTTTATGAAATTTTATTCAATTTTGATGTTATTGTGTCCTTTATAAATATTTCTGTAAAGAAATTTCATAACTGTCATACACATGTGTTTATTAAAAATAATATTATATAATTGGGATAAATATATTAAATTTTAAGTTATAAGAATATTATTTCATTATAATTTATTTATAATAATCATGTTAATTGGATTTTTATTTTTAGAGAAAAAGTAATTACTTTAAATGTTTACACAACTCTCACACATTAATTATTCTAATAATAGAAAATTATTTATGTTATTAAATATAAAAAAGTATTATATTTTGAAATAATTAACATGACCATTTAATTTTATAGACAAAAATTATATTCCATTGGATGTATAAAAATATTTTATTGGAATTTAATTTCATCTCTTCACGTTATTGAAATCAGATTGAATGAAAAGTTCAAAAATTGACCATATTGAATTTTTTAAATTTATATTTAAATAAATCTTATAAAAGTACTAAAAATCATATTTTTGGAAATATATTAGGTAATTAATTATTATATAATCCATTTTCTATTTATTCTAGGATTATAAATTTCTTGAAACTACATTTACGCTCAAATTAGAAAGAAACATTGCTACCTTAATAAGTGTTAAAGTGGTTAATGAGTGGTTAGAAACATTTGATATTAGTAAATACATAGTAAAAACAACTAAAAATTAATTTTTTTTATTATTTAGTGTTACTATCATTTTATATTTTTATAATTTAGATTTTTATTTGTTTTGGAATGAAAATAAATTTTTTTATTTTAATATTTTATGAAATTTCAAGAGTGCCCCCTCTCTTATAAAAGGGATCCTCTTCTTCTCATTTCATCACACATAAAAAGAAATTTGTATAAACCAAAATGAAAAAATAAATAAAATAATTACATAAAAATAAAAATTATAAGGACCTTATTTTGGTAATTATACATATGATAGAGGTCTAAACATTTGAAACAAATTTGGTTTTCTGAAGAAGTTGTATAATTCAAAATCGATAGTTTTCAATATATTTTTCTTCAAAATCCTTCAAATATTATACAATCATGATTTGAAAACAAAATAAGTATCTAAGATATATATGTGAGTTTTTATCTCTATTTCAAAAACTATACCCATCTCTTCTTCTTTGAAATAGGAATCAAAACAACCATTCAATAGTATGGAAGACAATATCATTGTGAATGGATATTATTAATTTTCATTAAAACCCTCTCACAGAAGGTTATAATGATGGATTTTATGTGTAGATATATTATTCTTTAAATAGTTATCATTTTTAATGATAATGTTAAATCTATTTTCAAACATTACTTTTAATTGAAAAATGATAATGTCATTTTGTATATGTTTGGACTACCACCATGAAGAAGCGATGTGATTTGTGTTATCACAACATCACATGGATGATATATATAAATAAATTTAAAGAAATAATACTTTATATAAGATATTATTATCATTATATAAATATTAAATAATACAAAACTTTTTTCCTTAATTATATTAGAATAATAAAAACCTCACTAAATCTTACATATGATCTTACATCTCGATGGTTGTAAAATTATTATTATTTCATAACTATATAATATGGGTGGATCAGAAGAGCCTCATTCTAGGTTAATAAGGATGTGGCTAGATCATCCTATATACATAAGATAAAATATGAGTAGATAAATATTTCAAGGTTATTGTAGTTGTATTGTAGTAGGCACTGGTGCGGTTACTATAACAACTACTATTAAATAATGTAACAGCTAGAATTATTCATCCATCTGGGCCTTCAGGACCTCAGTTTGGTCCTCAGGTTCAACAAGGCCATTGGGCCACCCACGTCCTTTAGACCAGTTGTCTCTTAAGGACTTCTGGCCTCCTCAAGGACTTCAAGCCCCCCATCACATTTTGGCCACATGAAATATACAGATTTATATGTCATTATACAATGGAAAAGGTTAGAGATAATGATTTGACCAGGTGAATTCACCATAACAGATCCAACTAGAATCGGAAGATTGTGAGGGTATGGGATTCACATCGGTACTAGTATTGTGTTGTTCTACAAAGGAAATATAGATAACCAACATATTAAAGGTGGAGTGTTGATATCATGAAATTGTCTAGGGAGGTGTAGATCCAAACTGTCTTCTCTGGGAAATTTCTTCTAAAACCTATAGGTCATTTAATTGTCTCTTAATCTTTTGGGATATGTAAGGGTTCCACCCCACCTATTGAAAGGTTCATAATAAATAATAATAATAAATTTTCATCTTTCAGACCATTCAGACTATAATATGGATGGATTTAAAATTAATATTGAAGCATTAAATTTTTATTTCATTATTAATTATTATTATTGAGATGATAAAATAATTACCCAATTCAACAGGGTCAACATAACAATAAATTTATTAAATTATATATAACACATGATCAAAGAAGATTACATGGACCTAAATAATTTAGTATAAACTTATATTATTATAATATATGAATAAAATCATTTAATAGTATGGTATTAATCACATAAAATGTTCACAGGATATAAAATAATTTATATTTGTCTGTTATATAGGTGTTTAAAGACATATACTAAATGTTTAAAATTATGGTTGGGTGTTTCATCTAAATGTTCATTCATTGTGGAATATTTTAATGTAATGAATCTAATATTTTTATATGGAGTATATATTGTCAATTTAAATGTTATATTATGCTACCTACATAACCTGTTATATTTTATGTTGTGATCTGAAATTCTTCACAAAATAATATTTGACATTAATGTTATTTATTGGTAAAATTATTCTTATTACAATTTCATTTGAATGGGTTATAAATCGTATTAATTGAAATTTTAATGAAATGGTTTGTGTAAATAGATATATAAATTTTTTAATTTAATTTTTCCACTTTATTTGTGTATTTACCTTTTTACACTTAACACCCTCAATGATTTGATCTATGTAGAGGATATTCGTCTCTAATTCTCATTCCATTGGAAGTATGTTTATCATATAAACATTTATTACTATATGAGTTGTATATATTACCAAATTGCCAATTTATATTTTTAATATAAATTTATCATCAATGTTAAATGATTTATATGATGATATTCTTTTAGGGTGTTTATGATTTATAATTCAACAATTAGGAACCAGATATATATTAAACTGCTTTCCTTTTCAGGATTTTTTATGTTCGATGTTCCTTTTATAATTTATTATATAATATTATTTACTTCATCAATGTCATGTTTCATTACATATAGTTATCATGTTTATTTATATTCTTAACTTCAATTTACATCGTTAGTTAATTAATTAGAAAAGAGGAAGTTATCTTTATGTGATACTGATCTTATATATTCTTTTATAAGTATAATATTTCTATTCCATATATGTGTTTTATAAAATATTTAAATGAAAATTCATTTAAAAATAAATTAATTCCTAAAACTATTATACAAGATATTTAAATTAATTTTAAATTTGTTTAAAATGAAATCTTTTATCTTTTTTCATATAGAACACTTTTGATTACCTTGTTCAAAATAATTTAACATGATGATAAATTAATCAACTAATATATGAAGCGATTTACAAATAAATAAGAATATTTTTCATTGAAAGTATTTTATATGGTCCCATTTTTATTTCAGATGAAAATAATTTTCTGAATATTTTCTAACTTTTTGTCAAATATTATTCAAAGAAAAGTGTATTTTCAAATACTTTCATGTAAATGAATTAATTAATATTTAAAAGTTATTTTCGTATATGTTGAAATGCTATCATGATTCCTCTATTTCACTGAGATTTTTTTCTTATGATTCTATATAACCTCTTTCTATAGATGTTATATGATAATTTTTTAAAGAGAGGTTCATGAAACACATTTATTTCTCACGGGATAAGAAATCTATGATCATTTTTATTATAGGATGTCATCTTGAAAATTGAAATATTATAAATGGTTTATTCTTGTTATGTTTATTGTAAATTTTTTTCAATGGGTTTATCCTCATTATACCTCATGTGTGAGCTCATATATAACATACATGATGGGTTGAGCACCAATATATTAACATGTGAGCCCCATATAGCATATACAATGGGAATACCCAAATGACAGAGCAAGACATTGGTTATTGATTATGTTCACCAAGGAATTATATAAGATATTAGTCTTATGATTGTTAGAATGAAAAGGGTTCTATATTTGTTCTATGATGAAGGTGATAGAATGTACCATCATGTTTTCTTTATTCTCTATGTGGAATATAAAATTTCCCTTTAATAATGGATATTGTCATATTTATAAGGATTTATTATTCTAATATGTTTTTCCATTTGTTAAATATTTATTCCCTAATTGAGGCCATTGTTATTTATTAGTATGAATTCCCCTGTACTGTTAAGATCGACATTAATTAAATCATCATATCCTAATTATCACCATAATCAAAAAGATGAAATTTAATTTTTTATGATTATATTTTCCTTTACTAACAATTTTATCTAACTCATCTAATGTATCCTTTTTCCTTGGTTATGATTAAATACCCAACATGATTTGAGTCTATACAGATTTTGTATGGGGTGAATTTTATGGGACATATTGATGAAATTGTATCAAATTTGAAAATCATGGAATATTTGAATAAATACTCTATTAATGTTATGAGTATTGTTTATGTAAGTGTTTTTAAAATTTCTATAAATATATAAAAAAAATAGTACCTTGGGCATTTACATAATCTAATATTTTATTTTTATTTTTTATTGTATACATTGATAAAATTAGGTAAAATTTATCTTAATCATATACATATATGTAAAGAATATTTCATTTGAACATTATCAAGGAA
Source organism: Viscum album (assembly GCA_963277665.1). Taxonomy (NCBI): domain Eukaryota; kingdom Viridiplantae; phylum Streptophyta; class Magnoliopsida; order Santalales; family Viscaceae; genus Viscum; species Viscum album. Next base: position 1,153,586,293 of record OY728153.1, on the reverse strand, counting down.
GAAAGTTTTGTGAATATTAAATTGATAATAAAATATTATGGAGAGAATGTTTTATAAAATATGAAAATTCATCTAGTTTATGTGTTGCAATAAAACCATATGTTTGAGGTGGCAACATGGAAACAAGAATATGTGAGGAAACAAATGTATTCACACATTTTTTAGAGTATGAAATGAAAATTTCATGCTCAATTTTATTATGTAGTGATGAGTGTAATGAACTAAAATATTATAAATTAATGTCCTATATAAATGAATAAATACCTTTTTATGGAATATAATTATAAAATATATAAATAATTATCATCCATGATTACAGTACCATTAAATACCATAAAAATTGATAATATACTCATTACATAGTTAATATTAATACCTTTATATATTCTGTGTTATGATAAGATCTAAGCGATATAGAAGGAATACATGATGTCATCGGCCAACAATAGGATACCTTATAAACCCAATTTTTTAGAGCATCAAAGGGAAATAAAAATAATGGGATTTCCCATGACCTATCCAAATAATTTATTCAATAAATAGAATATAAGGAAAACTATATATGAGTGATTTTTATTCTCAAATATATTTCTCCACATAGCTTGATTGATAAACCACCGAATGATTGTTATACCATCACACACCTTACTATTAAGGCTTCTAACAGTGTAATGAGGGGATATGTATCAAAAACCTAGTTATATTAATTTTTATATTTATTTTCTAAAAATAATTATTATATTTATCCATTTTATATATTATTTTAAATATATACATGATCATACAATGAGATTAATAAAATTTGATTTTGATATAAAGAAATAAAAATTTAATATTGGGAAATTTATAGATTCCATTAAAAAAATAATTGTAATAAATTCATGGATTTTTGAAATAAATTCTATTTTCATAGAATATACTAATTAAATTATATTATTTATTAATAATTATAATATAATTTTACAAATTTCCAAGTAAATATTCAATGGGATGATAATTTTTTTGTTTTCAAACCTAGTATTTCCCCCCTAAATTATTATTTTTTATTTCAAATAAAAATTTACAAAATTATATTTTAAATGTAAATAAAATATTTTAAAATCACTATGTCAAAATTATATATTGGTAATTTTTCCGTTTTTTAGATATATTTGAAATTTCGGTTAAAATTTTTTTATGGTATAAATACACTATTTGTATTACGACATCATAATAGTCCATAACTGTTATAATTAATTGTATAAAATTCTTACAACATGAAAAATTGTTTTACAATTTAATAAAAAAATTTCTAGGGTTATTATATTAATTTTAAAATGGTGCAATGAATCATCTACAATCTATGTTATATTTCAATGTTTCCAAAAAATTATTTATAACCGTGGATCATTTCCACATCATGAATTTTTTTATTTTAATGAGTATTTTTCTTAGAATAATAAAATATATAAAGCCACTTTTCTTTAGTATAATCCATGGGAAAAAACCAAGGTATGCTTTGATTATTTGATTCATTTATTACATAGATCAGAAAACATATGTTTTAAAATAAAAAAATAATTATGCACTTATTTTTATAAATACCAACTATAACTCTACTAATATATCAGAAAATACACATCGAGAAATAATTTTCACTTCATATCCCTCTTTATATCCTATACAAGGTGATTCCATGCTCTTAATAATGTTCTTGTAGCCTTTTAGAATAAACCTCTCATGTAAGAGATTCTCTCCACTTCTTCTTTATTCGTGTGCTATATTTTTTATAACCCTATTTAATTTCCAATTATTGTTATTAAAATATGATATAAAACATCTATTCACTTAATTTATTATTCCCAAATAATAATAATTACCATTCAACCTCGTTAATATATTTCATGCACCTTAACTAACACATAACATACTACAAATACTATCCAACAATTTCAATTTCCATTATATTTTGTGGTGAATAACCATTCCCAAATATCTCAATGTTATTAAAATATTTTTACCTACCATTAATTAATTAGGTAATTCCATGTATTAATCCCACAATCCTTAATTTGGTGACTAAATATAATGAAATAAGTTTTTATTATGTATGATCTATATAAGATAGAAACAGATGTGCATAATATGAATTTGGTGAGTGGGACCATAATTATATATCCACAAATACTTTTTATTTAATAAGCTAATATTTAAGGTGGTTATATAGTTATTATAATATGAATTTTGTATGATGTCATCATACTTCTGCTTGAATTAATCATATGATTTCTCATTTTATATTTTTTCACAATCAAATAATTCATTGAGCTTAAAATATTTCATCATGCTCTAATGATCATGATTATTATTGTCACCATTTAGGTAATTAAGTTATATCACTTGACATAAATATACTTATTTAATTTTTATAATTTTTATGAATTTCATAATAGAATTTTTAGTTAACCCCTTTATTATATACATCCCATGTTTTTCACATGATGTTTTAAAAGATAAATAATATTTTAATGGTGTGTTATTTAGTTTGTTTTTCTATATATTTAATTTGTATAATTATTTCATATTACTGATATATGTATCTATGAACCAAAATACACTAGTACTATTAATATTTTTTCGATGTGTTCTGTTTATTATTATATAAATAATCAATAATTATGGTGTATAGAAGGAAAAATGTTTTCAGATATATATTTTTCATTATTATTTATATGTTTATATTTAACATTATGTCGATAATTCTAGACATTTATTTGTAACATAATACACAAAAACATGTTTATTATTTACATTCAAAAAAATATATTCTCATAAATACAATTCTGTAATTCTATATCAACTACCAAAATATTTTCATTATAATGTAATATATATTTATATATATTCACTTGTTTTGAGAAAGTTTTTACTTTCATAACATATTATAAAACACATTATCTCCTTCATTGGATTCTGATTGTAGCTTTTAGTTTTCATCTAACAATACATTCGAAATTGAAAAAATATTTGCAACTACATTATTAGATTATCCTTTAATATAATCAATCATTATATATAATAAGTATTTATTTAATTCTATAGATTAATATTATATATTTATTTTGTCAAATTTCATGAAAATATCATTCTGAACATATTAATTGGAATAACTAAGAAAGTAGTTACCGTTGCGTCGTAGTGGTATGTATTTCTGATTATTTTGTATGGTTATAGTTATCATCTAATAACCATATTTTCTTATTTAAGTGTCAATATTTGTTCGTTTAAACATTCATGATAGCACCATAAAAATATCTTATATACATTTCAGCTATGTAGTATGCATGATATCTAGATATTCCGAAATTAGGATCTTCGTGACTTTTAGAAATCGAAACATCAAGTAAATCAATGAAAAAACATATGAAAAAAATTATATCTAATTCGAAAGAACCCAATATCATTACATTTGACTGTCCTAGTGGATTGTGTCGATAACCTTTGTATGGGGGAGTGAATTAGTATAAAAACTATTTTCACAAATATATGTAACATAAATGTTTTCACTTTTATTATTTTTTATATATCTTTCTAGATTTAGATATATAGATCTCTATTGTGATACCTGACTACTAACTCCCATATATAGTAAAAATAATGAAAAAACATATATACGCTAATAATGGAATAAGGATCAATTCCAATTTTGGAAACAAATTAATTTTTATGTTTTTTATCTTATTGAGTCATTGATTATCCACTAATAAAAATTTCATCATTTACAAGTTTTTTGGATAATTATTATGTAAAACTAAATGTTCATCCCACAATTGTAAAATATTACACATAATTTTACAAACTCACATTGGATTATAATAATTCATATAACCTTATGAATAAGATAAAAATGAACTCATGCTGACATTGCGTGATATATATTATATTCTTCTTCATGATATGGTAATTAGGTAAAAAACTTGCCTCCTAGTTCTACAAAATTTATGTCGACCATGTGCATCCAATTAGGGAATCATAATTTCCCTATCAATCAAATTCATCGGCTTCAATGAATATACATCACTATGTTGGATTAAGAAATTGATCTTACCTTTTATAATACAATTATATATAATATAGAAACATTACCCTACTCCTGTAGAGCAATATGTTCATGTATTCTAAACCATTTTACTGATATAATATTATAGAATGTACTTTGTTAATTACTCCCATTGTTGGGAGATTCTCAGACAATATTTTATTAGACCTCTCTATCTCTCCATACATCACATTAATTGTGTTTTTGAATAATAAAACAAATTAATACTTTTATATTTGGGAGAACATACATTCTAATTTGGAAACTACCACTTACAAAAATTCTTTAGTCATCCACCTTTATTGGTTTTAATGATATCATTGATTTACATATTTAAAAACATTTCACTAATCAATATTAAAAATATTTTATTATTCAAAATGTATATTATATATTCATAATCATTCCTCCATAGATTTTTTGTTCATTTAATAATTTATAGAATATTCAAAATTTGTTATACAACACAAATAAAAAATAATTTTCCAAATGTATAAATTAGTGAGTAATCATAAATCATCATCAAATTTATGATCCATATTTATAATAAAAAATGAATTAATCTCTATATTCATTAACATTTGAAACATTGTAAAAAATTGAAAAATATTAAATGAATCTTGATTAATTATTTGTTTTCTTGAGTAAATTTTCAGAATAATCAATTCCAATAACCATAGATATCATGAAATATATATATATCATTTTATCATCCTATCATTTAGAGGTTGTCTATTTCCTATTTCACCATATTTATAATGAATATATCATCTTAATTATTCAACTATTGATCATCCATTAATCTTATTTTATCAGTTTTATTATATAATAAAAATTAAATTTATAATATTATTTTATTTATACACCTATTTAGAACATGGGTTGGCCATTTGTAATTATTACAGTTAATCATTATTTTATTGCAGTGTTATTCCAAATGAAAATTTCATAAAATTCCAATGCAGCAATATGAAATATCATTCAATGAGAGATTTATATATTTTAATAAATCTATATTCTTACTCAATTGGAACCTCCTTATCCCATATATCATTATATTATTCCATATCTATCATTTCTATGGAATCTACTCATATAAAATATTACATATTCTTCATATCAACTTCATTCAGATAATTTAGCATTATCCTTACATCATTTACCCATAATTTATTATATATTTAATCAAATAATATTGAATTGAAACATATTTAACCTTGATTTTTTATCATCCCCTGAAATAATTGTTCCAAAATTGTTTGTAATAATTCAAAATCCAATTATTTATTTTGGTTATTACACATCTCTTACCACCATAATATCTTATAACATAGCAACATAATATTTGAAACTCTTCATCATGTTATATAACATATATATACATTGAATCCATGGGGTTTGGAAAAAAATTAACTCTATTATCTTATACTATTTTCATGATTTCTCTGATCTAATATTTCAAAGTGTTGATAGAAATTATTAATTTATTCTCAAATGATACAACCTTATACAATCTATTCATTACTATAATATTCTTTCCATATATAATAGTATTATCTAATAAACACTTATTATTTGATCACAAATAATTTCAGTAATCTATTTTTAGTTTCATCTAGTTATATCAATTTATTCAACAAATTTATTTCTTTTAGTTATCTCAAACAATACAAAACAATATTATCTTCTATAATCCCTCCTTCTAATAATCCATTATATCTATTAACTATATATATTTTTTGGACTTCTCATTCATGTATTTAAAGATAATGTGTCTCATAATGATTATTAGTAATCTATTAACACATTCCCCTTATACAGTCTAGTCTATTATCATTTAACACTCACACCATCATCTTTATCATCATCCCAAGTATCTGTTTGGGAATCTCGTTAGGCACTATGGGGCTCATGATTATTTTTTTATTCATATACTTTGCTCATAGCATATGTTCAATATCATTCAATGTTAATTATATTCAATAAACTCTTTTAATAGGAAATTCGGAAGCGTTCTTCATCAACTTTCATGATATCTATTATAGCGTAACTCTATTGTTTTCATATAACAATATATTTTGAATTTGGGGTTCTCATAATGAATTAAATATTTACATGAAAATATAATTAAATAAAATATTCTATATTATTTATTAAATCATTTGTTTATCCTACCTTATAAATAGATTATGTTTCATTAATTATTCAACCATCAAAAGGATGTTCTACAACATTTCTTTATATCATCCTTTAGAGAGAAAACATCAATAAAAATAACGTTCAAAACTTCTCAATGTTGTTTTAAAATTTAAAATATCTATTATTTATTAATCATTAACATTATCTTCAATAAAATAAAATTTATAATAAATGAACTTGATTGATCTCGATAATCTAAAATAAGAAACTGATTATCATTACCATGAAATTTCACTCCCAGATCCGGAGTTGAAAACAAAAAATTTACATTTCCATCATTGGTGTTGATAATGGTGAGCCATTTTTTTGAATACAAACCTAAAAACATTAAATGGAAAATATAGATAACATACATTTTTAAGACATTTCAGGTTTAGTGTTTTATTAGATTCGTAAACAATCCAATATAAACAATAACCATATTTTCAAATGAGCATTTCAAATGTATAACCCATCATTTCTTATATCACAATAAATCATAATAACAATCCATATAAAATATCTTCTAGAAACAATTCATTCTACCTATTAATTTATAAAATAGGGAAAGATAAATATATAAAGGGTGATCTCAAATACTCAATAAGAGAGAACATAAGCATTAAAAAATGAATTCCCTTAGTGAACATAAGAATAATGTAATGGTATATCTAGGTATTAAAAGTACATTAGTGTAAGAAGTGAATATTACTTCACATCAATACCTATATCATCAAACATGAAAATATATAATACGAAATTAAAAAATTAAAAGACTCATAAGAATAAATAATCATGAGGCATATATATCAAAACTAGTAAAATAAAACATTTTAAACCAACAAAAATCATTTATAAAACATATCGGTATCATGGAACATCATCTCATAGAACCCTACGAAGACCATATAAATTAGAATAGTCATATGAGAAAATTTAAATATATTTATATGGATAACATAATCAATAATAAATGATTTAGTGTTCTATATATGAACACCCATCGAATAAGTTATAACAGGATCACAAAGCACTATTTGGGGTACATAATTGTATAATCTATAATGAGCTCACCATGAAATATCAAGCATGAACCAACGTTCAAACTATACCGGGATCACCTGACACTATTTAGTTCGACCCATCGTATAAGCAGTAATGGTCTCAACTAATATATTTTTTTCTAAGCTATCATATACAATGTCCAAACACCACAACATGAATAATTTATATATATAAATCATTAAATCAAAAACTAATTGAAATAATCATTATTATTTCATAACATAATTATCCCATGGAAAAATGGGATTCATGTCAATCCCATTGATACTAGATCTACCTAGTGAAATTAACTCGCTTCTATATTTTTTTATTGAAACATGGTTAAACCATGGAAAATTAATGGTTTCATGAACATTCACTATGAATTTTGGTTATCCCATGGAATAGAAACGTGTTCCATAAAAATCTAAATGAAAAAATAATAATCTATAAATAGAAATAATGTGGACGGTATAAATTCAAAATATTTCCATGGGAAAATATCAAAAAATAGTGATTCTTCATTTTTATGAATGTAAATAACATAACATTTTCTTCGAAAACATTTTTTTCAAAAATACCATTTTGATTTTTAAAATAAGTACTTCAAAAAGAACAAACATTTTGGAAATTGTTTTCTATGAAAAAACATTGAATGATTATTGATGGTTCATTAAAAAATAATTTAAAAAAATTATTGATTAAAATATAATTTTTTATTTGACAGTATATTTTTAAAACATTGTTTTTTTAAAATATTGGTTTGGAAGAAAAATGATTTTTGACTGAAGGGAGAAATGAAGTGTAATTTTATTAACAATAGTTTCTCAACGATTTTAAGTACCAAAAAGTGGAAAATGTTATATTTACATGAAAATACCATTAATAAAAAAAATTATAAGAGAATATATTAGTATTATAATGTATCAACATTATAGACCTATTCATACATAATCCCAATAAAAGACGATATTGTAATTAATGCCTCATAATAATTTTCTAACATTGAATTATTGTACCCAAGAATGAAAAGCATAAAATGAAACATTTAAACTTTTGAAAATATAGATATTATTTATATAAGTTTTAAAAGGGGAAGTATACACATATCATACATTAATATAGGCTTAAAAAGTAGAAAACAAGTCAAGGAAGCGAAATTGTGTCAAAAATCGCTTACAACTTCGTTTACATTCAAATATAAAACCCAGAGAAATATAGGTCAAAATTAATAAATAAATCCAAATATTTTTATTTATAATTATAATGAAATATATATTCAGGGGATATATACACTACACAATAAAGAAAACTCTGAATGTGACATATATCTCCAAAAAATAAACATGAGATAAGAAAAACTCAAACATTGAGTCTGATTTTTCACGCATCCTCTCTATCATTCTGAATTATTAGAAATTATTAATTATTCAAATACAATAGATATTTTTAGTCATATTATTTGTTTTATTTTTCTTATTAAAATCATTAATTAAATTGTATAATCAATTCGGTTTATTTCAGATGTTTTGACTATTTTCAGCTTATGTGACAAAAAAGTATTTGGTAGACCGACAATTATCCAGGTGGTTATTATATAAAAATACAAATAATAATAACCCTTATATAATTATAATATTTAAATATAAATTTGTCTTTTAAAACCAATCATGAAATATGGTTATGAAAATGTTCTAATTATATGACCATGGATACAGTATGTCATAAATACACATGAGTAACAATTACCTTTTAAAGGGTCATTATTGAACGAAAGTAATTAATATTATATAATTAAATATATATAATAATTTCATAAATGATATTTTATTTAATTATTTTTTATTATATATGTTTTTTATTGTGTTCTTTTGGTGAAAAATGGATTCACATCTCTTTGGGAGGTGGTTATCAAAGCGTCCACAAATAAGGTCACTATTTTTTTAGTGAGTGAAATAGTAAAAATATATATATTATATTCATATAAAGATTATTATTTCATAAATTTAATTAATATTTTATATATCTAACATTAAACTATTATCATTTATCTTATTAGCTATCATGTAAAGTTTTAGTGAAAAATGAATCACATCGCTTCACAAGGGGTTAGCCTTCCTTAAACAAGAGCGATGTTATCTTATTCCATAAAGAATGGAACATGAAGTGGTATATATGATATAATATCTATTAACATATAATTATGTTATAAATATAATATATAATCTTTACAACCGTCAACATACCCAACCATGAGAGGTGGTAAATGAAAAACGAATGCAATCAGTTTGTAAGAAGGTAGTATGTTGTACACATATGGGGATTTCAAAACACAAATAATAGAAGTATGAATGGATTTAGTTTATAAAATTATAATAAAAAACATCATTTTTATGTAATATATTTATTGTTTTATATATTTATGGTTAAATAATAATTTTAGGCTCAGGAGAATAATATAAAATGAAATTTCTCATTGATAAACATTAACACTTCTTTAGATAACTCTTTTTGGATAGTACCAAATGACTTCATTTGATTGATATGTTCCCCACATATGACTTTATGGATGAGAGTATAGATATTTTTATGTCATTAGTTATGGTAATGGCTGATCCAAATGCTTTTATAGGTGTGAAGGAAAGTGAAGTGAGAGTTACCTTTTATAGTGGAGGAGGAATGTAATTACTATACATACTCAAAAATATTCCTTATTAGGACGTCATTATTACCTCATGTGGATCCATGATTGATAAATATTTATTTTCTAGGATTATATGGTTTAAAAAAAATAAAAAATATAATTACATACATTTTTAAGGATTTAGTTCCATAACACATAAGTTTAATTTTTTCACTTTAGTTTTTAGGTATGGTAACCGATTTTTAACATATGTAATATATCCATTAACGCTAAATTAAAGTGAAACTTTACAAATGTTTTGGAACCATTTTTTTATAATAAATCTAATTTATCAAAGGTAAATCATATCTGTTTTTAAAATTTATTTTTATACCACCGCATGTAACATATAAAAACATGGATTTATCTTTAACCATGCTAACAATTATTTTAATTTTAATAGGTAAATATATTATACAAAAATAATAAATTGGTTAATGGGTAAAAAATATTGGAAATTTATTAACATAATTATCTCACTTGTAATAATATATTATTATTAGTAATTTTAAATCATTTAATAAAATACAACTTATTATAAAATAACACTAGTACAAAATATAAACACAAAATTTGGAACTAGAAGATATTATCCAATAAACATTGAAACATGATATATTAATGTAAAAAATAATTTAAGAAAATAATTAATTTGATTCACTTAACATATAAGATTTTTAGTGCCATTTATTTTATTTTTTGATAATTAAATAAATGCTACATTGGTGTTCTTTAAGAATATAACGCAATTATTTCATCTATAAGAAATAAAAATATATATAAAAACTAAAAAATTTTATTTTAATATAATATTTTTAACCAAATAGATGTTTTTTCTTCCCTATATAAATGCTCTGTAGATATTAAATGTAAAAAGGTAACTTTTTTGTATTTTGCATTACTAAAATTACTTTATATGATAGATTTATTGTGAGGTCTCCCAAAAACTAATAAATAATGATACTAGGATCATAAAAGATTAAATAGGGCTATAAAATTTGTTTCTGAAAAGATTCTATGTAATATTTTCCCATAATTTTATTGTTTAATCCAACTCTGAACATGTTTTCACCTTTATTATGTTGGTTATCATTACCTATATACAAGAATAATTATGGTAAATAAAATAGTTAGACTACATTATATTATATAAATAATTTTGATTCAAAATATCAAATACATTTGTAAAAATTTGACCCACAGATGTCATATCATTTAATTCTAAATTTATCTCGCACCTGTGGTAAAAAATACGTTTTTAAGAAGTGTATATTTTTAGAAATAAAATTATTATATGTTAACTATAAATATTTTAATAATAAATATTTGAATATACATTAATTCCCAAAAATATATTTTCTACATATATAATTTTAAACATTACTTATTTGGGATTTTATAATTATTTAAAATGTGTAACATTATTAATCATATAAAATTATTTATAAAACCCCATTTATAGACCCAAAACCAATAGTATACTAAAAAATATAATGTTGATTAAGATTAATTACCTATATAGAATATAAATTGGGTTACATTAAAAATTATTCCAAAAAATAATGAGGCTTTCAAATTTCATAATTTATTTATATGAAATGTCATTTTGTAAAACTATGTGTGCACTAAAACGCCCCAACCCCTATAGACTAGAGCCGCTGCATTACTTTTTATATTGGAATGGTTAGAAGGAATGAAAATCATGAATTAATGATCAATTTAGTCATCTTGATGAAACTATATACATAGAAGTAACTCAAATTAAATTAGAAATGGTTACAAAATATAATACATAAAAAAATCAAAAAACTCCATCCACAATAATGCAATAAATGATCTCCTCTTCATCACCCATTTAATGTAAGAAATGAAAGGGGTGAGAAAAAATTCTTAGTAATGGATACAAATATAGTAGTCCTAAATCAATAATTACTGAATTTTATCGATTTAAAATAATCAATATGGAATTTTGAATAAATGAAAAACTCATGCCATTAGTAAACTGAGAATTAAAATACATCCATAGATTTTTTTCATATTTAAAACCTCATGTATAGTAATAACTGATAATGAATAAAGAGAGTTATTTTTAATTTTATGTCATGTATCTGTTACATGATACCATGATACCATAATAACGGTTTAGTTTGGCGGTAGAAACCTGTTTGATTTTTGGAAACAAACTCGAAGGGTTTGTCACCAACTGATTTGTCTCATTAGACCTACTAATGCATCGAGGGGCTACAATCCCATCACCACATGTCCAAAGAATTATTTATAAATATATTCAATAAAAGGTAAATATCTATTGACTATATCCATATATAACGGAGTAATTTTATTCATCCAGACTTCCAAATTTAAAATGGCATTCAAAATAAATCCCCTATATAAATTGGTATACAACTTAGACAATAACCATTTGCACGATATGAGAATATGAATATTTAATAGAATTGTAATTTCAAATGAAATGTGATCTCCAATGGTATGTAGGTACACCACATAATAATTATTAGGTTCTAAAAACAAAGTAAGTCACAATAAAATAGAAAATCGGGATAATGTCCCTTACCACAATGTATTCATTTGAATCATATGACAAAAAAATAATAACCATCTAATGAATCATTGAATAACATGAATATAGACAGAATCATTATATTATATGACAAATTAATGTACGCATAAACCATGTTCATGAAATATGTGGTGACAATTAGAAATCTCACAGAAGTGAAGGTGAGAGGATAAAACACCTTACAAAACTTTTGGCATAGAAATGAGCATTTTTTGTGGGGGCATAATGAGAAGTAAAAGGGATATAAAATTATTTATATTTCATAAGGAAAATATGGGGGATGTTGAAAAACATACCCCATCATTAGTTATTAAAAATAAAAGCACAATATAGGGGAGATTCTTGAACAAAAGTGAGGGAGAGGATCCCTTACCTATTGCTCGAAGGTGTTCCAGATTGTTCTTAACAACCTAAATAATCAAATTTATATTCAATAATTAATATTTAAATAACCTCATAAGAATTAAATGGATATGTTATAACATTATTAGCTTCATTAATGGCCACTTTTATGGGTTTAAGAGATTCAATTTTATTGTTTTGGTAGCATTTTCTTCATTGGTTTTCAAGATCAGTTTACTGGTATTCCTGAATGGAGGTTCGTTTGAAATGTAGTTAAAAATTAATATTTTATAATATATAATATTAATCAAATAAAATATATATAAATTATCTTATAATTATTCTGTTGATATACCATGAGGATGAATCATTCGATGAGTTAAAAATAAACTCTTGGATTTGTCTTGGCGGGTTTTTTGCGCAATGAACTTGTTTTGTATTATTATTCCATTTATTGAATGTTTGTGGATTTAAGAACATTAAAAAAAGGTAAAATAAATTTATTATGTTCTTTTTAAACCATTTAAAAGGTTTATTCGCTACTATTGAAGATAGTTATGCAAATTGAAATACATTCTTCCTTAAGTGTGATAAACTAACAAATCTCGGACTGTGTTTGAATTTATGGTATAAAATGAGGGGAAAAGACAGATTATGATGAAAAACATCCATTATCATAATGAAAATACAGTACCTATAGGGTATTGTAATAATCATGTAATTTATATTAGGTTATTTGAGAGGAGTGAATAAAATAAACTTCTAAAAGAATTTGAATGAAAAGAGAAGAGAGATTCACCTCTTGAGTACTCCTCATTTTGAAATTCCTTAAGACCTTTTCTTTTACTTTTGGTGAGACAAGAAGTTCTTGGATGTGGGTATAGATATTGAAAAGATTATTTGGTATAATTTATTCAAGGCGTGAAGCTTGAGTGGTGTGGGAGGAAGAGATGGTGAGGGGTGGTTTATATATAGTAGAGGAGTAGGGATTTCTCTATAATACAATCATTAATTTATTATTTCTCTACAAGACTAGGAATAATGAGTCATCCATGACCAATAATATTAATTTTATCATGTGAATCATACTAAATTGGGCCTACATCATTATAACAACATATAAGACGCTATAATTAGTGTATTTAGCTCATTTTGTAAATTATGGCATTTCACTATTCATAAAAAAGTCAAGTATTTCAAAAAAATACCAAATATTCACCATTACCATTTTCAATGTTTAGAATCTAAAAATGAAGTCTATTTTTCAAAAATATTTTATTAATAGGATTTATTAAAATATTTATTTAATCAATAAATATAAACACATAAAAATTATTTTTTTAAAGGTGCCTAAATTTTTTTATACATTCATGTGTATAGATACCATTCATAAGAGTCATTTATCTATTTATAAGTGTATGTTACTATTCATATGGGTAGGTAACTATTCACAAGGTTAGTGAATATTCAGAGAAAATTATGTAAATTCTATCAGACTCCAAATATCATCCTAAAGACAATAGTGTATGTCAAATATTCAAAATTCAAAACAAAAAAATATAAAATTTATGTTCAATGGATAGGCCTAGAATATATCCTAAATAACCAACTATTGTTTCAATGAAAATCAGTTCATTATGAAATATAGGATATGAATAAAATGAATTTAATAGAATCATACAATAAATATTTTGGGCGCTATATCATTCCATCCCTTAGAAACATTTTCCTCGTTGTTTTTCATTTATAGAGCCCACTAAAAAGATGTGGGTGGGTCTTCATCATAACATCCTTAGGTTCCCATATTTCTTCTTTTATATTTTAGTTTTTCTAAAGAACCATTACTAGATGAGTCATCTGATTTCTTATTATATGTTCCCTTGTGTCAAGGATCCAAATTGGCTATTGACAGTATGAAAAATCAGGTATAGTTATATTTATTCATAGGTGAGTATATGCATTTGGTCTGGCATGCATTTCTTCAAAAATGACACATGGAACACAACATGATCATTGTTGAGACTTAGAGGATTTCTAAATGGTAAGCTACATCTTATATTCCTTCCAAAAATTCAAATTGTATGATGAACATGTGGCTTAATTTCCCTTTCTTACAGAACCTTAAGACCCCCTTCAAAAGAGATACTTTCATAAAGCCATGATCTCCCACAGGCAATTCTAAATCCTTTCTCCGATTTTTAGAACCACTCTTCTACCTAATTGGGATACATTAATATGGGTTTAATTGTCTTTACCTTTATCATTTTCTCTTCAATAAGTTATATGCCTATATGTTTTCCCTCTCTAACATCGTCCCAACAAGTTGGTGTTCAACATCCCTTTCCATATAATGTGTCATATGGAGCCATTTGAATACTATATTGGATGATATTTTTGTTGGAAAATTGCTGCAATGAAAAGTATTGATCCCACATTCCTTGGATGTCAAGAGAGAATGATCTAGTATGTCTTCTAGAGTTTGAATGTTCATTTCATAGTGTCTATCTATTTGGGGTAGATAATTTGTACTCATACAAAGCTCAAAATTCAAAGCCTTATCGAGACTTTTCTAGAATTGTTTTGTAAAAAATGGCTCTCGATTGGACAAAATCTATAGAGGTGCATAATTAAGTCCTACAAATTCATTAATATAATGTCTTTCTAGGAGCTCAAGTGGTAAATCCTCTATTATAAGAAAGAAATGTGTTGATTTTGTGAGATGATCCACAATTACCCATATTGCATCATTCCTTCTTGGTTTCCCATGGAGTCCAGTGAAAAAATATGTTGTAATATTATCCCACTTCCACATATGAATAGGTAGAGGTTTTATCACAATTATCGGATATTTTCCCTATGCCTTCACTTGTTGACAAATTTTATACCTTAACACGTTGTCAGGAATATCCTGCTTCATATTATCCCACCAGAAATATTCTTGCAAATCTCTATAAATCATTGAGCTACCTGGGTGTATAAATAAATTTCTTCATTGACCATCATCTAATAGTTTCCTTTTTAGCTCTTGTACGGATGGAACGTATAACCACATTCCAAATTCCAGAACTCCTTCATACACGAAGTCTACCAATATCCCATCCATGACATCATTAATTTTCTTGTGAATATTCCCATCATTGGATTTAGAACTTTTCATATTTTCCAAAAAGGATTGTTTAGAAATCATATGAAATAGGAAATATGTTTCCACTTCCTTAAAAATTACAATACCAATCTTTAGTAGATAAAAAAATATAGGATCTCTCTCTGTCCTCCTTTGAGTCAGAAGTCCATGATCTTAACTTCTTAAAGCATCGACCACCATATTTTCCTTTCCTGGGTGCTAGTGTATTGAAAAATTGTTATCGTTGAGTATCTCGAGCCATATCCATTTCTTCATGTTGAGTTCTTTTTGTGTTAAAATGTATTTCAAACACTTGTGGTCCATAAAAATATTACATATTTCTCCGTAGAGAAAATTTCTCCATATTTTCAGAGAAAATATTATGTCTACTAAATCAAGATCATGAGTTGGGTAATTTTTCTCATGATTCTTCAACTATCTTGATAAATAAGAAAAACATTATCATTTTTTCATAAGGATGTAACCCAAACTATTCATTGAAGCATCGTTGTATAACACAAATCCCGCATTTCCGAATGGAAAAGTCAAAATTGTAAATTTAAATAGTCTTATTTTCAATTCTTCAATACATTCAGTACATTATTTCCTCCATACAAACGTAACTCCTTTACGTGTGAGATTGGTTATCAGGTTAGCCAGTCGGTCAAAATTCTTAATGCTATGCTGATAATAACCAGGTAAGCCTATAAAACTACATACCTCGGTTATGTTTGTAGGAATTGGCCATTCTTGGATTGCCTTTGTCTTCATAGGATCAACAAATATTCTATCCTTAGATATAATGTGGCCATGAAAAGTAACTGATTTAAGCCATAATTCACACTAGCTAAACTTCCCATATAATTCATTTATTCTATAATTTTTCATAATAATATACAATTGATTCACATGGTCTTCATAGATTTTTTAGTATACCATGATATCATCGATGAATAGAAAAAAAAATTTATCAAGATATTCTTTAAAAACTCTATTCATTAAATCCATGAAAATAGAGGGTGAATTAGTCAGTCCATAAGGCATCATTGTAAACTCATAATTCCCATACCTTGTTCAAAATGTGGTCTTAGGAATATCTTCCTTACTCACATGCATTTGATGATATGTAGATCGAAGGTGAAACATTAAATAGTATTGAGATCTAATTAAGTTGATAAAATAAATCTTCAATCTGGTGTAGATAATTCTTATATTTATCGTAATAGCATTTATTTCCCAATAATCAATTCATAGCCTCATTGATTTATCTTTCTTCTTAACAAAAAAGACAAGGACTCCCCATTGGGAAAAACTAGTTCAAATGAATAATTTTCCACTCAATTACTTTAGTTGTTTATTTAGTGCCACTAATTCCACAAGCTCCATTATACAAGTTCCCTTTGTTATAAGTCTTGCACTAGGAATTAAATCAATAGGGAACTCAACTTCTTACTCTGGAAGATGTCCAAGTAAATCCTCTAGAAATAAATCAATTTTTTTGGACTATATGAACATATTCTACTTGAAGATTTCATTCCCTGCCCATAGATAATGTTTTATCGTCTTCTCCAAGTATTTCATTCAATAGATCTATTTGAGCTGGACCATGATTAGAATCAAGTGGTGAGGTTTCTACTCTAAAGATAAGAGATTTAACACCATTTTAAAAAATTATAACTTGTTTTTTCATACAATAAATATGTGCATTATAGTTTGACATTCAATTCATATCGATAATTATATCAAAGTCAGTCATTAGTATGATGAAAGGTTAGAAACTAAGCACATTTATCGGTCATGAGGGGGACTAGTTGACATGCCATTATTGCAATGATGCATCCCCATGGTGTTTTGATGAATAACTCTTTATTAAATCAAAAATATACATGTCTAATTTTCTATGGAAACATAAAATATATAAATGAATGAGATGATTCAGAATCAAATAAAGTGTTGGCTAAGTTTGAGGAAACAATTAAAGTACCTGCCACCACATCATTAGTAACTTCAACTTCCACGGTTTTAATCACATAATATTTCCCTTTCTCTCTTGGCCTTTTTTGAGGCATGTTTACTTGGTGCTTTGGATATTCATTTGTATAGTGTCCCTTATCTATAAAATTGTATAATTGAACATCATTTAATTATTTCTTACCCTAGAATTCATTAGATAAATGAACCATTTCTCTAAACGTATAGTAGACTCCCATTCAATTAAAGCATTTCCTGAGATGATTCTTTCCTCAATTGTATCTTAATGGTAATTTTTTAATTCTCTTCATCTTCTTTGGAACATCAACTTTCCCTGGATTTTCAGAGTACCTCTTCCTTTCTTCGTTTTATTTTAATAATCTTTATTTATAAAATCCTACTCTTTTCGGATGGAACATGATATAATTTCATCATATGAGGAAAATGATTGGGAAGTAACCGCCGTTTGAATACATGGAATTAGACCTTCATTGAAATGATATATATTGTCTAACAAGTCACGTATATAATATATGGAATACCTGCCTAGTCTTGCGAAGGTATCCTCATAATCTGCAAACACAATCTTCTTCCCTTTTCCATAAGCTAATAAATTTCCACACCATTTTGTGTCATTCCTCACAAGAGAAATATTTTTCAGATAATATTTCCTTAAAATTCCTACATTACATATCTTTTATTTCTTCTTCCTTTGTGGTATTCTAGATTAAGGACCACTATTGTTCGGCATCTCCCTTGAGACAATATACTTCCAGAACAACCTTTTAATTTTTATTGAATCATAATTCCATGAATATCTTTTCACGGGACTTGATCCACTGATCTGATACCACTGGATTAGTATTCCCACTAACACATGGGGGATTATTCCAAATGAAACAATCCGAAACAGGTGTGGAATACGTATTATTTGTAAAATGATTAACTTGTCCCAATATGTTCATGATCTGATCTTCTCCAACACTGACTGTGTTGATTTGCTTAGTGGGGAGATCACTACATTTCCCACAAGTAATGAATCCCCTTCTTCAATTAGATGAAATTTCTAAATAATTTCATACACTAGATAATGTTTTTTATATCAAATTTAAAATCACATAACATATATTGACATTCTATGAATAAATAATCTCACAAACATGGAATCTCTGGGGAAAATATTACATTAAAATCCATTATAACAACATTTAAATAAAATCTGTATTATCAAAATCATATCCTCAAGGAGTGTCATAAAAAATAGTGCATCATATCCTTTTTTCGTGTACTAGGTTACCGTGTGTCCAGCACGGCACTGCTTGTTGGAGCTTTTAATCCTATTTACATCTGTGCCAGAGCCACTTCTATCTACTCGTACCCAAACATAGATGTATTTTCTAGAAAAATTTCCATAATCAATTCCTTACCAAAATACCAGGATCTTCATGAATGTTTATCCTTATATACAACCATTGGGGTTTTTCCCTACTATAAATTTCCTATAATTGTTCCCATGTTTTCTAATAAACTTCATCTGATACTGAATCTAACACCCCGACCCCTCTAGACTGAAGATGGGGCATTATTTGTATATTGGCATGGATATAAACAATTAAAATCCAAAAGAAACAATAATTTCAGTATTATTGAAGAAATAAGATACATAGATGTAACTCAAATTACATAAATAAATGCTACAAAATACAATACATAATAAAAAAAATCTTACTAAAGAACTCAATAAATGATATCCTCTTCCTCAACTATTGAAAGTAATCAATGAAAGGGATTATCTAAAATGCTTAGTTAGTGTTATAAATAGAGTAATCATGAATCAATAATATCTGAATTTTAGTAAATTTACATAACCAATATGGCATGGTTAATAAATGAAAAATTCACATCATTAATAAACTGAGAATGAAACTGAATCAATAGATTTTGTAATAGTGAAAACCTAATGGATAGTAATAATAGATAATGAATAATTATAATTATTATTAATTGGATGTCGTTCATCTAGAACATGATACCATAATACTGTAAAACGGGTTTGTTCTGTAGGTAGAAACCCATCTAATATTTGGAAACAGAATCGAAGGGATTGTCCCCAACTAATTTGTCTCATTAGATATACTGATGCATCGAGGGGCTATAGCGGGGAAAACCTATCAATACATGTCCAAATAATTCTTTATATATAGATTTAATAAAATATAAATATGTATTTATTTTATCTGTATAGAATAGTGGATTTAGATTCATTAACACGTCAACTGTTAAAAGAACATTCAAAATAAATACCGTACGTAAAATATAATACATATTAAACAATAACCATATCTATGATTTGAGAATATGTATATTTAATAGAATTATAATTTCAAATGAAAAGTTATCTCAAATATTTAGTAGGTATACTACTTTAGAATTATTAGGTTCTCAATAAAAAATAAGTCACAAGGAAAAACATAATTGTGACAATGTCCCTTACCACAATGTATTTAGTGAAATAATATGGAAAAAAACATATTTACCATAAAATGAATCATTGAATACCATGAATATAAATATAATCATGATATTAAATGACAAATGGCTGTACACATACACCACATTCATGAAATAAGTTGCAAACATTTGAAATTTCACGAAAATGAAGGTTAGATGAGAAAACACCTTACCATCATTTTGGCACGGTAACGAGTGTTCTTTTGAGGGTTTAGTGAGAGTTAAAAAGGATATCCCAATATTTATATATCCTAATGGCCATATGGTGGAGTTGAAAAAACATACCCCATCATTAGGTATTAAAAATATAAGAGCACAACATAGGGGAGATTCTTGAACAAACATGAGAGAGAGGATCCCTTACCTTATGCTCGAAGGTGTTCCTGATTATTCTTAATGACCAAAATAATCAAATTTTGATATATTAATTAATATATCCAAAACCTCCTCAAGAATTAATTGATATGTTATAACATTATTAGGTAAATTAATGGCATTTTTGATGGGTTTAAGATATTCAATTTTATTATTTTGGTAACATTTTCTTCGTTAGCTTTCATGATTCCATTACTTGTATTCATGAATGAATATGAATTTGAAATGTGGTTAAAAATTCAGATTTTTTAATATATAATATTAGATAAATTAAACATATATAAATTATCTTATAATGATTTAATCCATATTTCATAAGGATGACTCATTTGAGGAGTTAAAAACAAATGCTTGGATTTTGTTTGGCGGTTTTATAGATAATAAATTTGTATTGTATTATTATTCCATATTATGAATGTGTAAGGATTACCGAACATTAAAATAGATAAAACGTGTCTTCTTTGGGTGTGATAAATAATCACATCTCATACGGTGTTTGCATTTATTATATAAAAGGAGTGGAAAAGAGAGATTATGATGAAATATTCCATTATCAAAATGAAAATATAGTAAATGTTGGTTAATTGAATTATCATGGAAGTTGGAAGAGGTGAGGTGATAAGAGAGAAACAATATAATTAAACATACAAAATAATTTGATAGAGAAGAGAAGATAAGTTCACCTCTTGAGAAATCCTCCTTGAGAATTTATTTAAATCCATTATTTTTTGCCTTTTAGTGAGACCAGAAGGTCTTGGACTAGGGGAGAGGTCTTGGATAGAGTATTTGAAAAAATTATGTCAAGGATTGAACTTTGAGTGGTGTGAGATGAAGAGGGGGTGGGGTGGTTTATATAGTGGAGGGGAGAGGGGATTTCTCTATATTATAATCATTAATTTATTATTTCTTCACAACAACGGAAAAGTGAGTCTTCCCTGACAAATAATAGTAATTTTATCATATGGACCTGAATGAATTGGGATTACATCAGCATAACATCGTACATGACTCTATAATTAGTGTATTTAGATTATTTTTTAAATTATAGTATTTTATTATTCCTAAAAAATGCATGTATATTAGAGAAATACCAAAAATTCACCATAACCATTTTTAAATGTGTAGAATCGAAAAATGAAGTCCATTTTTCAAAAATAGTTTTATAAATATGAAAAACTAAAAATTTAATTAAAATCATTATTTAATTGAAAAGTAAAATCACTTTAGATATTCAACATTTTTTAATGGTCTATTAATTTATTTATACATTCATGGGCATGGACAACATTCATAAGAGTCATGTTACTAATCATAAGTGTATGTTATAATTCATAAGGGTATCTTACTATTCAGCAAAAATTATGTTTATTCTATCAGACTCTAAATATCATGCTAAACATAATTGTGTTTGTCAGATTATGAAAATTCAAAACACACAAGTCGAAAATTTATGTTAAAGGGATAAGAAATGACTATATCTTAAATAACCAAGTGTTGTTTCAAAAAACTATTTGATTTATGGAATATAGGATATGACATGAATGTATTTACGAGAAATATTCCAAAAAACTTTTGTGGTGATACATTCACCAAAATTCAATATTGTTTGAAAAATTCCAAAATATCACCAAAAGTAAATTTTGAAATTCCAATTATTAAAATGATGTTCATTTTAATAATTACTTTTTCAATAAAATAAAAAAACATTTAATATTTTTTCTTTAATATAAATAAAAAACATTTTTGATTAAAACATATTTATAATGATTAAAATCACAATACTGAATATTTATTAATTATTTAATAAACAGTTATCGATAATTTATTGTGAGTAAGACATATTATATATATATATAAGTATATACATTTCATAATATAGTTAATAATATACATACCCTCCATTTTGATGGCTAGATTATGTTGGTAATATATATATTAGGGGTCATTTATCTTTGGTCATTCATGTTAAATATTCCATCGAATAAAAAATCGTTGATGTTTCATCTACCACAAGATAAACTAACTATTTTTTGTAATGCATGATAAACTCATTTTGTCATGTATTTTTTTCTATCAAATATAATATTAATTTTTAAAAATATAAATGTGGTATATTCTCATTTAATAAATTATTTCATAGTAATTTGATCATTATCTCGGTTATCAATGGATGAAAATATATAAATTATTATTTTTGTAAACCCACATAATGAAAAGGGTAATAAAACATCGTATAAATAATATAAAGATTGATGTAAAATGTTATTATTTTATAAAAAATAACTATGATTCCAAATAGAAGAACATATATCAGAATGGAGAAAATGATTAAACAATAATGTAGAGTTATTTAAGTCATTTATCACAATAAAATTATTGACAAATAGAAATTTAACGGACTAAAAAATAAATATTTAATGACACAAATACAATTGGTTCATCAGAATTGATGTCACTAGGAAATTTTCCTCGGATCAAGATCATTTTCCATGATTTGAAGAATTATCAAACCATCTACACTAATAAAATATTGAAACATTCTTATATGACGTGTAGAATTTAACCCTTTAACAAATTCAACCAATATATCATCTTTTTTTCAAATGATGAATATTTGGGATTAATTTTAAATGCTGACTGCAATAAGATAAATAATTAAATGATTGTATATTCTCCAAAGTCATAAAAAGTATTCCTCTTATCATTAGACATAATAAAAATCATAATGGTTAAAATTGTGTCAGATAATTCTCAAAATGAATCGGCCATCATAGAATAATCTAAAAATTTCAATAGTATTACCCAAAGATTAAACTACATCATTTTATAACCCTCTATCATTAATAACTTCAATAGGTTCAAAATTAATGTGGGTTTAAAACAAGATGTTTATATAGTCCCTTCCATATTTAATCACGAATAAAATTCCAATTTTTGTTTCGTATAAAATATTAACTTAAACACTAAATCACCATTCAATCCAAAAATTATCTTCAGTTCCCAATATCAATAATCCTATAAACCATAAATAATATCAATACCTTAACTCTCATTTCCCTAAAATTTAAATTGATACTTTATTTTAAACCATATCTTTATAAATAATTTATCCAACTAAAAAATCTCATAAAATGTAATTAATTACATTAATATATCATAAGTTAAAATCTAAAATTGGGAGTCTAGGAATTTGAACTTATTTTTATACATAGGATAATATACCAATGATAGTATCAATAACTCGTAAGATCACTTCACATGAAAACATCATAATCTCGATTTTTATCTATGCATTTCCAATTGTTCTAACTACAACATCCTTCAACCCACACTCGTGGATATAGTGTTGTAATCATAAAAATTAAATTTATTCATTTTATTTTGATAATTGTGTCCCATTTAATCATTATGAACTAAAATATATGAAATTTAACAATTGTGACACTTACATTCTTGATGAGCATTTTGTTTTAGATTTTTATAGAATCAGGAAAAAAATTTACAAAATGTGTACACCTATCATCGAATGTCAATTTATTATACATACCATTTATTTTCTTATATCAAATTAATTCATCATAACCATCCTTATGAAATACCTTCTAAACATAATTCCTTCAAATTATTTCATCATTACGTCGGGAAAAAGGGACATAAGAATGATATGATCAAATAATCACTAAGAGAAAATATTATCATTGAAAAATTAATTTCATCAGTCAACATTATAAGATCATAATGATATTATGAAATAATAAAAGTGCTTCAGTATAACATATGAACATTCCTGACCATCAATACCTAGGTCATCAAACAGGAAATCCATGTATAACGAATTAAAAAATGAATGAGTCATAATAATCAATAATCACGAGTCTTGTGAAAAAAAGCTGATCAAATACAACACCAAAACCTATATAAATAATTTTTAAAACATATTGGAATCATGGAACATAATCTCATAGAACCCTGATATAAACCTCATAAATATGATAAAAATTGGGATAACAATTAAAAAAACATCCAATATAATTATCTGTAAAACATAATAATTACCCATGACATTGGTGCACTATCTGGATGCACCAATTGTATTTTCTATAATGGGCTCTCTCAGTGCTATTTAGTTTTCCACATCTTATAATATATAATAGGGTCAATTGACACAATCTTGGTCACTCCATTATATATTTTTATAAGGGGTCACCTAGTGTAATTTGGGAAACCCATTCATATAATTTTTAATAGGATCACTCGGATCTATCGAGTCCACCCCACCATATATATTTCTTAAGAAAAATAATAATAATAATGTTCATAATTCTTTAAATTCATAATAATACTCATATAAATAATTAATATTGTATCATATCCCCACTAACATCTTCAAATTAATTTTTTTAAAATATAATTGAAAAATAAATAACCTGTTAAAAAAATCATATTCTATAATAATCAATTGGAAAGATGTTCATCCTATATAATATAAATGTGATCCAAAAATAACTCTTTAAAAATTGATATCATGTGAAAACAAAATAGGTTTCATAACAATATCATTAAAATAATATCAATAATTCATGATAAAGAATGTGGATGTGATAATTAAAAAATATTCCCATTTTAGAATAATTGACAACATTATTTTTTTATTTTTATTAATTGAACTACCATTAAAATACCATGATAATTATTTAGATAAAAATATACTTTTCATTTTGAAAATAAATATTTTAAAAAAGTTGAAAATAACTTTCAATAAGAATATAATGAAATAATACAGAGGATTATTTTAAAATAATTTAAAACATTTCATAAGGAAACTATAATTTCATATTTTATAATCACTTTTCACAGTGTTTTCAGAAATTAATTCTTTCGAAAACATTGTCAGGGAAGAAATTATATTTCATACCTAAGAGATAAATAAATATGTATTTTACAAAAAAAATTATCAACCATTTTTTGTAAAAATGATTTAAAATTAGTGAAATAAATTTGATGAGGAAAATATAATATAATATTTTAAAATAACTTATTAAAATGTTTTCTGAAAATATATTTTTTAAAACATTATTTAGGATGAAAATGTATTTTCGACTAAAGAGGGAAATAAAGACCGATTTCAAAAAAAATAATTCACAACCATTTTAAGAGAAAATAAGAGAAAATGTTAAAATGAATATAATATATCTATAATTAATGGTAATTATAATTCATGACAATTATATTATTCCAATATCTAATACTTAATCAAACAGATTCCCAATAAGCAATGAAATTGTATCAAAAGGCTCTTACCAATTTCGTATCGTTAAATAATAATCCCCATGGAATCATAAAATATAATGAAATAGATAATATCATTAATATAATGAAATTAATGATATAAAATTTCTAATAGTAAATATATACACTTAATAAATGAATATGTGATTGAAAAATAAGAAATGATTCAATGATGGAATATTCTGGGAAAAGACTCTTTTACCACCTTAGTTAAATTACAACACTAATCCCCATGAAATATATATCATAAAATGGATATATAAATCCCCATAAATATAAATATAATTTTAATGAAATCGATTCATATGAATAATATAATACACACAATAATAATCTGTGAATAGGGGATATATCTCATAGAAATAAAATTGAGACATGGAAAACCCTTCATTGATTAAATTTTTTCACACATGTTTATTATCTTACTGAATACTAACTTATGTTAATGATTTAATTTCTAGATAAAATATTTGAACATTACTATAACCCTTAATTATCATATAATCATGTTATATATAATTTCATAATCAATTAGATTTACGTTAGATGTTCTAACCATATTGTAGTTTTGTATCAAAATTACATTTTTTGGTTGAATATGATAAAATAACTCATTAGTTAATATTCTAAAGAAGAAGAATAATAATAATATTTATATAGGTATATATATGTATATTTTAATTTCAAAACCAATCATGAAATATGGTTATGGAAAATTAACTATCATTACAATCATGGAGATGGTAGGTTCTATGTATACATGAGTGACATTCCCATTATTCAATGATCGTTGTGGAAAAGAAGGTAACTAATATTTTATATTTATAAAATTACAATAATATAATGAATAAAATATTATTTAATTGTTTATAATCATACTTATAATTCATGTGATGCGGTGGTAGAGAAAGGATTCATATCGCTTCAAGGAGGAGATAGTCTACCCATCTATGAAAGATGTGATCATTTTTCTAGGGGTTGAAAAGGTAAAAAAATGATATTTTATATTTAGATAAAAATAATTATTTCATTAGTATCATAATTATGTGTGTAATATCATATTTATTTATTATATTTTCATATATTACCTTCCATGTATCACGTTAGTGAAAAAAATAACATCGCTTTATGAGGCTGTAGTCTACCGTACACCCGAGCAAGATTATTATACCCCTTTGGAAATACAATATAAAGTTATTTTATGACATAATGAATAAATAGGGTTAAATATGAAAAATAATTAAAATATATAAACATTATATCCATCATCGTTCCCAATAGGGAACAATGGTATTCGAAAAACAAATGAAATCATTTTGTAAAGCGATAGTCATATGTAAAAATTAATGATGATTTCATATCCCAGTAGACTGAAGTGTGTGTGGTTGTAAGTCATATAGTAAAAATAATATCATTTTATAATATTTAACATAATATGGTTAATATATCATCATAATATAATAATAATTTATGTATTGAGAGAAATAGATAAATAAATAATTCTTGGGTTGAATGTTGATTCTTCTTTGGGTAACACCTATTGGATTGAACCGAAGGTGTTTCATGGATATATTTATGCCCAATTTATGAATTAAAGGATGATATGAGTTATTTATTAATGTTATTTTTTTAGGGGATGGATGAGGAAAATAGATTGATATGTTTGAAAAATAGGGGAGAATGATTAACCTTTGCAGTGGTGGAGGATAAGCATTCTTCTAAATACAGAAAATTATTCACTATTTGGGGGCCAATATTAACCCTAGTCGATAGTTGGCTGATTGTTAACATTATGTAATAATTATAAGGTTGATAAAACCTCAAAAAATATTTACAAAACACATGTTCTAAGCATTATGTTTCTTAATTAATAAGTTTCCTTATTTTATTCAATTTGGCATTCATTATGGTATTTTGTTTTCTATCATAAGAAATTTATCCACTATGACTATATTAATGTGATCCATTACAGATACTTCGGACGTAATGATTATATTTATTACTCCATTTTGTAAAATAAAATCTTATTGTTTCAAATTAATTTTTAATATATGTGCATGTAACATGCCAAACACTCTTTCAACATTAATAACGCCAATAGAGTTTATATATTTTATAGGTAAAAATATTCATTATAAAATATTTATTAGTCCTCTAATAGAACATAATATATATTTATAATCATTTACAAATAACATGAAATAATAATGTATTGTATGTAACATAGATTCATTTAATAAAATATTACTTATTATGAAATAAAATTAATGTAAATTTTGAAAATATTCATTTAATTTGAAATAAAAAAACATCATGAAGAAATTGCTAATAGAATATATTCTTCTCACACATATTAAACATTATATATTAATATAAAAATCAATTTATATCAATAATTTATTCAATTTAGTCATCTTTAAAAATTATAAATATCAATATAATTTTTTATAACTAACTTAATAATTAAAGTAATGGTGTTTCATAAGAATTTAAATTAATTAATTGATCTATGAAAAATTATATTATATTATAATCAATGAAAAAAATCATTAATATTTAAAAATAATTTTTCTAACTAAAACTATATTATCTTTCTCATATCCAAATTCTTAGAAAAAATTAGATGGGAATTTTTTCCTTTTTTTATTTTATATTAAATAACATATAATATAAATAAATTTCATGAAAAAGTTTCCCAAAAACACATAAATGTTGATCATAAAGCCATAACTGTAAAACTGTAGTCATGAAATCGATGATGGAAGAGATTCTATTTTATTTCCCCCCTTATTATTAATGTATAAAACCTATGTGAAATCATTTTTATAAGAATCATTGTGAGTATTTTAACATTCATCACTAATAATTATGATCAAAAATTATGTTGAACTTATATGATTACATAAACAATTCTGATTTCAAATTCATAATCAAGTTATTGATATTAAACTCAAAATGATGGAAAAATTAAATTAGAACTAATCTAGAGGATGCAACAAGACATCCTTTCTTTAAGAAGAGTACATTTTTAGAAAAAGACGATTATATATTAAATTTATAATTAAAAATAAATTTTGTTATAAAAAAGTATTAATATTTAATTATATATTTTATTTACATTTGGATACATAAGGTAAAGTTCCAAGGATCGAATGTCAACTGAGAAGGGTGGGGGGTTGAATAAGTTGATATCTTTTTATAAGTTTCAAGACATTATGAAACATAACTTTTGCAGCCTGTTAAGATTTACTTCCTCATCAAACTTTAGCAAGTAACCAAAGCATGAAAGAGAGGTAATGAAAGAAAAGCACACAATAATTACATGGTTCGTCCTCAATAAGAGAACATATGTCCTTTCCATTGCCACTCCCGTGGGACTATGGAAATCCACTATAATGAAGTAGTGAATACAACTCGTGCCAACTCCCTTTGGACACCTTCTATCTCACGATATGAAAGATTATACTGAATCTAATCATTTTACAATGTTTCCTTAAAGAAAAATTGATCCAAACATAATAAAATTACTTTGTCAAGATGCTCCACAAAATGCTCACTCCGAATCATCAATCCAATTTCTTGGATCTGATTTTCTAAAACTAAATTTACCAGCAAGAAAACTATGACTCCACAAAAGCTCACTCCGAATCATCAATCCGGATATCTTTAATCCAGTTATCTGAAACTGAACTTCTCAGTAAGAAAACTATGACTCTGCAAAATCTCACTCTGAATCATCAATAAGGATTTCTTGAATCCAGTTATCTGAAATCGGTCCTCTCAGCAAGAAAATGATGACTCCGCAAAAGGTCACTCTGAATCTTCAATCCGGATTTCATGAATCGGGTTCTCTTAAACTGAAATAATCAGCAATAAAACGATGACTCCGAAAAAGCTCACTCCGAATATTCAATCCAGATTTCTTGAATGTGGTTATCATAAACTGGTCTTCTCAGCAAGGAAACTGTGACTCCACAGAAATACCCACTCCGAATCTTCCATCTCGATATATTGAATCCGGTTATCTGTAACTGAATTTATCATCAAGATAATAATGATTCTACAGAAATTATCACTTCGAAAACTCTGTATGAATTTATTGAATCCAGTTCTCTCAGTAAAGAAAAGATGACTCAGTAAAAAATCTCACTCTGAATTCTCTAGTGCTCTGCGTTTTCCAGGTGTGTAAAAAGTTGTTGATGATCGAATGATCTGAGAACATATTAATAAGAAACTCAAAAAATAGAGGCCGGATTCTTGAAAAACATTCCCTCTTCCTCAAATCTCAAAAACTTCATAAATCTCTCCCATTTAATCTTCAATATTTGACTTATTCAACTCTCATTAAATTTCTCTAGGATTTATGCAAAGATGAAGTATGAGTTTTCATGAACTATTCATATCTTCCTTAAAATGATAAGGCTATATCTTGGTTCCAATTTTAGGTTTAGGAAAACTGGTTTAGGAAAACTGGTTCAGGAAGACTGGTTCAGGAAAACTAGTTCAGGAAAACTGGTACAAAATTGTCATTCTGAATTTCTGGCTCAGGATTGTCCTTCCAAATATCTGGTTCAAGAAGTCCACTCCAAATTTTCGGTTCTGGAAGTCCACTCTAAATTTTTGGTTCAGGAAATACACTCCTCACTTCTGGCTTGGGTAGACTCCAATTTTCTGGCTCAGATAGACTCCGAAAAACAGGTTAAGAAGAACTAGTTCTAAATTTCATCAAAAAATTTCGTAGTGAAAAAAACTCAATCCTCTTCACTATTTCTTCAATAGATTTTATCATGAAAATTTAGATGATGTGTGAGAACAATAAGATCATAAAAGCATCATCTGATTTTTTTAAAAAAGTTTGAGGCACTTTCTTAACTTCTGACTTCTCATTCATTAATAAAATCATCTTTAAGATAAACTTCAGCAACTAGTAACATCAACTTTCTGTAACTCGAAAACATTCTTCAACCAAAAGATTAGTTGTCAAAAAATACAAAAAAATGTTAAACAAAACACCACAAAGGTTCTTCAATCTACCCCTTTGGATTTGTTGGTAACCCTGGTTAACAAGTTTTCACCTCAGAAAACTTTCATCTCTCAAAAAATAATTTTACCAAAACATAGCCTTTCTCAAAAGAGAGTGTCTTCACAACACACTACTGGAAAAAGTAATGTTTTCGAAGGATTTCCATCTCCTTGGGGACAAGAAAATTTTGAAGCCATGTAAGTGTAAACTTCACCTTACTCAAAATCCCCCTCAACATTTATTTTTCTCATTTTTCTTTCTCACTCCCCCATTATATGATAACAACTTATTTAGATTCATAAATAAAACTTACATTCCCCCATTGTCAACAAAATCCAAAGTACGGTGGGGGATACTTCTTTATGAGTTATTAGGATGTCATGGGAGGAGGCTGAACATGGAGTTGCAGCATCAGCTCAACACACCTCTCCGTTGACATTGCTTTTGTGAAAATATCAGTAATATGATACATTGTTGAAATAAATTCCAGCAAGATTTCTCCAGCAGCAGCTTTCTCTTTTAAGAAATGATACTTTATATCAATCTGTTTTGATCTTGAATGTTGAACATGATTCTTGGAAAGATCAATGGAACTTTGATTATCACAGAGTATCTTCAATTTTTTAGAAACATTCACTTTCAAATCTTCTAGCTGATCCTTCATCCACATCATTTGAGTACAAGCCTGAGTAGCTACAACATATTCAGATTCAGTTGTACTTAAAGTTACTGTACACTGTTTCTTGCTGTGCCAACTCTCACAGCATTCCCCTAAGAAAAATGTTCATCCAAAGGTTGATTTTCTATCATTACAATCACCAGCCCATTCAGGATTAGTATAACCATTAAACTTCATCTCATTGTTTCTCTTGTATAACAACCCATGTGAAGTTGTCCCTTTAATATATCTCATAATAATCTTGACTGCCAACATGTGTGATTCTTTTGGATTACATTGATATCAGGAAAAGAGAGTCACAACATAAGAAATATCAGTCATTGAAGCTATAAGATAAAGAAGACTTCATATCAAATTTCGAAAGTCTTTCTGATTCACACTATTCCCTGACTTATCTTTGCTCAACTTTGTGCTCGCTGATATAGGTGTTGAATCTTTCTTTGATTCTTCCATCCAAAAATTCTTAACAATTCCTTGGCATACTATTCTTGGGACAATAAAATGTAGTTTTCTTGTTGATGAACTTGTAATCCAAGGATGAAAGTTAATACTCCCAAGATTGACATTTCAAAATTTTCCATCAATTCTTCAAAAAACTATTTACAGACCTTTTCTTTATCACCAGCACAAATTTTATCTTCCACGTAAATGATTACAATCAATGTTTTGGAGTTGACATCTTTAATATTCAAGTTGCTATCAACCTTTCCTTTAGAAAAATTCCTATTTCTCAAATAATTTTAAATCTTGGAATACCATGGTCGTGGAGCTTGTTTCGACCCATATAAGGCTTTCATCAATTTGAAACATTGTTTTCATCCTCATCAAGCAATAACCCACAAGGTCTAATGAGCAGCCACAATGTTCAATGTAAACTTCTTCATCAATCTCACCATTTAAGAAAGCTGACTTTACATCCATCTGATAGACCATGTAATTTCGATGAGCAGCCACTGCAAGAAACATGCGAATAGTTTCCAACCTTGCAACAGGGGCAAAGGATTTATCAAAATCCACACCTTCCACTTGGGCATATCCTTTACACACAAGCCTATCTTTGTTTCTTGTATCTTCTCCTTCCACATTCAATTAATTTCTGTAAAACCACTTGGGTCTGATAACATTCTTATTTGCTGGAAATGGAACAAGTTCCCATGTTTAATTTTTCTCAATCTGATCCAGTTCTTCATTCATAGAATCCATAAATTCTTTATGTTGAATAGCTTCCAAAACTGATTCTGGTTCAACTTTTGAGATAAGGGAAGTCTGATCCTCTAATCTCAACTTTCATCTTGTCTGAACTGGAGCCTTCTCATTCCCAATAATATTTTGGGATTCAACATGTTTTCGGAAGGTAGGGAAACTCACATATTCCTTCCCAACATCACTTTCTTCCCCATGTGGCTCATCAAAGTCACTTTCACTCTCCAAGGAATTCTTTGATTTATCTTCCTCAATATTATCAATAACTTATGTGAAGGAACTTGGATTTTCAATTACCTTCACATCATATGAGTCCACTAACTTCTGTAAACGTTTGTTCTAGAATTTTTAACTTCCTCCATTAGGTGTGTAACCCATAAATATTCCTTCTTCAGCTTTCTCATCAAACTTTCCTAAGTCGGTATTTTTGTTTTTGAGCAAGCATGGACTTCCAAAAACATTGAAGTACTTAAAAGAAGGCTTTTTGTTATACCAAATCTCGTAAGGTGTCATGTTGGTTTTTGGTCTCAACAAGCATCTATTTTGAACATGTACCGCAGTGCTAACAGCTTCTCTCCCAAATAATTTTGAATGTTTGTATTCTGATAACATACTTCTTCGCATTTCCACCAAGCTTGTATTTTTCGTTTCTGCTACTCCATTTTGTTTGGAGTATAGGGAGCACTATACTGATGTTTGATACCATGCTTCCGTAGATATGTTTCAAAAGCATTGTTGTGAATTTGGTACCATTATATGTTCTCAACTTCTTTATGGAAACTCCCAATTCATTCTCAACATCTCTTCTGATGAATCTAAACATTTCAATAGCCTCTGACTTATGCTTCATGAACATGATGTTTGTCATCTGAGTGAAATCATCAATAAAAGTGATAAAGTATAAATCTCTTTTTGTTGATTGATGTCTCATTGGACCACAAATATCGGATTGAATAAGCTCATGTGGTTTGTAAGATTGAATCTCAACTCTTTTATGACTTTTGTTAGTCATCTTTCCTTTCTGGCAAGTAACACAAACATCTTCATCTCTTCTTTTCAATTCTGGAAAATTTCAAACAGCATCAACTTTAGAAAGCTTACTCATATTCTTCTGCCCCAAGTGGCGAAGTCTTCGGTGCCACAACTTGTTTTCATCTTCAGCACTCAAAAAACAAGTGTTATTGGATTCTCCAATTTGAAAGAGATTCCCACTGGTTCTTTCTACTTTTGTAATCAATTTTCCATTATTCAAACTTTTTATTACACAAGAATCTTTTTTCAAAATAACTTCTTTTCCATCATCACATTGTTGACTTACACTAAGTAAGTTATGTTTTAGCCCATCCACTAGCAAGAATTCCTTAGATTTTAGTTTCTATGGTTCAATCTCCGTCGTTCTGATTCCCTTAATTTTTAAGGAACTATCATTGCCGAAAGCAATTGCTCCCCCTATCATGACTTTCAACATGCTCCAAAAGTTTTTTATCATCTGTCATGTGTGAAGAACAACCACTATCAATAATCCATGGTTTGTTTGTCTTACTTACTTTTAAAGCTGCATCAACAACAAAATCTCTCTCATCAACCTTCTTAACATCAGCTTTATTTTCATTCATATCATAAGAAAGTTGTTTTGGAAGAAGAGTCATACATCGTTCAGCATGATGACCAGACTGATCACATCTTCCACAAAATTCTTCCAAACATTCAAATTGATTCTTTGTTGGCATGTTTCTGATATCTTGAGAATTCTCATTTTCAAATTTCTTTGAATATGGAAGGTTACTTATTATTCTTTCATAATTTCTTCGACTTTTCTCAAGCCTTCTTCTGGGTAGAGATAAATTGTGCCAGCAATTATAAGCTCCATGCCCATACATTCCACACCACTAGAAATAGCCCTAAAATCTTGATTTTCTATTAAATAAAGGTCTTTCTTTATAGAAACTTTGTTGAGGTTGATAACTTCTTTCAGCTCTAGGAAACTCAGGAGGAAGGCCGTCTCTTCTTTTGAGTGAGTTTTCAATTTTTGTAGGATGGAAAGGTTTCTCACATCCTTTCTCCACCCAAGTGTTACTGATACTTTTTCCATAACCCGAAATGTTATAAGAATTAGATAAAACATTATTTTTGATAGGAGAATATTTCAACTAATTCTCATGATAAGCCTTTCCAGTAGTATTGGAAGTCTCAACTTTTACTTTAGTGGCTTTTTGGATGTTTTCATTCATCTTCCATAGGTAATTTTCGAACTCAATAACTTTTGATTGCAACTTGTTGACCTATTATTCTTTAATTTCTATCTTCTTGCTAAGATAATCTATCATCTTTCCTTGTTCAACAATTCTATGTTTATGACTTAAAATTTCTTGAATGTATTCATCTTCCTTCATGGTTTTTCATCTTTCTCATAGCTTCAAAAGACATTTCATCTTTCATCTTCTTCTTAAAGATAATAGCTTTCCACATTTCATAAGAAAAAAGTATGTTATGCAGTTCATCAAGAGATAATTCATCCGTATCTTCTAATGCTGAAATATTAGAATCAAACCTATCTTGAATGTTTCTCATAAGTTTCTTCACAATTGTAGAATCTTCCATGTCTTCTCCAAATCCCCTGATGTTGCAAACAATTTCATTAACTCTGGTGAAGTATTCATCAATTGTTTTGTCATCTCTCATCCTGATGTCTTCAAACATACTATGCCAGATTTGAAGCATGGCTTCCTTGACATTTGTGTTTTCTTAAAAAACACTTTCTTGCTTGTCCCACATGCCTTTTGATGTTGTGAGACCCATCACCTTCTGATAAACATTTTCTAATAAGGACATGATAATAACATTCCTCTCCTTTCTATCAACTTCTATGTTCCTCTTGTCGGAAAATGTCATAGGAGCATTTTTCTCAATAGGTGGAAATCCAATAGTAGAAGCATCAAAAAATTCATGTCCAAGAGATAGGAGATAAAGAATCATCCTATTTTTTCATCCATAATAATTATTGCCATCGAATTTAGGAATTCTTCTACTTTTGACAGAATTGATATTTTCCATGACAAAGGAAAAAAGAACAAGGGAACCTCCTATGATACCACTTGAAGTTCCAAGGATTGAATGTAAACTAAGAAGGGGGGTTGAATCATTTGATATCTTTTTATATGATTCAAGACATTATGAAACATAAAACTTGCAACCTGTTAAGATTTACTTCCTTATCAAACTTTAGCAAGTAACCCTAGCATGAAAGAGAGGTAAAGAAAGAAAAGCACAACATAATCACAAGGTTCGACCTCAATAAGAGAACCTACATCCTTGCCATAGCCACTCCTGTGGGACTATGGAAATCCACTATAATGAAGAAGTGAATACAACTTGTGCCAACTCCTGTTGGACACCTTCTTTCTCATGATATGAAAGATTATACCGACTCTCATCCATTTACAATGTTTCCATAAAGAAAAATTGAGCCAAACATAAGAAAAATACTTTTTCAAGATGCTCCAAAAAATGCTCACTCTGAATCATCAATCCAATTTCTAGGATCTAGTTTTCTGAAACTAAACTTCTCAGTAAGAAAACTATGACTCCGCAAAAGCCCACTCTGAATCTTCAATCAGGATTTCTTTAATCCATTTATATGAAATTGAAATTCTTAGCAAGAAAACTATGACTCCATAAAAGCTCACTCTGAATCTTCAATACAGATTTCTTGAATCCGGTTATCTAAAACCAGTCTTCTCAGCAAGAAAACGATGACTCCGCAAAAGCTCACTCTGAATCATCAATCCGGATTTCTTGAATTGGGTTATCTGAAACAGAAATTCTCAACTATAAAACGATGACGCCGCAAAAGCTCACTCCGAATCTTCAATCTAGATTTCATGAATATGGTTATCTTAGACTGGTCTTCTTAGCAAGGAAACTATGACTCCGCAGAAATACCCACTCTGAATCTTCCATATGGATATCTTGAATCCAGTTATCTGAAAATAAATTTCTCATCAAGATAATAATGATTATGTAGAAATTCTCACTTCGAAAACTCAGTATGAATTTCTTGAATCTGGTTCTCTCATCAAAGAAAAGATGAATCAGCACAAAATCTCACTCCAAATTCTCTAGCGCTCTACCTTTTCTGCATGTGTAAAAAGTTGCTGATGAGCAAATGATCTGAGCACATATTAATAGGAAACTCAGAAATCAAAGGCCAGATTCTTGAAAAACATTCCATCTTCCTCAAATCTCAAAAACTCCATAAATCTCTCGCATTTAATCTTCAATATTTTACTTATTCAAATCTCCTTCAATTTCTCAGAGATTTATGCAAAGTTGAAGTATGGATTTTCTTGAACTCTTCATATCTTCCTCAAAATGATAATGCTAGATCTTGGTTCTGATTTTAGGTTCTGGAAAACTGGTTTTGGAAAACTGGTTCAGGAAAACTGGTACAGAATTGTCAATCCGAATTTCTGGATCAGGATTGTCATTTAGAATTTCTGGTTCAGGAAGTCCACTCCGAATTTTCGGTTCAGGAATTCCACTCTGAATTTTTGGTTTAGGAAATAGAATCCACACTTCTAGCTTGGGAAGACTATGATTTTCTGGCTCAGATAGACTCTGAAAAACAGGTTCAGAAGAACTAGTTCTAAATTTCATCAGAATTTTCCTTAGTGAAAAAAAACTCAATCCTCTTCACCAATTCTTCAACATCTTTTATCATGATAATTTTCATGATGTTTGAGAACAATAAAATTAGAAAAGAATTGTCTGATTTGTTTAAAAATGTTTGAGACACTTTCTTAACATCTGAATTCTCATTCTTCAATAAATTCTTCATTAAGAAAAACTTCAGCAACCAGGAACATCAACATTCTATAACTCAAAAACATTCTTCAACAAAGAGATTAGTTGTCAACAAATACTAAAAAATGTTAAACAAAACACCACAAAGGTTCTTCAATCTCCCCCTTTGGATTTGTTGGCAACCCTCGTTAAAAAGTATTCACCTCACAAGACTTTCATCTCTCAAAAAATAATTTTACCAAAACATAGCCTTTCTTAAAAGATAGTGTCCTGAAACCACACTACTAGAAAAAGTAATGTTTTTGAAGGATTTCCATCCCTCAGTGATAATCAAATTTTGCGTCCATGTAAGGGTAAAATTCACCTTACTCAAACTCCCCCTCAACATTTATTTTTTTAATTTTTCTTTCTCACTACCCCATTATATGATAACCACTACTTTAGATTCATAAATAAAACATACTTCCCCCATTATCAACATAATCCAATGTATAGTGGGGGATACTTATTTATGAGTTATTATGATGTCATGGGAGGGGGCTGAACATGGAATTGTAGCCTCAGCTCAAAAACCTCTTCTTTGACATTGCTTTTGTGAAAATATCAGCAATCTGATACATTGTTGAAATATATTCAAGCAAGATTTCTCCAGTAGTAGCTTTCTCTTTTAAGAAATGATACTATATATCAATGTGTTTTGATGTTGAATGTTGAACAGGATTCTTGGAAAGATAAATGGCACTTTGATTATCATAGGGTATCTTCAATGCTTTAGAAACATTCACTTTCAAATCCTCCAACTGATCCTTCATCCACATCATTTGAGTACAAGGCTGAGTAGCTGCAACATATTCGGATTCAGTTGTACTTAAAGTTACTGAACATTGTTTCTTGCTGTGCCAACTCACGCAGCATTACCCTAAGAAAAATGTTCATCCTAAGGTTGATTTTCTATCATTACAATCAACATCCTAATCAGCATCAATATAACCATGAAACTTCATCTCATTGTTTCTCTTGTATAACAACCCACGTGAAGTTGTTCCTTTAACATATCTCAGAATCCTCTTGACTTCCAACATGTGTGATTATTTTGGATTACATTGATATCGGGAACAGAGAGTCACAACATAAGCAATATCAGGCCCTGAAGCTATAAGATAAAGAATACTTCCTATCAACTTTCAAAAGTCTTTCTAATTCACACTATTCCCTGACGCATCATTGTTCAACTTTGTTCTCACTGATATAGGAGTTGAAACTTCCTTTGATTCTTCCATCCCAAACTTTTTAACAATTCCTTGGCATACTTTTATTGGGACAAGAAAATGTAGTTTGCTTGTTGATGAACTTGTAATCCAAGAAAGAAAGTTAATACTCCCAACATTGACATTTAATAATTTTCCTTCAAATTCTCAGCAAACTGTTTACAGACCTTTTCATCATCACCAGGAAAAATTATATCATCCACGTAAATGATTACAATCAATGTTTTGGAGTTGACATCTTTAATATTCAAGTTGCTATCAACCTTACCTTTAGAAAAATTCATCTTTATAAAAGAATTTTCATGCTTGGAATACCATGATGTTGGTGCTTGTTTCAGCCCATATAAGGATTTCTTCAATTTGAGAACTTTTTTTTCATCACCATCAAGAAAAAACCCACAAGGTTTTTCAATGTAAACTTCTTCATCAATCTCACCATTTAAGAAAGCTGACATTACATCCATCTGATAGAACATGTAATTCTGATGAACATCCATTACAAGAAACATGCGAATACTTTCCAACCTTGCAACTGGGGCAAATGATTAATCAAAAGACACACCTTCCACTTGGGAATATCGTTTATACACAAGCCTCATATTGTTTCTTGTTTCTTCTCCATGCTCATTCAATTTATTTCTGTAAACCCACTTGGTTCCAATAACATTCTTATTTGCTGGCCTTGGAACAAGTTCCCATGTTTCATTTTTCTCAATCTGATCCAGTTCTTCATTCATCGAATCCATAAATTTTGTATGTTCAATAGCTTTCGAAACTGATTCTGGTTCATCTTTTGAGATAAGGGAAGTCAGATCTTCTAATGTCAACTTTCTTCGTGTCTGAACTGGAGCCTTCTGATTATCAATAATATCATGGGATTCTAAATGTTTTCGTAAGGTAGGTAAACTCACATCTTCCTTCCCAATATAACTTTCTTCCC
Source organism: Viscum album (assembly GCA_963277665.1). Classification (NCBI taxonomy): domain Eukaryota; kingdom Viridiplantae; phylum Streptophyta; class Magnoliopsida; order Santalales; family Viscaceae; genus Viscum; species Viscum album. Next base: position 1,153,546,201 of record OY728153.1, on the reverse strand, counting down.
CATGGGGCTCATCAAAGTCACTTTCACTCTCCTGGGAATTCATTGATTTATCTTCCTCAATATTATCATCAAATTTTGTGAAGGAACTTGGATTTACAGTTACCTTCACATTATATGAGTCCACCAACTTCTGTAAACGTTTGTTCCAACATTTTTAACTTCTTCCCTTTGGTGAGTAACCCATAAATATTCCTTCTTCAGCATTCTCATCAAACATTCCTAAGTCGGTATTTTTGTTTTTGAGCAAGCATGGACTTCCAAAAACATTGAAGTAATTAAAATAAGGCTTTTTGTTATACCAAATCTCGTAAGGAGTGATGTTGGTTTTCGGTCACAACAAGCATCTATTTTGAACATGTACCGAAGTTTTAACAGCTTCTCTCCCGAATAATTTTGAAAGTTTGTATTCTGATAACATACTTCTTCTCATTTCCACCAAGCTTTTATTTTTCATTTCTGCTACTCCATTTGGTTTTGGAGTATAGGGGGCACTATACTGATGTTTGATACCATTATTCCTTAGATAAGTTTCAAAAGCATTTCTTCTGAATTCGGTACCATTGTATGTTCTCAACTTCTTTATGGAAACTCCAAATTCTTTCTCAACATATCTTCTGAGGAATTTAAACATTTCAATAGCCTCCGACTTATGATTCATGAACATGTCATTTTTCATCCGAGTGAAATCATCAATAAAAGTGACAAAGTATAAATCTCATTTTTTTGATTGATGTCTCATGGGACCACAAATTTCCGAATGAATAAGCTCATGTGGTTTGTATGATTGAATCTCAACTACATTATGTCTTTTGATAGTCATCTCTCCTTTCTGTAAAGTAACACAAACATCTTCATCTCTTTTTTTCAGTTCTGGAAAATTTCAAACTGTATCAACTTTAGAAATATTACTCGTGTTCTTCTGCCCCAAGTGGCCAAGTATTTGGTGTCACATCTTGTTTTCATCTTCAGCACTCAAATAACAAGAGATATTGGATTCTCCAATTTGAAAGAGATTCCCACTGGTTCTTTCTCCTTTTGTAATCAATTTTCCATTTTTCAAACTTTTGATTACACAAGAATCTTTTCTGAAAATAACTTCTTTTCCATCATCACAATGTTAACTTACACTAAGTAAGTCATGTTTTAGCCCATCCACAATAAATACTTCCTTAGATTTCAGTTTCTATGGTTCAATATCCATTGTTTTGATTCCCTTAATTTTTAAGGAACTATCATTGCCAAAGGTAACTACTCCTCTATCATGACTTTCAACAAGCTCCAAGATTTTTATATCACATGTCATGTGTGAAGAACAACCACTATCAAGAATCCATGGATTGTTTGTCATACTTGATTTTAAAGATGTCTCAATAACAAAAGCACTCTCATCAACCTTCTTATCATCAGATTTATTTTATTTCATTTCATAAGAAACATGTTTTCGAAGAAGAGTCATACATCATTCAACATGATGACCAGACTGATCACATTGTCCACAAAATTATTCAAAACATTCAAATTGATTCCTTTTTGGCATGTTTCTGACATCTTGAGAATTCTCATTTTCAAATTTCTTTGAATATGGAAGGTTACTCATTCTTCTTTCATTATTTCTTCCTCTTTGCTCAAGCCTTCTTCAGGGTAGAGATAAATTGTTCCATCAATTATAAGCTCCATGCCCATACATTCCACAATACCAAAAATATACCTCAAATCATGATTTTATATTAAAGAATGGTCATTCTTTATAGAAACTTCATTGAGGTTGATAACCTATTTCAGCTCTAGGAAATTCAGGATGTAGGCCATCTCTTCTTTTGAGTGAGTTTTTAGTTTTTGTAGGATGGAAAGGTTTCTCACATCCTTTCTCCACCCAAGTTTTACTGATACTTTTTCCATAACCTGAAATGTTAGAAAAATTAGATAAAACCTTATTTTTGAAAGGAGAAGATTTCACCTGATTCTCATGATAAGCCTTTCCAGTAGTCTTGGAAGAATCAACTTTTACTTCAGTGGCTTTGTGGGTGTTTTCATTCATCTTCCTTAGGGAATTTTCGAACTCAAGAACTTTTTATTGCAACTTGTTGACCTCTTCTTCTTTAAATTCTAGATTCATACTATGAAAATATATCATCTTTCATTGTTCAGCAATTCCAGGATTGTGACTTAAAATTTATTGAATGTATTAATCTTCCTTCTTGGTTTTTCATCAATCTCATAGCTTCAAAAGCCATTTAATATTTCATCTTATTCTAAAATATAGGATTTTTCCTCATTTCATATGCAAAAAAGAAAGTTATGCAGTTCATCAAGAGATAAATCATCCTTATCTTCTAAAGATGAAATTTTAGAACCAAACTGTCTTGAATGTTTCTCATAAGTTTCTCCACAATTGTAGAATCTTCCAAGTCTTCTCTGAATCCCCTGATGTTGCAAACAATTTCATTAACTCTGGTGAAGTATTTATCAATTTTTTCATCATCTCTCATCTTGATGTCGTCAAACATACTATGCCAGATTTTAAGCATGGCTTCCTTGACTTTTGTGTTTTCTTCAAAAACACTTTCCAGCTTATCCCACATGCCTTTTGATGTTTTGAGACCCATCACCTTCTGATAATCATTTTATAATAAGGACATGAGAATATCATTCCTCACATTTCCATCAACATCTATGTTCCTCATTTCGGAAAATGTCATAGGAGCATTTTTCTCAATGGGTGGAAAGCCAATAGTGGAAGCATCAACAACTTCAATGCCAAGAGATAGGAGATAAGGAATCATCCTATTTTTTCATCCATAATAATTCTTTCCATAAAATGTAGGAATTCTTCTACTTTTGATAGAATTGATATTCTCTCTGATAAGGAAAAAAGAACAAGGGAACCTCCTCTAATACCACTTGAAGTTCCAAGGATCGAATTTCAACTAAGAAGGGGGGTTGAAATAGTTGATATCTTTTTATAAGTTTCAAGACTTTATGAAACTTAACCCTTGTAGCCTGTTAAGATTTACTTCCTTATCAACCTTTAGCAAGTAACCCATGCATGAAAGAGATGTAACACAAGAAAATAAAATAAGAATTACAAGGTTCTCCTTCAATAAGAGAACCTACGTCCTTGTCATAGCCACTCCGATGGGACTATGGAAATCCACTATAATGAAGAAGTGAATACAACATGGTCCAACTTCTGTTGGACACCATCTATCTCATGATAGGAATGATTATACTGACTCCCTTCAGTTTACAATGTTTCCTTAATGAAACATTGAGCCAATCATAATAAAAAGACTTTGTCAAGATTCTTCACAAAATGCTCACTCTGAATATTCAATCTAATTTCTTGGATCCGATTTTCTGAAACTGAACTTCTCAGAAAGAAAACTATGATTCCGGAAAAGCTCACTCTGAATCTTCAATCCGGATTTCATGAATCTGGTTATCTGAAATTGAATTCTCAGTAATAAAACTTTGACTCCGCAAAATCTCACTTCGAATCTTCAATCTGGATTTCTTGAATCCGGTTATCTGAAACCGGTCTTCTCAGCAAGAAAACGATGACTCCGCAAAAGCTCACTCCGAATCTTCAATCCGGATTTCTTGAATCCGGTTATATGAAACAGAACTTCGCAGCAAGAAAATAATGACTCCACAAAAGCTCACTCCAAATATTCAATCCGGATTTATTGAATTTGGTTATCTAACACTGGTCTTCTCAGCAAGGAAATTGTGACTCCTTAGAAATACCCACTCCGAATCATCAATCTGGATTTCTTGAATTCGGTTTTCTGAAACTGAATTTCTCATCAAGATAATAATGATTCTGCAGAAATTATCACTCCGAAAACTCAGTATGAATTTCTTGAATCTGGTTCTCTTAGAAATGAAAAGATGACTCATCACAAAACCTCACTCCAAATTATCTAGTGCTCCGCATTTTCTGCGTGTGTAAAAAGTTGTTGATGAGTGAATGATCTGAGCAGATATTTATAGGCAACTCAGAAAACAAATGCGGGATTCATGAAAAACATTCCCGCTTCCTCAAATCTCAAAAACTCTACAAATCTCTCTCATTTAATCATCATTATTTTATTATTTCAAATATCCTTAAATTTTTACAAGATTTATGCAAATATGAAGTATGGGTTTTCTTGAACTCTTCATATCATCCTTAAAATGATAAGGCCAGATCTTGGTTCTAATTTTAGGTTCAGGAAAACTAGTTTAGGAAAACTGTTTCAGGAAAACGGGTTCAGGAAAACTGGTTCAGGAAAACTTGTTCATGAAAACTGGTTCAGGAAAACTGGTTCAGGAAAACTTGTTCAGAATTGTCAACCTGAATTTTTGGCTTAGGATTGTCATTCATAATTTTTGGTTCAGGATGCCCACTCTGAATTTTTGGTTCAGTAAGTCCACTCTGAATTTTTGGTTCAAGAAATAGACTCCACACTTCTGGCATGGGTAGACTCTGATTTTCTGGCTCATATAGACTCCGAAAAATATGTTCAGAAGAACTAGTTCAGGAAAACAGGTTCCGAAAAAATGGTTCCGAATTTCCTCAGAATTTTCCATAGTGAAAAAAACTCAATTCTATTAACCATTTATTCAACAAATTTTATCATGATACTTTTCATGATGTGTGAGAAATATAAGATCAGAAAAGAATCGTATAATTTTTTTAAGAATGTTTGAGACACTTTCTTAACTTATGACTTCTCATTCTTCAACAAAATCTTCATTATGAAAAAAATCAGCAACCAACAACTTCAAATTTCTGTAAATCAAAAACATTCTTCAACAAAAATATTAGTTGTCAAAGAAAAAAGAAAAAAAATGTTAAAAAAACACCACAAATGTTTTTTAGAAGGGAATATATTATTATTTGTTTTTTGACAATCAACTTTTTATAGGATTTGTGAAGTCTTACATGACCTGTATCCATTCACATGATATTAAATTAGTCATATTTTGTGAATAAAATATATATATATATAATGGCATCATGTTTTAATAATCCTATAGAACAAGATATATATGTATATATATATATTCCATAATATTTTAACATTATATAAGATAAAAGGATTCATTTCCCACCTTCGTGACAAAACAATTAGTTAGATGATTGATTAAATATCAATGAATGAATGTTGTATTTGGTCAACTCTTGAGAGTGAGTCACTGAATGATATTAAATCCCATGGTTTACCATAGGCATAAGACTTATATATCCAATTAATATACAATTTATAGTGAATTCATCCATAATTTTCTCAACATTAGATTAAATTGGATGTGATTTATGAGATGTAGTAATGACATAACCAATGAACTTCATATGTACTAATGAATGGAACAATAAAACAGACATTTCATAATTAACCACTGGACAAAGATCCCATGAAATATTTTCCCTGGATTCATTTTACTAGTGTATAAATGATATTATAGGGATGGTTCTCTATTCATATTCCCTATTTCTTCACTCTCACAATAACCCAATACTTCTATATTAAATATTTTATTCAAAATAAAAAATGACTCTATACATTTTCTGAGTAAAACATGAATATTTTTATTTTTTTATATGAAAAAATTGAAAATGGACCATGTAAATTTACCACATTCCTTCCATCCATCAAATTAATTACAAATTAGATCATGTGTCAAAAATTTATCCCAAGTATGAATTATATACCCTCAAATATATTTTATTCTAACATTTCATCTAGGAAACGTGGAATTAATTCCAAACACCAACATATATATATAACATCACTCTCAATCCTTATTTACAATTGGTTCAAACCCTTAACCCCTAGAAGTTGATCATAATATTATTTTTAAATTATCATTTTTATAGTTTTGATATAATAGTTTCAAATTTCTCTTTTAATATCTTTTCTCCTTCTATTTCATGTTATTTTTATATTATTAATTTTAAATTAATTGTGTGATGATAATATAACTCTATTTGGTGATCCCTAATTGAGATTAATATTGTCCAAAATCTGTATTGACAAATTTTAACTATCTTTAATTTTATATCATTGTAATAGGTGTTTTTCGTGGAGAGGCATTTCCCCATCTATTTGTAACACAATCAAGGCACTTTTCTAACCCTATCCAATTGTATTTTACCACTCATGTTTTTCTCATCCCATACAAGATGGCTTCTGGTGTATTTTATCTAAAATAACTTAAATTGGAATTAAATGGAGTGTTTTGGTGTGTTAGGATAGAAACATAATAAAAACATAGTGATGTGGAGTATGTGAGGTTCAGTATTGCTAGTTCATTTTCATTTTCTAATATATATGAATATTTTTATTTTGTATAATAGTATAATAATTATATAAATGGGCTCCCATTTATAGTTTAGACCATATAAAAAGAAAATTAATGATTCCCTAGATAAACTAAAGGGGAAATATGATTCTCTATATGTTAATTTAGAATTCATTTTCATACTTTTTTTAAAAATTCATACAATAATTCACTCAAGACGCCAAATATTTTTTAGTTTTAAAATATCAAATAACTAAAAATATTTAGTAATAGTTAATTAATGTGGTGGGAAAACAATAAATCACCTATGTAAATTATTTTAGTTAGCCACTATATTAGGAGTTATACATAATTATATTCAAAATATTATGATGACATGATCTTACAAATTTTATGGTTTTAGAGTATTGGTGTTCATATTTATTGGAGAATAAGAGACACATTCAAAATAATATGGTGTAATTTATAACGAAATGGATTATCCTCTTGGTTTGAAATTAACATCCTTAATTATACATTTTTTAGAAATCCAAATTAGGTTATATGTGAATGTTAAAAACACATTCCTGGAATCTCATTAAGATAAATAAGCCCAACAAAAATAAAATTCTTAATTAAAATTTAAAAATTTAAACTACAAATACCAACTCTACATTGTTCCATGAACCACCAAAAAAAAAGTACCCGTATTTCATATTTCAAATAGAAACCATCATCACTATATTAGACCACATACCACCTAACGTTGAACAACCTGAAAAACCATACCCATCATTAATACCAATTTGTTTGTGATAACCACCCAAAAATCCAAATTTTTTGGGTAAAACAACAAAACAAGATATAAAATAATATCAGAAACCTAAAGACTACTAGATGAAGTAGCTCCAAAATCACCATAAAGAACTATACTATTGGGGACCCAGTGATAGAGATGGGGTCATCGTGAGAGACACCTCCAAGAACAACATCGACCTCCAGAATATCACATACTAAAACAACATGAAACACTATTATATAATTTGACTGGGAGTTTATATATGAAATCATTTTGAAAGAGATAAAAATGGAGGGGGATAGGTCCTTGATAGAAAGATGCAAATTTCATAATGTAAATCATAACCTTCTCTCAGAATGACCACAAAGTGGACCAAAATCAATTGAAACCTCAACTAATCCAAGGCATCTCAAAAAAAAAATATTGGTATCCAAATGAAATAATAGAATCACCATTGAATTGACCTTACAATTCACTGTAATCATTATATCTGTGAACCACACCAAACCCAAAATGATTCTATTCATCATGTACATAACCATAAAAATTAAAAATACTATTTTTAAAAATCTAAAATAGCCTCACAAAACAATGTTTTCATTATTGGTGATGAAAAAACCCATAAATTTCTAGATAATCTAGAACTAGTATTACCAATCTAATGACTATAATAAAATATAATAGTCTCATAATCTACAAGTAAGATAATACCTAAGAACCAAGAAGAACTACTGTGGTTCATGAATCCATGAAAAATTAGTGAACGGTAAACCAAATCATCCAAAATCCAACATGAAATACACTAAATTAGTTGTAAATAGAGCCTAATGCAATAGATCTTGAAGAATTAATGGCTATTGAACCAAAAAATGAGATTAATAGTGAAATATTATAGTAGAGATAATTAAAAAAGATGAATACTCACCTCCCCCAAACCAAGAAAAAATAAATGAAACTAATTACACACCCAAACCACTATAAATAATTTTGAATAGGATCAAAAATATGGTTCACCCTGGTGGATCATTTCATAAGATTAGTTATCATTCATGGTCAATGTTTTGAGATTCGGGTACACAAGAAAAAATAATGATGTATAAGAAATCAAGAACACCAAGAAGAGATCCGATGAATGGGGAAGAACTATCTTTAAATAAGATAACCTCCCTGTCGAGAAAATAATTTTTCAATCATAGGTGGGGGAAATAATAAGTGTGAGATTGAATTTTGGGGAGTGGAGATCCATTAGATCATGCGTGTGGATCATAATTTTGACATTTTCTCTCACTTATCTCAATTAAATATCATTCATTTTAAATTTATGTACATTAAATTCAATTTTATTTTCCATTTAAACCATTCTTAGAATCAATTAACCTACCAAAATTATGATGGTTAGTACACAGTGAATACCCATTTGTATAATAAACCCGACTCCATCCATGGTGTTAATTTTTAATCATCCTATTTAGCATGACATTCTAAAACATAACACCAATTATTACTATTCATATATTATTCAATGGTCCACCCCATTCTAATTAATATAATTATTATGAGACATTGATGGTAAATGTGATTCAAAATGGATTGTATTGTGAAATATGGAGTACTATGAATTGGTGGAAGTCTATCTCACTAAACCATTGTTTTCACCCTTTTTTGAAATAATTAAAATATAATAAAATAGATAATGAAGTATAGGGATTGAAGACTATGTGAACCTCCCATAGGGATGAAACCCTTGGGTATATGATCATAATAATCATTTTTTATGATATCCATTTAGATAAATAGTAGAATTAAAATGAAAAAATGGGAGAATAAGAGTAATAATATATTATTATAGTAAAATAATTAAAAATAAAATATTATGTCTGTATTCTAGGAATTACTAATAGTCCAATAGTGTGACATCCCGATCGGGAGGCACTCGATAGTTCATGAACAATATATCCACTATGGAACCCAAGTGAACATCCCTTGATACAAAAATATTTTAACTATATATTAGTACTAGTAGAGGAAAAATAGGAAGAATATTCCATAATTTAAGTGTAAAATAAAAGTTTAAATATTAATAATCAATTCTAAATTATTGATCAATTGTATAAGAAATATGAAAAAAATACACATATTAATCAGATCTTATGATATATAAAAATGAGAGATATACATTCTAGGTATTCAAACATGAATAGTTGGTCATATACATTACTATCACAAAAAGTTAAATTGATATAACCTTGAAAATAAAAAAAATATGGTCCTGAGACCTAGCCATATCCCTACCACTCAAGATCTATCCAGGTAACACAAGTCTGGAATTAGTTATCAAGAATATTCTATTATCTTATTTTGTAATGTTGAAATATTCTTGGGTAATAAATAGTGGACTAATAAGTGTGGGATTATGGAGTAATAGTACAACACTATGGGAATTTAATATAATATAAAGTATGTGTATATGGTGAATGGTTTTTTCGATAACATGATGATGTTATTCTATAATTAATAAAATACACATTAACACTTGGGTTTAATGGTGGCACATGGGGTTAATCATAGATACTTCATCTTATACTGAATGCCTTAATCCATAGTATAACATATAAGTAAAATGAATCCATGGGGGGTTTCTCCAATTAATTCCAAACCAATAATCATCAACCTGAATACATTGGTTTTTAACCAAAGGAATTCCAATATTTGGGTCAAAAATCATAATACAGAGATGTTTAAAATAGGTAATTCTATGTCATGAATTATTAATCATAAATAAATTGTTATTACCCTAAGGAATTTCAAATCATGTTTCATCAATCCAAATTATTGGGGATTTACCTAATATTATTCCAACCATTGTATCATAAATATGAATACAGCTGGTCACACTAAGGTAATCCAAACCATGTTTCAGAAATCATGTACAATGAAAATTTACATATACACCTCATTAATTCATTAACACCTAATCTAATCAAATAAATAATCTCAATATATCTGAGGGAAAATTATAATATTTTTTGCTCATGAACATAAGGTCACATTTAATGTTAAAGGGATACCCAATATCATCAATTTAATTTAATATCACATTTTTATATTTAAGTACACAACATTGTTAGTGGATGTATGGGTTTACAATCACTAGTGGATTTCATATAAACTTTAGAGAGGTTAAATTCATGATTTAGGTTTAAAAATTAATTTAAAATATTTATGTTGATGTTTTGATGTATTTTTAACATACATCATAGGCATCAATAAAATGGTGGTACATAGATTTAATACCATTAAAATGAAAATCTATAGGTACATAGACATACAATCATTCAGAACTATCAATAAATTGGATCCTGAGTTCTATAAAACATTGAATAATTATAATTCCCTAGAAAGGATGCCTAATAATTGAGAATAATGTTAAATTTTATAGAATGTGAAAAATTAATAGAAATACTAGATTCAATATGTAAAATCACATCTATAATTCTATCGAAACAATTGAAAAAATATTTCAATGCTTAAATAGGAAGAGTCTCGCCCTGATGATGAAGAAATTCAATGGGGGGAGGTGAGAATCACACATACTAGACAAAACATAAACCATCTTACATTTATAATACATTATTAAAATATTATTTAAATAAAAATAAATATTAAATATAGGGTCATTGTCTTCATTCCTGGCATGAAAACATAGTATAATCCTAGAATATCTCAAGGTAGGGTGTCATTCAATCAGCTAGATCCTTTCACATCATGAACCATGATGTCATTTCATGAATGAAAAAATGTAGTTCTATAATTATTGGCTTGTCAGGTCATCTTGAAAATTCACTCGATCCATTCCTATCTCTGGAAACATTCATAACATGTAAAAATATATGATGAGAACAAAAAATTTTGATAAATGAAACTAAAAATGGTTATGCTTTTACATCCTCCCCACTATACAGTAGTTTGAACATAATATTCTATTTCAAACATCACCATTCCACATTAGAAATAAAATATAGTAACTGATCATGTATATCCCACTCAAATTCCCCTTTCTCATCCTAGAAATATATATGTTTTGACTAAAAATCCAATTAAGAAACATCCATGTTGGGATGATGCTTTTCCCTATGATCTAATTTGTATAAAATATGCTCCCTAAATTATATATCATCTTCATGGTTTATATATTTTATATCGATATCATGATATAGACAATGATTTTGACTTCAATGCAAAAACACATGAAACACAACATGCAATATATTAAAAAGTAGTCTATGAGACAAATTGTCTTCCACTAGAGTGGTCCAATATAATATCTCTAATGGTTTTATGGATGTGGGTACTAAATTTTCTAGACTCTGAACATATCATTTTCTTAGAAGTGGATAAATTTATAAGGATAAAATGTCACCCATGTCATACAAAAGATGGAAATTCACGGATCTATATGTTGGGTATCCCTACTCTGGTATATCACAATTTGTTTCTAAATTAACAGTATATTATATTATTTATTCTATACTTGAGTTATCCCAATCATCTAAATCTGAAAAGTATCCAACCAACATTAATAAGAATGACATTTTCTACCTTATAGATCCTTTATTGGTGATAAAAATCTCATTTCCTAATTGGTTTTATTATACGTGAATTTTTTAAATATATGTTGTTCTACCAAGAGTCACTAAAATCTATGAAAATAATGATCAATGTTTCATATATGTTTGGAAAACAATTCTTGGACTACCCATAAGTCTATTGGTGTTAGTATGTTCTAAAATGCTCAAACATACCTCAATATTTCTATAGAAACTAGAGGTAAGTTATGTTAAATAAGACTTTGTTTCGAAAAAATATAATATGATAGATCCAATTAAAATAGAAAATCTCATATTTGTAAATAATAATTAGATCATCAACTAAATTATTGTAATGAATTAGTATAATTAATGAAACTATGTTAAGCTAGTCCAAAAGCTCCCACAATGTATCACTGGCTGCTGGTATCCCCAGTTACACCATAACAATCCATGGAGATTTTACCCCAATTAAATACTAGAATGTGTAATGGTTATAGAAGTGTAATGGACCACTGTTTCTAATCATTCACCTGAAAAACTAAAAAGCACCACATAATAGATCCTATGAATCTATTTTTCATTCATGGACACCAGTACATCTGATAGATGTTAGAATACAACTGTTTCAGACTATAGAATACCAAACCCATTAAGTAATGTTATTCCATTATCATATATTCATACAAATTTTTGGAAAACCATATGAAACTGTATTTAGGGAGAATCTTTTCAATACAATGGACCCAATCTGGTTGTGGAATTATAGAATATATACTATTGCATAGAGAAATGTCTGAAGATCCTACAATATCCACTCCTTTTATTCTAAAAATAATTAAATATTCAATAAGAAAACATGTGATGGTATCATAACCCTTATACTCATGAACATAAAATTATATCTTGGTATATGGTGTAATGATCTAAAATTACTTACTCAATTCCTGAACAACTTGATTATCTATCATTTATTTAAAATTATTTGTAACAAATTACCCTTTCTAATTTAATATTGATAAATTTAAATTTTCCATAAGTTCTCGATCCACAATCACCATCAATGGTTCATGTATCCATGTAAGAGGTTCTATTTTATGATTTTGTGTTTGGTATGCACCATAAATTAATTTCCCAATAAGTATTTACTCCAATACCTCAAATTCATACAATACTTTTTCAAACTCTAGTTCATTAAATATGAATTTTCACACAAACTGCTACTTGTAAATAGACACATAAGAAAACATTTAAAGTCCCTACATCATTCCATCTTATAGTTATGCACATCATTTAAAAAAACACAATATAATTCCTACTAGACATGAGTAGGGGTTTGATTGGATATGTAGTCCATTATTCCTAAAACTACTAAAAATAACAACAAAATTTTTTATACTAGCATAAATTCTCTTCCTTTGTAGTTATTTATTTTAGAGATACAGGACATTGGGGGTGATTGTCAAACAAGAAGTATAAACAACTTCATTTACATATTTCATTGAGTAGAGAAAAACACTACTAAAAAAACATTCACCAAATAATGAACCTATTCAATCCAAAAAATATTAATCTTGGAGAGTCTTAGATAAATCCAGTGCTCCCAATGGATGATAAATATAGAATCCATTTGCTAAAGCAGTATATTCCTCATCACTTACTACTTTAGGATTTCATCATTATCTAAGAACATCAATGTTCTATGATATGGGTGGAAAACCAAATTCAAGGAGGGAATAAGTACATCTATTACATATATAAATCATATGATATCTATAATATAGATAAATAGAATAAACATTTTTTATAGTAGTGTATGTTTTTTCTAATGGAATCAGCTTAAATAGTGGTATACAGATCCCAATAAATAATTTAATAATATTTAGAAACACTTTGTTAATGAAAGTTTATATCATCTTAATAAATTGGGAACTATCTTTTTATCCTCAATTTATTTATATTCAAATATTATAGAAAAAATATCAATGATCTATCCACTTTCATGGAAACAGGGACTTTGGATCCCCAATTATATGTGTTAGGTCAAAAACATTATTTGGTCTCTAAATGAGCTGAGTTTAATAACATTATATCTTCCATTCATCTATCCAGAATACAAAAATGAAATTATACAATACACCCAAAACGAGATCAATGATTCTCTCAACCTCTCACAATGGTGTAAAATCATATAAATATTCTGGAATAATAAATTTGCACACTCCCACCATGGGAGGAATAAAACATTAATGATCCTCCCTATAATAAAATAAAACAATGATAATATGGGACAAAACCATACCCTATTGTTAATGGTTAATCATCACATGACCAACATAGACATCCCAATCTCAAATATGAACACACTAACCACCCTTTAGAGACGTAAAATAATCCCATCAAGGATAATAATCATTGCATTCATGGTGTGACTCTTTGTATCCTATCATAAGAACATGACCAATACCATTTAGTTACCCCATGGGGAGATCCAACAAAAATTTACTAACAAATATTTTCTCGTAATATCCCCTATATCAACCAATTAACATTGTATTTACTAATAATGACATGCCAATTCCCTTTATCCCATATTGATATTACATTCTTATTTCAAGGCCATAAAATGTACTGAAGATAAAAAATAATGAAAAACCTCTATATTAGATAATGATCATCCCAAAGTAGAATCCATCAATATCTCTACATGAACCATATATGGTTCTATATAATATTTTATCTAATTAGTATTTATATCATGTAAGAGGCCCATACTCTGTCCTCAAATATGTAAATAAAGGATCTATATATAAGTGGACAAAAAATATTAGATGAATTCAAAAAAAATTATGGGCCACTAGTATCCAAGGTTAGTAAAAATTATTGTTGTATTTGTAACACTGTAGTCATATATGACATGGTCAATGCAACTTCGAGAGATTCCCTATTTATTAACTATAAAAATAAATGGAATCTATCTCATTGTTGATCATCTATAACCATCCCAAATATAGAAGGAAGTTTTATCCTAAAAACCACTATGTTATTATTATCATCAATCTCCTGGGGATCTACCAAATTTTATTGTATTAGATGTAGTCTATAATACTATATTCATTCTTCATAATTAATTAATTTAATAATTCATGACATCATACTTTATGAAAAATCATAACATGAATAATGGATCACTATTCACTACATATCATATCACTAAAACTAGATAACATCGTTTCTATCACATTCATGAATTTAATAATATGTATATTCATTATCATATATATATATATGGTTCACAAAGTACACATAAAATCCATATCATCACACTATTCCAATTTACTTTAACTAGAATCTTTAAAATGTGGTATAGTAAAATGCATTTTCATTATCATGTTATAGATTGAATATCATTATAAATTTTAAATAACATTTTTTTATTTTATTCATATAAAAATAATTATAATAAATAATGAAATTCACATACAACCTACTATGTCACGACCCGTCCCACGGGGCCTATGTCGTGACTACCCCAAGCCCGCCTTCCATAGTACAGGGCCTGGAGACTAGCACCAAAGGTGTAATTCCCTAATCTTGGGAAGGCATTGCCTTTATAACCTATAAACAGACACAACAGATACAGACACAAGTAAATTGTATTACCAACTAGAGTACTGGAAGTAAAAGGGGCCAAAATACAAGGCTAACTGGAAAGAACAAGAAACTGAATGTACAATTACAACTGAGGAAAAAGGAAAAATAGTTGGTGGGTCATCCTCTAAGGTTCTTACCAGAAGGGTAGGTATAGATCTCCTCCTCAGAAGCCCATGCCCGTTTGTCTCCTCCATGTATCGACACGTCATATGGTCCACCATCGGGTACCGTTTAGTCCTGGTACTCTCAGCCTCATTCCGCATTGTTCGTCTTCTACATTGAACACAATGAGGTGCCGACATAGCCCACATTGGGGGGAGTATAATGATACTCAGTAGGGACCCTGAGACCCTAATGGTCTCACACAAATTCAACAAGGATAAAATACAATATATGAAATCAATAAATAACATTACTTAGGTATATCCCCATACATATACCTATGTTAACAAGTGATACATCTCAATAATGAGGAAAATATAGAAAACCTAACTAAGCTAAATCATTATTTTATTCACCTTATCGAAACCTAGACTACTGTATAATTCCTGCTCAATCAAGTATAGTGGTAATGTGATGTTAAACAGAGGATCTTCCCACTAACATTGGACTGCTGAGGTACTCCTCCTGTCAAGTATCGTGCATCTGCTGTGTCACACTAAGGCGTTCCCCATCATGGGTCTAAAGCCACACCCAGGCTCTCCCCCTCATACCTTGTAGAGGTACTCCTCCTATTGAGTATTGTGGGTCTTCCACATCACACAGATCATTCTCCTCCATCATGGGTCTGCCGCCACAACTGGGTACTCCCCACTGGGCTATTAAAGTCTCTCCTAGTCAAACAGTCAGTCGTCGTCTGGTCTTAGCCAGCTATTAGGCCTTTTCACTCTGCTCGCTCTTCACTGTAATGATTCACTCCACGAACTACTAGTCGATACTCCAACTATAATTAATCCCCACGAAGATGTGTCTACAAGTTCCACCATGTCATTGGGGTCTCAACACAATAGACGACGCGTCAATCGGACGCCCGGTTTGTGAGTTATTAGCCTTTTAGTCCAGGGGGGGACGGTTGGATTCGTGCATGATCCAACTTGACCATATCTCAACTACACCACAGTCTCTAGTTGGGTATACTCAATGAGACTGTGATGCTCCATTATTCTCAGGGCCACTGATGCTTTGTCAAATGGATGCCATGTGCCAATGATATGGCCAAAAGAAAGTAGAGGGTCATAGTGGGCCTGGGTCAGGTCCGACCCGGTCTGGGTCGACTCGGCATGACCCTTTGAGTCATGTTTTCACGTTGGATGGGTCAGCCCGTTGGGTTCATCCTGGGTCACTGGGCACAGCCCAACATGCTGCCAGGGGACACAAAGTGCCGTGAGGGTGTAGATCGATCGTGAGGGTGTGGACTGGTCGTAGGTCGGTGTAAGGGCGTTTCGACCCGGAGGTCACTTCATGGGCGGCTCGGCCCGGAGGGCAACGCGAGGAATGATCGACCCGAAGGCCGAGATAGCACGGGTGAGGATGGTTCGGCCAACGGATGGCGGGAATAGGGCTTGTTCGGCTAGGAGGCCGGGCAGCCGGGGTGGCTCGGTCAGCGGATGACACATCTAGGGCGGCTTGACCAGGAAGCCATGGTGGTCGGGAGCCAGTTCGGTCAGGAGGGCGGGTTGGCTTGGGCCGGTTCGGCCGGAGGACGGTGTGGGATGCCATAAGGGTGGTGTGGGTTGCGGAGGCTGTGGGTGGTGGCGCCATTGCCTTTATCGCTTTTGTCACGTTCGTCACCTTCCTCCATTATGAAGAACTCCACAAAACAACACAATGGTTATAGAGAGGATGAGACATGTCAGTTTGTCCCGCACTCTCTGCATTATAGCAGTATAAAGTGGTTTACTAGAGCAAAGAACATCAAACCCTCCCGTAATGATTAATCCCAAAACCCCCAAAAGGAAATATAGGTGGATCAACTAGTTAGAAAGTTTATTCACGTTCCTTGTTCTAGATTGGAAGAAGATGGGTATATTAAATCATTCAAAATAACCCCCTACCTTTGTTCATATGATGTCATTGGCTCCAGAAGGAAGGAGGTGAAGTTGTTGATGTTCTTCTAATCAACTATACAACTACAATTCCAGGCTCATGCATCGGTTCATCGTTGTCGAATATGTGGATGTCCCACATCGGAAGAAGTCCCGAGGAAGAAGGTCGAAGGAGGTCGGTGTTCATCATCAGTAGAGCATTCTTCATTGGAGAGAGTAATCCTCCAAGTGTTGGTCATCACAGAACATTGCTAGGGATTCATCATTTGGTGAAGCCATACCAAATACTCCTCCTAAGCTCCATATATATAGGAGAGGTGGAGTGGTATGTAACGATTAGAGAATTTATAACTGTTCCTTTATTTGGAAGCTTTCTAAATTCCAACAACACTGTTACTTAATTTTTTAAAAAGAGTGAAGCCAATTAAGTTATGTTTGCATAATAACGGGGTGTGTTTGCACAATTTAATGTGGAGGATTTCAAGAGGCTTCTCCACATTAATGAGGGGAGTTGAATGTTTATCTCAATTAAAAGGGAAGTTTAATCCTGGGTGGTCCCCATCATCATACCCTTTCATGGGAGGTTAGGCTTGGGTGGTCCCCACCACCATAACCTCACATGGGAGGTTAAGGTATGGTGGTACCCACATCACAACTTCCAAATGCAGGATAAAATTATGTGGTCCCACATCCACAATATTTTCACAAGGGCGTCAAATAAAAACAAAATATTTGCACACTTTTATTTTTATTTTATTCCTTCAAGAAAAACCCAAAAAACTAACATTCACCCTCGACCAAATGTCGTCAAGGTGAAATCCCCCCTAATCGAATATTGGCACTGCGAGTTCAACAATGCGATCAGATTTTAATTCTGAGCACTAGTTTAAAAGTTATAAAAACCCGCTCGTACCTTTACACAATGTACCCGAAAAAAATTTAGAAAATTATTACCAGACAACCTTGACCTGCGCTAGTCGACGTTAGGCTCTTCCCAAGTGAAAAACACACCAATTAACCCAATGGTACTCTAATATTTCTTATCTGAGTTACCTTTTAAATGTTATGGGTTTTAAAATAAAATGATTTTCAATTAATTATTTTATTTATGGCTGAAAACTAACTTTCACAGGTAGCACGTTCCAGACAAAGTAAGTATCTTCTTAAATAAAGCATTCCCTTACAAGTTCAGTTGTGGTATCAAATTTTTAATCCAAGATACCATTTGTGAGTTATTTTCTTTTGAAAAATAAAACAATTTATTTAATTATTTCATTTATAGTTATGTCATTTTTTTGGGTTTAATAAAAAATTTTCATTTATTGGGTTTTCTCACAGGAGGCCCAGGCCGACTAAACATAAATCATGATTAGGGTAAACCCTCCATCCTGAGCGCATAAGTGCCCTTGGATTTTTTATCTGATAATCCATTTAAGAGTTAATCCACTTTTTCATGAAAACTGATTATTCACGTTAATTAAAATATAACAAAACTATGACGGATCATTCCACACACTCCACGCCTTGAAATCGGGCGTCGTCAGATTTCACAATCTCGAAAAAAAATTCCCATGTAATTTAACAAAATTTCATGGAATATCCATGTATTTAAATTCTCCCCACCTCAGAAATTATCTCCCTATAAGACACAAATCAAACTAAGAGAACAAGTTGGGGTACTGAGCACGCATCTGAGCCACCTGCTCCCATGATCTCTCCTAGAAGATCTCATACTGCCAATGAATGCGCACAAGAGGTATCATCCTTCCATGAAGGACCCGATCCTGTCAATACTAAATCTCTACTGAAACCTCCATAAAAGTATCCCCATCATCGATGTCCATGTCACCATGGTTGATGATTTTAGAAGGTTCGTGCATGAATCTCCTCATCTGGTATACATGGAAGACGTCGTGCCCCATGTGAAACTGAGGTGGAAGAGCTAAGCGGTAAGCCACCTTTCCAAATTTTTTGAGGACCAGAAAAGGTCTGATGATCCTTAGAGATAACATGCTACCTCTAACAAATCTCACCAAAACTCATTGAGGTGAGACCTGTAAAACAATTTGGTCTCCATCCTTGAACTCTAGTGGTCTCCATATCTTGTTGGCATATGACTTATTTCTGTTTTGTGTAGTCTTCATCCACTCCTAGATGATCTTAACCTTCTCTGTGGTAGCCAGTATGATCTTTGGTCCCCCTAGTGTTGACTCCCCTAGTTCAGTCCAACACAAAGTTGATCTGAACAGTCACCTGTAAAATGCCTCAAATGGTTCCATCCCAATGGTTGGGTGATAGATGTTGTTGTATGAAAACTCCAACAAAGGTTAGTGGTCCTCCCATCTGTGACCTATGTTGAGGACTCATGCACACAACATGTACTCGAGGGTCTGAATGGTCTGTTCAGTCTGACCATCCATATACGGATGGAAGACGGTGATGAAATGTAGTTGTGTCCCAAAATCCTCCTACAACCCCTTCCATAGCTAGTAAGTAAAACATCCATCACGATTAGAGAAAATCATCAAAGGTACTCAATTTAGTCGCAAAACCTCTGGAAAATAGAGGAGTCCCATGTCGTGTATTGATCCCTACTCTCTGATGAGTTGGAAGTGGGCCAACTTGGTGTGTTGCTCGACGATCACCCAAATCGAGTCATGTTCCTTGGATGTACGTGGATGTCTTGTCATGAAGTCCATTCATATCCCATCCCACATCCACTCTGGGACCTCTAAAGGATGAATTAATCCTGTGAGTACCTAATGCTCCACTTTCACTTGCTGACAAGTGTGGAACCAGGAAACATACTCTACAACATCTTTATTCATTCTTGGGCACTAGTACTATCGTCAGAGATCCTGGTACATCTTCACAACTCCCAGTAGCATAGAACATCCTCCAAAATGGATGATGTGCTCCCTACCATCTGAAAATCTATCAAGTGAATGTCTTATAAATATCTAAGCTCATCGAGTCTTGCAGTCAATGTCACCATGATGTGCCTCCCTGACTTGCTGATGAAATGGGTGAGTGACTGTAAGAGACTGAAGAAAATATTCTCCATCTCGATCCCCAATGAATATCAGCAAGCGGCTAGCTGCTCTACCGCCTCACTCAGTAGATGAAGGCCAGACCTTTTGCTGAGTTCATATACTACCATGTTTCCCATCCCATTGTTATATACTATCATTAAGTCATAAACCTGGAGGAACTCTAGCCACTCTTATTGGGAACTGAAAACTCAAAACTTCTACTGCCACAAGGGTGAGGCCGGATGACTCGTGAGTGATCTGTTGCACCCTCCTATGTAGGATTTTATCTTGTGCTACCAGGGTTTCCTTTTTCACCGACAAAAAAAACATAATCCCAACATTGTAGATAAACCACAAACGTTTTACCTAATATAGTCAATCAGATTATGAATTTTGGATGTCCATTCATGCCCCATCTATCATCGTAAGGCCTCGACACTACCACCAATAGGTTCCAACTGATACTCTCTCCTCACGGCTTATATCACACCGTTGACGTAAATGTGATTATATAGTATCCTCCCAAATTTTTCCCCAGATTTGAGTGTCAATTCCACAGTTTATATGGAAACTCTTAGTCTTGGAAATTATTATTAGAATTAAGAAATGATTCGTACCTATTTATATTGATATGGAAGCTATTAGTAGACACCAACCATACCTAGAATAATTCATAGAGCCCTAGGTTAGCACTCCTTGATAGCATGCAGCTACTCTATTCCCAATGTCCTCCAGCTCCCTGAGCCTGGTGGGGGCCACAAGGGGGGGGGGGGGGTTGTAACATTTCGAAATTACACCTCATGCATCTACCCTAAATGAACATCCACATCTGCAGCTCTGAAGATTAATCTATCCCTAACACTTCTACATCTGAAATAAATTTTACACAACCAAGTATCTAATACTGGTGAATGTTTCCTGCCTTCCACTACTAACATTCACCAATTGCATCCGCTCAACCAAAGAATATTCAACCACATAGGTTCTCTCTATCACCCTATCATAAGTAGAAATGCATAGAGGAATATTTCTAGATCGAATATCTCTAAATAAAACATTCTCAAGGGTCTGATCTCTAAAGCACTGATCATATTGTATTCATCGAGTACTAGGAATGTTCGGCATGCCTCGATGAGTACTCAGCTACTGACATTTAATCATGTCGAATCTATAGAAGCTATAGAGAACTCTCGGGCAACATCTCAATCCAGTCCTCAGCTTCCTGTGAGTAGACTCACCTAGGAACCTAAGGGGTATCTGATGCTGAATTATCCATAAGGCACTAAGCCTATATTTTTCCTTTAGCAGTACTTTCAGTGGTAACTACTGACCAATAGGTAGTGATATAGCTGACACACTACCCGAAGGTACTATCTCGGGTAATGGTCCACATACAGAAGCCTCATAACTATGCGGAAAATCCTCATGGTGTCTCACTGAAAAATTCTAGTAGCTAAGATCACCATATACTCTACTGGTGTCTCAACTAGGTGAAAAACTTTAGCAACTACCTCCAGCAAGCCCTCAGCTTCATGGGAAACAGTCTCGCCTCGAATCCTCACAGGCCTCTACTGCTGGAACTCGCGCAATGTGCTCAGTCAGCGTGCAATGTACGCCAGTGTGGTGGGTGGTCTCTAGTGCCCAATGGGTGGTTGTGTTTCTGGTACACCACCCGAATGTGTCAACATATTAAGATGGCCCTGCACTAGATCCTCTTCACTCAGTGGGCTATTAGTGCATAAAACTCTCATAACTCTAGTTGGTTGTATTCATGCAGGCATTAGGAAAAGAAACTATTGCTCTACAGTTATATGTAATACCTGGTGAGATGACCTGGTCAGATTATATAATAAAACCTTTAAAAACTCACACGCAATCTGTGTTTTCATGTACTGAGTTGGAAATCAGATGACAGGGTCCTGGTGTATGGATATGTGGGCTGCCGCAACAACACTAGACTCCATGAACATAAAACCACACTCACTACACTAAACAATATTGATTCATCGAAAATATCAGAGCCTTATGTTCTATAGTAGAACTGACTATTCTGATAACAATTTTTTACGACGCGTCCCCCAAGGACCGGGTCGTGACTACCCCAAGCCCACGTTCCAAAGGTCGGCGGCTGGAGACTAGCAGCAAATGCATAATTCCCTTAAACTAGGAAGGAATATCATTGATAACCTATAAACACACACAGAGGATATGAACACGAGTAAACTGTACGACCATCAAGAGTGCTTAAATTTAAAGGTGCTAGAATACAAGCCCACTAGAATTTATAAGAAACTAAATGTATAAGTACAACTGAGGAAAAAAGAAAAACAATTATTGGGTCATCCTACGAGGTTCCTACCTGAAGGGTTTGTATAGATCACCTTCTCAGCACGCCATGTCTGTTTGTATATCCGTGTACCAACACGCTATATGGTCCGCCTCCGTGTACCATTCAGGCCTGGTACTCTCAGCCTTAGTCAGTGTTGTTCGTTGTCTCCATCCAACACAACGAGGTGCAGGCCTAGCCTGTGTAGGGGTGAGTATAAAGATACTCAGTAGGGACCCCGAGACCCTTATGGTCTCACAAAATTACAACAAGGATAAACCAAAAAGTATTAAATCAACAGATAACCTTACTTAGGTATATTCCCATACATTTACCTTAGTTATCAAGTGATCCATATCATTCACAATGAAACCACATAAAAATAGACCCAGCTTAATAAGGATTTTATTCCCATTATAAAAACCTTAGCTACTGATGAACTCCTTCTCAATAAAGTATAGCGGGTTTGAAGCATCACATAGAGGCGACTCCCATGAACCTTGGACTGCTAAGGTACTCCTCCTATCGAGTACCGTGGGTTTGCTGCATCACACAGAGGCGCTCCCAACCATGGGTCTGCCACCACACTCAGGTGCTCCACCAAATATCATGCAATGGTACTCCTCCTGTCGAGTACCAGGGGTATTCTACATCACAAAGATCAAGCTCCTCCACTGTGGGTATACTAACACAACCAAGCACCACCCATAGGGCTAGTAGAGTCTCTCCGGGTCAAACGGTCAGTAGTCATCAGGTCTCAGCCAGCTACTAGGTCTATGAACTCTGCTCGCTCGTCACAGGAAGGATCCACTCCATGAGCTACTGGTCGATACTCAAACTGTCACGAAGTCCCATGAATAAGTGTCTCAAAGGTCTTCCATGTAATAGGGTTCTCAACACAATAGACGACGCGTCAATTAGACGCCCGATCTATGAGTTATTAGCCTTTTAGTCAGAGGGCCCAGTTGGATTCGTGCTTGATCCAACCTGGCCATATCTCAACTATACCCCACACTCAAGTGGGGTATACTAAAATGGACATTCATTCTCCAAGATTACCATGTCCACTGACGGTTCGTCAAATGGACACTCGATTCAAATTATATGGCCAAAAAAAGTTAAAGTGTCATAGTGTGCCCGGGTCTGTTCCCACCCGGTCATACCGACCCCGCCTGACCCAGTTTGGGCCGACCCAGTTTGGGTCGACCTGGATTGACCCCTTGGGTCCGCCACGGCCCATTGGGTGGGCCATCCCATTAGGTTAAACCCGACACACTGGGTCCCGGCTAGCTAGCAACGAGGGGTAGCGGAGGGACGCGAGGGCGGGAACCGATTGTGAGGGTGCAAACCTACCATAGGTCGGCATGAGGGATATTCATCCCAGAGGGCACCACATTGGCAGCTTGGCCTAAGGGGCACCACGAGGGATGCTTAGCCCGGGGCACAAGGCCAGCTTGCTTAATAGGGTCACGGAGAAGGCGGCTTGGAGTGGCTCGGGGCGGCTCGGCCCGGAGGCTGGGATAGCGTGGCCGAGGCTTTTTATTCCAGTGGGTGGAGCGAATAGGGCATGATCGACTTGGAGGCCTAGTGGCTGGGTTGGATCGTTCGGTGGATGGTGTGACCATGGGGCTCAGCCGAGAAGCCGAGCTGGCAGGGAGCCGGTTCGGCCGGGTGGTCGGGGTGGTCTGGGCTGGTTCGGCCAGAAGATGGTGTGGGATGTTATAGGGATAGTGTGGGTGGTGAAGGCCATGGGTGGCAGCATCGTTTCCTTCATCGCCTTCATTGTCTCTATCACCTTCTTTTTGTTTCGAAGAACTCCCCAAAACAAAACAAGGGTTATATAGTGGACATGCCATGTTAGTTTGGCCCTCACTTTCCACATTAGAGCGGTAGAGAGTGTATCAGAAGAACGAATCACATCAAACCCTCCCGTAATGATTAATCCCAAAACCCTCAAAAGAAAAAAATACAAATCAACTAGTTAAAAAGTAGATCCGAGTTCCATGATCTAGAAGGGAAGAACATGGGTATATAAAATCATTCACAATAATCCCCTACCTTTTTTTGCTTGATGTCATTGGTGCATGAAGGAAGGAGGTGAGGTGGACGAAGTTCATCTTTTACGCCACACACATCCAATACCAGGATCGTGTGTCAGTTCTTCAGAGTCGAAGATGTGGACGACCAACTTTAGAAGAAGTCCCAAGGATGATGGTCGAAGGAGGTCAGCGTTCTTCATCGGTGGAGGGTTCTTCATTGAAGATCATAATCCTCCATGTGTTGGGTGTCACAACTCTTTACCATCACTTTGTCGTTAGGTGAAGTCCTCACAAATCCTCTTCCCAAGCTCCATATATATAAGAGAGGGGGAGTGGAAAATAACAATCATTGAATTTATGATGCTTAATTTATTAGAAACCTTCCTATGTTCAAACGATGCTGTTAGTTTGTATTTTAAAAAGGTCAATGCCAATTAATTTACGTTATCATAATAATGTGGTGCGTTGGAACAATTTAATGTGGAGGAATTCAAGAGGCTTCTCCACATTAATGTGGGGAGTTTAGAGTTTCTTTCAATTAAAAGGGAGGTTTAATCCCAGGTGGTACCACCAACTATAACGTCTCATGGGATGTTAGGATTGGGTGATCCCCACCACCATAAACTCACATGGGAGGTTAAGGTATGGTGGTCCGAACTTCTCAACTTCCATGTGTAAGATAAAACGGATGTGGTCCCACCTCCACATTATTCACATGGGTGCGTATAAAAATAAAATGTTTGCACAATTTTATTTTTATTTTACTACTTCAAGAAAAACACAAAAACTAACATTCAACCTCAATCAACTACCATAGAGGTGGAAGTATCCTTGGGTGATTCTTAGCACTGCGAGTTGAACGGTGCCCTCTGATTTTAATTCCGAGAACCGGTTTAAAAATAACATCCAATATTTCCCCAAGCCGGATAAAGTTAATATCTGCTTAAGTAAAGCATGACCTCATGAGTTCAGCATTGGTCTTAGATTTTTAATTTGAGCTACCTCTTTTGAGTAATAAACCTTTGAAATATAAAATAATTTATTTAATTATTTCATTTACGGTTATTCAATTTTTGGGTTTTCTAATAGGAGGCACGCACTGACTAAACATAAGTCGCACTTAGGGTAAATTTTCCATCTTATGCGCAGCAGTGCACTCAGATTCCTAATCTGAGAAACATTTTAAGAGTTATTCCACTTTTTCCAGAAAACTATTTAACCGAGATAATTAAATCCTTACAAAACATCAACGGATCATTCTGGGCACTCCGGGCCTCAGAATCAAGCACCGTCAGATTTCACAGTCTCAAAAATAATTCCCATGAAATTAGAAAAATACATTGAATTTCCAAGTCTTTAAATACTATATGATTGTTTAATGATGTTTCCACTTTGAATTTATTTTTGAAAGTAATAAATAAATAATTTTTACATATTATATAACATTCCTTTTTCATTAATAAACTAACCAAGACTATAAAATAGTGAAAATAGAATATGAATCCGAAGTTTAAGCACTAATGTACGAACACATTCCCTGGTCTCATTCCAAAAAAGTGGCATCATTATATAAACCAAAAATTCAACAACTATTACCATGAAAAAGGTAAAAAAGATAAATAAGAAAGGAAAAAATAAGAACATTAATCTTATCTTTATGACTTTGGATTATCCCGGTATATGGGTCAACTAATCCCATACTCGTGTAGTAGAGACCCTAAGCTTAACGTACATGAACATTACATTACTTTTGCGGAATACTTAGTACATAACAAAAACGCACACACAAGGATCGTAATAGTTTAGTGTCTTTAGAATCTCGGAAAATAATCTTCTAATCGTGGTGAAAGATCTTCACCATCTCCTATAAAGATCGTCCTTTTTTTTTACCTAAAACCTTTATTTATATCCTGGGGAAAAGAAAACATAAAAGGGTGAGCCCAAATGCTCAGCAAGGGAAAATAAAGAAATAAAAATCATATCATATCTTTTTGAAAATCATAACCTGCAAAAGAGATCATAATATCTTAACATGGAACAAATCATAGAAGTGAAAATGTGATCCCCATAATCATAACATAAAACTTGAAACTTTGTGGCATGCACACATAATCATGGAAAATCATTTCTTGTTATTCATGACTCACTTCCAAGAATATCTTAGTGGACAAAGTCCCTTTCTGAACCGAGTCACCCTCGTTCTAGTCCTGTTTCACTGAACCGGTATAACCTACCGTTCCAGCCATGTCTATCTCATGAGATATATAATCTTTACCCAATGCATTGGAGGGAGATATAGGTCCCACCCATCTTATAATCAATCCTTTCTTATGTGTTCCACATAATCATAAATCATACATCATCACATAACCCATGTAATAAAAATGGGATTCTTAAACAACATGACATCATAAAACAATTCATATAAGATAAAGGAATTCATAAAAATGTTTCCATCACAACATAATCAAATCCATGTAATAATAGGGAAAAAAACAGAACCCTTTTATTATCTTAGATGGAAAATAATTTTGATAATATACTTGAACTTCATTCTTGAGGAAAATATCTTTTCTACTTCAAAAACACTTTCCCTTTCTTAACATGTTATACAATTTTAAAATAAAAGAAGTTGATTAAAAATAAACTTGAATACTTGTAAAGGAAGCTTCTTGGAAATAATTTTTTTAGAAATCCATTCATGCCGTATAAGATAAAAAAAACATTCTTCGTACTTTTGTCGGAAAAGTCAAAAAGTACCTCGTACGAAAAACGACAAAAGATTCCTTTCATACATATTACTAAAAACTCACCGAAGGGTAAAAATGGATTTAAACAATTGTAGGTGGATGGAAATAATATTACATATTGATGAAACATGGATGTGGATGATAAAATACACCCTAGTAAATACTTACGAATAAACAATCTCGGATAAAAATGAGATTGTGATATTTCCCTTACCTTAGGTCTGATTTGCTTTGTACGTGTCCGAAGCTCCTGTATAATGGTTTAAATAATGTTATTGAATTATTTCAGAATCATACATATTTATATGATATCATATATGGTCATATTCTTAGCTTCTTGTTAGTAATATTTCATTGTTACTTGTTACTCGGGTCTTTATTGCCTTTTGTTCTTATGCGTGTTTTGCCGAATAAATTCTTATTCTTCTTTTAATGTTATAGATACCTTATATCCAGAATGGTATTAGTGTAACATATATCATATTTATTCATTCAATTCATTTATATAATTACTATGTAATGATGATCATGTAGAACAAGTCGCATCACATCGTGGAGACGGTATTCCGTACGTACGCACGAGTGATGATATCGTTCCTATGATCGTGGAATTGTATTGGATTATATATATATATTATTTCAGTATCAATATTACTTTATAATAATCATAAATAGATACTCATTACACCATTATACCCATCCTTGTAAAGTGATGGTGGAAAATAGATTACACCATGGCGTGGAGACGGTATTCCGTACGTACGCACGCGCGGTGATTTCATTTTTCCATAGGATGGATATAAGGTGAATTAGGGTTGTTTCATATTTATAATAACATATCAGTATGTAATTAATACTGATGTTATTACTTTATCATGAAACAACTAAAGAAGAATAAGTTGAAGAAGAAAGAAATTGAAAAGATCGGTAATGGATATTACCTCTTCTTTGGAACGCTTCTTTGAATCCTCCACTTAGGGAACTAAGATTGGTCTTTGAAGAAGACCAGGACCTCTAGGATTATTCTAGGGAAGTGGAGGGGAGAAAATGGCAGGGGTTGGCCGAGCTTGAGTGCTCAAATTGGTGTGAGGAGGAGGGGGAGGAGGTGCCCTTTTATAAGGGAGGAGAGGGGCACCTTAGGAATACCTCAAAATATTATTTTATATTAAAGTCAAAATCAGTTTATAATGGTTCCAAAGGGTCTTATTTCGGAGCTAAAGTGGGGATGGGTCTAAATCCTATCATCCAATAAGATTTAGACAAGTTTAGGGTATTATTTTAACCTTATCAATTAGATTTAACTCTAAGTTAAATAATTTATCTTTTACCGTGTCTTTTTGTTTTCTTTCACTATATGGTTAATACACTTACAATAACATGCCAAACGAACCCCATATTGTTTATTATTAATACATATATCCTTATCTAAGTCATTTGACCGAGCCTTAGATTTTTATGAATAAAATAACAATTAATAATATAATATTTGATTTAAAAACTATTTTGTGTCAATTTTGATACTATTTGATATATGATTTTTGTGAAAGTCATAACAGAATTATATGTTCGAACAAAGTTTATTAAATCAACACTAATATATCATAGTAACCTAGAAAATTAGTGGAATTCATAAAAAGTATTAAATTACATTTATTTTGGTATTTATAATATCAATTATGTCAATATTTCATTAATAAGATAATTACTGCATCATCTTTGTGTCATAAATAAATTAACTTATTTGATGTCTAAAAATTACAAATAAAATACCATTATGTAGGAAATCTTTTTATATTTCTAATGAATATTTATAGTCGAATTTATCTTATGTATAACCCCATATTGAAAATGTTTTAGTAAATAAACTTTGATTTTAACTCTTTTAACCCTTCTTTAAATAATATAATAATAAATGTCCTAATCTAATCCACGTGGGCCTAAATGGTCATATTTTATTCCTAAGTTTGTTTTTAATCGAATTTCACTTATCCAATAGAATTACGACATGTGTTAGTGTAATAATAATATCATTTTTACCCTTAATTACCCTATTTACTTTTAACCGTGGTAAAAAAAAATAAAAAGTTACTATTCACCAAAAATTATTTTCATCTCATTGAACCACATTTTAGTCCTTGATATTAACATTGTCTCTCGGATTTTTGAAATTCCATTCACAGAAGCGGTAAAATTAAGTTTTATGCAAAATTCAGTTTTTAACCTACCACTTAGTGGTTTCACTATTCATCGAAAATTGAAAGTTTTCAAAAAAATACCAAAAATTAGGCCTAAGCTATATTTGATATTATGAACTCAAAAATGATGTCTATTTTACCAAATTCAAAACATATATGTTGCATTAACTAATTTAAAAATTAATTCTCGTCGTCAAAACAAATAGCGTGTTTTTAAGAGATAATAACTATCAAAAGATTGACACTAATTTATAACTGGTTTAAATGTGAAATTCCATCCAATGACCAAAATTGTATTAAATTGTAAAAATATATTCTAAATATACTTTAAAACCCCTCAAATTAATAATTTATCACTATTAATTATTTCGATTAAAAAAGTTGTTTTTAATTAAAATTTAGTAATTTTCACTATTCATCAGAATATTAAAGTTATCTGAAAAGTACCAAAATTTCACCCTAAGATAATTTCGATATTACGAATCCAAAAATGAATTCCATTTTGAAAAATAAAATTTAAAAAATTTCAAAATGTGGTTATTACTATTCATAACGGCTGGTTTTAATAATATCTTAATAGCATATCGTTGTTTAGCGAAACTCGGTGTTGCGTACAACACACGCTATCGTGGAAGGTCGCGATTGCGTATAATTCAAGCCAGGTCAGAGATGTGTATTGTGAAAGCTCCTTTTGGTTTATCATATAACACAAGACATTAATAAAATTAAAAAGAATATTTTTCATAAAATCTCGGGCTGTTACATTCTACCCCCCTCAAAATGAATTTCTCCCTCGAAATTCGTCGGGGTTATAAATGGTTTACTATTCGAAAGTTTCATTAATAGAAACCCACATCGTAAAAAGGAATACAATAACATGGCTTTAAAAACTAAAGTATGAAATGTAATGATTACCCAAATAAACTAATCACTGGGTTTCCACATAGGTGAAAATATGGATATGGAAGAGAAATCTAACCATCATGTTCTGATGGAGAGTGGTAGAGAACATGGCTATGGAAAATCCAGTAATCACAAATCCATAAATTTGTGACGATCTAAGGTACCATCTGATTCATCAGGTATAAGATCACTAGGACAACATTTTTGGTTTTCAAGATCATTTCCCTAAAGTTGAAAATTTGAATTAGAATAAATAATTTCTTTATTTTGGTACAATCTCACTATTTTTCATGCCTTGAACAATTTCCACTTCATCTCTTAAATAAATGAAGTTGAATTTGTTATTCATGAAGTGTTAGCAGATCATGTGATAGAATGACGGGTCATTCCAACTGTCTCAAACAAAAGGTTAGCAAAAAGTATATACATAAGTCGATCTATAGTGAGATTAATCATATATGGTTCCTAAAATGGACTTATACTTCATATATCATACTGCTTAATATAATAAAACTAGTTTTCTACTAAACAGGGACTTCCTGTAGGTCAGTGGTAGGCGATAAAGGCCAGTCGCACTTCGGTTGTGGGTTCGATTCCCACAGCCTTGTCCGACGCGATGGGCTGTCGCCCGTCCTGCAGGTTGTCCTTTTTCTAAAACTATATTACTATAACATCCCATCAATAATATCGAAAAAAAACTTCTATCCTTAAACAATACTAACTTATTCCAACATAATCCATTCCAATCTTTAGGCTTACCCATAATACTGTAGTCCACTCTCATAATATAGTGAAAAGAATTATCAGAGATTTAATACCATCGTTGATCACCATAAGATATGTCTTGTTGGTCACATTCTAAACATTCAAAGTCATTAATCATGTATTCTCTTGAATACCTTAGTGAAAACATGAATGCAGTTTAAAGTTAACACTTTCCACATACCAAAATCCTCAATATTCTATATACTCAAACCATGATATCACGTAGTCCTTATATCAATCATGAGCTCATGAATACTAATAAACATTTCATTTTCTCATTTTCCCTTCATTATGCGCATATCATCTTATTTCCAAAAAATATCTCAATCACTTTGAATACCACATCATTAAATATTGCAATACTCAGTGATACAACATTATTTTGGAATCCCATTACATAAACACTTAATCATTCCACCACATCGTTGTCATATTCAACATTGCCAATAGTGATCGCATGTGACTTCCCTTTGTCCTTTGCCTTCAGTGGTTGCTCATGTTGATCATCACTAACCCTTGGATTAGGGCATTTATTAGCATAATGCCCCATTTCCTTGCACTTGATGCATTGAAGTGTTGGTGGTGCGTTCTCTGCAGTGTTTGCTTTATTCACATCATTAGAAACTCTTTTTCCATTACTTCGACACTCAGATGCTCGATGAACTTCTTTTCCACACTTAAAACATTTTCTAGTCCCTTTAAGACAATCTCCACTATGCTTCTTTCCACACTTTGTGCATAAGGAAACATTCATCTTCTTTTCGCCATTATTCTGAGATTTCTCCTTGAACTCCATCTTTCGTTTCTTGTCAAAACCATGAGATGGATATGTAACACCAACTTCTATTTCTACCTTGATAGCACAACGCACAATTTCTTCATAGCTACTGAAGTCTCTTATAGCTAATGCCCTTCGAAGACTTGGTCTTAAGCCACTGAAAAATCGATCAACTTTAGTTTCAGGTTGGATGATAATGCCAGATGCATACCATGCAAGTCTTGTAAAATTCGCTTCGTATATACCAACAGATTCATCATCTTTTTGATTTAGTTCAAGAAACTCCTTCTCCATCTTTGTTCGAAGAATATGAGGGAATTACTTATTGAAAAATAAGTTCTTGAACTCGTCCCATTCCATGGACTCAATTTCATCTCTTTGCCTTGTATTCTTGATAAGATTCCACCATTGATCAGCTTCACCTTCCAAACGATATACTGCTAAGATGACTTTATCATGTTCAGAACATTGAAGAACTGAAAATATCTTTTCAGTGGTACTGATCCATTGTTCAGCAACAAGTGGATCAAAAGACCCACTGAAAGAAGGTGGACGTTGCCTCATGAAGGACTCAATAGAATATTGTTCCCTTCTCTGCTCATTTGGAAGTCCAGAATGATTCATAGCTTGTGTAAGTATAGCAATAAGATTTTGCACTCCATCTCCCATAACATTTGTTTGTTTAGGAGGAGAATCATTGCATTGTCCATTGCATTGATCAACACAGTTCCTTCGGGTTCCAGCCATCGTCTAAAACCCAAAAATAATAGTGTGAGAGGCAAAAATCATTCTAGGGAAAACAACATAATAAAGGGGAAGTACCTTCAATATCTAACATCTTAGGTTTAATTCTATGATCGTTAGCGTAGTTCTATTACTATAACCTATACGTATACTTAACCTTAGGGACATCCCTAGACATACCGTAGAAATATCTCTAGGGATCTCCCTAACGTTTTCACATCCTAGTTTCCAAAGGTTGACTAAACCTTTCTTATGATACCAACTGTAGAGACCCTAAGCATAACGTACATGAACATTACATTACTTTTGCGGAATACTTAGTACATAACAAAAACACACACACAAGGATCGTAATAGTTTAGTGTCTTTGGAATCTCGGAACATAATCTTCTAATCATGGTGAAAGATCTTCAACATCTCCTATAAAGATCTTCCTTTTTTTTACCTAAAACCTTTCTTTATATCCTGGGGAAAAGAAAACATAAAAGGGTGAGCTCAAATGCTCTGCAAGGGCAAATAAATCAAATAAAAATCATATCATATCTTTTTGAAAATCATAACCTGCAAAAGAGATCATAATATCATAACATGGAACAAATCATAGAAGTGAAAATTAGATCCCCATAATCATAACATAAAACTTGAAACATTGTGGCATGCACACATAATCATGGAAAATCATTTCTTGTTAGTCATGACTCACTGCCAAGACTATCTTAGTGGACAAAGTCCCTTTCTGAACCGAGTCACCCTCGTTCCAGTCCTGTTTCACTGAACCGGTATAACCTAACGTTCCAGCCATGTCTATCTCATGAGATATAAAATCTTTACCCAATGCATTGGAGGGAGATATAGGTCCCACCCATCTTATAATGAATCCTTTCTTATGTGTTCCACATAATCATAAATCATACATCATCGCATAACCCATGTAATAAAAATGGGATTGTTAAACAACATGACATCATAAAACATTTCATATAAGAAAAAGGAATTAATAAAAATGTTTCCATCACAACATAATCAAATCCATGTAATAATAGGGATAAAAACAGAACCCTTTTATTATCATAGATGGAAAATAATTTTGATAAAATACTTGAACTTCATTCTTGAGGAAAATATCCTTTATACTTCAAAAACACTTTTCCTTTCATAACATGTCATACAATTTTAAAATAAAAGAAGTTGATTAAAAATAAACTTGAATACTAGTAAAGTAAGCTTCTTGGAAATAATGTTTTTTAGAAATCCATTCATGCCGTATAAGTTAAAAAAACATTCTTCGTACTTTTGTCGGAAATGTCAAAAAGTGCCTCGTACGAAAAACGACAAAAGATTCCTTTCATACATATTACTAAAAACTCACCGAAGGGTAAAAATGGATTTAAACAATTGTATGTGGATGGAAATAATATTACATATTGATGAAACATGGATGTGGATGATAAAATACACCCTAGTAAATACTTACGAATAAACAATCTCGGATAAAAATGAGATTGTGATATTTCCCTTACCTTAGGTCCGATTTGCTTTGTACGTGTCCGAAACTCCTGTATAATGGTTTAAATAATGTTATTGACTTATTACAGAATCATACATATTGATATGATATCATATATGGTCATATTCTTAGCTTCTTGTTAGTAATATTTCATTGTTACTTGTTACTCGGGTCTTTATTGCCTTTTGTTCTTATGCGTGTTTTTCTGAATAAATTCTTATTCTTCTTTTAAGGTTATAGATACCTTATATCCAGAATGGTATTAGTGTAACATATGTCGTATTTATTCATTCAATTCATTTATATAATTACTATGTAATGATGATCATGTAGAACAATTCGCATCACATCGTGGAGACGGTATTCCGTACGTACGCACGAGTGATGATATCGTTCCTATGATCATGGAATTGTATTGGATTATATATATATATTATTTCAGTATCAATATTACTTTATAATAATCATAAATAGATACTAATTACACCATTATACCCATCCTTGTAAAGTGATGGTGGAAAATAGATTACACCACGACGTGGAGACGGTATTCCGTACGTACGCACGCGCGGTGATTTCATTTTTCCATAGGATGGATAGAAGGTGAATTAGGGTTGTTTCATATTTATAATAACATATCAGTATGTAAGTAATACTGATGTTATTACTTTATCATGAAACAACTAAAGAAGAAGAAGTTGAAGAAGAAAGAAATTGAAAAGATCGGTAATGGATATTACCTCTTCTTTGGAACGCTTCTTTGAATCCTCCACTTAGGGAACTAAGATTGGTCTTTGAAGAAGACCATGACCTCTAGGATTATTCTAGGGAAGTGTAGAGGATAAAATGGCAGGGTTTGGCCGAGCTTGAGTGCTCAAATTGGTGTGAGGAGGAGGGGGAGGAGGTGCCCTTTTATAAGGGAGGAGAGGGGCACCTTAGGAATACCTCAAA
Source organism: Viscum album (assembly GCA_963277665.1). NCBI lineage: Eukaryota > Viridiplantae > Streptophyta > Magnoliopsida > Santalales > Viscaceae > Viscum > Viscum album. The sequence goes on along the minus strand of OY728153.1, from coordinate 1,153,510,860 downwards.
ATATTATTTTATATTAAAGTCAAAATCAGTTTATAATGGTTCCAGAGGGTCTTATTTCGGAGCTAAAGTGGGGATGGGTCGAAATCATATCAACCAATAAGATTTAGACAAGTTTAGGGTATTATTTTAACCTTATCAATTAGATTTAACTCTAAGTTAAATAATTTAACTTTTACCGTGTCTTTTTGTTTTCTTTCACTATATGGTTAATACACTTACTATAACATGCCAAACGAACCCCAAATTGTTTATTATTAATACATATATCCTTATCTAAGTCATTTGGCCGAACCATAGATTTTTAGGAATAAAATAACTATTAATAATAAAATATTTTATTTAAAAACTATTTTGTGTCAATTTTGACACTATTTGATATATGATTTTTTTGAAAGTCATAACAGAATTATATGTTCGAAACAAGTTGATTAAATCAACAAAAATATATCATAGTAACCTGGAAAATTAGTGGAATTCATAAAAAGGCTTAAATTACATTTATTTTGGTATTTATAATATCAATTATGTCAATATTTCATTAATAAGATAATTACTGCATCATCTTTGTGTCGTAAATAAATTAAATTATTTGATGTCTAAAAATTACAAATAAAATACCATTATGTAGGAAATATTTTTATATTTCTAATGAATATTTATAGTCTAATTTATCTTATGTATAACCCTATATTAAAAATGTTTTAGTAAATAAACTTTGATTTTAACTCTTTTAACCCTTCTTTAAATAATATAATAATAAATGTCCTAATCTAATCCATGTGGGCCTAAATGGTCATATTTTATTCCTATGTTTGTTTTTGATCGAATTGCACTTATCCAATAGAATTAGGACATGTGTTAGGGTAATAATAATATCATTTTTACCCTTAATTACCCTATTTACTTTTAACCGTGGTAAAAAAAAATAAAAAGTTACTATTCACCAAAAATTATTTTCATCTCGTTGAACCTTATTTTAGTCCTTGATATTAACCTTGTCTCTTGGATTTTCGAAATTCCATTCAAAGAAGAGGTAAAATTAAGTTTTATGCAAAATTCAGTTTTTAACCTACCACTTAGTGGTTTCACTATTCATAGAAAATTGAAAGTTTTCAGAAAAATACCAAAAATTAGGCCTAAGCTATATTTGATATTATGAACTCAAAAATGATGTCTATTTTACCAAATTCAAAACATATCAGTTGCATTAACTAATTTAAAAAATAATTCTCGTCGTCAAAACAAATGGCGTGCTTTTAAGAGATAATAACTATCAAAAGATTGACACTAATTTATAACTGGTTTAAATGTGAAATTACATCCAATGACCAAAATTGTATTAAATTGTAAAAATATATTCTAAATATACTTTAAAACCACTCAAAATAAAAATTTATCACTATTAATTATTTCGATTAAAGAAGTTGTTTTTAATTAAAATTTAGTAATTTTCACTATTCATCAGAATATGAAAGTAATCCGAAAAGTACCAAAATTTCACCCTAAGATAATTTCGATATTACGAATCCAAAAATGAATTCCATTTTGAAAAATAAAATTTACAAAATTTCAAAATGTTGTTATTACTATTCATAACGGCTAGTTTTAATAATATCTTAATAGCATATCGTTGTTTAGCGAAACTCGGTGTTGCGTACAACACACGCTATCGTGGAAGGTCGCGATTGCGTATAATTCAAGCCAGGTCAGAGATGTGTATTGTGAAAGCTCCTTTTGGTGTAGCGTATAACACAAGACATTAATAAAACTAAAAAGAATATTTTTCATAAAATCTCGGGCTGTTACACGTGTTCCATAGTGGGTTATGGAAAATATATACCTCTTGTATTACTTCACTAGATATTATTAAAATAGAAAGGGTCGTGGTCAAGGTGTAACAAAGTGTTTAAACCCTTTATAATTAAGATATATTTTTATTTATATATGAAATTGTATTCTCTTCACTATTATTAGTTGTGAATAATATGGATCATCTGAATGTTGATATTCCTCCACATGTGTTTTTTTAGATACATCATAGGTTTGAAATTTCTCTAAGAACTATATTCATCTTATTAATCTGGATTTTGGGCATGTGGAAAACAATTTTTACTCTTTCAATATTTTACATTAATGTAAATATATATTTTTTACTTTTTACTTGAAACAATCATGAATTCCATGTTCAATGGATATGATAATAAAAATGGATGTGTTGGGTTTTTAGGAGAGTTAAACATGATGGATAATGAATAGGGTATCTTAATAATTTTGGGTTAATACATAAATGTATATAACATGTGTTTATAATTAACCACTCATGATGCATAGTAAAATGATTTACAAACTAAAAATGATCACACTCAATAGTAAATATAATTATACAACTAAGAGTTTAGTCATATAGGTGTCATGAAATTTTATTTGTTAATTAATTTTACCTATGAAAATACCTGATGTTGTAATTAGTCTATATTGACATCAATTTTGTTCATTTAAAATATTTTATCATGATAATTTTATATTAAAAAATGGCTATATGAAATAACGTTATTCTATAATGGAAGTTGGGAGAGGGAATGATTCTTATGTGAGTTTCATGATGGGATTTAATACAGAATAATGGATATTTAATATCCTAGTGTAACCAAAGACGAGTTAATCATACACCACACATATCATTCCCTAGTGATTCTTATGGGTTACAACAACATTACTATATTGTTACACCTATTTTCTTTTCTTTTTCTTGATTAATAAGATGTTATTTGATATCATAATCAATATAATTTTAATGTGAAGAAAATATAATGTATCATTAGGAGGATCTTAGTGATTATTATAAAACACTTCATTAGTTATTAAATTTCCTAGGTAAATTTACTTAATTCAAATTTAAACACATGAAATATGTTATCCACAAAATTAAATCTCATAAGACTGACCATAATTGGTTTAATATTTATGTATGTTCAATTATATTCCATTAATAATATGTTTCAACAAAAAAAATTATATAATTTAAAATTCCATAAGCATGTAAATAAAAATAAAATGACTAAAAACACATTTTAGGTAATTTTACCATGAAGAATATAATTCCCAAAAAATATAGTTATAATATTAAAATATAAAACATATTAAAAATGTAATAAATTATAAATATTAACATATATACTTAATGACATTCCTAATCTTGAATTATTACATATTATAATGGAATTTATCTAAAATAAAATAATCATTTAGAAATAATTTTATCCCATGTTATAAAATGAATCTATGTTAAAACTGCTTCTCACGTAACCATTATTCAATTTTTACATCCTTAAATTGGAAATAAATATAGTAAAACACATTTGGTAGTTCCAAATAGTTTATTATTTTTGGATAACTAGATTCATACATGGAACATTTATTATATAGGAAATTACTCATAGAATATAACAATGGAAATTAAATTTCATCCTTGAGTTCATTATAACATTTCATCATCAGATCATGGAGAAAAGAAAAAAAATAAACGGTAGGGATTTGATAATCAGTAAGAATTTCATATAGAATATGCTATGTTGAAATCAAAAATGCATTAATATTATGGGATGGTAAAATAATTAAACAGGCAATCCATTTAATTATTAACTTTTTCAGAATATAAATCCATGGATTATATCCTAGTGAGAAAATCATGGAAAAAAATAACAAATTTCATAGTGAAATAAATGATTAATTTTTAAACGTCATTTTTTCTTGGCCCAGAATTCCTTTACCTTCATGTCCTACAATATTATGTTTGAATAAGTATGGGTAAATCCCCATTTAATTAGTCTATATTTTTTACATCATGAGACTACCAAATCATCAAGAGGATTTTCTATATACCATACTCACCTATTATTGAATTTAAAAATAATTATCAATATATAAGAATGATTTATTTAAATCATAAATCAATAATACATATAATAAATTATCCTTCCTGAGTAAAATATACAGATTTAACATATTTTCCAGAGCAATTAATATAACATTTAATATAGACACCATATGTAAAACATGTATGTGGTTAAGACAACAATCAAATAAATAAATTAATTTTCTCAAATATAAATCCACATAAAAAAAGATTAAATGAAACATGATAAAATCTAAATTCCATTTCTCATATATTCTTTTCAAGACATAATCAATGATATATAAATTTTACCCAACGAATGGAAACTGATTTAACAAATCCCTTATATCTTTTTAATCATTCGAATCGTAATCCCCATAAAATATTTATTTTTAAAAAAACCATAAATATAATTAAAATAAATATTTTCATTATGTAAAATTTCAATGGGATGTATATACACCACAAAAGTAGAAACATAGTGAATAAACTATATTTCCCACATAAATTATTGTGAGATGAAAAGAACCCTTACCTTGTGCTTTATTTTTGTTGAATTTTAATTAACATCTAGTATAAATGTTTAAATCTTGTTATAAATTTATATAAAAACAACTTTTATATTTATAATATATTATATTATCCTCTTATCTTATTTTTTCACTGTATTTTTAATAATAATTCATTATTACCCTTATATCAGGTGTTAACTTCTTTGTTTTCCTATGAATGTTTTATACTATATGTTAGGATTCTTGACTATGAGATATATTTACGTAATATAGGAAGTTATATTAAGTTCATATATATCATATTTCATTATTATACAAATTTTTATAGTCATTCTAGATTGGTGAACCTGGGAAATGAATTATATCACATTGTCGAGAATGTTGGTTGTACGTACAAATGGGCGACGATATCACTCCCTTAATGGTTAAAGGGTAAGGAATGGGATGGTATATTAATTATAACCAATAAATGAAATTTAATAGTTACCATATATATACATTATTTCCATAATTATACCCATAAAATTAAAGTGATGGGGAAAAAATTACACAATGACATAGAGATGGGGAGTCATACGTACACCGACACAGTATATTTGTTTTTCATAGGATGTATAAAACATAAAATCTAGTTTTATAATAAACTTAATAACATCTCAGAATATATAACATAAACAATTTACTACTTTATAATGGAAAAACTCTAGAACAGAAAGTATAAGAAGAAATGTTGTGGGAAAATCCAATCAAAATGATTACATCCTCTTTGAAAGTTCCAATGTATAAATTCACTTATGGTATAGGTATGTCTTTATAAAAATTATTGACCTAAATAACAAGACTGTATTCTCAGAAGTAAAATGGTCAGGTATTATTAAATCAATAAGTTTCAATGGGCTTTCAATATTTTTTGGATGAGGTTCTCTTTTTTATAAATTTAGTGATGGGGACTTTTGCAAAGTGTCAAAATATTAAATTAATATAAAATAATTTTCAATTCCATATATATCCAAAGTGTGTTATTATAAATATAACGTAAATTTTTGTATAAATTCTCTCATCTATTAATTTTTTCATGTTTATGTGACATTATTAACATTATCATTTTAATACTTATTTAAACCCTTTGACTCTTACCCACATAATTTAAATTTTACTCATTATAGGTTAATATTGTTTCTATAAAATTCCCAAAAAACAATAAATGAATATTTTATGTCCATTTCCCATTAAAAATAAAATTTTAAGAGAATATATTTCTTTAAAAAAATTTATATCATTTTAAAAAATATTATTTATTTTTAAATCTCAATAATATGAATCTTGACACTTTTTCATTACATTATATTTTAAAACTATGATACCAACATAATATATTCCAACCAACTATTCCCACTCATCACTAAAATTGCAAAGCCTTTAATAAAATTAGATTGTGAAATTAATTATATCAAATTATATTTATTTTTTAAAAAATTAGTATCATTTATTTGATATTTATATTAATTATATAATTATCGCATCATTATTATCAATGTCATTAATTTAATTATTTAGTCCATAAATATTTATAATAATAATAATTATGAATAAAAATTTATTATATTTCATAATAATATTTACATTCAATAAATCAACTAAATAACCACATATTAAAAATGTAATACTAATTAGAAACATGAGTATGATGTAGTTAATATTATGTAAAATAAAATACTATAAAAAACATAATGTTTTCCATGTGGATCCAGGGGGGCATAAAATTAGTAGAAGGATTATTTCCGTATTAAATCAATCCGAAAATAAATAATGATATGTTATTTGGTAAATTTATGATATTTATATTATAATTTGTTTCTCTTAATTACCTGATTTACCCTTAACCGTGGTAATGAAAATAATTATTCATAATATTGATATTGGTCTAAAATTGGGGAATGTGACTATTTAATAAATATGATCCTTAGTATTACAAATATGGAATCATTTTTTCATGTTTGAATTCAAATATGATTTAGAACTTAATTTAATATTCATCTTTTAGATGGGATGAAACAATAGATTTTGAAAATAAAATTCTCAATTGATTGTAATGTTTATATGTCCAATTTAAATATGATATTGATTATAATGACTCACATTGGAGTTATTACTTTATAATTTAACTATTAATACTTTTAAAAAAATTTAAATTAACTGTTAAAATTATATATTTTTTAGAAAAAAAAAATGTTTTCCATTGATATCAAGTATTTTTCACTATTCATGAAAACACGAAACTTATCAGAAAAACACAGAAAACCCAAAAAAATTAAATTTTTATATTATTCATTCAAATATGATGATTTTTATGTAATATATAATTATTAATAATTTCTATAAATAATTTTAAAACATGTGTTCCATCCAAAGGAGATATAAATTACATTAGAAAATATAGATTTCTTTACGTAAAAACTGGATTTAGTATAACATTATTACTATCAAATATATTGGTTTAATTTAAAAACATATTTTATATATAAATTTCATAATTTTTTTAGTAAAATTAATTCTACAAATATTATTTCAAGGATATAAAAATATTATTTTAATTTTTTATGTGGTTGTTATGTGAAATGTAAGATATCGAATATATAAAATTTAAAAGGAGACATACCATAAAATCATGATTTGTTAAATTATCCCATACATCAAAAAATTTCTACTTCATAATTTTTAATTTTACATATAGAGATAAATTTTGATACTAGAAAATTATTTTCTCTAAAACGCACATCAGAAATAGAGTGAAAAAAACATACTCCTTATAAGAGGGAAATGTAAATCCAAACGTCACCACAAAATTATGATTAACAATTGAATAAAAATACTAGGAATATAACATCCCAGTTAAATAAGGAATAATAAATTCTCTTTATTTATTAATATTTTTGAATTAAATATTGAATTTTCTATAATGGGGACACTATGTTTGATGGTGTTTCCGATAAGCAACAATGGGTTTATTTGAAATCATACATTGCACACTAATAATATCAGATTATTATTTTAAATGGTAGTTAATTAAAAATTGTTGTATTATGGGGAATGAATAGAACCAACTAAATTATTATTCTTTATTTTTTTATTGGTTTTACAATTATCCAATAAAATTTAGAGACTTAAAATTTGAATGAATGTAATTTTAATCATAATTTTCCTTAAAAGGATGATTTACCACCATTTAATGGTGAACCCTATTTAAAGATAGTTATAGTAAATTGTATATGTTCTATTTGAAAAAATTAAATTTTTTTGAGTTGGGACATCAAAATTTACTTTGGGTAAATTATTGGAATTTTATTGATAAAATACATTTTTTTATGAATGGTGAAAAATACTGTATTTAATTCAAAATTTCCTTTTAATCTAATTTATTTATATGGTTAGAATATATTTTTAATTAGTTTTAATGTTTTATTTTTTTATGTTTTTACCATTTAATATAATGTTGGTCGTCGGAATTAATTCACTTAGAAATTTGACATAAACAAGTGTCAATCATTTGATTGTTATTATTTTTTAAAAACATGCTATTTGTTTTGACAAAGAAAATTAATTTTAAATTAATTAATGAAAATTATATGATTTTGATTTGTTAAAATTTATATCAATTTTTAATTTGGACAATAAAAAATTTCTAAAGCATAATTTTTGGTAGTTTTCTGAAAAACATCAATTTTTTATGAATAGTGAAACCACTAAGTAGTAGTTAAAAACTGGCATTTTCATTTAAATGATATTTTACCGATTCTATGAATTGAATTTCAAAAATCTAACATAAATGGTAGTTATTAGTATGTAAAATGTGGTTTAATAAGATGAAAATAATTTTTGGTAAATAGTGACTTTTTTTTATTTAACACGATTAAAGATAAATAGGGTAATTCATGGTAAAAAGAAAATTATAATAATAGAAAATTATCTTAACACTTGTACTAACCATATATGTTGTGTAATTTATGACCATGTGAAAATTTGGGTCTATTTTGAAACCCCATGGAGCCACATGGGATTGATAATGACACATTATTTTAATTAACTTAAACTAAAGGAAAAAAGCGATATAAACAAATATCTTTTTGAAAATTAATTTTTATATGAAGTTATATAAGTTATATTTTGGAATATAAATATTCATTGGAAATATAAAACTATTTACTAAATTATTTGATTTATTTTATAATTTTTATACATCAAATATTTTATATTATTTTTGACACAATAGTGATACAATGTTTACCTCATTAATAAAATATTTAAATTAATTAGATTATAAAGAATAAAAAAAATCTAAAATATGTCAAATTATTATTGGATGGTTTTATTTATAATTTGAGTATTATTATCTTCTTCATTATGTTTTTTTGGATCTTTATAAATCAATCATATTTATATAATAAAATAATATTTTCAAACTTTCTTAAAGAGGCCCTCCTTCCCCTTATAAATCCTCTTGTATCGACCGTCCCAACCCAAATAAGCTATCAAGATCCCTCTCCTACTCCTAGATTACTTACCTTAGGAAGAAGGCACTTCGAAAAAGTCTTTTTGGTTCAAACACAATGGAGTTACCCAAATTAATGGTAACAGTTTCTCTTAACATCTTTTATTTTAATTTACATATAAAACCCCTAAACACTATTTATTATATTATTTTATAAAAACAGTAGTATCCAAAATATAGTAGAATGTTTTTATTATAATTATTAGAAATAAAATTACACGCACCTCCATCTAATGATTGAAGAACATACTATTTCTCTGAATGGAAAACTAAATCCTCATGGAATGATGATTGTTCGATTATCTCCTACAGCCTCTCATGGTGGCCATTAAGATGAAACTGTATTTATATATGATATATATTATGTTTATGTTTTATTTATTGTTTTTATTTATCTTTTATAGCATACCATTAAGGATTCCACTATGGGTAAAAACGATAATTTCATTTGAGGAAGTACGGACTACCGCACCCTCAAAGTGATATGACTCATTAATGCCATATGTGGGACATATAAAGGATGTAATTAATGATATTGTATAAGATATTATACAGTAATTATAATACAATTATGTATCATTATGTTTTAATTCCATTAAAATAAGAAATATAAATGAAAGTAGTGCTCATGCTTATGTACGACTTACCTTCTCCATGAACGGTGTATTTCATTTCTTACCTCCAAATGTTATGTAATATTATAAATACATGTATATAATGGATATATATGATATATATGATATCTATGTCATTAATATCATTCTGTATAAAATGAAATTTTGACCATGTGAACAACTTGTAACTATAAGAAGTCCATTGTTGACTCTAGTACCATATATCGAGAAAACGAATATTATCAACATAAATGATTATATAATGTTTATAACATGGTAATAAGTGATATAAAAGGAATAATAATCTTTATAATGGTTTGTAACCATGTTGAAATTGACTGTAGTTTATTATTCAAGAGATTAAAGAACAAACGGGTCAAATCAGACACGAGGTAAGGGACATCATCTCAATCTCCTTTCAATAAGGCATATTTTGTTTTAATACACGAATTTATTTTATACGCTATATAAACACCTTTTAATTTTAATTTCATTCAAAGACAATCTATTTATACAAATTGTTTAACTAAATGAAAAAAATGGAATGTTTCTTTTTAACGTAAGTGGTGACAACAACCTTTCCTCCGCCATGAGTATTATTTGATCTTTGGATTCCTTAATAAGCCGTAATGTTTTTAAAAGGAAAATAATTACCGTATACTCTTTTACATATTTTGGTATTGAAATTGGTTTTGATAAAGGATTTTTTATTTCAATATATTTAAATGATATATTGTGATTGAAATTTGGACATGTTATCTTTCCTTTATGCTTGTTTTATGTGTTACAAACATGTTATGTTTCTTGGGCATTGTTACATAGATGGGTGGTTCTATAATAATCCATGGGTGGGTGATCCCATAACAGCTCTCTAATGCATTGGATTACGTGACGAAGGTAAACCTGAATGTTTCTCCTAAGAGATTTAGGGAATATTCTATTATGGGTATTCCAAATTTAAATCCCTATGTAGGTGTGATGGATACAATGTGTGTATGATATGAATGCCACAAGTAACCTTTATGATTTATGCTTTCTAAGTGTTATTCATAAATCTTTTGATTTCATGAGGTATGTTAAAGAGATTATGTTATGTATCAAATGATTAACTAATGTTTCTTTTATTATTTTATAACCCTTAATGAGATTTTTATGCTCATCCCATGTTTTAAAATGTTTTTCATGGGACATAAAGATAAATAGGGTCAAGGATGTGATCAAGGAAATGTCAAGATGTCTAAAACATGGGACTATACATGACTATATTTTTCAAGAGTTTTTATTTTATCAAAAAATTGAATCTGAGTAGAAGTGTCTACATTGTAATTTTTGAGATGTAATGTAATAGTTATGGTCTTATTCTCTAAAACTCTAAACCTGAAAAGATCTTCAATGTGAATTATTCATTTAATTCAATATAATGTAATGTTTTATGTCGGGTCCTAATAGGGAAAATGAAACATGAAAATATAAGAGAAATATAAGAATCCAGTTCTGATGTAGAGTGATATAAAAAATGGTCAATAAAATTTTAATGATCATATAAACTTAAATTTTTTATTGTTTAAAAGGCCATAATATCTATTAATGAAATGTAAAAAAATAACATATTTATTACAAAATATTTTCCCAATAGTTGATGGATTCTTTTAATATTCATATAAGAAAATGATAAAATATACTTAATTGAATATTTTACAATATATAAGAATAATCTCATCAATTTATTACTATTTATTTTATTTTAACTTCAACCCTTACACCTATAAATGGATGTTCAAGATTATTTTCTTCAACATCGGTGTCACTTTTTTGAATTAGAAGATCCAAACGTCACTCCTTTATCCTTAAATTTTATATTGAAATCATTATTATAAGAATATTTTTTAACATTAACATAAATATATTTCCACAATTCGTCTTCATCAATTTTGTTAAGTAGTTCTAAAAAATATATCTATATAAACTCACAGTCCAAAAAGGACTCTAAATTCCTAAAATAAATCTACACATTAGATTATCCTAGCAATATAATTTTCTCTTATTGTCACATACAAAATAGCCGAATTCCTTTATGACCTTAAAACCTTAATGAAAACATGGATGCACCCAAAAATAAAATATCAAGTTATTAAATATATTAATTTAATTCAAACATGTAGAAAACCAACCAGAAAACATCAATTCACTAACCCACAAACATATATTAATAATAAATATTATATTTTGTGTTCCCTTACCTCAATCATGTGTGTTCAACAAGATATACCTATATCATAATCATTTTTTGTTATTAGTTCAATTCAACATATGATTCGAAATAATTAAAGGAGTCATGCAGTTCAATCTGTATATATCTTAGGGTAATATTATTATAAAATAAAATTCGTGAATATAAAAACCTAATAACTTTTATTTTTCCCCATTGACTATCATAATATAAAAACATTTAAGATTATCCCTTATTTACTTCTAAATACTATTTCATTGATACATGGTATTCCACGAACTAGCATGAGTTGACCCTGAATCGGTCACAAGGTTCAGCCCGTGACAAGTCCCAAGATGTGTTCTCGATCCTCCCGTGAAGGAGAAAACAACCAAGGGCCTCGATAGAGTACAAAATTAAATGATTTTTCACATATATAAAAAATCAAACAAAGAGTGGAAATAAGTGGATAGGCCAAAATACATTTATATAAAAATAGAGCAGAACATTATTTTAACAAAAAAAATTTTGTACAACTAAACCAAAACCTCATATGACCAAACCTGATAACCAACTAACTCTATGTGACCCTTATAGTAACTGCCCAATATAATGATCATATGTCACCCAAGGTGATTGAACTCAAGTTGAAACTAGCACATGGGATAAAAACAGAATAATAATATAGGTGTGAGTATTAAAACCTAGTAGGTTATCCCGACATTCTATTACCAACGCACATCATTTAAAATAATGGAATCATCAATTTGAAGTTTTTTAATAAAATATATTAAGGTATGTTTTCCAAATTAGGTCACAATATATATATAAAAATTACCTTACAAAAACATGAATGTTTTATAAACAAGAATGCTAGTAACAATTATCCAAGAGGGGAAACCTAAAAAAATAGTTTTCAAAAGGGATTATTTAATGAATATTCAGTTTTCAATAAATCAAACCAACTACCTAATTTACCATCCAAACACACCGTATGATGATGGTGAGTACAAAATAACCAATGAGCACAAGTCACGGGAACACCCCTAAGGACTAGTTAGTTGTGATCCCCACTACCTCATATCATGGTGAAAGTAACCATAATAAATATATGTTCCCTTGCACATGAGCCACTATTATGGAGAATACCTATAACCAAGTGGTTCCCCAAAAATATCATCATCATAGTTTAGTTGGTGTTGTCATCGTCAAACATGCTATGTGAAACATGGTCCATACCCCACGAAATTACTAGCATACTAGTACAGGTCCGTCCACCATGATATCTGGGATTCCCTTTAGTGGTCAATACAGTAACACATATTATCAAATGATCATTACAAATCAAAATACCACTACCAAACCAAAAACAAACAAGCATCCTGAAATCATGCTTCAAATTTATTTCATGAATCAATAAACCACTAAAAAGATTTATAAAACAGTTTCACGAAGTATAATGAGGCCTCACACCTAAAATCCATTCCAGAATGATCTTTAGAGGCCACAAACAAATCAATATGATAAAAAACCATATGTGTAATCCACAAAACCAATTAAAAATTTATTTTTATCTAACATAATATGACCCTGATATATAGAACATTAAATACACATGGAATCCATTCTTACAAAAAAAATGAAAAACGGGCCAAAAAGCCTTTCTCAAAACTATCCTTTTACCAAGGTATGAATTTCACATTTATTAAAGAGGTATATACACACTATTTATAAAATAAGAAACATTCATAAATCCATTAAAACATTCAGGTTACATACTCAAAACACAACCATTTTCATAAGGATATGAAACATTCCATTTTCCGACAACTCGGGAAAAACATAACATAAACCAAACCCCATTTATTTTTAAAACCAAATAAAAATTGGAAAGAAATATGTAGACCCAAAATAGAATTTTTAATTCTTACAATTCATTTATTAATATATATAAATAGTTATTAAATCATACATAACACATTAAATCCAACCGGGCAATTTACTGAACACATGACCTACCCTTTAAAAAAACATTTCATTTTAATCAATTGAAAGAGAATAAAACAATAATTACATGCCATATTATAAAAAATATACTGTAACATATTCAAAATACCATAATCCAGGTTTTAAAAATCACAAAAAAGTTTTTAAAGATAGTTGACCATTTAAACAAACACTTGGTGTGCACTTTTATGACAACACACCACTACCTTTAACCAAACAAAGATTAAACAACCATTTTTCACACCAATAAAATTTTCCAAATTCTTAACAATAATAATAAAATTATATATATTATTAAATGAATAAGAAAATGATTAATTATAAAAGATAAAGGCATGTGCAATGGTTATCCTACCTCAAATCCTTGGCGTAATGGCAACACACACCCAATATCATCTTCTAAGGGTTTACAACCCCAAAACCTATGACGACTAGAACCAAAAAACAAAAAACCAATCACAAATAATAGGATAACAATACCCTTCATCGATCATGACTAAGGGAGATTATAAAACCAAGAAATAATGAATGGAGGAAGAATAGGGAGGAGGAAGGAGAAGGAATCTCCTCTTTTCAAATCGAAACATATTCATCTTCCATTAGATATGCATCCTTAGGGAAATGGGAATGGATAGAAACTTCTAGGAGAGTCTCATAACATTTGGAAGAACCGTGGAAATATGATTTGTTTGGAAAAAGTGTATGAATGTAATTATTTATGGATGAAAGAATTTACCATTGCGATTCTGAACGATTTGAAACACATTGAGAAGTTATCCCTAATCCGAGACTCATTGGAGCTAAAATAAGGTAACATCGATAATGGGGGTGAGGATAGGGATCCTGGATTAGATTGGGAGGTGGAATCACATAAAAATACTAAAATTTAGATTAGATATAAAAGAAAAAAATATGGTTTTTAAAATGGGAAATGTGCCAATTGGGTGGCCCAATACCTAAAAAAGAATCCCCAATTCAAAATTCTTATGAATTTCTAATGTGTCAAAAATGATATGGTAGTTTCAATATGTCAGTTTAGGACAAGTGGGAAGTGTAATGAGTCAAAAATTATAAAAAAATTAATGAGGAAGAAAAGAAAAAATATTTTTTTTCATATATGGAAATGAGATCAATGTTGGCCCAAATCATGATGTAACCACCCATTCTCTAAAAACTCCTAAACAAGCAATGAAGAACCCAAATTAAGGTGATTAGACATACATGGTTGTTCAAAACTCCAAATTAATCTCATCAAACACCCAATGAATAGCTCATTATTTTCTATGAATCAGATCAAATCGATGACATGAAATGAAAAAAACCCCGTGCGTGAAAATTCTCCCCACCATTAAGGCTTTCCACTTCCAGAAAGATTGAGCACATTCCAGCAGATTGATCAACACCTAAGGATACATTTTCTATATGGTCTTTTCTATTAATCCTATGAAACACCATCAACCATTAGTGGAACTTAATCCTCTTACCTCAACCAAAACACAAACTCTCACCCATTTCTTGAGACTCAACCAAAATATCAAGTCACTACCTCCACAACAAAACCCAAAACCTGGTTGTTGGGCCTTCTACAAATGAAGGAAACAAATCACCCAAACCAAATATAACTCATGAAAACCAAATATTCTAGTCGATTATGGGTTGTAATCCCCACCATAAATAATCAACTTGCACTAGATATGTTCTTAGGAGGAAAAACCCATGAGACCCATGGTGGGTCTCCCCACCGTTATAACCCAACATGGAATGAACCAAAAAAATTTCAGCATGAGCTAGAATCAAGCCACACACATAAAATCCCATAAAAACTATCCCAAAACAACCTACAAACCCCCTTTTAGAGGAAAACTAAATGAACATGTAAGGTACACACTCTCTAGTGGAGGAAACAAGAACAAGGCCAATACTCTCTAGAGGGATCCAACCCCCTCCCAATTCGGGAGGGTAGGGAAGGGAAACCAATAATTGGGCCACTGAAACCACAAAAAAAACAAAGTAACTAGAACACAGAAATGGTAGAGGTATGATCATATAAATACTACCCACAATCCTCATGACTATGCGCCAACTTCACTATGACACCTATAACTGGAGCTTGGATGGATGAAGCATCTCTTGACACACAGTTAGGCTTTGATAATCACCAACTTTCACTCCACCCCTTAGTTCCACATAGTACCATATAACACTCCCAGGAAGAAACAATATATCAAGAGACACCATGAAACTCTCCTCCTCAACAACATATTTTTATCAAAACAAGAAAATAGAGATACTCAAAACTATATTCTCTCACTTCGAACGATGAGCAGATTGAACAAGGCACCCAGAAACACCCTCTAAACATTTCCAAACACAAATACTACAACCGAGAGAATCAACATAAAGGGAAGACACTTTAAATCGATCCCAAAAAGCTCTATGATTCAATAAATGGGCTAAATTATCTTTCTAATTGGTGAATTTAACATTTTAATTGAATAATTATGTTGATAAATAAGCAATACATCCAACAGAGAACTATTGATGGACACATCACAACATCAAACACATCTTTAGAAACCTAATGAACATTACACCAAAACTGATCCACCAAGAAGATCTCATCTCCATATACAACAAGATTATGACTTCAAGATCACCATAATTCTTAATTAATAACCAAATCTTCAAATACATATAATAAACTATCCACAGAACCATTGGTTTATAAATAAAGGCCACAATTTTTCCACTCAAAACACTTTTTAAAAACAAACTAACTTGTTGGGTTTCCACATTCACCATTGTGTTTCATAAAGTCTCACCAATATGCACATTTCCAAGCAACTCCAGGCAGCATAGAACCATGCCATATATGCCACCCTTCCACATATCAACAAAACCATTCATGTGTGCACGCATGAAAACACCAAAGGCTAAAACAAACCAACATCATTCCAAATATCATGTACCTTATAAAGGAACACTAACCACCATGTCAAAAAATCCTTTTCATATTTCACAAAACAAAACACATTTCATCGAGAACAATTATTTTGAAGACATACCCCTTTCCATTTTTAAAAACATTTAAAATAGCCAAGCTATCTCAAACAACCCCTTCCCATTTTCAAAAATTTTAAAAGTTATTTTTTCTTAACTTGATGGTCATTGAGACCAATATCCTTTCTAGGAAAACACCAACTGCTCAAAACCAATTTCCAAAACCAATTCATCTTATTCAAACCCTTTTCAACATCCCAAAACACACCATTTAAAAAAATTATTCAGAATCACCTTAAAAGTAATAAATCATTCAAAAATTTATTCCAACAAGCATCAAGGTTAGATTACGGATAATCCAATCATGTTAAATCATTTCCACTTCATCTTTTTTCCAAAAACACAACCATCAAAAACAAATCTGATATTAAATTTATTAAGACACCATTTCCACATTTACAAATAAAATAATTCCTTTCAAACCCATTTTTAAAATTCTCATACAATTATTTCCAATACAAAAATTTAGAATTCAAAAAAGGTCCAAGAAACCCACAAAAGGGAACTTGTGTCGGTGGGTGACTTGACCATATGGTTGGTAGCCATATCTCCAACACAACACCAGCATAGAGAGACATAATAGGACCATGCCCTAGCTCGACATGGCTTTATAGGCCCTTTGAGCTCATGAAGGACATTATCCAGACACCCCTTGTCATATCCCAACAACAAACAATCAACAAGAACAAATGAAACTAATAAAAACAGGCATCCCTGTGAACCTTGAGGATAAGAACAAGAAAAAGTTCATGACGTTATTCCCGCATGTAACCCTCATGTCCCAACAATACTAATCCATGTACCTTCACATATCCCTAAATAACAAGGGCACTTTAAAAATAAAGGTAGCTATGTGCCGACCACCATTTATACCATTTTTTAATGAACCTACCCATGTCGACTCTGAACTTGTCACAAGGGCTAGCCCATGACAAGTCCCAAGAGGCGTTCCCGATCCTACCAGGATGGAAACAAGCAACAAGGGTATAAATATAGTACACAAGGGAATGATTTCTCCCATATATAAGCAATCAGTCAAATGTAGGAAAGCAATGTACAACCCAAAATAAATTTATTTAAAAAATGAACTGAACATTATTTGAACATGAAACCAAGAGAACAACTAAACGAACAACTCATCTAACCAAACCCTATAACCAACAAAATCTTTGTGACACTTCTGGTCACCCTCAAACATAATGATCACACGTCACTCAAGGCGATCGAACTCATGTTGAAACCTACACAAGGTCTAAAAATAGAAGAAGACTATAGTTGTGGGTATTAAAACTCAGTAGGTTAGCCGGATATTCTAATCCTAATGCACATACTTTAAAATAAAAGAAACATAAATTTTAAATTTTAAAGACAATATATAATGGTATGTTATCCAAATGAGGTCCATCCTATATAATAAAAAGGTCCCTAACAAAAACGTTCTTATTTTATAAAAAAGAATTCTAGTAAATATTTTACAAGAGGTGCAACTTCAAAATAAAAATAGTTTTAAAGAGGGTTTATTTAAAGAATTTAAACATTTAAATAAATAACACACACTATTTAATATACCAACCACGAATAGAATATAATGACGGATAGTACAAAATATCCAAGGGGAAAAAATCACGGGAACACCCCTAGTCACTATTTAGTTGTGAGCCCCAGGTACCTCTTATCTTAGTGAAAGTAACCATAAAAAATATATGTTATCATGCACACAAGACACTAGTAGGGATAATACCCATAACCTAGTATCCCCAAAAACAAAAACATCATCATATTATAGTTAGTTTTTTCATCGTCAAACTTGCTACGTGAAACAGGTTCCAAACCCCACGGAATCAATATCATACTATTACATGTTCTCCCACCTAGATAACCGAGATCCCCTTTAGTGTCCAATATAGTTAAAAATTTTACCAAATAAACTTTCCAAATCAAAATTAAATTACCATACCATAAACATAGAAACAGACCACAAAGATGTTTCACATTTCTTTCACGAATCAATATACCAGTAAAATGATTTATTAAACAATTTCATGGAGAATAACAAGGCCTTGCACATAAATTCCATTCAAAAAATTCTCTTTTAAGGCCAAAAACTCATAAATAACCTCACAACCCATATTTGGAAGCCCCTAACCATTAATGAAATCATTTTCATGGACCATAAAATTTCCCCAAATTATAGAACATAGAAAAGGCATGGAAACCATCTAAAAAAACAAATGCCAAACGAGCCATTAAGCCTTTTACAAAACTATCATTTGACCATGGTATGCATTTCACATTTATTAAGGTGGTGTATAAAACCCATTTACAGCAGAAAAACACAGTCATAAATCTCTTTAAAAATTTAGGATACATATTCTAAAGTCATCCATTTTCATATGTATATGAAACATTCCATTTTCCGACCACTCAGGGAAAAACATTTTGTAAACTGAAACCCATTTGTTTGTAAAACCAAATACAAATTGGAAAGACATATTATGACCCAAAATACAATTTACAATTATTAAAATTCATTTATAAATCCAATAAAATAATTTTTAAATAATTAATAACACATAAAAGCCAATGAGTCAATTTACTGAACACAAGACATGCCCTTTTAAACAAAATAATTTATTTTAAGCACTTGACAAAGAATAAAAGACCAATTTCATGCCATATTTTTTAAAAGATACGATAACATATTAAAAATACCATAAAATAGGTTCTAAAACTTACAAAATATTTTTGAAATATTTTTGAACATTTAAAAAAACACGTGCTGTGCACTTTTATGAGAAAACAACACAATCTTTCATAAAACAAGGATTAAAAAACAATTTTTCACACTATGAAAATTATAAAAATACTGAAAAATAATAATAAAAATATATATGAGATGAAAAAAATAATAAAATTTTTATTCAAAAAATATAATAGAATGTGCAAGGGATATCCTACCTCAAATCCTTATCTTAATTCAAACGCACACCCAATATCACCATCTGAGGGTTTACAAACCCTAAACCTATGATGACCAGACCCAAATGGAAAAATCCACATAAAAATCATTGTATAGAATAACCCAAGGACTATCACGAGTATTGGATTTTATAAAACCATGAAATAAAGAAAGGAGGAATAAGTGGGAGGAGAATGAAGAAGGAATCTTACATTTTCAACTACAAAACTCTTTATCGTCCATTATATCTGCACGTGTAATGAAATGTCAATTGCTTGTAACTTCTTGGAGAGTCTCCTATGGTATGGATGAAAAAGGGAAAGAATAATTTTGGGAAAACAAGTACGAATGGAAAGATTTAGGGATGGAATAATTTACCTTTTCGATTCTGGATTATTTGAGAGACATTGAGTAGTTTACCGTAATCCTTGAAACATATGATATCCAAAATGGTAAAATTGATAATGGGAGTGTGTATGGGGGCATTTTATTCGAGTGGGAGGTATAATCACTGAAAATATTAAATATTTAATTTGTTATAAATGAAACAAACTATTTCTGTAAACATTATATGAGCCCATGGGAAAGCCCAATACCTAAATAAGAAACCCCCATTCATCGTGCTTATGAATTTATAAGGAGTCAAAAAGGGTTTGGTATTATTAAAATGTAATTTTAGGGAATTTGGGATGTTGAATTCATAAAAAATTATAAAAAAATGCATGATTTATAAATGAAAAAAATAGGTTTTCAAATCTGGAAATGGGCTCATGGATGGCCCAAATAAAGAAGTAACCACCCATTTTCAAAAAACTCTTAAAAAATCAATGGAAAATCAAAATATTGTTGAATAGACATATATGGTAGTTAAAAAACCAAAATTAACCTCACCCAACACCCAATAAAATGATCAGGATTGTCAATGAACTGGATCAAAACCATGACATGAAAAGAAAAAAACACGAGTGTGACATGGAGAACTAATTTTTATAATGTCCTATATTCTCGCAGTGGAATAACGAAAAATTGGAAAACTCATTATTTTCCTTCTAGAAATGATAATAGTGTCCTTCCTATGGACATGTGAATAAATCTCCCATTAATCTTTTGGATGTACTAGGGTGATTCATTCCACATGAATCATTTATTTTAAAAGCTTTGACTCCATTATTTATTTTATCAATATATTACTCCACATTTATCTTATTACCTTGACTAAAATTATTG
This sequence comes from Viscum album, assembly GCA_963277665.1. Taxonomy (NCBI): domain Eukaryota; kingdom Viridiplantae; phylum Streptophyta; class Magnoliopsida; order Santalales; family Viscaceae; genus Viscum; species Viscum album. The sequence continues at coordinate 1,153,489,828 of OY728153.1, read as the reverse complement.
TAATAAGGAAAAGAAAAATATTTCTCTATCTTTATATGATTGTATACTTTCCCAATATTTTATGATAATTTTTCTGAGACTAGTTCCCTTCAATGGATGCTCATTAATTTATCAATGTAGTGATCAATCATATTCATTGTGTTATGTATATAGTCTGTAACATGCCCGTACAAACTTCTAAATTATTTTTCATACATATTTTCATTACCATACTCCATTTGTCTTAGACTCAATAATTTTCTCTCTACAGCTTATCATAGTTTTTGAGGGAAAATATTTTCCATGATATGTTACTTAAAATCCTTCCATTCCATTTTCTCTATTCCCTCATTTTCCATAATTTTTTTTAAATGATTACCTCCATTTAACATTATATACCTATAGAGGCTAAACATTCATGACTACATTCTTTTTTCTGATTTTTTACAAAGCGAAAAGTTTCTTCTCTATGGAACATATCCATTTTTACCTATAATTAAATTTATAGTCCCATTAAATGATTGAGTTCTATACTGCATAAATATGTAATAATTGTTACACAACATGAGGAATAGGATACTCCATATAGGTTAAGTTATTGCTCATAAACTATGTTAATTATCCTATTATAGTTATAATTTTTTCATATCTAGAAATAGTAACATCTCAAACTACATCTTCTTTATAAATCATAGTCAGAAAATCCCTACAGGCATTTATAGGGATCCCACTCCTTTCAAACAGTTTCATTTTAAAAAATGTAATACACTATATTATAACATAACATTATACAACATAATTTTTAATTCCAGAACTAGTGAATAAAATAACCTAAATTGAAATTTTAGGTATAAATTATCTCAAAATCTTAATATTTTTTTATATTGATATATTTAAATATTCTCTCATAGTGATTAGTTTTGTTTTTAGGAAACGTGTTCCCAAGGTGTCAACTAAACATCCTCTAATAAAAACCATGACGACCCCAACTCTATTATCTAGGAGTTTTTGGTTACGTACTTAATTGGGTTTTAAATAAAATTATTATCATCCCAACTAAACAAATCATTAATTAGTTTTAATTAACATGATACATACATAGAAAACTTATTAAATTGTTAATTAAACATAAAAAAGAACAAAGGAAAGTAAATTAAAACATTTATTTCATTATAACATATCATCTTCAGATCCTAGGGAAATGAGAACAAATAGAAGGAGGATCATATATTCACTATAAGACATATAGACAATGGGTGTTATTTGTAAAATAATAATTCATAATAAATATTGAAGGGTAATATAATTAAAAATACATTCCATTTAATGAATAATTTTTTTTTTAAATTTGAATTTTTGGATAATATCATAGTGAAAATATCATGGATAAAAACAACTAAAATATCAATGAAAAAATAATTAATTATTTGACATCATGTTTCACATGAACATAATACGTTTACAATCATGACCATTCACCATATGGTTTAATCATTATGGGTAATCCCACATTTAATTTATTCAGCATTGTCATCTCATGATACTACTAACGAATCAAGGGGATTTTACATATACGGTACCAACAAATTATACAATGTCATATTCATTCCTCAAATATCAAAATTATTTATCTAATTTGTTAATCAATTATCCTTTTCAACAAGTTTTGTTATTTAATTATAGATATATATTTATCATTATTTCCCTTATAATTGAAATATCTTTCAATATATAAATGATATGTAAAAATATTATATGGTTTATGAAATAATAAAATTAATCAATTATGTGTATCGATTATAAATTCACATAAAACAAGTGGACATAAAACATGATATAATAAAAAGTCATTTCACACATAATCATAGCATGAAATAATTAATGAAGTGTAAGTTTAACTAAATGAATAAATATTTATTTAAAAAACCACATACCACATTTGAATAAATTGAATCATGTTCCCCATAAAAGAATAAAATTTAAAAAATAGTTAAATATCATTAAAATAAATAAATTAACAAATAAAGAATGTCAATGTTCTATATCTACATTACATAAAATAATTATGTGGTGGATAATTTATATGTCCCACAGAAATAAAATTTATATAAAATAAAATATTACCACACAATCTCCTTTTTTCGAGTGTGCATTAAATACTTGTATAATAGTTTAGATATATTATTTATTTATACCAAAAAATATCATATATATTATATCTTATTTTATCATCTTATATAATTTTATCTCCCACGCATTAAAAATAATTACTTATAAACCATGATTTCGGTGTTAAATATTTAGTTTTCCTTTTCTTATTTTGTAATTTACATACTAATTAATTTTTAAATGATATAATAATATCTTCCAAAAAATTATATTATGGTTACATATTTCATAATAATTAATTTTATAAATTTTTTTCTTCATTCATTAATATTGATCAATGATAATGAATAGCATCATGTTGTGGAGATGGTAGATCATACGTATGCATGAGTGGTGATATCAGTCCCTTAATTGTAAAATGGTTACAAATTGAATGGTATATATATTATAAAAACAATATCATGTCATAATTTCCATATAATTCCACTATATTCATCATTATACCCATCTAGGAAGTGTGGTTATAAAAACAATGTACACAATGTTGTGGAGATGTATGTCGTATGTACGCATGTATGCTGACTTTTTTCATAGAATGGATTAAATGGGGAATATAGATAATAAAAAAAATAACAACTAAAAATAAATAACATATTTAAATTAATACTTTATCATGGAAACTACTCATGAAGAGTAAGTAGAAGAAGAAATATTTTTAGAAGAGTCTGTAAAAACGATTACCTCTTCTATGAAAGAGATCCTTAATAAATTACCTTTAAGGGAACAATGGTTGGTATTTTTTAATGATTGGGAACTCAAAAACTTATATAGGTATATTTATCAGATAATTTTTTTTGGATAAAATAAAAGGATTAATGTACTGTGAATGTGTGAGGGAGGAGGTTCCCTTTAATAATTGAGTGAGAGGTACTTTTGGAATCTCTCAAAATAGAAAATTAATATAAAATCATTCTATAAAATAATAATCGATCAAATGCTAGTTATTTAAATGTTAATATACTTATGGGACGAAAAAATCTCATTAAATAGTTTTTATTCATGTTTAGGACACATTCATTCCCACATCGTTTAGTTTTAACAATAATTTGAACTCTTTTACTCTTATAGTGAAAACGTTGATTTTTACCAGTTAAATGAAAAGATAATTACTATAAAATACATAAAAACCAATAAATGAGCCATTTATGAATGTTAAAACCTTATAAAAATAGCATTGGAAACATTTTATATTGTATTTAATTTTATTTCATTTAGAAAAATATTATTTATTTTATAATAACATTAATGTCAATTTTGATACTATTCAACACATGAGAATTTGAATATATCATCAATAAATGATATATTACCATAACCACTTCTTAATTATCAATAAAATGTCAATGTAAAATAAAATAATATGTATGCCATTAAATATGTCATATAATATTAATTTTAAAAAAATTAATCACTTTATTTGATATATCCATTAATTAATCGCTTACTGTATCGTTATTGTGAAAGACATTAATTTAATTATTTCTTCCATAAAAATAAAAAATAAATTATAATGATTGTGATAATAATTTTATATTTCATAATAATATTTATATAATTTTATTTCATACGAATATTTATATATTTAAAATATAAAACATATCAAAAAAACATTTCTATAGCATGTTTGATTTTCCTTAATGAAAAATTAAATAAACAAAAAAGTATTCCAAGTGACTAAAAGAGGAAAAATAATCATCTTATGTATGATTTAGGTCAAAATGTATCATATATTAAAATTATTAAAATAATAACAGTAATTTTATAATATTTATAATATTATTTTTAGAATTAATTTCCTAATTTACACATAACTATGGCAATTAAAGTTACCATGTTTATTATTAATATTCGAAAAATAAAATAAAATACAACTAAATAAATAAAATTTAAATATATGATTATAAATGTGGAATCAATTTTTAATAATTTAAGGCACAAATGTTTCAAAAGTTAATTTAAAACTAATCATGTAGACAAGATGAAACAATAGGTTTTTAAAGTAAAAATGATCAAAATATTGAATGGTTTTTAAATAAAATTTCAAAATAAATTTATTATAATTGATCAAATTAAAAATATTTATTCATTATTAAAATATTTATAATTTAAATCCTTTTTAATATAAAATTTACACTATAATGATTACTAATGAAAACAATGTTTCCAACAAAAATCCAGCATTTTTCACTATTTATCTAAACTTGAAACATATCAAAAAATACTAAATATACAACCGAAGTTACTGTTAATGGTAATATTTAAAATAATAAGTTTACTAGGTAAAATATATTTTATAAAATGTTCAAAACATTATTTAAATCAACTTCACAATTAAATGGAGACAAAATTTCCTTTAGAAAAATATAGCTTTAATGGAGCAAAAATTGGAATTATACTTATTATGTGCATATCAAATCTATTTGATTAATGTAAAATATATTTTAAATATAAATTTAATATTTTTATTTAGTTATATTAATTCCTAAAATTTATTGTATATTTTATAATAATATTTCATTGTTTATTTACATTGGGTGTTTCTTGTAATGAAAGCTTTTATGAAGGTTAAATTTTAAAAAGATAGATACTGTAAAATCATGAGGTGTTAAAAAATGAATTATATTTGATAAATATTTTACACAATACAGAAATTATCTTAAAATCTATTTTTAAAACCAATTGTATTAATGTTTTTCACTGAATTCTAATCTATATTTTTCAATAAAGAAGTTTAATCCTATATTTTACAAATAATTTTACATTTCTTCATTTTATTTCAATAATCATCTTTCCTTCCTTTATTCACAATAACCATGAAATTATTTACATTTTAATGAATAATTTAATTCAATGTTACACTTAATATTTTAAAAATCATTTTAGTTATTCTAATACACAATGATTCGTAAATATTAAGGAAGATAATCTTTGGATCTTATTTTCTCATTTTAATCATGTTCAAAAGACTTATAATATATAAATTTCATTTGGATTAATTATGTGTATGTTTTTATTAGAAAAAAATTCATGAGAACCATGATTTTTGATCCATTTAAATCCTCATAATTGTTGAAATATTCAATGATTTTAAAGAACACTATGTTCAATGGCAGATACAATACACAACACCTATCATAAAAAATCTACAAAATATTATTATTTAAATGTTTTTGTTATAAAATAATCATGTAATTGGTTGAAATAAATATGATAAATAAAATTATGAATGATATATAAATTTCCTAATCAATATATATTTTTTTAATACGTAAAAATAATTACTCATCTTTTACTAAAGACACTTTTATTAAAAAATACATAGTATTCAAAAATGGGTTTTATTGAAATATTTGATTGAATGCTATACATATTTTTTCCAAATTTTATAAATTTCATTTAGAAAATGGTTTTAAATTTTGAAATAGTCTTTTTAATTATTTATTAGGTAGAAATATTCAAATTTTTATGAAAGGATTGATTTATCAGTATATAGTGAAAATAATAAAAATGGAGGATATAAAATTTATTTTCATTGAATATTTAAACTATGAATTGAATAATATATTAAATTAAAATATTATTAATTTATATGTCAATAATAAAATTAATTTTATAAGTATAATTTAATTTTTGGTTTGGAAACACATTTATATAACAATGGGTTTCCTTTGCATTTTAAAATTTTATATTTGAATCAGTGAATCTAAATAATCGGAATTCAATTTTTTTATATTAATGTCCTTTAATGATATATTATGTAAAATATATCCTATGATAATTTTTTTTCTGAAGACGTAACTTTTTTGGTGAATAATAAAAAATAGTGTTTTATGAAATGCAATCTCTTTCATGTTATCATCTACGAATATAAACCATATAAAATTTTCTTTAACATATGGAATGAAAAATTTAGTAATATAAAATATTAATATATTATAAAATAATTCTAAAATACAAAATATAATTTAATTCATTATAAATATAAAAATCAAATTCAGTACTGATGATGGGCATAACCAATAGTAAAATTGTAAAATTTGATGTTTTAAAGATAAAATTTACAATATATTCAATCAATTTGTAATTTAAATTATTTAAAATGTAAAATATTTGATGATTTTTATGATTATATTTGGCTATATATATTTTGTAATATGAAACCTGTCCAAATTCATTGTCAATTCTGGTCAATAACAATACAATTTAAAATAAATTATAAAATATGTTTTCAAATCCAAGATTTGATTAAATTTATTTATATATATTATTATTTAATGATTATAAAATTTGATATTGAATAGTTTTTTTTTGGTAGTTCAATTTTTTAATTAATGAAATAAATACCATAAAAGCATAGACAACACATGCATAGTTTTTATGTAAATAGTTGAAACATAAAGTAATTTATTTTAGATAAGTCAATAATAATATGTTTTGGAAATATAATGTTGTGCCCTTAATTTTATAGTAATTATAAAAATATTATTCATGGTTAAACAGATGACTTTATAATTCCATTTTTGTCTTTTTGTTTCCAATGATTAATGATGTCACCAGTTCGAAAAGGACCATAATAGTGTTTTAGAGTAAATATATTTTATTAAATTACTTAAAAATTATAAAAATTTGGAAATAAGAATATTATGGTTTATGATGTCTATAAATTTCTTTTTATATGCATTTATGAGCCTTTTTCATCAAATAAGTAAAATTACATCCATTTAATAATGACAAAATCATAACCATAATTAATGTTTAAATTTGTTAACATAGTGGTTTTGCATAATGAAAATGATGCTAATGATATCTAATAATGTCCAAATTTATTTGGGTGAATATATTAGAACCATATCATAGTTTTATTATATATAATGTCATTTTTAATAATTTTACATGAGTTTTAGATATTTTATGTTATAGTATATTCTGTATTAGAGTAAAATACCCTTATTCATATATCATAATAAATAATATTTCATTAAATTATAAAATATCATCATAATATTATCACATTAAATTTTAAATGGATTAGGATTAAAATATCAACATTTTTTTATTTATACTTTACTTCACCATTTATTGTTTGTTTCATTATCCAAAAATAGTAAAAACAATGTTATCTAAAAACTGATCAAAATTGTTAATTGGGGTTAAAAATAAAATACATGGAAAACATCACCTAAACATTTTCACATTTTAAAATATAAGGTTATTTCAAATGATCATAATATTATTTTATTAATTTCATCATTTTTCAGCCACATGAATGTGTAATTTAATTTCTATTAATAAAATACAGTACAAAATTAAATAATGACCCTCCCCTAACATAAAAAATTAAACCCGCTCTCATCTCCTATAAAAAATCATGAACCTTTCAATTAATAACATCTTATAAAAAATAATATCCTAACACCCCTCCCCATGTAATAAATGTATTAATTAGGGAAGAGTAAAAAAATGATAGAGCATAATGTGTATAAAAATAGAGGATTTCTGAAAATGAGGAATTGATTTTGATATAATGTTTAAGATATATTTTTCATGTACCTCCTTAAAAAATTATATATATACAATAAAAAATAATAAATATATTACATATACTAATATTTTTTATATTAATATTATAACATATTTCCATATGCTTCTTTAATCAATTTGGAGACGAATCCATTAATCATGTGCCCGGTGGACTACCACAACATGGTATAATGTAATTTTTTTACCATATCAAGCTCTTATTATTTTTTATAATGATGAATTTATATTATATATATGATATTGTTAACATTAATACAATCATTTAAATACATTATAACTTCAATTTTCAAACCATTCAATCTATTGAATAAATATGACATAGGAAATGTGTAAATGTGTGTTACAATGTCACGAACCAGCCCGGGTCTCCATCCGACCTGGTGCCCGAGCCAGCCTGCGACATGGCCCGAAGGGAATTCCCGATCCCCATGGGATGGAAACTAGTTCCGGGCATCCAAAAAAACTAGTTGGGAACAGTTTGACCCATAACGAAGATAAATGAACATAAAACAGACAAGCAGATCAATAAAGGAAAATAAACTAAACAAATTGACAGCAGAAAAAGGTATAAACAATGGAACGTTACATACCTCAGGTGACCCCGTAGATCACCATGGTACGTTAACTACACTCACTCCCATAGGTGATCTGAGACTGAAACCTGCAACTGAAATGTAAAGTTGGCATGAGCACCGAAATGCTCAGTAGGAATGCCAAAATATAACCCCGTCCTATGTCCCCGCCTTTAATAATAAATCCAATTATTCCAGTTTAAAAATAAGATATAATAAAATAATATTTCTCCTTCTCAAATTCATGTAACGCGTTTTCATTTTCAGGTAAAGCATTTTACTCCCACTACATTTTCAAAATAGGTTTCAAGCTTGTGTTAAAATTTCAAAATTAAAAGAAACCAGTTTGGATTAAAATATGGATTTCACAAACAATACATCAAGTATGAAACAACTAAAAAGATAGTTACATCACTAGAATCATGTCACAAAAGAGCAGTATGGGAAATCCCTATAGTTATCTAGAACAAGTGGAATCCTAGAGACCTCATACCTCGGTGAAACGTGGTTAGAAGACCACAACCCTCAGAAAACCTAGCTTAGAAGGCCACGACCCTCAGAAATTCATATTTCTAGTTAGTCTTATTGTGTCAATCCTGCTATAATAACTGGGACGAACCCCTTCCATGTCATCTAGCGTAATAGTCCTGGTCACCTACCTAGATACCCGGGTTTCCCATTATGCCTTACTTCAAGAAGGTGGCGAGATTTTATCAAAAGAAAAGAATTGAACATCACACTTTTTTTATCCTACAAACCCACTAAACCAGTCACCACTGTTCTCCCTCCTTAAGCGCATTCCCCTCTTTCACATTACACAAATCATAAGCCTCAACATTAGGCACATATTCATACACTCAACATACAAGTCTTTTTCTAAAACCATGGGGTTTGCCTTATGAGGCTTTTTCCAATTTTACAAACCATATCATGGGGACAAACATGCATTATGGTTTTACATATAATAGTTTTCATTTTTGAACATATAATCATCTAACTCTTTGCAAAACCCTTAAAATCCCAATTTAACAATTTACATGTTACATAAAAAAACATGCTTGAACTCTTTCTTAAAATGATGCAATTCATTTATGAAAGTCCAAATGGAATTAGTAATACATTATATTTATTCAAAATAAATGCATAACCATTATTAGAGAATGCACCCAAATTTCATAACATGTAAATATAATATATATATTACATATTTTCAAAAAATCAAGCAGTTATGAAATTCAAACTAAAGACATAGGAATAGGAGACCTACCTCAAACATGTCATTGTTTGAAGATGACCACTCGATCCAACTGTTGGCACATACACGCACATGAATATATATATATATACCCCTAAATGCATTTCACATATTCCAAGCGACATGAGGTAGTATGCACAAAAGGGGATATATATAAATATATATGTCTTACCTCATGCATGTACATGTGGGAATTCTCACAACCCGCATCCCAAAACCAACACAGTAACGTCGAATGCCCTACACACATAATTTAATAAAAATAATTTCAACACTTAAACACTCTATAAAAAATTTCAGAATAACACAACACATTAATTCAACCAGACATAAATCATATGATGCACCCCAAAACTATCATTTACACACATGGATACCATTTTGAGACAATACACACACCAAAATAACTCCAAAACACAATATGCACCTCCTTTACAACTTAACATACCATTAAAACATTTTATGAAACAATTATAAATAACAATATGATACTTTTTTATCAAGAACACACCGAAATCCAACTTCAACAACCAAGCGCACATTAAAACCATACCAAAACACTAACTGTAGTCTTTCCACACATTGATAAACCAACAATACATTTTATAAAAATAGTGATAAGAAGCTTCACATGTGGTTTTTTAATAGAACACACTTATATCATATAAGTATGCTACTAACCAAGCTAATACACATTAAAACTAAACAAAACACGATTCACACCATAAAAAATAACAAGTAAACGTGATAAATAAATTAAAATTACAAATCAATTTATCAAATAATAAATTTAAGGGGGTTCTGCCTACCTCGATATAGGATAACATCACCAATTTGGTATGCAGAGTCCACCGCACTTCAATCGCACAGCTAAAAACTCAAATATATCATAATTCAAGAATTCAAACCAAAAAACGCCAAAGTCAAACAAAAAACCAAGCTAAACTCTAGTCGCAAGAACACCCAAAAGAGGAATCGACCGATTGGAGGAAAACAAACCTACTGCGAGGGAGCGGGAGGTCGGTGGGGGATGATGGAGGTCGTCGGGGGTGAATCGTGTAGGAGAGAAAAAAAGCCAGAATGAAGGGGTGAAGAGGCAGGGCGACTTGGTTGGAGGTCCGACGAAGGGGGCGACGTGGCTTCAGGCAAGGAAAGCGGGGGCGGCTGGCACGGTTGCGGCAGGAGTCAAAGGAGGTCGGGAGGCCTACTGGGTGGAGGGAGGCCAGTGAAGGTGAGGTGCGGCTTCGACGAAGGGAGGGTGGCGTGAGGCTGGTCCGGTGAAGGGAGGGCAGTGCGACCAAAGGAGAGCTGGGTGCCGGAGTTGGGTGACGGGGCGGCGGACGGGGAGCGCTAGGGATAGAAAGGGGGGAGTCTACTGTTCAAAACAGTAGAGGGGGAGAATAGGCCCGCGCGATGGTAGAGAGGATATAAAGAAAGGGAGAGTGAAAAAAAGAGGAAAATAAAAAAAAATTGAAAAGAAAAATAAAGAAAGAAAAAAATAAAATAAAAGGAAAATAAAAGGAAATAAAGATAAAAAATTGATAAATTTATATCCAAATAAATTATAACAAATTTAATATTAATAAGAGAATGAAAATAATAAAATCAACCATAGAAAAACATTTTTTATTAGGAATGGACACCGTGCATGGTCGCACGCACGGTCATTCGCATAGTCGCTTACCCGCAAAAGAAACCAAAATAATAGAAATGATCAGGTTAAAATATTAGCTGAAATAATAATAATAATAATAATAAATTAATGAAACCAACCAAAATAATATCATAATTATTAATTTATATTGGACACCACACATGGTCGTGTGCGCGGTCGCGTGTGCGGGTGCGTTCGCATGCCTAGTCGCGATTACGGTCGAGCACTCATAATAGATCTAATATCCCTTAAAAAACTGCTTCAAACTGAAACTCAAAAGAGCGACTTAATACAATTAAATTAAAAGAAGTATCAGTCGGGGTGTGACAATTATCCCCACCATGAAACTTTCTACCCCCAGAAATTCCAAAGTGACTAGGTCAACCAACAGTTCCAAGCAAGACTGCAAAGATGCTTAAAGACAAACCTCAATCGCCCAAAGACTGAGCATTTAGAACGCCAATGACCTGAAACATCAAAGATCTCAAAACCAGAATCACCAAGAAAAAGACCAACTACAAGGAATTCACCTCGAAATAGAACTACAACAAGAAACACCTCAACCCCTAACACAGGGATCACTAGGGCCGCTCGATACCTCCAAGAACACTCATCATGCGACCCACTATCTGAGCTATCCAATTAGCATGGTTGAGGTTGGGTGGAGCAAAAGAAAGGGGTTGCACCGCCATGTGCACTTTGAAAACAGAGTCTTCCACAGGCTCGTCCTATGGTGGTCTCCCCACCATATTAGGGTTCTCATCAAACATTGGCTCTTCAGATCAAAACTACTGACCAACCTAGACAAACATCTTACACTAGGATGACCATCCAATCTCCCTAGGTTTACCCAACCAACACAAGAGGGGACGTCAGCGAGACCCGAGGCAGGTCTCTCCACCATTTTAAAATTTTCTAACACCACGGAACCCGCATGGGCATTCCATGTTTACTTGAAGCAATAAAGACTGAATTCTGCATCATGAACCCACCAACACAGGTCGACCTGCACTGATTATTCTGACAGTGGACAATAATCCGCCACACGAGATAGCTTTGATAGCAGAAACCCCTAATCAAGAGGTGAACCAGGCAGGTGCACAAAAAGTCCACAAGATAGAGGCATCTCTGGAACAAGTGCAATTTTGATCCATTACTGACCTTGAGAAGGTTCACAAAACATGCCCACCGATTTTTTTACAAGGATATGGATTCTTCAGACCTCATTAAGACTCAAGAGTAACTCCCATAAATTAAAACCACAACAAATATACAAGCTCTCCAGATATGGTATCGAAATAGGGAAATTTATGTTGCCCCCATCCTGACATTGCGGACTTAAGTCGGACTAAGCTCGTCCCACGTTCGACGAGTTTTGACTGTGCACAAGCTTCACCCCAAAACCTATAGTTCGGGCCCTGATGTCTGAAGCATATACAGCCTCGCATTCACAGGCTAACCACCTCTGACTGGAACTTCCTCCGCTAGAAAAGAAGCCCGCATAATTCTCCTCATATCTCGCATGGCCACTCTATCAACACATCAACAAAGAATTGCTGCGAATGACTTAGAGTGTCTGACTGACCATGATAGAGGTTGGAGATTGAGTGGTCTATCAAACGCGTAACACAACTGACGATAGGGTCACTCCATGAACAAGTCCCTTTGGTTCACACTCTTCATCAGAGGAGGAACCTACACTTACCACAACATAAACGGGACCAAAAACTATTACGAACTTTAAGCTGGTTGTTCAACACAACCTCTGGAGAACTTGAAACTAGATCATCAGAAAGGTCGAAATACCTCCTTCACCCTTCATTGACTAGTAAATCCCCTATAATATCCATCACTTTCATTCAACTTCACTTATGTATAACCGTGGAATGAGACTAGTCTTGAGGGTTGCTCACGACGTCACTATTCGCAATGAAAACGGAACTATCACCATTTTACGGTTTAGTCTCGCTCCTCCAAACATACTCGAGACAACTTATGCATACACGACATCTAGAGTTCCTACAAAACCAGAGACACTTCCAACTTTCCCAAATCCCTCAATGACATTCAACTGACATTGACTTTTACGAATAGTCGACACCACCGAGTAGAACCTAACTCTGCCAGTCCACCGGGAGTCTGAGCTGGGCGACGAAATGATAGAGACACGCAGGAACCATGGGACGTTTCCAGGGGAATATCCCAAACAAGAACACGAAAAAGCCTTCCACAAACCCAAATACGTTACAAAATAAACATCAGCACTCCAGAAAACCAATCCAATAATTACAATTTAAAATGTCAATTCATTTTCAAGGAATGCACTCACTGGAAAAACCAAGCACAATATATTAAAACCCAATAACTATTTGAACTCATCGCTTTCATTCTGTACTCGAAACCATTTTCCAACTCCAAAACCATTTAAGCAAAAAACCTGTTTGAGAGAAACCCAACTTTTCAGAAAACAAGATGCAGCTTTTAAAATCAAACATTCACCAGTGATATTCCTGGATGACTCGTTGTTTTTCATTTTCGTGCCTCCCATGCACCCATCCACACAATCCACCATTTATCCATTAATCACATCCACATGCACATACGAGCACCCATAGGAATACCACTGGAAAAGAAACGAGGATCTTTTTCTTTCAAAACAATACATTCACAATTTTTTCCAAAATACCTTCTTTTCATCATTTCAAAAACTCAATACAAATTTCCAAAATTATTTCCATTTATAAACCACCCACTCCAATTTCAAACAACCCAAGACATCCTTTTAGAAATTCAACTTCGAAAAATCAATGCCAAATTCAAAAAACAAGGTCCAAGAGAAACGCACCCCAGATATCATGTCAACTGAAAATAAGAGCAGCAACAAAGTCCGCTTCAATTTTTAAAGGAAAACAATTTCCCGTCAGTCACAAAATTGAATCAAGACATCACAAACGTTAAAGCACCTCGGAGAAGGACTAGTGGTCATGTCTAACCAGGCTACATAGTTTATCAGACCATGCCCTAGGCAAGCACCACCCACTAGGACTGTCGAACTGTACTCTCGGGCATCACATGGGTCGCTACTCCATGTGAGACCACACGTAGTACCGGTTTACCCCTATTGTAATCCCCATACACAAAGAGCAAAACCAAAACCTAAATCCTAGACTACCCTTGGTTACCCGAGGAGCGGAATGCATAAGAGTTCGTGAGGCTCTTCCGATACCTACCACTCGAGTACCGACAGTCCTATCTCCGATCTACCTGTCACCCCACACAACAAGAACGAAAACCTCTGCTCTGATACCATTTTGTCACGAACTAGACCGGGTCACCATCCGACCCGGCACCCGAGCCGGCCCGAGACATGGCTTGAAGGGCGTTCCCGATGCCCACGGGCTGGAAAGTAGTGTCGGGCATCCAAAAAAACTAGTTGGGAATGGTTTGGCCCATAACGAAGATAAATGAACATAAACCGGACAAGAAGATCAATAAAGGAAAATAAACTAAACAACATGATAGTGGAAAAATGAATAAACAATGCTACGTGACATACCTCAGGTGACCCCATAGATCACCATGGTGCGCGAACTACACTCGCTTTCAAAAGCGATCTGAGACTGAAACCTGCAACTGAAAAGTAAAGTAGGCGTGAGCACCGAAATGCTCAGTAGGAATTCCAAAATATAACCACGTCCTATGTCCCTTCCTTTAGTAAGAAATCAAATTATGCCAGTTTGAAATTAAGATATAATAAATTAATATTTTTCCTTTTCAAATTCATGTAATGAGTTTTCATTTTCAGGTAAATCATTTTACTCCCAATACATTTTCAAAATAGGTTTCAAGCATGCGTTAACATTTCAAAATGAAAAGAAACGAGTTTGGATTAAAATATTGTTTTCACAAACAAGACATCAAGTATGAAACAACTAAAAATAAAGTTACACCACTAGAAGCATGTCACAAAAGAGCACTATGGGAAATCCATATAGGTAGCTAGAACAAGTGGGAACCTAGAGACCTCGTACCTCGGTGAAACGTGGCTTAGAAGACCACGAACCTCAGAAAACATGGCTTAGAAGGCCACGACCCTCAGAAATTCATATGTTTAGTTAGTGTTGTTGCATCAATCCTGCTAGACAAACTGGGACGAACCCCTGCCGTGTCATCTAGCGTACTAGTCCTGGTTACCCACCTAGATACTCGGGTTTCCCATTATGCGCTACTTCAAGAAGGTGGCAAGTTTTTATCAAAAGAAAAGAAATGAACATCACACTTTCTTTATCATAAAAACCCACTAGACCAATTACCAATGTTCTCCCTCCTTAAGAGCATTCCCCTCTTTCACATTAAATAAATCATAATCCTCAACATTAGGCACATATTCATACACTCAACATACATGTCTTTTTCTAAAACCATGGAGTTTGCCTTAGGAGGGGTTTTGCAATTTTACAAACGATCTCAAGGGGCCAAATAGGATTTATGATTTTACATATAATAGTTTTCATTTTTTAACATATAATCATCTAAGTCTTTTCAAAACCTTTTAAAATCCGAATTTAAAAATTTACATGTTACATAAAAAAACATGCTTCAACTATTTCTTGAAATGATTAAATTAATTTATGAAAGTCCAAATGGAATTAGTAATAGATTGTTTTTTTCAAAACAAATGCATAACCATTATTAGAGAATGCACCCAGATTTCATAACATGTAAATATAACATATATATTACATATTTTCAACGAAAGCAAGAAATTATGAAATTCAAACTAAAGACATTGGAACAGAATACCTACCTCAAACATGTCGTTTTTTGATGATGACCACTCGAATCCACTGTTGGCACATACACACACATGCATTTATATATATATATATATATATATATATATATATATATATTAACCAGTAAATCCATAGCACATATTCCACGCATCATGAGGGAGTATGCACAAAAAGGGGATATCTATATACATATATATACATATATGTCTTACCGCGTGCATGTACGTGTGTGAATTCTCAGTAGCCGCATCCCAAAACCAACACAGCAACATCAAATGTACTACACACATAATTAAAAAAAACAATTTCAACACTTAAACACTCCATAAAACATTTCAGAATAACACAACACATTAATGCACCCAGACAAAAAAAAAATACAATGCACCCCAAGAACCATCATTTACACACATGGATACCATTTTGAGATAATACACACACCAAAATAACTCCAAAACACAATATACACCTACTTTACAACTTAACAAAACATTAAAACATTTTATGAAACAATTATAAATAAAAATATAAGACTTTTTTATCAAGAACGCACCCAAATCCAACTTCAACAACCAATCGCATATTTAAACCATTCCAAAACACTAACTTTAGTATTTCAACACTTTGATAAACGAACAATACATTTTATAAAAATAGTGATAAGAAGCATTACATGGGGTTTTTTTAATACAACACACTTATATCATATAATTATGCTACTAAATAAACTAATACATATTAAAACTCTAACAAAACATGATTCACACTATAAAAACTAACAAGTAAACATGCTAAATCAATTAAAAGTATAAATAAATTTATCAAATAATAAATTTAAGGGGGGTATGCCTACCTCGATGTAGGCCAACTTCGCCAATTTGGTATGTAGAGTCCACCACACTTCAATCACACAGCAAAAAACTCAAATATATCCTAATTCAAGAATTTGAAACAAATAAAAAACACCAAAGTCAAACCAAAAACCAAGCGATACCCTAGTCACTTGAACTTCCAAAATAGGAATCGACAGATTGGACGAAAATGAACCTATGACGAGGGAGAGAGAGGTCG
Organism: Viscum album; assembly: GCA_963277665.1. Taxonomy (NCBI): domain Eukaryota; kingdom Viridiplantae; phylum Streptophyta; class Magnoliopsida; order Santalales; family Viscaceae; genus Viscum; species Viscum album. The sequence continues at coordinate 1,153,472,791 of OY728153.1, read as the reverse complement.
GCTGGAGGATGGTGGAGGCCATCGGGGGTGAATCGTGTAGGAGATAAAATAACCAGAATGAAGGGGTGAAGAGGAAGGGCGACTCGGTGAGGCGGTCCGACGAAGGGGGTGGCGTGGCGTCGTACGAGGCAAGCGTGAGAGGCCGGCGCGGTTGCGGTAGGGGTCGGAGGAGGTCGGGAGGCCGGCTGGGTGGAGGGAGGCCGGCGAAGGGGTGGTGCGGCTTTGCTGAAGGGAGGGCAGCATGAGGCTGGTCCGGCGAAGGGAGGGTAGCGCGACCGAAGGAGAGACGAGTGCCAGAGCTGGGTGTCGGGGTGGCGGACGGGGAGCACTAGGGTTAGAAAGGGGGGGAGTCCACTGCACAAAACAGGAGAGGAGGAGAACAGGCCCGCGTGACGGGAGAGAGGAGAGAAAGAAAGGGAGATGGAAAAAATAGGAAATGAAAGAAAAACATAAAAGAAATAAAAAAAGAAAAAAAGAAAAAATAAAATAAAAGGAAAATAAAAGGAAATAATGATAAAAATAAGGATAAATTTATATCGTAATAAATTCTAACAAATTTAATATTAATAAGAGAATAAAAATAATAAAATCAACCACACAAAAAAACATAGTTTATTAGGAACGGACACTGTGCATGGTCGCACGCACGGTCATGAGCATAGTCACTTGCCCGCAAAAGAATCCAAAATAATAGAAATGACCAGGTTAAAATATTAGCTGAAATAATAATAATAATAATAATAATAATAATAAAATAATAAAACCAACCAAAAGAATAACATCAGTATTAATTTATGTTGGACACTATACACGGTCACGTGCGCGGTCATGTGTGCAGGTGCGTTCGCGCACCTAGTTGTGATTACGGTCAAGAACACATAAAAGATCTCAAATCCCTTTTTTTTAAAAAACTTGATTCAAACTACAGCTAAAAAGAACGACTGAAAATAATTAAATAAAAATAAGTGTCAGTCGGGGTCTGACATACAACCTCCATTATGTAATGCGATTTTTTATACACATATAAAAAGGATAACAAATAAAAAATTAATTAATAAAAAAATATGATATTTATGATATAATACATATTGTTAAAAAATATAAAAATTACCATCTTTTCATTATGGACCATAAAATAATGAAAATGTTACTCATGCGTACGTATGACCTACCATTTCAATTATTCTAATATAGTTCATTGTTCATAACCACAATTAATGGATGTTTTTTAAAATAAAATTTACTTATAAAACTATTAAATATTTTATATTATTTATTTCGGATATCATTAGATATTTATCGTTTTAACCATTGTCTATATATGGAAATATTTTCTAAAATATGAAAGGAACATTCTCACAATTCCTGAAGTAGACTTAATTAATTAACTAATTTAAAAATTACTTTTAAGAAAATATTAAATTTTTATAATTATAACATAATAATCCTATATAAATTTATGAAAATTTATATTGTAAACAACAAAATTTTCATGAAGATATGACTCATTGTTTTCAATAAATATCCCTTTTTTAATCTTTGTACTGGTAAAATACATCCTAATGAAGTTCCTAGAATAATTCATGTCGTGTTTGGAGACATATGTTATGGAAAATGGGAAAATAGGGATGTCCTCATGGTTTTTGTATGGTTATTAAAAATCACGGTGGGAACCATTCAAGGCACTTTTGAGAAAAAAAGAGGCTACATGGTTTGTCTAACACATTGGGGGACTAGGTGCACGCCCATATGAGCCATCTAATGTTGTTTATAGAGTATTTTTTACTTGTTGTTCACATGTTTATGGATATTGTGTTCCTAGAAAGTGTGAGGACCTCCTTGGGTTATGTTGTGACATATAGTTGGCACATAGTTTGGATAACTTTTTGAAAAACCATGCATTGCTATCTATTTGGATGAATTTACAATTATTAAATTAATAAATTATAATTTTAAACCCTATATTTTTACACATCATTTCTGTTATAATCCCCCTTTTATTCTCATGTTTTTCTTTTCCTATTACTAATCTGCCCATTAAGATTTATCTATGATCAGATCTCCAATAGAAGCATAGTTTCAAGCATCACATTCATCTTGGTAAGATTATGAGTCATCTTCGATCAATTCATCACTATTTTTTTTTCAATCATGTTATTTTTGTATGCAATAATTATCCCTATTTTAATTGTGTTATATGATTTATTTAATTTCAACCAAACCACATTGAATTTGAGGTTGTTATTGGATGAGGAGGCATCAAATACACATTGGTAGGGGGCCTCATTTTTTTTGAATTTTTATTATGTTTTCATAGTTACACCATTATACCCCTCAACAAACATTGTCCTGTATTCTCTTGAAATGAGTTTCTATTTTCTAAATTCACAAGAGAACCATGTTACAGTCACTATGATTTTTTTATGTATTTACTAAATTTTGACCTCGATTAAGGATACCTATTTTGTGTGTTGGCTTGAAATAACCCTTTATAAATAATTTACTAAATTCCTAGAATTCTTTCTAGGAATTAAAAATTTATTTTAAAGTGAATTTTACCTTTATATATAATTATTTATAGAACCTAATATCCACATATGTTTTTTACATGACTTATAGATGGGATTTTCCCTTGTTATTAATTTTTCAATTGAAAATATATACTCTTAAGTTCATTATTGAAAATCCTAATTTAATTATTATTGATTGTATAATTAAATGGATTGATTATATTGAATGGATTGATTGATAATGGATTTACTGGTTTAAATGACTTGAATGGATTAATAACTATCAATAATAATGGGTGAAAATGAAATGCCACATAATTAATTTTCATGATTAATAATTAAATGAAATGTGACACCATCCTTATATATATTGGGTTTGAGGATAAGATTTTTTATGATTTTATCGATCAATAAATTCTGTTATTATGATTAGGCCATAGATATTTACTATGCAACTATTGTTAAGGGAATTTTTGAGCATGAAAATTTACTCTCCCACACATCAGGTGTTGTCCATGACCGCTCACACCTTTGAAACTATATGAACAGTGTTCATGAAACATCACATCTCTTTCTTATGGTGTTGGCATAATGATTTACCCATTATCTCATTTTACGAGAATGATGTCTCATATTCAATATGAGGTGTAGGACTTGAATATCTTTCTTTATATTATATTATTTTTTAGGATGGCCATGGATGACTATGTTATGCCCTACTACAACCATCACTTGGTGTCAAAGTATATGGATTTTTTACATCATTACGTACACAGTTCATATATGTGGATACAATATATAATAATAATATAGATCTATTAGTACAATATATGTACGGTTACTGAGTTGATAATCAATTTGGTATGAGTCGAAGAAGGTAGAGTTGAAATATGTCATCTAAGAACGTGATCACTCAGGTGTTTATTTATTCATCATTATTAATTTTTTATTATTACCAATGCACGTATTAGTAAGGTATACTACATTGATTACGTCTAGACAATAATCTAGGTTTCCAAAAAATATTTTATATCATGAACTACTCCGGGCTCCCTTAGTCCCAGAGTATATTACTTGTTTATAAGTATTGATATGTGCAAGAACCTTGGTAAAAATTCTTGATATTCTATTTTTATAGTTGGATCATTAGAGTAGAGGACAAGTAATATTTCCAATATGCTATGGAAAAATCCATTTGTCTTTTTTTACTACTTTCATATATTGTTTTATATTCCTATCCCATGTCCCCCTTTTGTATATCAGTGTCCCATGGAATCATATATATGTCACTACCAAATAAAGTTTGATTGTTATAGAGGTTCTCAATTATTTAAGCTTCAAATATTTATTATCATAACTATCATTTTATGTTCTACTATGGCAGGTTAATAGTCCCATAAATATAGTTTCTATTTATATTATGGCTCTTTTTATGTATGGTTATTGATAAAATATGTTTCTCAACTCTGATATATGGGTTTTTCTCCCAACCACACCCCCATTACACTATAACTTGAATGCGCTGTAATCTACCATATTGGGAAGGGTTCTTGAGGACATTTGACAAACCGAATCATGGACCAAGTTATGTGGATGCAGGGTTAAGTGGTTTCAATGTTGTATAAGAGATTTCTATTTCTTCATTGTATTTTTTTATACATATACATGAGACTAAAAGATATTGGAATTTTTTAATGAGAATGTCCTTTGGGGAAGCTACACCATCTATTGGGGAAACCAAAATTACACTGGATGAGAAATTGAAAGTATTTTTTTGCATATTACAGTTGATGTGAATTAACCTTTCGGTAACACACATGTATTTTAATATTATTTCTATTGGTATTATTTAAATTTTATTTCCTTCAACAAGGCCTAATGAAATGCGGGTGTTAAATTACATGCATCATTATATGCACAATATTACCAATTTTCCATGAATTTTTCCTTACCAAATATATTTTCATTATTCCTTTTCATATTGAATATCATACTTTGCTTTATTATCTTTGAAATTGTTATTAAATTTATCGATGATTAAAGAAAAACTAATTGAATCTTAACGATCCTCACTTAACCACACAATGTTTTCATAAATACACTAAAGTATACTCTATATTCACTAAATAATAGAATTTTGAGTCATGGACCATTGGTCACATGGGGCTAAAATATGTTAGGTTATGGGTTAATTTGATTCCATATTTCAGTTCGTGAGAAGTATGGTCACTTATGGATCTAAAATAGTGGACTATATAATACAACAATTTAAGAAAAGTTTTGAAACATAAATGGATTCAAACTGAAAATAAATATTATATCTATAATTATATGGTTATCATAATAATGGGATAAAAGTCTTATTCATTATCTATGCCTTATTATGAGTTAGTTTGTTTTGATTTGTGTTCATACGTGTCATTAAGATCTTTTAATTACTACATTTATAAAGAGTTTTTTAGGTAGAGAAGTGTGATATATTCACAGGAAGGCTCTAAAATTATCCTAGTTTTTTACCATTAATTATTTTTATTGTTAAGATATATTATAAGTTATGTGTTTGGGATTTTATAATCATTATCCCATGATATACTCTGGTGATACAGCCGGAATTTTTTGATGACCATGAACCAAAAGTGGTAGGCCATGAGACATAAGTGATTCCTCCTAGAGTGGAACATATGGTAGAACATCATAGATGTGATATAGGAACTAACTCCTAGTTATGTGTATTCATTATTAATATGATTAATTCTATGGAAAGTATTACTCAACCTTACCTCACAATGAAATCGTCGTGTAGAGAGTTTTAGTATCAGCATCCTCCCAACATTTAGGTGGATGGTGGGCCTCTTGCTCCTCATTTTTTAGGTTGAAGCTACTACTTCTTTATTTTAACTTCTATATAGACATCTAGAGTGGAGAGAAAAACATGTATCTTATGGTCTATGATGTTATTACAAACGATTATGGGATTTTATTATCTACATTTTTTGCATCATGATATGATTTGGAAATATTTTCAGAAAATATTCTATGTCAAATTAGTTACACAGACTCTAACAAATTATAGTCTAAAGTGTTTTTTGAAACTTCACCTTGGACCCATGTTTGTAGTGGAGTATTCATTTCAATTTGTAGATCTACAGGGGTTCACACAGACTCTACATTGTAATGATCCTATAACAATAAGGCGATTAGAGGATGGGATGGTATCTCTCATATGATAATACGTCATGGTTTCCAAACTAAGAACTATATCCGTGAAAATCAATATGGACCTTATTATATAGAGGAATTTGAGGGAAGAAGATGGTGTGAGTCAGGGTGGTTATGCACCTTGGTCTACTAGTTGTTCTTTTAGTGGAAGGAATAGTCAATTTGATGTTTCTCATGGAGTAAATATAGTTAGAATACTCATTATCTTGTATGATACTTTTAATAGATCCCATTGAGTGTGGATATATTTGTACCCCACATCCTGGAGTGGGGATAGTTGGATCTCTCATGGTAGTAAATTGGAATACCAATGGCCCCTCATGATGATGTTGTGGCCAATGATGAGGTATTAAGGCTCATCATTCACAATGCAGGCAAGGAAAGCTTTCTCAAGGTAGTCGAGTTATGACATAGGGTGTGGTATTGGCTAATTAAATGCAATTAAGTATACTATGAAGTGTTTTTTTTGTATTTTTAACTTCTTACTTTTCTCTTCATTTCTTTTAATAAATCAAAAATACACTCTTAAGTACATGTTTACAAATTTTTCCTTTCCCCATCTGTATTATTATATTTTGTACAAATAATAACATCATAAGATACGTTAAATAATGTATATGGTAATACAAATACAAACTTATCATTATTCAATATGATCCATCCAAAAATGTATGCATATAAATAATCAAACATTCATCGATTCAAACCAATATTTGGGGTTTTTTCTTATACATTGTATAAATTAAATTCTTAAACATCAGACTGATTCTAGTAGCAATACATCGAATATTCCATCATAAAGATTACTTCATTTATAAATAATGTGAGGGAATAATGATTATAATCTTAATACATAAGAAATGTTTCTATTGTAAGGATTAAATTTATAATTGTAATGGTGATAAATAAAAACAATGTCGGATGTTTAGTTATTCCATACTATTTTGAGAAGTTAAGAACCAAATGTCATAGGATATTTCAAAAAACATCAAAATTTGACATTGTAACTTCAATTCTAAATATAAGGTAATTTCAACGGTTTTGAGATAATTCATTTTTTCCACACAATTATTATAACATTTTCTATTTGTGAGCATATTATTCTTTGTAAATTTATTATTTATAGAGTTTCAGTTACAATTAATCCTTATAAGTGTTGTCTCCTATAGATTGTCTTTATTTTTATTTTGTGTCTGACCATTATTACAATTGAGGGATTATATCGATGGGAAGTTGGATTATATGATCCATCAAATAGATGGATTACATGGCTAGGAAGATAGATTCCAATCATCATTACAATCAAGGTCATTTAATGATATGAAGACATATCTTATTCTGATCATCATATAAAGATATTTTTTTGTGTGGGAAGACCAACTATATACAAAGTATAAAACTATGGAAATCATTAATCATGGATACTCACTACCTTTACAATGAATATTAAAAGAGTTTTTATTTTTATATATAATTTCAATCCTTATTACTTTTACTACCTATATATTGATTGTTTATACATGTTTATTTCCTTATGCTTGTAATATAAAGTTACTATTCATACATATCATTCTACACTATTTGATATATTTTTGTTACAAGGTTTATGATAAAAATCATATAATATAATCCGCACCATATTGATTCTAATTCAATCATCCTAATCATAAAATGATGTGTGATTCGAATAATATTACTATATGATTTTTTATGTTTTGATTATTTTAATTATTTTAAACTACAATTAACCCCCACCCCTTGTATGTATAGCCATTAATGATACTTTTTTCAAGATAGAAAACTGTTTTAGATTAGTTTCTACTAAATTATCTTGATTAGTTTTTAACATTATTATTTTATTGAATTTGTTTCTAGTTCTATAATAAACCAATGATTTTATAAATTTTTTTACTCTAATATATATTTGTATAAATGTGTTCCAATTTTTTTAAGATGGTAGTAATGAGTATTGATAATATTGAAAAATTAAATCTTATTAGACCAACTATATTTTATTGGAATGAATATTATTATCAAATAGATAGAATGAAATTCATTGTGATCAACAATGGCTTTGATAATTTCATAATGCATACTAAGTTGTACAAGATTCTACAAATTGAAGTTTCTGACTTCAATAATGATGATATGTTATAATATTAGATTAACTATAATATTATAAATACATTTTTTATATGAATATAAATATCTATGGACAGATATTATACTTTGCAAATCAAATAGTATTTGGAGAATGATGGAAGTAATAATTTTTTGTAAATCCAATGTTATTGAAACAACAAGATCCATGCTTAAAGATAACTTCTGAGCCTTTTTTACTGGGAGAATAATTTTGAATGATGTAAAAAAGTTTTTGAATATTATGAATAGTTTGAAATCTCTTAGTGAAACAGTTCTAAATAAAGATAATCTAATTTAAATTATTATTGATATAATTCCCAATATGTGGTAATGTAAAATAAATGTTTGTTATTACACAAGAATGAATAATAATCAAAATAATTATGATATTATTGGAAAACTCATTAAAAATTACGTACAATTGAAGAAAGATGTTTTAGAATTAAAAAATGGTGGATTTTATTTTTCTATAAAATCTACTATTTCTGATTAAATTTATAGAGATAAGAAATTTCTAAATTCAATAATAAAGATGATTGTTTCTATTTAATATAGTTCTAGTTCATCATAATTTTATGAATTTGATTTGGATAAAATTTCTTGAAGAATTTCCAAGATTTTGGGAAAGAAATATTTGAAATATAGATATAATAACATTTATATGAATTAAACTAACAAGAATGATTCTAAGGATACTATTTATTAATATAGTGGAACATGACAGATCCATCTCATTATCCGATTCTAAAAATAAATGATATAAAGGAAAGGAATTATGAAATAAATACAGAGAAATATTATATGAAAAAATGAATTAAAATCCTAAAATATTTTAATACATTATGTTCTAGTGGTGGAGATTCTTCAAAAAATTCTTTTGATAATAAATGTTCTAAAAAATAGAAAATTTGGTATTTTTAAAAGTTCCATTGGTAAATATATGTTCAATAGAAAAGCTACTCACTGTTTAATTCCTTAAAAAAATTTATTTAAATGATAATTATATTTATGGTAAACATTATGCATCATATGATGAATAATGTTCCTCAGTTTAACATGATAATCTACATAGTTATGATGAAACATCCATGATCTGATAAAATATTAGAAAATGAAAATTGTAAGATTTGTAAAAAAACATGATAGATCCAAGATATACATTCATGGGGATATTAATGAATTAGACTTTTGACAAATGATATATCAAATATTTTTAAGGATGTTAATAAGATTTTTTTTAAACAACTAATTTTTTAATGAATTTATTAAATTTCCTTTTGAGAAAAATACATTACAAAAAATTAAAATAATATTTCTAACAAATTTATTCTTGATGATACAAATTTAGTTTTGAAAATAAAATATAAAATTCCCTAATTATATAATTTAATATCCTAATCTACCATTAGTAAGGAAATATTTGATAAAATATATAAGATAATCAGTCCTTATTATAATTATTCTGTAATGGGTTTTAACAATAAGAATCCAAATTCTTGTAATAATTAATTTTTCCCTAGACGTACACTTTTTTGGGAAATATGTTCTAATGTAGAGGACAATAGTAAAAAAAATCTTTGAAAATAGTGTTGTCATTATGATTTCATATTGATTATTTTATAAAAAACATTAATTTTGAAAATAAAAATGTTTGATAATTTTGGATAAAAATAAAACTATTTTCTTATAATAATCAAACAAATAAGGTTTATGTTTCAAAAAACTTTTTTTTATCAGGAAATGTAAAATTATACCAATAAAATAATATTAGAAACATGGATTTTGGATGATATATAAAAATGAGTGGAAGTAATGATTTCATTAAGAATATTATCAAAAAGAAAGGTGGAAAAGCATCTTTAGGAGATAATTATCAAGGTGAAATCATTAGAATAGGTGACACTATTTTTATTTTAAAATATATCAATTCAAATTTTTTATTTTTTGTAGAACATAAATAGAACATTAAAATAATAATTCACTCATGTGATGATGGTTTCCGTGTAAATTTTAGGGACGATAAATATATAGTACATAGTTCCAATGTTGAATTTATTCTTTCTAGAAATTAGTATGAGAATTATTATACACTAAAAATAAAAGTCCATAATAGCGATGGGATACCTTAAATTAGTGAAATTAATGATCAATCATGGTTATGGAATAGACGTTTAGGACACTTTAACCAATGATATATATCTACGTTGACTAAGGAAATATATTTTATGGATTTATCAGAACATAGATTTGATACTTTAAAAGTCTATGAAACATTTCAATTTGGTATGAAATATATGTTACTATTTAAATCTAATATTAAAGACATAACTTATGTTGCTTATAGGTAGATAATGTTGACAAATATTGATATAAAAAACCATGAAACTTTTGTGGAAAGTAATAATAGGTTTATATCTTATTAATGATTACAATAGACAGACATGGGTAAAAATTTTAACAAAGAAATATAAAACATTTATTTATTTTAAATCATTTTGATTCATTGTTAAAAATGAAAAAAAACTATCCTTAATAACAATCCAAAGTGATCATGTTGGTGGATATGAAAATTTGTATTTTAAAACTTTTTATTGTAAGATAGGTATTGAATATAACCTTACTGAACATAAATCCCCATAAAAATTTGGTGTAGTAAAATGAATAAATATAATTATTTAGGATATTACTATAACCATTATGAGTTAATACATTGTTTCTAATCATATTTTTTGTTGATGTGGTTTGTACTACCTGATATACTATAAATCTGATTTTAATTAAAACCATTCTTAATGAAAATCAATATGTTTGGTGGATAATAAGTAAACAAAAACATTCATAATTCATTGTTTTTGGAATTAAAGTATTAATTATCAAAAAAAATTAACATATATAATCATTCACTAAAATATAATGAAGGTATATTTTTTGGTTATTCCACAGCTTGTTTGGTTTATAGTGTTTTTAATGAAAAATATTATATTGTTCCGGATACAGTGCATGTTATGTTTTTTGAAACTGATTCCTTTGTTTTTAAAAAGTATAATCTTGCATCCTCAATTTTTATTTATGAAACTTATTTTCAACCATTGTATGAATGTTCTTCTCATAATGTAATAACACAAGAATTTTAATTTCGAATTTATTCCACCAAATTATTTTCTACCTTTTTTGATCAACGTAATTTGGAAAACCCATGAAACCATTTGTGTCTTAGAAATCATCCTATAGATATTATCATTGGTGACATAGATCAACCCGGTAGGTCTAGATGTTCATTGAGTAATGAAGATGAGTATATATATTTCTTGACCCAATTGAATCTATAGAACCCTGATGTGGTTTTTGGTAATGAGTATTGGATAGTAGTAATGAATTACTAATTAAATGAGTTTTAGAGGAACCATGTGTGGAAATTTTTTGAATATCCTATATATTCTTATATAATAGGATTAAAGTAGGTATTTAAAAATAAATGGGATGAAAATGAAATAGTAGTTAGAAATAATGCTATATTGTTTTCAATGGGATATAATCAATAATAGGGAAATATTATTAATAAACCTATTCATTTGAAGAATGACATGAAGTTATTACTATACATTTATCCATTGTATAAATATTTAATTTTTGAAATTTTCAAATTGATTGTATGAATGATTTTCAGAAGGGATATGTTCAAGTTGAATTTTATGTTGAAAAAAAATCTGGTATGGAAAATAAAAAACATCCAGAATATTTTTATAAGCTGGAACAGTTAGTTTATGGACTTTAACAGACCCCAACAGTTTGGTATGATAGATTTACAACATATTTTTTAAATATATTAATGAAGGAAAGAGTGGATCCAAATTTTTTTTACTCAAAAAAATAAATAAAAACATTATGATTTAAAAATTTTAAGTTGATGAAATAATAAATGGTTAAATTAAAAAATCCTTAATATATTATTTTTAAAATTACATGAATACTGAGATTTAAATGAGTGTGATGGGTGACATAACATATTTTATTGGTTTAAAAATATCTAAAAAATAAGTAGTTATTTTAACATCTCTAGATAAGTATATAATATGTTTACGTAATAAATTATCTTATGACAATAATAAATGTAATATTATTACCATTAGTACCTCTAATATATAGATATTGATGAGGCTGGGAAATTTGATGATTAAACAATATTATTGGTATGATTATATATTTAATTTCCAAAAACGCAATTTTTCTTGATTTAATGTTTTATGTATTAGTTTCTACTAGATTTCAAGACAATAAATAAGAATCATTTCTTAAAACTATTAAATGCATTTTAATTTATATTAAGGAAACCTTAAATCTAGTATTATTTAATTCTTATGGAACGTTTTTGTACATAAATTTTTTTAAGATGGTTCCTTTAGTTGATGTATAATTGATATAGTAAGAACATCTAGAGATTTTCATTTCATAGGTGACGCACCAGTATATTTTTCCCACAAGAAAAAATACTTAGTAAAACATACTTCTATTTAATCCCAATATGTTATTTTTGGAAGTTATTGTAACCACGTGTTGTGGATCCAACACAAAATCACAGGATACGAAATACATTTTAATAAAACACACATAAATTGTGACACCATAAGTGACATTGAACTAATTATAAATCCAATACATCACTCATATGTCAAGAACATAGATATTAAACACAATTTCCATAAAAATAGAAAACATAATTTTGATATAATTTTACAATTCAACAGAATGAATGAAAAAATTTGTAGAATTTTTACTAAGCCCCTCAGCACTGATAGATTTGAAAAAATTAAACAGAATCTTGGATTTATCAATGTTAAATGATAATTTAAATATAATGATTTTAAAATATTTTATTTACATTTATATAGTCTTTTTATATGGGTATATACTATTATATTTTTCTAAAATAATATTTTTCTAAATTCATTGTTTTCCTAAAAAATGTATTATAATAATTTCTCTGAACTAAAAATTTTATAAAAATTTTAGTGTCATAATTACCAAATTGATTTCTAGACTCATAAATTGAAATAAATTTTACATACTTAAAAATTATTGTAAATTATGGTAAATATTTTCATAATAAAACTATCATATTAAATTTTCCATAATAAAATTATCATAATCCTTTTATAATAAAAATCCAAGACAAATTGGTTATTCAAACACATGAAAAAATTATACTAAAGAAGGTACAATTTTATTATTTTCTATTTTTCACTTATTCTTTATTTTAGTTCATAATTTTTTTTCCTTTATTGTTTTAAAAATATTTTATAAAAAAAGTGTTTTTTACCCAATGTTTTTTAAAAAACATTATTATTTGGAATGGTTCTCACTCCAAAAAATTTTGTTTAAAACATTAAGAGTTAAAATAAACTTGTCATAATTTTTTGATTAAATATGATTAGTCAAATCTCAATGTGTAACAATCTCCACCATTGGTTATAATTCTGAAGATAAACCATCACCTTCGACACCAATGTATGGGCTGGACTACCCTTGTCACACATAGGTCTTTAGGGTATTGTATTATACCTCTCACCACCCATTCAATATGATGGTAACACCTAGATATTTTCATTAAATTATTCTCATTTTGTAATTTGATATCCTGATTCAAATGTAACAGTGAGTTTAAATGAATAACAACACAAAATTATTATAAAATAAATAGTAAAACCATGTCGTTAAATTATGATGAATAAATATGGATAACTAATTTATGGAATCAATATAAAAGTACAATGAAATTTTAATTTATTGGTATGTTCATAGAATATAGCTACAAAATTTTTAGTTAAATAATTTAATACATTAACAATAAATGTTATTCATAAAATGAGGTTATATTATTTATTTGGGTGAATAGTAATTTTTAAATGTTCTATAAATTGGATTTGGAAAAATGAAATTAATTTTTGAATTCATCATGTCTATATTATCATAAAATGATATTTTTTTAAAATTTTCGTTAAAAATATAGTTTTAAGGAATAGTGAAAATACTAATTTTTATTGAATACAATATTGTCTTTAATGTACTTTCAAGTTAACATTATGTTATTCATAAAATTTAAATTTCAATTAGTTCATTTTAATTAAAAATAAAATAAAAGTTTTATTTTTTTAATTAATTAGGTATATAAAAATTTTATTATGTAAAATATCTTTTTTATGAATTTTTTTCATGGTGTTTAATTAATTTTATTTTGAATTGAAGTCTATAACTACTATATTGTGAATTTTGAAAAATTAATTCAAAATTTTACAATAATGTGATTTATTTATTGAATATTTCAATTTATTGTTTTGGTGAATATACATCATAACCTTGGAAAATATTAATACCACAATAAACAGTAATTTAGGTATTTTAAGATAAAAATAAAATTATAATTATTATATAGTGTCACTAAAACAAACCTAAATTTTATTGGATGAATTTCATTAAATAATTAACAGCTTCGTGTCTATCTTAAGTTGTTTAATGTAATTTGTTTCATGAAAATAAATTATATAATATTTAAATCAATGAATGCCACAAAATGCCACATTCATCATCTTTAATATACCTTATGGGTCCCCGTGGTGAAGATAATTAGTTATGAACGAAAATAAATTTAAATATTTTAGTTAATAAACATATTTTCATGATATAAATATTTTCCCACTTTTTAGGTCACATAGATGACATTATGATATTTGAAATTTTTTATTTAATAAAAATTCAAGTATGTATCATACATATTTTAAGTACAATATCATTTTTAATATAGGGTTAACCAAAATATATATTCGACTATGAATATTATTCTAAAATTTGGAAGATTAATCAACATCATGGTATATTATTTTTAATTTTTATTGAAAACATATGTGTATTAAATAATTAAAAAATGATGAGACATTAAATATTTTAAAAATAGAAATATAAAATAAATGTTATTAAAAATAATAAATACATCTAATTTGAAATAATTAATTTAATAAAAAAATTTATAGACGAACTTGATATCTTAGGTATAAAATTGAATATTTTTTTGAATGTTAACTTTTTATCTCCCTAATTTTAAAAGTCAAGTAATGAATAGTGCCAAAATTGACACTAATGATATTTTATCAATATAATATTTTTTAAAATAATTTAACAATCATTATAGATATTAAAAAATTAAAAATAATTATAATAATTTTTGAAATTTTAAAAATTTATCATTTATGATTCTGTTGACATCACATATGTGAAACTTTCTACCTTTAAATATTAGAATTGTGTATAGAATATTTAAAATTAAAATATGTTATCTAATGGTTAATAAAAATAAAAAGTTTTATAATTATATCAAAAAATCATTAAAATATTTTTTGATGAGGTTAAAAAATTATATCTCCTTATCTTAGAAAAAAAGACGTATCAGCGCTAACCCTACGGCGATGGCGGCCGCAGCGAGGGCGATCCGCTAACCCTACGGCGATGGCGGCCGCCGTGGCCCCTTCCCCCATCAGGGGGGAGGGGCCTTCGTCTCCAACTCCTGCCTCAAGATTTGCGCGACCGCGAGGGAGGGACTGCTTTGGACCCTCGCCGGACGCGGGTTTCTTCCTCCCCGCAATCGACGTTGCTCCGAAGGTTCCTGGGTGCGTTTCTGGTCAGCCTATTGTCCCGGTCTCAGTGAAGGAATTCCATGAAGCTTCAGCTCTACTCTCCTCGGCGCTAATCGTGAGGTTTACGAAGCGGCGACCGCTGGTGGAGCACTTCGACAAAGTAATCAATGCGGAGTGGGGTTTGAAACACCGTGCACTTGTAAGTATACTGGGACCGCGTCAATTCCTTATTTTATTTGCGGATGAGGAAGATTTGGGAATGGCTTGGTCGCGAAAGAGGATTCCTTTCTATGGCCTCCAATTCCACTTACTGCGCTGGTCCTTCGAGGCGCACATGAACCGGGACTCGTCTCACGCGGCAATTTGGATTCAATTGCCTGGACTTCCTCTGCCATTTCAGAATATTGGATTATTGAGATCGATAGGCAACTCGAGAGGGCATTTTTTATGCAGCGATCAAAGAACAGCTTCCATGTCTCACCCCTTTTCGGCTAGAATATGCGTGGAAATGGACGTTGCAAAAGTTCCTCCGGAGATTGTCTGGATTGTTATTGAAGAAGAGTACAGGTACGCTCAATCAATAGTCTATGAAGACTGGATCCCTTTCTGCTCCTTTTGCCACAAGCAGGGCCATGACGAACATGGATGTCGAAGGAGACTCCGGGGTGGTGGAAGCTTTGATGTGCCAGATGTACCAGCAGGTGTTCCCTCGGAAGGAGAAGTGGTCACCATGGGTACCGTGGGGGACTTTGAGCCGATGGTCCAGGGGGCGCTGTCAGGGGAGGTGGATGCTCCATTGATAGGAGTACAGGCAGAAGTGAATGAATCTGGGGGAAAGGAGACCATATCAGGGGCTGTGGTGTCTACCCCTCTAGAGGTTTCTGGATTGGCCAACCGGGAGAATGACAAGCAGAATAATCTGAGCCTTGATGCTGCAACCAATATACAGGGCCGGGACATGAATGAGGAATGTAATCTCCAGTATATGGGCAGGGGACATGAGCTTCAGCAAGGCTTGGGTGAGCCTGAAATGCCAGAACAGAACACCTCAACAAATCTGATTAAGGTGGGGGTGGATGAGGCTATTACTGTTTCCCCAAACCGTTTTGCTCTGCTGGAAAACCCGGATGCTGTAGTGGAGCATGCTGGGGAAGATGAGCCAATACCTTTTCATCAACAGAACGAAGGTGATACAACTAATTGTGGCATTTCCCACGGAATGATGGCTAGCCAGCCTGGGGGTGGTGTGGCTGATTCGAAGGGAGTCATCAGGGCCGAACCAGATCAGGTGATTGAGGGGGCTCCAATTCAAAAGAATAGTATGTGCTGTAAAAAGAAGAAGGGGAAAAAAGATTACTCCTTGCTTCCCCCTCCATTAGAGACCCTCTCTGTGAAGAAACTACCGGTGACAATGCCCAATGGGGTGAATCAGGCTTTAAGCAAGGGGAACATAGATGAAATGGACATCTCTACGGGGAAGATGGGGACTAGAAAGGAACCCATCCTTAGTTCCGAGGAGGATATGGTCGAGGAGTTCCTGTATGTGGACATTCCACAGGAAGAGGCTGACATGATGGGAAGGGCGGTAAGAGTGGAAGTCGATCACGAACAGGCAAAGTGGATTGACAAGCAAGACTTGATATTAATGAGAGGCTTCAATGACAAGAAAATCAGCAAAGAGGAATATATCTGCACTTGGGACAAAATGGCGAACTATTTGGAAGATGTTATTGGAGAAGATCCTGGGGCAAAGGTATGGATAATGCACTGGAATCTCTACAGGGAAGAAAGCAATAATAGGCTAAGGTTGTGTTTTGGTAACATTTCCTTTTCTTATGAGGCTTCACCCCCGGTTTGACTTGGGAAGTGCAGTCGAGGCTTCCTCATCGGGCTAGAGCACTCTACCTTTCCTTGGAGGGTCATTCGGGACATGGCTGATTCGGAGGGATGGCAACATCGGGAGGGACCATGCTTGCATGGGATCGTCGAGTGGCCATCTTAGGGATGGTGGTGTTGTTGTTGCTGGTATGTGGTAGTTTCTGCTCTTTCTGGTGTTTTTCTGGGTTTGTTTGGCTGCTTTGTTGAACTTTTGGTTTCTCACTTTTCCCTCAAAGTGTTTTCTTAATAAAAAAAAAATAATTGTCAGCTGAGCCTTATCTTATAATCCATATCATTTAGGAGAAATTTTAATTGATATTGAATTTATTATAAAATAATATTTTTGAAAAATCAAAAAAGCCCCCACTTATTTACATCACATTAAGATTTCAATATTGACAATAGAATGTAAATTTATATTATAAACATACATATAAATATTATATAGGGTATTTTCTAATCAAATAACCAAGCCTCGTGTCCCAAACACTACATATAAAGATAGTTCTCCAAAGAAGAAGTAATCGTCCTTACCAAATATTTCACGATTATTTCTTATTCTAAAACCAATTAAGGAATTTTTTCCATTATAATATAATAAATATGTTATAAACTACATAATTATATGTAATTATGAGTATGGATTGACCATATTCTACCTTCAATCAATATTATGAATAATTAAATTATCATGAGTGCGTACGTATGACTTACCGTCTACAAGCAAGGGGGAGATCTATATTTCATCGCCACATTATTTGGATGTGTATAATTATGGTTAATATTTATATATACATATGTTATAATTATAACATAATAATCACTTCCTTACCATTTCACCATTATGTGAATAATACCATCCCTCGTGCATACACATGTCATGCGATCTCCCTAATGCGATATAACTCATTTTCTATTCTCACCATCCAATAATAGAAATATAAATGCATGTACTGAATAAGTATGATATTTATTACCCTAATATAATTATGGAAATTACATAAATATATCATTTTCATAGTACATAGTCTTACACCACAAAATATTCATATCAAAATAAAGTTGTTAATACCCGAATGATGGGTAATAATGAAATATTCTTAACAAAAGATCATAAGATGAATAAAAAGGATCATAAATGATATCATAAACCTGAATATGGATTGGGTTATATTATAATATAATAACAATATTTAAAATAGTATATATTATTTCTAGATATGATTGATGAGAATCAAAACAAAAGTAAGGATTAATTTCACAATCTCATTTTTCTTGGGATTGTTTATATTTATGTATATGATGGGGAATATTTATATTCCATATCCATATTTTTTAAAAATATGTTACAATTGATATTACATTTATTCTAAATTTTCTAAAATTCATTTTTTCATAGGTGATTTTTTAATAAATGGATTTAAATAAATATTTTTGTTATTTTTCAAACAAGGTTCTTTGAAACATTTTCACTAAATAAATTAAGGATTGTTTTTTCAAGTTATATGACATGGAAAAATATTATAATTTAACAATTCTTTAATTACATGATACATCCCTTATAATCATATATGGTTATTTTTAAATAAAATGTTTTCTTTTAAAATTCAACTACGTTTTAACCAAAAAAATTTCAAGATGAAAGGTGATTTTATAAAATAATGATTTCAACTTATCTCTCCAAATTAATTTTTCTCTAACATAATTTTATTTGATTTTATTTATGTTATACTAAGGATATGATTCAACTCTACCATTTTATTCTTTCTCTAAGTGGTTTATTTTTATAATGGATTGATACAAATGATTTTTTTGGGTTATCTTATGATGATACATACATAAATATAAATCTATATATGAAACCAATTTCATTTCTTCGGTTATGAAATGATGAATGATTTGTGTTCATGTGTACCACATATGAATGGTTTTAATTATATCACTATTGGGACATATATCTCCCTCAAATGAATTGGGTAAAGATATATATCTCATGTGAATAAATAATATCAGAATGGTATTTGAATCTAGTTCAATAATATAGAGATAAAATGGGAGTAAAATCAGTTTAGGGATACAATGATGGAACATTGAGCTCATATCCTTAAGGGAATTTATCTAATAAATGGATTTTGTATTGTGAAATTTGTAATATAAAAATTATTGTCTATACTTATGTGTATGCTATAATTTCATGACATATATTATACTCCGATAATTTTTGTTTTCGGATTATTTTATAATTCTAGTCACTACATGAAAATCACCACATAGTGGAATGTTTTTATTCAAATGGTGGTGATTTCATAAAACTGTTTCCAATTTAGGTTTAGGTAACAAATATGTCGTGGTTTATTCAATATTTTGATGTTTTTCATTATATGACATAGAATGTTTTATTATAGTGGTTTTAACCACCGCTAAAAACCCCACCTTCCCTGCTAAAATAACCACTAAAACCACTAAACCACTGCAAAAATATATGTACTGTATTATTTAATGGTGGTTTTTACCGCAGTCTATATCAGAGTACCAAATTTTATCTATGGTTTTAACCACCACTAAATGTTGATTTATGAATAATATCTAATGCTAATTCTTCATCCCTATTACTGGTACCATTAAAAAAACCTTGTGAAGAGTTTATATAGAAGAATAATAAAAATAATCTAATTGTAACCATCTAAAATACTAATATTCACTTCCTAAAATGACTATAATGAAATTATTTTTGGTGACTACTCTACACCATATATGATATATTATCAAAATACATTTACTGACTAATTTGTGGCTCACCTAATACATAAACAAACAAACAATTTCCAAATTTGTCCAACATATCAATAAAACCACAAATCATTGTATGCTAATGAATACAACTTATCACCCTCTCCATGACCATATCTAATTTTTACTACCAGCACATATAAGGAAATTATATTGAAAATTAAATACTGTTGTATATTTATATTTAATCTTAAAATCAAAAAAAAAATTTAAAGATAAATGATTTTGAATTTTGGTGATTTTCCTCCTCACCACCACCCGTCATCAATGAAATATCACAAGGGATAGATCTGGTCATATTCTCATATCAATGCATCAAATATTTCGTCAAACCAGATATCCGAGTCCCCTTAGCCTCAAATTTGATTTAAATTGCAATAAATTATTTCTAAGTACCACGATATTGGTAGTGAATAAAAGAATGAGTACATGAAACATAAATACCTGATGGACTTTGAAGGACCTCATATTATGTGTGTCCCTAACCTATCTAGTGAACTTGACCATGATGCTTCTTCCCAAGCATATAATCATCTGGGTCAGTTTTTCAGACTGAGTAGGACCACGTGGGATTCGAATACCATTGTTTTTTAATTTTTAGAAATAAATTAAATATTAGTCATATTATATGAAATATATGTTAGCATTATAAAAAATTAACATAAGTTACTATAATTAAAAATGAATTTGTACCCCAACTTCATTTTAAGACTCATGAACAAAACATCGATCATATTTTTTATGATTGTCGAACCACAGTTCTGTTCGGGATACGGGGTTCCCAAAAATTCATGACATCATCAAACAAAGATAAATAAAAAAAATAATATATTTATAAGATAATATTGTATTTTAAATATTTTAAATAATGAAAATATTACAATAGTTAACCAGCTTCTTGAAAAACTCTTTGACCCCGCATTGTGAGGGATGATTTACTTATATCGGATCAATGACTTCATCATTGAACTACCATAATATAAATAAAATGTTATTTTATAGTAGTGTATTAAATTTAATATCCCTTTAATATGCATCTATAAATGTAAATGGAGATTAATATAATAATATATATTTAAATTCCAGATACTTCTCATCGTGATGTCTATCAACAATAACATTCCCATTGTTATTTGGTAACCCCATAGGGTACCTTGTCATATATATATTTGGGACTCAACCATGTATCATTGACATTTACCCACAATCTCCATTTAATTCATTCCCATTTCATTCTCAAATAGTTCATTGTCCTCTTTCTTGATAGCACATCAACAATTTTATTGAGGAAAAACATCTACAAAAAAATTCATTTTGAAAGTAGTACAATTTAATAACATAAAAACATTACATTACACCATAATTTATTAATATTATCTTTATTTGCTAAAAAATATTATTTTTTTATGATGATGGTTTATGCTTCCAAAAATCATATGTAATAGGAAGGTAAACCAGCTCTGTGGCCAGCTAGCCTAAAATTTTTCCAATTATTCTTATGGAATCATCTTTAAGGACCACATAGGAATAAAATTGGACAAATATATTCTCTATGGCCAGATTCTACACATCTAAATGATTTCATATGATTCTCATTACTGTAATTGTTTCCGTATTTTATGAACAAACAATTATTATAAAAAAGGGAAATAAATTTATAATTATTAAAATGTGTACCTATACTTGTCACCCTTTTGTATCCCTAGTGAAGAACTATGATTGTCACCCCGCTCTATCATTATTAAGGCTCGTGAAGGGGAAGGTGTCTCCGAAGCTGCTAAAGTGATGCCCACAGAGGGTGTGCGAGATGGTATAGGGGTAATCCAGATGGTGTCTCAAACGCTGTAGAGAGGAAGACATATGGATCATCATCTATCTGTGTGGTTGATGAAATAATGGGATGCATTATCTTGGGTATTCTGGTAATTTAATCAAGTAAAATTATGTTCAGAAAATATATTTCAAAATATTTAGGTAGGAGAAAATTAAAAAATTCCTAAATATTCATAGTCATAAAAAATATATACATAACAGTGATAATGAATGAATCTTCAAATTATATAAGTTGTTGATAAATTAATGGATAACTGTACATAAAATCATTTTCTCCTTCAATCAGATCAATTTTCTTCTCCATTACATCATCCAATTCGTCCACCCTTTCAAGAATAATATTTTTAATATCATGATGGAGAAATAATTACTCTTCTTACTCTTGATGTGATTCAATGTCTGATGTCAAATCTACCACATCATCTCCCATATCATACAAATATCATTGTTTTACATGCGTAGCAACACTCCACCCTTCATCCATAAAATCTTCTACATAATATACTATTTTCTCATATGATGATAAGATATATGGATCATGTAGTGGATAGTCTCCAACATCTATCAAGTAAAAGAAACTAAATGTAGTAAATTGCAAGGTATCTCTTTTAACTCCTCTGATAATATCATTATAATTGCATTTGAATTATACAACTAAAAAATACTAATGGTAGTTTAATATGATAATATCAGTCAAGATTCTATAGTATCCCAGTAAAAAATGTAAATATACCATTATTCTATGTCTTCAAACCCTCATCTTGATTGACTGTATGAAATCTGAAGCCACTCACGTTGTATGTGTTGAAATTTCAAGCATTTTTAGAGGACCTCAAAAAGGAAACATAAGCACTTTTTTCTAATCTGCTCGAGTATTAGTATTCATGATCTAAAATAATAAATATACATTATTAAATTTTTAAAATATATGTTTCCACCTAATATCCATATTTATTACAGTATTTAGGAACAAACACATTGTGAAAACCCTTCTATTAACTCTTCATTAAAAGATTTTGTTATAAAAATATCATTTTTGTTCGGCCTGTCATGCATCACTTGTTCTTTATTCAAAACTATTCAATAAATGAATATGCAATTTTACTATTAAGAATCACATATCTATGTTCCTGTGATAATTATATTTCTTTTAATGTAACATTTGTGTTCCTCCCAACTGATCGGCCAATGACAAGAAATATTTTTTATTTCCCATGAATTTTAGATTCACTCGATGTGTCATCAACACTTCCATGTCAATTAAATAATGTCTCAATATCATCAATGTATCTACAACCAATGGTAAGACACTCCTCTATGAAACAACCTTAAAAAACAAATCCTTTGGCTGGATCTTTACTTCTCACATATTATTTCAAATTTTAAATACATAGGTGAAAGATAAATACATAATTATGTATCTAATTATGTTCCATGAATTATTCAATTAAGAAAAAAAATATAAATAAAGTACCTATAAATTGGATACTTCCATCCTTAATGTATGAGATATCCAAATTTTGCTTCCTCAACCAAATACAATGTTAAATGCCTAATCATTGTAAAAAATTATGGAGTAAAGATCATCTCTAATTCAGAAAGTGTCAACACAAATCTCTCCTGTTAGTTTTCAAGATCATATGGATGTAGAGATTTTTGACATAGTTTTCTAAAAATTGTTCAAAATTAAAGTTCAATAGTAGTAACCTTTTCATGTAAAAATGTATCCAATGCTACTGGTGGTAACTACTCTAAAAATATATGTTAGTCAGGAAATTCTAGTCCATGTAACCTAAAATGATTTAAGTTAACACACCATAAGATGTTACTTGAATAACCATCAGATTCCATAACATGTTTTAAAGAAACAATGTATCTTTATCCCAATTTTTCAGTAAAAGAATTGATAGAGTATACATTTCACTCCCATATCACCATAGATCAGGCTTTATATTCATTGCTAGTATGTCTTTCTGAGAATTGATATGATCCTTCGACATACCTTGTTCATTAATCAATGAAATGATCAAATTATTAGAAACATTTTTCTCAATATACATCACATCACTATTATCCAACAACAAATTAAATTCTCAATAAGTATGTTTGTAGAATATTCTTTTTTCTTTTATTATTGCATTTTGATTTCACTTAATGATGCATTTCGAACTAATTTCCCACCATCATTCAAATTATGAAACTTAACAAATTACATATCCACATTTCCAAGTTATTTCAATATTTTAGAACATGTTGACAACTTTTGATTTGGTCTACAATTAATGTAACAATTGAATTTTGAATTGTTCATCCAAAATCTATGAGATGCATTGAGAAATCATAAATGGAAAAAGAAGAACCATATTATATTATGCCATAGCCATTTGGGGTCAAACAAAATGTTACCAATATAATATTCCAAACCCTTCTATGTGTTTTGACTATCTAAATTCTCAATTCTGGGGAAGTCAATAATGTTCCACATTAGAGTTGCTTTCATTTTGAACCTTTTTTAGAACTAGAATCATATGTCTCAACCTTGTTGCTCCATAACACCTTTAATACTTCAATTAAAGTCTTATAGTATACATAAATATCATTTATTGGATGTTTTTCCCAAAAATAATCCTTAATATAATAAATGACATTGGTTACTTACATTTCCACAGATGAAGATTGTAAGGATCAAAACAACATGACAAATTCTATAACTAGTACTCAAAGTCCCTAATGGGTTGAATCCATCAACAGCCAGTCCCAATTCAAAATTCCTATGATAAAATGAAAAATTAAGATATAATGAATCAAATGTATTTCACGATTTTGAATCACATGGATATATCATTAACCAATAATTTTTTTATCCACATAATTCCCCATAATGTGTTTGATGGTTTTCAATGACATGAATAATCATTGAAATAGAGGATTTAAAGTAATGTAACGTAAAACCTTTCAATGTCTGTTCCTTTTCATCTTCTTCATGGAAGAGTATTGATTCATACTTCCTACATCACCCATTGACTACCATCTATAAGAATAACATTTTTTTCAATCATGTATGCATGAATCCTCTTGCCAATAAAGCATACAATCATTTGGACTTGCATGTATTTCTATATAATTCTGGCCAATCATGTTAAAAAAATTTATTCAAATCATAAAAATACTCAGGAATGTTTACATTCATAAATGAATCAAACAACAATTCAAATATCAAGGTCATCTCTTTATTTGTAATCCCGCAGAGGCTTTTGATAAGGTAAAACTTCAGCAGAAAAGAATTTTTTTTAATATTTCAGACATCCACAATACAAATCATGATTTCCATTTCCAACTAAAACAAGAATAAACTATTTCTATTTGAATATTTGTCTTACATTATCTTATACATAATAAAGAGGAGGATCCAATGATATGTTACAATCTTGATCTGGTTGGCCTCTAGTTTCAAAAACATCACTTTTCACATTGATATTTATAGAACCATCAACTAGTTATTTTTGATATATTTTGTTGTTTATGTTGGTGTCTTGAAATTCCTAATTAATCATTTATATGGGTTTTCATTCAATTTTAAATTTTCATCGAAGATGGGATCTCATTCTATTTATTGACATCAGTGCTCAACCTTTCGGCAATGTTCGATTCTCCATGAAAAATAAAAACCAAATATTGATATGGGAATTCCATCAATAAGAAGTGTTCATAAACATCATCTCTAATCAACCATATTCATAATTAACATTTAATACATGTGCATCTTATTCTCTCATCAATACATTGAGTGGAAAATGTTAAATCTAAAAACTCCTCCATACCCTTAGCATACAAAGGTGAATTCCATAGTACTGTGATCCAACATTTATCCATATATATCTTAATGTTACTAAATATTATTAAAAAAAATTTAAAAACATAACTATTACTAAATAGGAAGAGATATTTATATATACAGTTTAAAAATATATGAATAGATTAAATATGGTTTTCTTATAAAAAATAAATAAATTCCATATATAAGGGGATGTACTGAAAATATATTTTCCACATTTTATGATAGATTTTAAAAAATAAAGGATATTCTAATGACATTTAGGGGATATATAAGTTCAGATATCTCTATGTCATAGTGAAAGTGTTTTTTAAGAGGATTACATGCCTGATGATTTGAAAAATGAAAATGTGTAACATTATGCCCATTAATTAATTTTTTATAATATAGGACATCATGACTATTAATTGTGAATAACCTAGAAGAATTTCATGTATAGGGACTCCAAATTAATAAAAAATAGAATCATTTCCAATAATTAATTTAAAATATAAGGAACATTGTGTCTATATATTCTATGTGAACGTTAATGAATGACATGTCCTTAGATTAATAATAAAAATAAGCAATTTCAAGTACATTTTAGAATATATTAATGACGTAATATCATTGATTCCAAACTAAATTCAAAGATAAAATATAACACTCAATCTATTATTCAATTAATTTAATCTTTTATGTTATATGGTTGCAAAATAATATTAGGGGACATAGTTACAATATTTTCCACTACATCATTTTATAACATCACATTATTAATGTTCACTAGCTAAATAGAATCTAAAAGTGTCTTAGTGGGGCATAGGACACAAAGGGAACATAATTAATTAATTAATGTAGTGAAACTGGCCCATGTGGTGGTTTGGTTGTGTTAATCATCATCGAACCAGATATCATGGTCTCCAATCAGGTGTCGAATTTAATTCCATCAATTTATTTTTGGGTTTATATATTTTAAGAGAATTTTAGATAAAATATGTAATATGGAACAATAATTACCTAATATAAAAAACAAAAAAAATATGTAAAATTATGATACCACAACCCTTATACCGATAAATGAATTTTTCAGTATGTATTTATTCATCGTTGAAAGGAATTCTCACAATGTCATAGAGGGATAATTACCATAGGATATTAACATTGGATATGAAAAGTGACCAAGGGTATATAATCATAAATGAGATTCATTTCCCTCATTATTGTAATTTATAATGGATAAGATATAAGATGATTTTACACTAATAAAATACATACATAAATAAAAATTAACTTCTAATTCTTGAATTTAATTTCATAAAAAACTAAAAAAATTATATTTTACCAAAATAAATTTTAAAAATGTCTAAAAACACTAAATTATTTGGAAAATCATTGAATTTATATGTTTAATAATACATTTCTCCCCAATAATAACATATTTGTGTACTTCTATATATGAATACATTTTGGAGAAATATAATTTAGAAAACCTAGGTGAAATGTCACCGTAAGTATATAACTCATGCATGTGACTAATAATGCATAAACATATACTCAAGATACTATGTATGTGAACCATGAATATATATCCTTTATGACACCAACTATAGATATACCATTTCATTTGTAATATTTCAACAAATCCTTTCACACGAATAAATTTATTTGACCCCAATCACGTGACTTCGATCATTTTATGATCACATAACTGATCCCTGGAAAACCATGTGAGAAACTGTTCAAATGATTCGGTTAGGGAATAACATTTAAACACTCCAATATCTAGTAAAACCCTTAACATATTGATCAAAAACATAATAATGTGAACAATGTGTATTAAAAGAGCAAAAAAACTATCTTTACAACTAAGAAACATAGTCATCCATCCACTCCTTTTCCCCATAGAATCACATAAACAAGACCACTATCAATTGCGGGTCATGTGACTCCATACACTATACATTAATAAAAAAACCTATGTATTCCCACACAAGATATTATATTCAATGGGAGGTAGAGGGAGATAGTGTAGTCATTCATTTCACATAAAAATATGTATAAAATAAACACTAAATTAGGAAATACAAGTCAAATACCTAGCGGAGCATGGTGTGGTTGGGAGTCTGAGGTGAGCGTCGTTGAGGGATGGCAGGGAATGGTGTGGTGTGGCGAGGGGTGGCAATTGGAGGTGGAGAGGTTATAATACTGAGGGTCAGAGGGGATTAGATTGACGAGGGAGTCTAGGGCTTTGGGGTGTCGTGGGGTGGGGGTCAGGGGTGTCGGGGGAGGTTGAGAGTGTTGATTGTTTAAAAAATGTAATTATTAAAATTGTTTTACTAAAAACTACCACAGATTAAAAAAATAATATTATTGGAATTTTAGTAAAATTCCACTAATAAACTATATTTAATGATTATGTTTCATCTAGTGATCTATCTGAACTTATATTATTTACTTCTTTACACTATATCATGATTAATGATATGAAGGATATAATTTTCAAATTTTATTTTCATGTTCTTATGCTCTTATGCTTATGTAATATCTATTGGTTACATTTTCTAAGCATCTGAGACGACACTTTTTTATATTTATTTTCCACAATATATGAAGGAAGGATTTAAATAAGATGTTTAAAAATGGGATCTAGTTACAATGGAATAAATGAGTGATGATTTAAATGTTTTATGAATTTGTTATTTTTTTACTTGTTTCCAAATTAAATAATCATGAATAGTTCAATAGTGGTTTTGTAATATTATGTAATTAATAATATTCTATTTAAATGCAACATCTCTGCCTGAAAAGTATGGTATGTTATAGTTTTTATATGAAAAATATATTAGTACTCCTTTGGAAACTATGAAGACCAAACCTTAATAAGAAACATAATAATAAATCAATGAATTTGATAAAATACTATAATTTTAGTGCTGATTAAAAATAACCAATCATGAATTTTATGTTCAACTAAATTGAAATATTCAAATTAATTTCCCTTGATTATGCAGTATTCCCACTATTATTTGTATATCACACTATGCATTTTGATTATTTTTCAACAGATGGAACATGAAGGAACCATGTTAATAATAATGGATATGAGTAATGAAATGATTTCCCTCTGGAGAAAATAATTTTTCTAGAATATGGAATTAAAAATATTATTTTTATACTCATGCATCTTTCTCACGCTATCAATCATGTTGGACTTCCTGATGAGAAAAGGAGGGAAATATTAATGTTTATTCCAAACTAATGTATATTATGAATTCTTTTAGTAGGTCTTATAATCCTATAGTAGCTAAAAAATGTTTTAGTAATTTTGAAAATATATTGTCGGTTATCTAATGATCATAATATGAGAATTTAATTTTAATAATTTATCTTCTGAAGGTGAAAAAGATTATTAATGTAATCTGAACAAAAATATGAGGCAATGAGATAGAATTTAGAAAGATGAATGGGATGAGTTAGTGAATTTATTTTCCAAGAAGTAATTCCTCATATTCATAAAATGAATATGGAGATGATTTCACTAATTTTAATTAAAATTATTATGAATATATTGGTACATATGATGAATATTTTTCAATACTTTTAAGTATTTCTTCTATAATTTTCATCCAACCTCGAAGTAAGGTTTATTGATTCTTCAGTTTTCTAAAACCATCTCTCCTAAGGGATTTGTCTATAAGAGACGTTAGATATTATAAAGAAATCATTAAATGTGTTATCAAGGATGATTTGTATATTTTGGTTACACAATAATCTTATGAGTTCAATAATACAATAAAAATATAACTCAAGTGAAAATAAAAAAACCATACTAAGAATAAGATGATATTTAAATTATACACAATGTGTATAATGAATAATAAAGTAAACTATCTGAAGGGAAATAATAAATGTTCTAAGTTTTTGAAATAATGTTATCAAGAAATTGACTATAGATGTGACGCTAAATTATTTCTAATGATGATAATTAATAAAAGCCTGCAATGAATACACCTCTGACAGAAAAATACTTCAACTGAAATCAAAATGGGCATTATGGTATCCAAATACGAAATCATATGATTATTGATGATGATTGATGTCAGTAACATATTAAGGAAAAAGACAATGGAAAATCACATATAATCACTACTGGTGATGTGGAGTAGGAAAAACGATATAGTGAATGAAATACATACAGTCAACTCTAATGAATCTAATTTTTTATTTGATTCTGTATTAACCTAATATTTTATTTATGATGTTTTTTCTAATTGTATAATTTTATTTCCTAAATAATTAGATGTTGAGTTAGAAATGAAAAGTCTTAATAAAACAATGGTTGTATTATAAATTTATAATTCATCTAAGTATGAAGTTTGCTGGAATATATTTCAAATAAATAACTTGATCCACCCTATAGTATAATTCCATGTAATTCATAGAAAAGATTTTTTAACGCCCTAACCCTAGTTACCCAGAGTCGGTGCATTATTATATAACATTGGCATGATCAGAAGAAAATAATGTCATGAAGGACCGATCAGTTTAGTATAATGGGAAAAAAGATTCATACATAACTTCTAATTTACTACTTGAAAAGAAATAAAACACTATTTCATTCCATTAGAAACATCCATGCTTCCTAGATTATGCATGCAAGTCAATCATAACTAACTTATTCATATCCTGTGAAATAGAAACATAAGAAAGGGGTGATCTCAAATTCTCAGTAAGGGTTAGAAATAATGCAGAATATTACATAAATATTAATCATCGTGAATAATTGAAAACACGTGCCTTTACAAATAATAAACATGAACACTTTTATGGAAGTAATATGAGTTGAGTAAATAATACCATAATAAAACATAATCATGGGCATTATACTTGTCGAATGACCACAAGAACCATATAATGTCAGTCATTCTGAAATATTTAGTTTAGGCCTAAGCCACGATGCCAAAAAAAATTATTAAGCCCCCAGAAAAAACAATATATCAAATTGGGAAAGGCCTCAGCCAATTCTACATCAAGTCGTCTCATTAGACCTACCGACGCATCGATGATCTATAGCGGTCTCCACCCTTCACTTACTAAGTCTAATGCATTCATCTTATGAAATGTTTGAAATATAAAATAAATAGTCGTATTAAAAAAAGCATACAAAATGTCAATACTTTAACAAAAAACAATGAATGGTATAAAAATAACACACCCACTGTCAATCATATCACAATACATTCAATACAATATGGAATATTTGTATCATAATGAATTGACTTCAAACAAGTATAAAATCCATCAAAGGATGTTGACATATATGTAATCAAAACTATTTTAGAGAAATATATGTTTTATTTTTTTGAAATAATTTAATGTTAAATAATTATAAAAGAAAACTTTTATATTGAAAATATTCTTATAAGATTTTAAGGGAATCTTTGACGATGTTATAACGGCCGACAATAACCGCACCCACTGTATAAGTTAATAAAGACATTCTTACATTAATTTTATCGAAAATTTGGTAAAGTACCTTATTTGGAAAAGGACTGAAAGATTCATTCAAAACATATAAGTTTAAATGATGGTATTAATTACTTTAACCCAATTTCCATTAAATAGTAGAAATGTTTTGAAATACATTTTTATGAAACATGGATGTGGATGATAAAGAGGTCCAAGTAGATACATACGTAAAAACCACATTGGATAATAATGTGATTGTAGAATTAAACCTCACC
Source organism: Viscum album (assembly GCA_963277665.1). Taxonomy (NCBI): domain Eukaryota; kingdom Viridiplantae; phylum Streptophyta; class Magnoliopsida; order Santalales; family Viscaceae; genus Viscum; species Viscum album. The sequence continues at coordinate 1,153,441,233 of OY728153.1, read as the reverse complement.
TTTACTTTTCCTTGGATGAGGGTGTGTTAAACTCCTGTATAATTTATAGATAGTTTTTATTAAATTATACATGAACCATATACATTAATATGACATTATATATGATCTTCTAATATTGCATTGATAATAATATATTCGTATTATCATCATTTCCGGTGCTAACTAATTCATTTTCCTTTTATGCTTTGTTATGTAAGAAATGTTTGTTATCAAATATATATATCTTATTCATATCCAGAATGATATTAGGAATATAAACAATATTTTTAATCATCAAATGAAAAATAGTGTTGAATGGATATGATGGGGAATGAATCCTATCGCGTTCTTGGAGACGGTAATCTGTACCTATGATCGAGCGAAAATATGTTTTTTTTATATTAAAATCATATAAAATTAAATATTATATCATATATACAGAATCATTATAATTTTATATTTATTATTTACATCATTTATACTCATTAGTATGCCCATCAAAATAATGAAGTGTTTGAATAACAAACTACAACACAACGTGGAGACGGTAATCCGTACGTACGCACGTATGGTGACTTTGTCAATTATATGATGAATATAATAACAAATAAGGTTGTACCATTTTTATAATAACATCACAGTAAATAAAATACACTGGTGTTATTATTTTTGAATGAAAACAACCAAGAAATTGGAAGTGGAGGAATAAATGAACTTGAAAGAAGTGATGAAATATTTACCTCTTCTTCAGGTTCTTCCTTTTGATTTGATCAAAAAATCTCCATATGATGGATTTATGACTAAATAAATACCTGTTGAATTAAGGGAGGATATTTTTGAGGATATTTGGGTAGGTGTTGGCTAATAGAAATGTCTATTAAGGAGTGAATTTTAGACAAGGTAGAGTGACATTTTATAAGAGGGGTGAGGGGCACCTTAGGAAGTGGTTGAAATATTACTTTATACTAAAATCATTCTCGGTTTCTAGTAGCTAAAAATGAATTATTTAAAGTATAAGGTGGGTATGGGTCTAAAAACACTCATCCAAATGGTTTTAGATATGTTTTGGTCACTATATTAACCTTATTTTTATATTTAACTCTAAGATAAATAGTTTAACATTTACAATGTTTCTTTGTATTTTTATATTATATGGTTAATAAACATACTATAAACATCCAATAGAACCCCAAGTGGTTTATTAATGATACAAATCTTATTATATAAGTCTTGTGGGTGAACCGTAAATTTTTAGTATTATTATATCAAACAATAATATTGTATTTGTTTTAAAAACATATTTATGTCAATTTTGACATTATTTAATAATTTATTTTTGTTAAAGTCCTAAGAATAGTATTACATCGATCTCAATACATTTAATAAACAAAAAATTATCATATTAATCTATAAAATTAGTGGAATTCAATAAAAGACTAAAATTAGATTCATTTGTATATTAATAATAAAAATTACTTTAATCATTAATTAATATGGAAATTACTGCTTCATCATTGTGTAATAAATAAATTTAATTATTTAATGTCTAAAAATTAAAAATACAATACTATTATTTAGGAAAACGTTTTTTCTTTCTAATGAATTTTTATAGTCTAATTTATATTGTGTGTAACCCTATATTAAAAATTAGGTTATTTATTAAACATCGAATTTAACTATTTTAACTATTCTTTAAATAAAATAATAATAAATGTCATAATCTAATTCAAGTGGACCAAATAGGTTCAAATTTTATTCTGAAAGTTGTTTTTGGTTGAATTATACTTATCCAATAGAATTAGAACATTTTTTAGGGTAATAATAATATTATTTTTACCCTTAATTACCCTCTTTACTTTTAACCATGGTAAATAAAAGTAAAAAAGATATTATTCACCAAAAATTAATTTCATCATATTGAACCGCATTTTACTTACTTAAATCCATTTTGTCTCTCGGATATTCAAAATTCAACTCATAGAAGTGGTAAAATTATGTTTTATACAAATTTGTAAGTGCTCATAGGTGTTGGGTAAAAGACTATAAAAAGTTTGATAAAAATATATATATCTAAACTCATTATAAAATTAATCCATTGAATTACATTGAACTTATATAGTTATTATGTATAAATTTTGACTTAAAATAAATATAAATAAAATAAATAATTATTTAAATAAAAATTTTGTTTTAAACAATAACTCAGTGGTTTTCACTATTCATCAAAAATTGAATGTTTTCAGAAAAAAAATTCACCCTAAGCTAATACTAATATTACAAATCCAAAAATTAAGTCCATTATGAATGATATAATTTATAAAATTTAAAAAAGTTGTTATTAATATTCATAATAGATATTTTTATTGGTCACAGTGTGTTAGAATCTCAATGTTTCGTCCAATGCAAGCTATTGCATTATTCAAAGAGAAACATACTATGAAAGCTTGGGGTGTCACATTCTTCCCTCAATAAAATAATTTTTTCCTCGAAATTTCTAAAATATTACTACAAATAAAGATGTGGGTGGTTCTTCATTATAAGTTCCTCAGGTTCCCACGTTTCCTCTTCCATCATATGGTTTCTCCATAAAAGTTTTACCAGTCGAGTTGTCCAGTTTCTCAACACCTATTCTCTAGTGTCATGAATTTTGACAGGCTCTTCACCATAAGACATATTAGGTTCCAGTTCAATTTCTTCATAGTTGAGTACATGTGTTTGGTCCGGCATGTATTTTCTCAATAGTGATACATGAAACACATCATGAAATTTGGAGTGACATGGAGGCATTGCAGATCTATAAGCTATAACCCCAATTTGATCTAGAATTTCGAAATGTCTGATATACCTGGGACTTAGTTTACCCTTATTACTGAATCTTATGGCTCCCTTCCATGGAGAAACCTTCAAGAAAACATATTCCCATACCTGAAATTCCAAATCCTTCCTTCGGTTATCTGCATAGATCATCTTCCTACTTTGTGCTATTTTGATGTGGTTTTGGATAACCTTCGCCTTTCCTTCGTTTCATCAACATGTTCTATGCCTATGAATTTTTATTCACCAACATCATCCAAACAAGTTGGTGTGAGGCATCTCTTTCCATATAATTCTTCTTATAGTTCCATCTAAATACTTGAATGGATGTAATTGTTATTGAAAAATTATACCAGAGGTAAATATTGATCCCACATACCATGATAGTCAAGTGACCAAGATCTCACATGTCTTTTAATGATTGAATAGTCTATTCTGATTGTTAATCTATTTGAGGGTGGTAATCAGTGCTCAGACGAAGTTTAGTATCAAGGGATTTCTAAATACTTTTTCAGAATCATGATGTAAAAAGGGGATCACAATCATAATCAATCGATAGAGGTACACCATAGAGTCTTACATCTTCATTAATATATAGTCATGATAAACGTTCAAGTGGTAAATCTTCACATTTTTCAAGAAAATGTGCTGACATGGTATGACGGTCAATAATGACCCATATTGCATCATTCCTTCAAGGAGTCTATAGTAGTCCCATGAAAAATTCCATCGTAATATTATTTCATTTCCACTCAGGTATAGGAAGATGTTTCATGACTCCTCTAAGATATTCCCTTATAGTTTTCACTTATTGTAAAACCATACATAATGGCACAAAATCAGAATTCTCCCACTTCATGTAGTCCCACCAAACGTTTTCCTTCTAATCACTATACATCTTAGTGATCACAAGGTGTATTGAGAAATTGGTGCTAGGAGAATCATCTAACAATTCCATTTTCCGATCAGGTATATCGTGAACACAAAGTCTCTTCTTAAATTTCAGAATCCCATCTTCATATTTGAAGTCACTCAATCACCCATCATTTACAACTTTAATCTTTTTTTAAAACTCCTCATCATCGGTCTAAGTACAATTTATCATTCCTAGTAAAGATGGTTTATAAACCATTTGATAATGTATTGATGTTTTATCTTCCATGATTATTCCGATTTCCATTTTCACTAGATCCCTGAAAATAGAATCCCTTTCGAATATCATCTTGATCAAAACTCCATGATCCTTTCTGCTCAAAGAATCTACCACCTTATTTTCCTTCCCCATGTGGAAGTGTATAGATAAATCATAATCCATTAGTATTTAAAGCTATCAACTTTTCCTCATGTTGTGTTCATTTTGTGAGAAAATATAATTCAAACTCATTTGATCAGTATATATCTCGCAATTTCGCCAAAGAGATAATGTCTCCATATCTTCAGAGAAAATATTACAGCTGCTATGTCAAGATCATTAGTAGGATAGTTTTGTTCAGGAATTTTTAGCTATCATGATGCATATGTAATAACTCTATCATTCTATATAAGGATACAACCAAGTACTTTTTTTGAAGAATCCCTATAAATTACAAACCCATTATTCCCCGATGGTAGAGTCAATATAGGAGCATTGACTAATAATATCTTCAGTTCTTCATAAAATTATTCATACGCTTTTTTTCAAACAAATTTAACCCCTTTATGTGTGATATTGTTTAATGGGATTTCCAATTGAGAAAAATTCTTGATGAAATGTCGATAATAAACTACTAAACGAATAAACCTACATACCTCAGTTTTACTCATCAGTACTGGCCATTGTTGGATTGTGTAATTCTTTGAAGGATCAACAAATATTCCATCCTTATAGATAATATGGGAATAAAAATACGTGGAAGCCAGAATTCACACTATCTAAACTTCCCATATAATTCATTTCTTCTAAGAGTCTTCAGGATAATGCATATATGATTTTCATTATCTTCGTGGATTTTGGATTATACCATGATATTATAATTAAAAACCACTACAAAGTAATCACAATGTCCCTTGAAAACTCAATTCATTAGATCTATAAAGACAGAGGGTGAAATAGTCAGTCCAAAAGTAATTACAATAAACTTGTAATGTCTGCTCCTTGTTCAAAATTTTGTTTTTGGAATGTCTTCCATCTTCACACACAACTGATGATATCCATATCAAATTTCAATCTATGAAGAATATTGAGCTCCATGAAGTTGGTCGAAGAAATCATCAATGGGAGGCAGGGGATACTTTTTCTTTATTGTTATAACCTTGATTTCCCTATAATCAATGGACAACCTCATAGATCCATCTTTCTTATTAACAAAAAAAACAGGGTCTCCCCATGGGGAAACCCTAGGGGGAATAAATCACTTATTACTCAATTCCTTTAGTTTTTTCTTTAGTTCCACTATTTCTGTAGAGACCCAAAGCCTAACGTACATGGACATTACATTAATTTTGCGGAATACTTAGTACATAACAAAAACACACACACAAGGATCGTAATAGTTTAGTGTCTTTGGAAACTCGGAATATAATCTTCTAATCCTGGTGAAAGATCATCAACATCTCCCATAACAATCTTCCTTTTTTATACCTAAAACCTTTCTTTATATCCTGGGGAAAAGAAACCATAAAATGGTGAGCTCAAATTATCAGTAAGGGTAAACAAAAGAAATATCAATCACATCATATACATAAGAACATAACTTTTGGAAATCATAACCTATAAAAGAGATCATAATTTCATAACCTGGGATAACTTATGGAAGTGAAATGTAATCACAATAATCATAACGTAAAACATGAAACTTTGTGGCATACAGACATAATCATAGAGAATCATTTCTTGTCATTCAAGACTCATTTCTAAGACTATCTTAGTGGACAAAGTCCATTTCTGAACCGAGTCACCCACATTTCAGTCTAGCTTCACTGAACCGGTATAACCTACCGTTCCATCCATGTCTATCTCATGAGATATAAAATCTTTATCCAATGCATTGGAGGGAGATATAGGTCTCACCCAACTCATAATGATACCATTCATATGTGTGCCACAAAATCATAAATCATATATCATTACATAACCCATGTAATAAAAATGGGAATCTTAAACATCATTACATCATAAAACAATTCATATACGATAAAGGAATTCATAAAAATAATTCCAACACAACATTATCAAATCAATGTAATAATAGGGATAAAAACATAAACCTTTATTATCTTAGATGGTAAATAATTTGGATAAAACACTTGAACTTCATTCTTGAGGAAAATATCCTTTCTTCTTGAAAAACATTTTTCCTTTCTTAACATGTCATACACCTTTAAACTAAAAGAAGTTGATTAAAAATAAACTTGAAAACATGTAAAGGAATATTCTTTGAAATAATGTTTTAAAAATCCATTCATGCCGTATAAGTTAAAAAAAACTCTTCCCGTACTTTTGTCGGAAAAGTCAAAAAGTACCTCGTACGAAAAACGACAAAAGATTCCTTTCATATCTTTTACAAAAAACTCACCGAAGGGTAAAATTGGATATAAACTATTTTAGAAGGATATAAATATTACATATTGAAGAAACATGGATTTGGATGATAAAATACACCCAATAAATTTCAAAGTATAAACAATCTCGGATAAAAATGAGATTGTGATATTTCCCTTACCTTAGGTCCGATTTTCTTCGTAAGTGTCCGAACCTCCTCTTCTTTGAAGCGCCTCTTTGAGACTATCCTCTTAGGGAACTAAAATTGGTCTTTGAGGAAGACCAGAACCTCTAGGATGTTTCTAGGGAATTTGAGAAGAGAATTTGGCAGGGGTTGGCCTAGTTTGAAGTCTCAAAGTTGTGTGAGGAAATGAGGGAGGAGGTGCCCTTTTATAAGGGAGGAGAGGGGAACCTTTGGAATAACTAAAAATATTATTTTATTATAAAGTCAAGTTCGGTTTTAAATAGCTCCAAATTGATTTATTTTGAGGCTAAGGTGGGGATGGGTCTCAATCCTCTCACCCAATGGAATTTATACAATTTTAGTTTCCTATTTTAACCTTATCATTTAGATTTAACATTATGTTAAATAATTTTACTTTTACCATTTCTTCTTGTCTTCTTTCACTATAAGGCTAATAAAATTACTATAAGAAGCCAAACGAACCCCAAATTGTTTATTATTAATATATATAACCTTATCTAAGTCATTTGGCCGAACCTTAGATTTTAGAAATAAAATAACAATTAATAATATAATATTTGTTTTAAAAACTATTTTATGTCAATTTTGACACTATTTAGTAATTGATTTTTGTGAAAATCATAACAGAATGATAATTTCGAAAAAAGATAATTAAATCAATAATGACATGTCATATTAACCTATAAAATTAGTTTAATTCATAAAAAGTCTCAAATTAAATTTATTTGGGTATTTATAACATCAATTATGTCAATATTTTATTAATAAGATAATTACTGCATCATCTTTGTGTCATAATAAATGATAATTATTTAAACCCTAAAAATTCTAAATAAATTCCTATGATGTAGATAATTGTATTAGATTCTTGGATAATATTCATGTTCGAAGTTTCATGAATTTTATCACAAGATTAAAATTATTATACTTATATAATTTAAGAAAGTGACATGTTGTCACATTCTTTGGTTTTAAAAATAATTAAATTATTTTCATTGAAAAAATTTAATTAAATGAATATAATCCGACCCTTAGGTGATATGGGTCTACTTTTAGTCATACAATAGGATTTTGATATTTGTTAGGGTAATTTTAAAATATTATATTTACCCTTAATTACCTGATTTACCTTTAACTATGGTAATTAAAATTTACCATAGTTACTATTCATAATTCCTAAAAATAAAAAGTATCATATTATCATAATTTTGACCCACTGATTCCAAATATGGAATCCATTTTTCCATATTCAGTACACAAAAGATTCAATAATTAAATTAAAATTAATCCTGTTGTCAAAAGAAAACCGGTTTTTCTTTAAAACAATGCAAAAGATTGAATTGATTTAACCTACGAATTCAAGTTAAAATCAATGCTAATGACATACATTATATTAATTGGTAAAAATATATTGTATTAATACTTTAAAACAATTCAATATTATAATTTAATTACATAAGATATTACTATGAAAAAGTTGTTTTTAATTAAAATATAGCGTGTTTTTACTATTCATTAAAATATGAAAGTTGTCGGAAAAATATCAAAACATTATCTAATGTAAATATTTATATCCTTATTCAAAAGAAGAATTTTATTTTGTCAAATTGAACATATAAACATGTCAAAAACTATATTTAAAGTGGGTGCGCCATCAAAAGGCGGAAAAACTGCATTTTTTAAAAAATACTTATTTTACCCGAAAAATTTATTTTGTTCTTATACCATGTTCTAGAAATGTGTAAGATGAATAATAATGTTATAAAAATAGAAATTTAGTTATCACTATTCATAATGGCTAGTTCATGACAATATTATAATAATATATTGTTGTTTATTAAAACCCAGTATTGCGCACAACACACGCTATCGAGGAAGGTCGCGATTGCGTGTAATGCAAGCCAAGTCAGAGTTGCGTGTTGTGAAAGAATCATTCGCTGTTTCGTATAACATAATCCAACCATATTTCATTTATACATTGAATATATATATATACTCAATTTTGCGTAGAATAACTATTATCAAAATTGTGTGTAACACGATCCAAGAATAGTGTTGCGTATACTACAAGATAATACGGTGTTGCGTATAACGTAAGGTAATCTTGGTGTAGAATACAACCCAAGACATTAATGAAATTAAAAGAATATTTTTCATAAAATCTCGGGGTGTTACATTCTACCCCCCTTAAAATGAATTTCTCCCTCGAAATTCTTTGGGCTTATAAATGGTTTACTATTCGAAAGTTTCTTTAATAGAAACCCACATCGTAAAAAGGAATACCAAAACCAATCATTAAAAACAATAGTATGAAACGTAACGGTTACCCAAATAAACTAATCACTTGGTTTCCACATAGGTGAAAATATGGATATGGAAGAGAAATCTAACCATCGTGTTCTGATGGAGAGTGGTAGAGAACATGGTTATGGAAATGCTAGCAATCACAAAGCCATAAATTTATGACGATCTAAGGTACCATATGATTCATCAGATATAAGAGCACCAAGGCAACATTTTTGGTTTTCAAGATCATTTCCCTAAAGATGATGAAATTGGAATTAGAAGAAATACTTTCGTGATTTGGTATAGTCTCACCGTTTGTCGTTCTTTGGACAATTTCCACTTCATCTCTTAAAGAAATGAAGTTGAATTTGTCATTCGTGATGTGTTAGAAGATCATGTGACAGAATGATGGGTCATTCCATCTCTTTCAAATGAAAGGTCATCAAAAGTTATAAGTCCATCTTATGGTTAATCGTATATGGTTCCAAAAATGAACTTATACTTCATATATCATACCACATAATAAAATAAAACTAGTTTCGACTAAACAGGGACTTCCTGTAGGCCAGTGGTAGGCGATAAAGGCTAGTCACACATCGGTTGTGGGTTTGATTCCCACAGCCTTGTCCGACGCGATGGGCTGTCGCCCGTCCTGTAGGTTGTCCTTTTTCTAAAGCTATATTACTACAACATCCCATCAATAATATCGAAAAAAACGTTTTATCCTAACTTAGGTCCAACATAATCCATTCTAATCTTTAGGCTTATCTAAAATACTTCGGTCCAAGATCGTAGTATAAAGAAAATGATTACTTGAAATGTCGTCAACCAAGCATGTGAATACCATCATTTATCCCGCATATATCTTGTTGGTCACATTCCAATCATGTGAATACCTTAATGCTGTATTCTCTTAAAAAATGAATACCCATTAAACCTTAGTGAAAACATGAATGCTGTCAAAAGTTATCTCTTTCTACATACCAAAATCCAAAAATTCAATATACTCAAACCATGATATAACCTTCTCCTTATATCAGTCATGAGCTCATGAATACTATCAAACATTTAATTTTCTCCTTATCCCTTCATTAGGCGCATATCATCAACATTCCAAAAATATCTGAATAACCTTTCATGGATACTGGTAACATTAATCATACACTTTCAAAACTCAAGGAAAGACCACAGTGTAACAATCCATAGATGTCTCTTTATTCCATAGTAGGATGATATTACTTATACAACATTACACATGATAAACATGTAATCATTCCACTACATTCTTAAACCATTGACTGAGCTTCAACAATTCTTTCATCTCACATATCATTTGTAGTCTCTTTATCATCATCCACATAAATACTAACCATACTGATTCTCTTCATGAGACTTTCCCTTAGGGAATTGGTTTGCATAATTCTCGTACATTCCACATTTAAAACATTTAACCATTGTTGATGTCATAGCAATACCATTATCCTCATCCCTGGTGTTAACTGAACATTTTCCTTTACACTTACTGGCTTTGCGTCCTTCCTTTCCACACCCAAAGCATCTTCCAGTTCCTTTGAAACATTCTCCTTGATGCCTCTTCCCACATGATTTACATAGGGGAAATTGAACTTTCTTTCCTCTATGATCATCATGAAACTCCATCTTTCTCTTATTAGCCGAGTCAGGAAACTTACCAAATTTTACTTTATTTATCATATTTTGAGATTGCTGATTCGGCATAATAATGATGTTTGGACTTCCAAATCCCATTTCATTTGGTTTCTCATGAAGAATATCATTCCATTGCCCATCATATCATCCATTATCGTGAATTATCTTGTTTCTATCAATTTTCTAAAACCCAAAAAGAATAGTGTGAGAGGAAAAAATCATAATAAAGGGAGTGTAACATCAATATCTAACATCTTTGGTTTAATATAATATCGTTACCATAGTTCTAGGACTATATCCTATACATATACTTATCCTTAGGGACATCCCTAGACATACCGTAGAAATATATCTAGGGATCTCACTAATGATTTTGCATCCTAGATTCCAAAGGATGACTAAACTTTTCCTCTGATACCAACTGTAGAGACCCAAAGCCTGACGTACATGGACATTACATTACGTTTGCAGAATACTTAGTACATAACAAACACACACACACAAGGATCGTAATAGTTTAGTGTCTTTGGAAACTCGGAATATAATCTTCTAATCCTGGTGAAAGATCTTCAACATCTCCCATAACGATCTTCCTTTGTTTATACCTAAAACCATTCATTATATACTGGGGAAAAGAAAACATAGAAGGGTGATATCAAATGCTCAGTAAGGGTAAATAAAATAAATATCAATCACATCATATACATAAGCACATAACTTTTGGAAAATCTTAACCTGTAAAAGAGATCATAACTTCATAACCTGGGATAACTCATGGCAGTGAAATGTAATCACAATAATCATAACATAAAACATGAAACTTTGTGTCATACACACATAATCATAGAGAATAATTTCTTGTTAGTCAAGACTCATTGCCAAGACTATCTTAGTGGACAAAGTCCATTTCTGAACCGAGTCACCCTCGTTTCAGTCTTGCTTCACTGAACCGGTATAACCTACCGTTCCAGCCATGTCTATCTCATGAGATATAAAATATTTACCCAATGCATTGGAGGGAGATATAGGTCCCACCCATCTCATAATGATACCATTCTTATGTGTTCCACAAAATCATAAATCATACATCATTACATAACCCTTGTAATAAAAATGGGAATCTTAAACATCATTACATCATAAAACAATTCATATACGATAAAGGAATTCATAAAAATAATTCCATCACATTATAATCAAATCATTGTAATAGTAGGGATAAAAACAGAACCCTTTATTTCCTTAGATGGAAAATAATTTTGATAAAACACATGAACTTCATTTTTGAGGAAAATATCCTTTCTTCTTGAAAAACATTTTTCCTTTCTTAACATGTCATACAACTTTAAACTAAAAGAAGTTGATTAAAAATAAACTTGAAAACTTGTAAAGAAAGATTATTGGGAATAATTTTTTAAAAATACATTCATGCCGTATAAGTAAAAAAACAAATTTTTCCCGTACTTTTGTCGGAAAAGTCAAAAAGTACCTCGTACGAAAAACGACAAAAGATTCCTTTCATATCTTTTACAAAAAACTCACCGAAGTGTAAAATTGGAAATAAAATATTTTAGAAGGATATAAATATTACATATTGAAGAAACATGGATGTGGATGAGAAAATACACCCCAGTAAATTTCAAAGTATAAACAATCTTTGATAAAAATGAGATTGTGATATTTCCCATACCTTAGGTCCGATTTTCTTCGTAAGTGTCCGAACCTCCTCTTCTTTGAAGCGCCTCTTTGAGACCTCCTCTTAGGGCACTAAAATTGGTCTTTGAGAAAGACCAGAACCTCTAGGATGTTGCTAGGGAATTGGAGAAGAGAATTTGGCAGGGGTTGGCAGATCTTGAAGGCTCAATGTTGTGTGAGGAAGAGAGGGAGGAGGTGCCCTTTTATAAGGGAGGAGAGGGGCACCTTTGGAATAACTAAAAATATTATTTTATTATAAAGTCAAGATCGGTTTTAAATAGATCCAAATTGATTTTTTTCGAGGATAAGGTGGGTATGTGTCGAAATATTCTCATCCAATGGAATTTAGATATTTTTAGGTTCCTATTTTAACCTTATCATTTATATTTAACATTAAGTTAAATAATTTTACTTTTACCGTGTCTTCTTGTGTTCTTACACTATAAGGTTAATAAACGTACTACAAGAAGCCAAACGAACCCCAAATTGTTTATTATTAATATATATAACCATATCTAAGTCATTTCGCCAAACCTTAGATTTTTAGGAATAAAATAAAACTTAATAATATAATATTTGTTTTAAAATTTATTTTATGTCAATTTTGACACTATTTAGTAATTGATTTTGGTGAAAATCATAACAGAATGATACGTTCTAAAAAAGTTAATTAAATCAATAATAACATGTCATATTAACCTATAAAATTATTTTAGTTCATAAAATGTCTCAAATTACATTTATTTGGGTATTTATAACATCAATTATGTCAATATTTCATTAATAAGATAATTACTGCATCATCATTGTGTCATAATAAATGATAATTATTTAATACCTAAAAATTATAAATAAATTCCTATGATGTATATAATTGTATTAGCTTTATGGATACTATTTATGTTCAATGTTTCATGAAGTTTATCACTAGATTTAAATTATTATACTTATAGAATTTAAGAAAGTGACATGTTGTCACATTTTTGGTTTTAATAATAATTAAATTATTTTCATTGACAAAATTTAATTAAATGAATCTAATCCTACCCTTAGGTGATATGGGTCGCCTTTTAGACATCCAATAGGATTTTGACATTTGTTAGGGTAATTTTACAATATTATATTTACCCTTAATTACCCGATTTACCTTTAACTATGGTAAATAAAATTTATCGTAGTTACTATTCATAATTCCCAAAAATAAAAAGTAGCTTATTAACATAATTTGGACCAACTGATTCCAAATATGGAATCCATTTTTCCAAATTCAATACACAAAAGATGCAGAAATTAAATTAAAATTAATCCTGTTGTCGAAAGAAAACGGGTTTTTCTTTAAAACATTGCAAAAGATTGAATTGATTTAACCTACGAATTCAAGGTAAAATCATTGATAATGACATACATTATATTACATGGTAAAAATATATTCTATTTATACTTTAAAACCATTCAATATTATAATTTAACAACATAAGATATTATGATGAAAAAAGTTGTTTTTAATTAAAATATAGCGTGTTTTTACTATTCATTAAAATATAAAAGTTATCGGAAAAATATCAAAACATTATCTAATGTAAATTTTTATATCCTGATAAAAAAAAGAATTTTATTTTGTCAAATTGAACATATAAAGATGTCAAAACTAGATTTATAGTGGGTGCGCCATCAAAAGGCGGAAAAACTACATTTTTTGAAAAATACTTATTTTACCCGAAAAATTTATTCTGTTCTTATACCATGTTCTAGAAATGTGTAAGATGAATAATAATGTTATAAAATTAAAAATTTATTTAACACCATTCATAACGGCTAGTTTATGACAATATTATAATAATATATTGTTGTTTATTAAAACCCAGTATTGCGCATAACACACGCTATCGAGGAAGGTCGCGATTGCGTGTAATGCAAGCCAAGTCAGGGTTGAATGTTGTGAATGAATCCTTCATTGTTTCATATAACAGAATCCAACCATATTTCATTTATACATTGAATATATATATATATACTCAATGTTGCGTAGAATAACTATTATCAAAATTGTGTGTAACATGATCCAAGAATAGTGTTGCGTATACTGCAAGCTAATACGGTGTTGCGTATAGCGCAAGGTAATCTTGGTGTAGAATACAACACAAGACATTAATGAAAATAAAAGAATATTTTTCATAAAATCTCGGGGTGTTACAATTTCCATAGTGTTCATTCTATAAGAGGTCTTCGATATGGGCCTTGAACTAAGAATTTAAATCAATGGGAAAGACAATTTTTTGTTCTCAAGGATGTCCAAGTAAATCCTCTGGAAACAAATCAACATATTATTTCACAATAGGTAAATACACTATTTGAACATTCCTTTTCTCACACATAGTTATTTTGTTCTCTTCCTCCCCAATAATTTAATTTAGTTGAGCTACTAGGGGTGGATCATGATAATAATATGGTGGTGACATTTCTTCTATAAAGATAAGGTACTCATTGTCATCATAAAAAATTATAACCTCCTTCTTCTTACAATAATTTTTCACATCATTGTCCGAAAAGAAATACATTCAAAGGATTATATGAAATTCAAAAATGGGTATGATGATGATATCAGCAGATAAAGAGCATTTATATGCCCAAATGGGAACTGATTCACAAATCATTTTTGCAATGATACTTCCGATATGTGTTTTGACTGACAAATCCATTGTTAAAATAAAATTTTAAATATCTAATTTTTTTTCAAACTGGGAGGACATGAAATAATTCAAAGATCCATAATCAAATAATGAATTGGATAAACATGAGTAAATAATTAAATTACCTTCCACCACGTATTTTGGAGCTTCAACCTCAGTATTAGTGATCACATAAGAATGGCCTTTATCCCTTGGCGTTTTCTAAGGTATGTTTCCCTGAAAATTAGGACATTAATTTTCATAACGTCCCATCTCCCAACAATTGTACCATTGAACATTTGTAGAGTCTTTATTTCCCTTAAAATAACTATAACGATGGCCTTTATATCCACATTTGTATCATAATCCTTTTCCTTTTAGACAAGCACGAGGGTGCTTCCTTCCACAATTATCATAGGGTGGAAATCCAATTCTTCCCTTCTTCCCAATTTCCTTATTTCCTTTCCAAGTGTGTTCAGCATATCTCTTCTTCTCTTCCTTTTCTTTGAAGTATTAAGACTTAGAGAATTACTTTTCTATCTTGATATCACATGATACAATATCTTCGTATGATGAGAAGGATTGTGATACCAATGCTCGATAGAGAAATGGTTTTAACCCATCAATGAAATAGTCAGTCTTACATCATGGATTACGTATATAATCTGCAGCATGCCTTATTAATATTATAATGTTAGCCTCATTTTTTTATTAATTCTCATCCTTCTTTTTATGTAGACTCAGAAATTGACTTTCCATGTCTGCTCGATGGTCACGAGGAAAGTATTTGTATATGAAAAGTTCTTTAAACTCCCTCTATTATATACAGAACACTTCTTTATCTTCCATTGTGTTTTGAATCAATGACCACCATTGATCAGCATCTCCAGTAAGGTGATAAACTGACATGACAACTTTTTCTTATTTTCTACTCCCCAAATCATCAAATAGATTCTATATAGAATTTATCCATTTCTCATCCAATAATTTATTTTTACTCACATTGAATGTTGCTGGTTGTTTCCTCATGAAGCAATCTAACTTTTATTCTCCACATTGTGGATCAGGAAACTTTTTATGGGTAAGTTTATTATTCATAACCTGAGCGAGATTTCCCAGTATGGTGATAAGCTGATCAGCACCAGTTGCATCAGTAGCTCCTCAATAATTATCTTGAGTGAGAGGGAAATACCTAGATGCATTGTGTGCATTGATATGGTTTCCAATCCTTCTACTAGGCACCATTTCTAAACAATGGCATAAACAAGATTAGTTTAAAAATTTAAATACATAACTCCATACTTGTAAAACACTTAACATAAATTGAATAGTTTAGGCATATAATTCATAATCATAAATAAAATTCTCTGAGGAAGAATATACTCATAAACCCTTAATAATGGTTTGTAAAGAAAATGAGAATTATCCTAAGCATATCCCCCATGAGTGTCGCAACCAAAAGTGAAGCAAAGCCCATTGTCATGCACCAGTCCCCGTTCGGGTCTAGCTCAAAGTGGTGTTTTTGGGTTTTACCCCTAGGTACTTCTGTTCCAGAGCCACCTCTACCTGCTCGTATCTAGACATGTATGTATTTCATCGAAAACTCACAAAATCATTAAAATACCTAAATTTTAGGATGTTATTCTTTTTTAATCCTCAAAATCTATCGTAGGATAATGTGATCTAATCAGAGTTTATCTAAATCTATTTTCCAAGTTTTATACTAGACTTTCTCTGATACCAACTATAATTCCTCAACCCTAGTTACCCAAAGTCAGTGCATTATTTAATTACAATTTCATGATCACAAGGAAATAAAGTCCTGAAAGACCGATCATATTATTATTTTTGGAACAAGATTCATACATAAGTTCAACATTACAACTTCAAAATAAATAAAACACTAATTTATTCAATTAGAAACATCCAAGCCTCCATGATTATGCCTGCAAGTCACTCATAACTAACTTCTTAATATCCTGGGAAAATGAAACCTATGAAAGGGGTGTTCCCAAACGCTCAGTAAGGGTAATAAATACGACATATGATAACATAAATATTAAGCATGGTGAATAATTGAATACACATTCCATTACAAATAATAAACATGAACACTTTTATGGAAGGAATATGTGCTGAGTAAATAATGCAATAATAAAACATTATCATGGTCATTCAACTAGTCGAATGACCACATGAACCATCAATATTATTTTCATAATGAGAGAATGTTTAATACCTGACATTATAAAACATTTTTTCAAGGCCTCGGCCAAGAAGTCAAAAAAATAATTAAGGCCACAACCAAAAATATATATCAAATTGAGAAAGGCCTCGGCCAATTCCACGTTTAGTTGTCTCATGAGACCTACCGATTAATTGAGGAGCTATAGCGGGCTCCACCTGTCACTTACAATGTCCAACACATTCCTCATATGAAATGGTTGAAATATAACGTAATCATTTGTATTTATACAAGAATTTGAAATGTCAATACTTTAACCATAAATCATGAATGGTATAAAAATAACACATACACATTTAAACATATATCAAAACCTTTAATACAATATAGATTATTTGTATCATATTTAATTGACTTCAAAAAAGTTTAAAATCCATCAAAGGATGTTCACATAGATGAAATCAAAACTATTTTATAGAAATATCTCTTTCATTTCTTTTGAAATCATTTAAAGTTACATATTTATAAAATAAAACATTTATTTTGAAAATATTCTTATAATATTGTAAGGAAATATCTAACGATGTTATAAGGGTTGAGATCAATAGCACCTGCCCTATATGTTAAAAGGGACATTCTTACCTTAATTTTGTTGAAAATGTCGTAAAATTACTTGTTTGGAAAACGACTGAAAGATTCCTTTCAAAACCATATATGTTCAATTATGGGTATTAATTACTTTAACCCATTTTTATTAAATAGTAATAATGTTTTGAAATACATTTTTATGAATCATGGATGTGGATGATAAAGAGGTCCCAGTAGATACTTACGTAAAAAAACCCTCAGAAAATAAATAGATTGTAAAATTAACCCTTACCTTTTACATTAACATGTTCGAGGGTAGGTTAACCACCTTTATAATGGTGAAACAATTATAATTAAATTATACAGGAACTATATACATTAATATTATATTATATATGATCTTCTAATATTTCATTATTAATAATATTTTAGTATTATCAACGTTTCGGGTGTTAACTGATTCATTTTACATTATATGATTTGTTACATAAGTGATATTTTTATGGATTAGAAGTATATTTTCCATATTCATAATAATATTATGACTTTACAAATTATTATTAATCATCAAATAAAATTTGGTCTTCAATTGATACGATAGGGAATGAATCTCATCGCGTTCATGGAGATGGTAATCCATACGTACGCACGAGCGACAATATCATTCTTTTGATATTAAAATAATATATAATTGGATGATATATAATATATAAAGAATAATTTTTATATTATATCTATTATTTACATAATTTATATACATTTTTATACCCATAAAAATGATGAAGTGTTTGAATAAAATAACTACACAATGACATGGAGACGGTAATCCGTACCTACGCAGGTATTGTGACATTGTCATTTTTACGATGGATAGAATAATGAATATAGTTGTTCCAATATTTTAATAACATAAAAGTATATAAAATATACTAGAATTATTATTTTGGATTGGAAACAACAAATAATAGGATGTGGAATCATTAAAAAACATGAAAGAGGTGATGAAATATTTACCTCTTTTTCGGGTTCTTCCTTTTGATTTGATCAAAAGGGCTCCTTAGGATGGATTTCTGACTTGCTGATGGACCTTAGGATTAATGGGGGATAGTTGAGAGGATATTTGGGTAGGGGATGGCCGATCCAAAAGGCTTTGATGGCATGAATTTGAGAGAAGGAGAAATTCCCTTTTATAAGAGGGGTGAGGGGTACCTTAGGAAAAGATTGAAATATTATTTTATAATAATTTTTAGTTCATTTTATAAAGGATCCAAGATGAATTATTTAATGTATAAGGTGGGTATGTGTCTAAAACCTCTCAATCAATAGGTTTTAGATAGGTTTGGCTAAATATATTAACCTTATCTTTTAGATTTATCTATAAGTTAAATAGTTTGACATTTACCATGTCTCTTTGTATTTTTATATTATATGGTTAATAAACTAACTATAAACTTCAAAGATAACCCAAAAAGGTTCATTAATGATACACATATCAATATATAATTCTTTTAGATGATCCATAAATTTTTAAAATTAATATATCAACCAATAATATTGTGTTTGTTTTACAAACTTATTTATGTCAATTTTGACATTATTTAATATTTGATTTTTGATAAAGTCTTAACAACTTTATTAATTAGATAAAAATACATTTATTCAACCCTAACATGTCCTATTTTCCTATAAAGTTACTTTAAATTATTAAAAGTCTCAAATTTGATTTATTTGGAAATTTATAATATCAAATATTTTAATCTTTCATTAATATAGTAATTACTTCATCATCATTGTGACATAAATAAATTTAATTATTTAATGTCTAAAAATTATAAATAAATTACCGTTATGTATAAAATCCTCTTATATTTCTAATGAATATTTATAGTCGAATTTATATTATGTTTAACCCTATATTAAAAATGGATTAGTTATTAAACATTGAATTTAACTCTTTCAACTCTTCTTTAAATAAAATTATAATATATGTTGTAATCTAATCCATGTGGACCAAATAGTTTCATATTTTATTAGTATGGTCTTTTTTGGTTGAATTATACTTATCCAATAGAATTCGGAAATGTTTTAGAGTAATAATAATATCATTTTTACCCTTAGTTACCCTATTTACTTTTAATCGTGGTAAAAAAAGTAAACAGTTACTATTCCCCAAAAATTATTTTCATCTTATTGAACTACATTTTATTTACTGATATCAACCGTGTCTCTCATATTTTTTTAAATTCATGTCACAGATGTGGAAAAATTAGGTTTTATACAACTTTGGAAATTCTCCTAGGAGGTTCGTAAAAAACAAAAAAAAATTCGATAAAATTTTATATATCTAAACTCATTATAGAATGACTCTAATAAATTACATTGAACATATATAGTTATTATTTATATATTTTTACCTAAAATAAATTTAAATAAAATAAATAATTATTTATATAAAAAACCGGTTCTAAATAATAACTTAATGGTTTTTACTATTCATCGAAAATTGAATGTTTCAGAAAATACAAAAAATTTACCCTAAGCTAATTTTTATATTCTGAATCGAAAAATGAAATCCATTTTGAAATATAAAATTTATAAAATTTCAAAAAGTGGGTATATCTATTCATAACGGCTAGTTTGATTGGTCGTGGTGGGTTAGAATCTCAAAGTTATGTACATTGTAAGTTGTTGCCTTACTCAATGGGAAATATGATGTGGAATCTTGAGGTGTTACATATTGGATTTCATTATATGTATCTTACATATATTTCTGTGTAATTAATGTCAAATTTCATATTATGAATGGATATATGATCATTTATTGAGGTAATGTGTAATATGAAAAGTTGTTGGAAATTATATTCATATTGTGGTTTTAAAATACTATTAATGGTGGTTAATTATCTCATATGGTTGGGGAGAAAAAAACCATTAAGATTAAAACTATTTTATGTGATTTTTTTGAAGTTATTAAAAAATAATTGTTAGGCCATTCATTGAATCAGGATGTCATGTTTCAAATAGAACTCATACAGGGTTCTATGACTATTTCAAACAATTATTGTAAAATATGCCCAATTGAGTTGTATTAATTAAAGAAGAAGCTCTAATATAATCTAATCAAGGGATTCATATGCACTATTACATTACATTATGGTGAACCTGTTTTGTTTCTGCAAAAGAATGATGGATCACTAAGATTATTCTTTGATTATCAAGAACATAACAATATCCCCATCAAGAGAAATATCTCATCCCACGTATTGATGACTTATTTGATCAACTATGTGGAGATTCATAATTTTTTAAGATTTATCATTGTTGTAGATATCATTAATTTAGTGATATGAAGATTGATATACCCAAGACTACATTTCATACATGGTATGGGAACTATTATTTTATAGTGATGCCTTTGGTCTTACTAATGACCAGATGTCAAATAGATTTAAATAATATCGTCTTTAGGGACTATCATGATCTTTTTTTGATAGTCTTTATAGAATATATTATTGTATATTCAAATAATAAGGAATAACATGATGATTACTGGGATATTACTAAAGGCTCTCTAAATGGAGATGATTTGTGGAGAATTTATCAAGAATGAATTTTGTCTTCAGAATGTTTCATTTGTTGGGTAACACAATCTCAATAGAGTTGATATCCATGTATCCAGAAAAGTTAGAAGATACTAAATGTTTTCCTAAAACAACATTGGTAATTGTGATCTGAATATTTATTTATTTTGGAGGGATATAAACAGTGTTTTCTAAAAATATTACACATGATTATCTAATACAGTCACTATGTTGATTCAAAAAAGAGTAAAGTTCATATGAATATTGGAATGTGAATAGAATTTAAATGAGATGATAACAAGGTTAATTTTTGAACATGTTCTCCCACTATAATCTTGAAGAGAAAGGTTTGTGATATATAGGGACACAACAAAAATGACATCTGGATTGTTTGTCATGAAAATTGATATTGTCATAGATTACTGATCAAGATAATTAAAATTACATGGTAATCATTACCAAAATACTGATTTGGAGTTAGATGATGTAATTCGTTCAATAAAGATATAGATGAAATATATTTATTGAGAAATTTGTGAGATATATGCTGATCATAAAAGGATAAATAATATTTTCATTAAAAGTGATCTCAATTTGCACCAAATAATATGGTGAGAGTTTATTAATGATTATGGCTTCACAATACATTAACATTCTAGGAAAGAAAACAAGGTGGAAAATTATTTGAGTAAAAAGGATAATGACATCCTATTTATGATGAATATCACAACAAGATCCAATATTTAATGATTTTAGAAGGATTGATCTAGAAATTTTAAAGGACTATGATAAATATATTCTTTCTAAAATGAATGTTCAAAAAACATTACAAGTGAAGAATGAGGATTCACATAATGAAGATGTAGTGATTTTTTATGGCCCGGGTTTTTGTGGTCTATTACTTTGTGAAAATCTCATGTTGGGTTTTTTGGTCTGGGAATCTCGCTGATGTTTGGCCTAATGGTAGGCCTACCTGTAGACTTAGCCTACCGATTGCAGGACAACCTGTAGCTCGGTCTACTGGTAGCCGTAGCCTACCAATAACACTGTCTACTGGTAGCTCGGTCTACCAGTATATGCACCTATCGGTAGCTCTGTCTACCAGTAGCTCGACCTATAGGTCACTGCAGCTTACTGGTAGCTCGGTTTACCGGTAGTTGCATCCTACTGGTAGCCTGGCATCTGGTCACTACAACCTACTAGTAACTCGGTAAGCAGTAGCTGTCAGCCACTGGTAGCTCTTGGCTACCATTAGCTATCAGCCACTAGTAGCTTTCAGCTACCGGTGGCTCTCACCTACCCCCATGGGGTCTTTCTTATAACACGCCTTTTTGTGCAAATTGGGTTCTAAACCCTATTTTGACCCATTTAAGCTTGATTTAAATTCCGGTAACACCCATAAATGTTTAAATTAAATATTTAATGAATTAACCTATTGTTTTCATCAATTTAAACCGCCCAATACCTTTAATAACATGTGGGGACGCGTGGTCAACCCACAACCCCCACTCCTGACGCAGTTCCACGTTGTTATCTCAACCGTCCCTGGACCTTATAAACTAAAGGGATAGCCATGGTTTCTTTTTTTCACAATCACCCTGCGCTGTAGTACCCTTCGTTCAGATGAAGCGCTTTTCATTCAGGTGATCATCATCACTATATGTAATGTTCTACGCCCAGCCTTGCATCGATTGTTGATCAACAAGTAGGGAATTTCTCCTTCATCTTTCCCTTTTTGTGTATCATGCGGGGTTGGAATGCTTTTGATATATAGAATTGGATGAACCAAACTTAAATAAAGATAATGAACGATTTCTATAAAGAACGAAGGGGGTGGGGGTGCTGTGATTGATGATGCTGCTCTGTTTTATGATCTTCTTTTCTGAATTTTGTGGGCATAAGCCTATTGAATATCATGGTTGTTGGTGGTCTTTCTTTGTGAACTAATGAACCCATAGTGATGTTTTAAATGGATTGTTTTTTAGTTTTTAATTCCTTATGTAAAAAGTAAATTGGTTAATCACGTATATCTCGCTAAATAAATTGAGTTACCAGCATCAATCCTTCTGTGATAACCCTAGTTAAAGCACACAGAAATTGAAATCATGGAGTGTGTTAAATCTTTTAAATCTGAAAATACCATCATGAGCATGCTTTGTGATACTGGTGGTGGTTTGATAGTTTTTCCTTTCATGGTCCATTTGATGGGTGATGTGGGTGGGGATGGGATCCCCTGTTGTTTTGGATTCAGTGGTTGTGAATTTTAAGACCGGGTGGTTACCTTGTTTATATCACGAATTGGGGATGGGATCCTCTGTTGTTGAGAAGCCCTTTTTTCTCCTGGATTTTGGGTATGGGGTTGTAACTTAGGGTTCCCTTTGGTTGATGTGTCTTTATAAGAGAACCGCGCGAGGAAGTTGTATTTAATGCTTGACTGTTTTCTTTTCTGTAATTTTCCCTAAGATTACTAGTTGCCCAAGTAGGTGAAGAACTTAATTAAACATCACTACTGGACATGGAAACGAATAGGTTTGGTTGGTGAGAGTTGTGACATAGACTTGAGTGTTGTTTGTGTTCCATAGGCTAGCTGGAAAAACCTAAACATGGTAGAGTTCTTGTTTCTTATATGTATACTTATAGTTTTGTGTTTCTTATTCGCACCCCACCCATGTTGAGCACTTAGTGCTGAACACCCCCATTTCATGGGGGAGGGAGTTTTTCCCAACACTATTTTTAGTGGCAGGTTATTATATCGTTTTCCGTTCCCTTTCCCGGATAGCTCAAGTATCTCTGGGCAGGCTGTGATGGCCTAAGGTCCATTCTTCTTCCATGAATCTTCAGGCAAGGTAGTACGGTGGTTATAGCCTAGGTGTGTGCGGGTGGGTAGTTTCCCAAGTATATTTGGGATGAGGCCCAGGTCTCTTCAGGTGTGGCAGTGGATCTTCTAGCCCAGGTGTCTTCGGGCATGGTAGTGGTTGTTCTGGCCTAGGTGTTTGCAGGCATGGTTACATGTGACATTTGTGGCCCAGGTGTGTATGGGCGGGGAGTGGCAGTGGGACTGCGGTGAAAATGGCGGGATTGGTTCGATGCGTAGGATGTCTTCAATAACCAGTGGGAAATTGGCATGGGGTACCCGAACATCGATGTGCTCTTATTAAGTATATTACGTGACTTGCGTTATTTGGGGAGAGTACCTTAGGGAGTCTTGGGTGGATAGTTTACCTTGTTAGGGGTTTGGTTTACTTTTTTTCTCATGGGACTTTAGTACGTTCCCCCACTTATGCATGAGAGTCTTTGGTTTTCCCTAATGAGTATACTTGTATGCTCACCCTATGTATATACAACTGCTTTCCGGTTTCCATGAGGACTTCGGGGATCATGCAGGACCATACTAGGTTAGACCTTTGGGGCAGTTGCAGTTGTTTTTTTTCTTTCTTGGGAATTTACCCTTGTAGTCACTTTGTACTTTTTGGATTTTACTATTGTAACATGCATTGGGAATGGTTCTTGGATTTACGTTTACCTTCCACATTTGGTGTTGTTGGGATTTACCATTTTATCTCCCAATCATATTCAAAGAAAAAGGGAAATGTCTTCCAATTAGTGTGTGATTCTATACACTTGGTTCTAGTCTCCACTCCAGGACCTATTAAAGGCGGGATTTGGGGGTCATTATCTCTCCCTGAACATAAATAAGGAAGACCCGGGCAATCTACTGACCCTTCCCTCCTTTTGGTGAAGGCAGGTCGTGACATAATGGTATCAAAGGAATTGTTGAGAGATAGGATGGAGTTTGGAGTTAGCCACAGTGAGGATTGGATGGGATGGTAGGGAAATATTGTTGGGTTACCTTGGTGTGTGAATTAGGTTAGGGAAGACCGGCTAGGAAACGAGATGTTAGCCCCCCCAACCTGTGATCTGATGCCAGGACTCTGGACATGTCTAACAACCAAGTGAGGCCACACTGATTGTAGGGTAGAGACCCTATGAAAGGTACACGCATCATAATTACTTGTGTTCTCGTGTTTTTGGGTTGCCTTGGGAATTAAAAAATAAATAAAATGTTTAAGAAGTCTTAAGAACAATAATCTATACTACTTGGGCTTAGGAATTCCTTGTTTACTTTATAGCTATGGCACCTAGAAGGTGACCACGATTGGTGTGAGTGATCGAGGCCCTGAAGACTACCTTGGCCTATCGATAGAGAGTTGATCGAGAGGGGGAGTACAACCAGTGGCAGAAGACACTTCAGGTATTCCAGCGACATACCCTCGAGAAGTATGAGGGAAGCACCTCTGATATAAAGACAGAGGGCTGGCTAGAGGAGCTGCTGATAGACTTCGGCTTGATCCGGGCTCCGATCGATTACTCGGTTCCACTGGACATCATCCAGATGCATGGAGGGACGGATCAATGGTGGACACATTACATGGGGGAGAGCAGAGAGGCTGAGGTGGCATGGGTTGATTTCGAGAGGGAGTTCTGGGTATAATTCCTCTCTTCGACAATGATGGTGGAAAATAGACAGGAGCTACTCTCCCTCCAGTAGGGGAGTATGTCAGTGAGGGAGCTAGGAATCGTTTTCAAGGACCTCCTAATTTTTGCTCTGGACCCCTTTCCCGACGAGGAGTCTCAGGCAAGACGTTTGGAGGAGGCGCTGCGACCCTCCCTCCAGTATGTTGGTACCCCCATTACCCTGCCGACATACTTGGAGGTCCAGAAGAAGGCTGATGCAGTGGATTGGATACATGATCTAGGAGGTGTGTCACTTGAGGGGATCCAACTAGGATCATTGAAGGGGATGGCCATTAGTACTGGGCCTCCATCGTCAGGACTCTCCAGGTTCCGACGAGCATGGAGCAGACCGCAGCAGTTTCAGTTTCGATCCCCTGGTCCTCGCCCTTTTCCTTCAGTCCCGAGACTGTGGTGATTCATCTTTGGAAGCCATGGACATATCTAGAGTCAGTTCCTGGACCTGCTACAATATGGCGGTGGCAGACATCCCCAGCACCCACCCCAGCAGCAGCTTCCAGCCAGGCCTTTCCAGCAGCAGCAGCAGGGACAGCGATCTCCCGCTTCTCCGAGGGTATACATTGGAGTAGGAGGCCGACCTTAGGGCTCTCCTTAGGCTCCTCGACCGGGGAATGGACGGGGAGGTGTCCGACATCTGAGGGGTAGAGGACTGGGCATGGACAGCTACAAGCTGCGAATGCAGCAGTTCCGGAAGGGCCGGAGGTTGTTCATGATACGATCAGTTTTTTCAGTACCCTTGCTTTTTCCTTGTTCGATACCGAATCTTCGCACTCCTTTTTTTCACCTAGTCTAGCCAGTTCCTTTGGGATAGATGTCAAGAGATTTCCATGCCCCTGATGCTGAGCACACCAGTCAGAGGTTAGACCGACTTGTTATTTGTTTGTCGAGGATGCAGACTGATGATAGGGAGACATCAGTCGGTTAGAGATCTTCTTCTACTAAAGATACAACCGTACAATGTCATTCTATGCATCGATTGTCTGTTCTCCATTTGTTCCATCATCAATAGCTTCTGAGGAAGGGTTGTGTTCTCAGATTTCGTCAGCCGGCGTGTTACCTTCACCGGTGAGTGGACCAGTCAGAAGGGTAGCAGGTGAGAGGAACACCTCCTCTTCTTGTTAGATGAGCTATCAGTAGAGTCAGAAGATGATGAAATGGTGGAGGTGCCAGAGATCATCCATGAGTTTATGGACGTCTTTCCTGAGGAGGTGATTACTCTTCCCCCACTACGGGATATCATGTTTGGGATTGACTTGCAGCCGGGTGCTCGACCGATATCGATGGCACCATACCGGATGGCACCTTCGGAGCTACAAGAGTTGTGGGTTCATATTGACGATTTGATGAAGAGGGGTTATGTTCGACTGAGTCTGTCACCGTGGGGTGCTCCAGTCTTTTTCACAAAGGAGACAGATAGTGGTCTTAGGTTGTGCATAGACTACAAGAGGCTGAATTAGGTGACGATCAAGAATCGCTATCCTCTTCCGAGGATAGATGATCTTTTCCACTAGTTGAAAGGATCATGGTGGTTCTAAAAGATATACCTATGGTCTGGGTATCACCAGTTGAGGGTAAAGGAGAGTGACATCCCGAATATGGACTTCATGTGCAGATTTGGACCCTTTGAGTTCCTATTCATGCCTTTCGGTGTTACGAACACCCCGACTGTGTTTATGGGGCTTATGAACTCCATCTTCCAGGAGTACCTGGATCGGTTCATAGTCGTGTTCATCAACAACATCCTGATCTATTTGATATCAGAGGAGGACCATGCAGAGCACCTGAGGACGGTTTTGGAGGTCCTCCGACTGCACCAGCTCTATGGAGAGTTGTTGAAATTCAAATTCTGGACACGATAAGTTCACTTCCTTGGGAATGTGGTTTCCGATAAGGGTGTAGCGGTGGACCCATAAAACATTGAGGCAATTGTTTCAGGGGAAGCACCCAAGAATGTGGATGAGGTCCGTAGTTTCCTTGGGCTGGAGGGTTACTATCGGAGATTCATACCCAACTTTTCTTGAGTTGTAGCCCCTTTGACAGCCCTGACCAAGAAAGACCAGGTTTTCGTATGGAGTGAGCAGTGCAGGGAATCCTTCAACTATCTAAAGGAAAAGTTGGTTAGTGCCCCTGTGCTGAGATTACTAGAAGAAGGGGTTTCCTATGAGGTGTTTTGTGATGCTTCGGGACATGTCCTCGGATGTGTGTTGATGCAGCGACAAAGGGGTTATCTCTTATGGGTCTAGGCAGTTACACTCTCATGAGCGTAATTATGCCACCTACGACCGGGATCTTGCAGCGGTCATTTTTGCACTCAATTTATGGCGGAACTACCTCATAGGAGAACTCTTTGTGGTCTTCATAGGTCAAAAAATATTGAGGTATATCTTCTCCAAGTGGGACCTAAACTTGTGGCATCGAAGGTGGATGGAGTTCCTCCAGGATTACGACTTCGATGTTTCCTATACTTCAAGGAAGGGGAATGTAGTGGCTGATGCCATGAGCAGAAGATCATAGAGGGATGGGTTCCGAGAGTCGGCAGACACCTGGAAGGCAATGGAGGACTTTCCTGCCTTACACATGAATGCAAGGATGGATAGCGGTAGAGGTTGCTTGTATTAGATGACAGTGCAATATTCTCTGTTGCAGCAAGTGCAGGAGTATCATAGGGGAAACCCAGAGTACGAAGTGATGTGTGACCGTGATAACCAGGGGAATGGTTCAGAAGGGTGGGTGGAGGATGGTCAGAACTGGATACTTTTCCATGTAATGATGGTTGTTCCAGAAGTGATGTGCGGTAATGTTCTCAGTGAGTTCCACAACTCACCCCTGGTGGTACAACCTAAAGATTCTAAGATTTACCAGGGACGGAAGGGACAATTTTAGTGGCCAAGAGTGAAGCGAGCAGTGGCAGAGTTTGTGGCCAAGTGCTTAGTGTGTCAGCAGGTGAAGGATGAACACCATGTTCCAGGAAGCCTATTGCAGTCTCTAGATGTTCCCAAGTGGAAGTGGGATAACATTTCAATGGATTTCATCATGGGACTACCCAAGGTCCAAGGGGGATACGATGAAATCTGGGTGGTAGTGGACTGTTTGATGAAATCGACTCACTTTATGGTGATCATAGAGTTGAGTGTAGTGGATGCTTTGGCACGAAGGTACAAGGATGAGGTGGTGCGATTGCATAGAGTTATGAAATCTATAGTCTCAGATATGGATGTATGGTTTACCTCATTTTTCTGGATAGGATTGATTCCTAATTTTGGCACCTAGCTGCACCTTAGCATTGCTTTCCATCCATAGACAGATGGAGAGATAGAACACACCAACCAGACGTTGGAGGATATGTTGCGGGCTTGTGTTCTGGACTTATGAGGATCGTGGGTGCTTTACTTGCCTCTAGTAGAGTTTTCCTAAAATAATAGATATCACTCTACCATTTTTAGGGCCCCATTTGAATCCTTGTATGGGAGGCCATGTCGTTCACCTATGTGTTGGACCGAAGTAGGAGAGGAAGGAATCATGGGCCCAGAGGTGGTGTAGAGCGTGACAGAGAAGGTTCAGCTCATACGGGAAAGGATGAAGGCATCCCAGGACTGACAGAAGTCATATGATGATACAAGGAGGAGTCCCTTGGAGTTTGAGGTTGGAGACCATGTGTTCTTGAAGGTCTCCCCTCGGCATGGACAACGGAGGTTCGACAAAGGGAGTAAGCTTTCTCCTAGGTTCATCAGACCCTTCGAGGTGTTGCAGCGGGTCGGCAAAGTGGTTTATCATCTAGAGTTACCACCGCGACTACTGAGGATACATGATGTCTTCCATGTGTCCTTGCTCCGCCAGTATCTACACGATGATTCACATGTTCTCTACTGGGGAGAACAAGACATCGGAGATGACGTGACTTTTTTGGAATGACCATTGATGTTCGAGGATCATGAGGAGAATGTTCTCCGTGGGTGAAACATCCCCTTGGTTCATGTGTTATGGAGACAAGGTGGCCTTGAGGAGAGTGCGTGGGAGAGGGAAGAACAACTGCATGCCCAGTACCCAGAGTTAATTTGAGTTTTGTACTATTTTGTTTATAGTTGTTTTCGTAGAATGTTTTACGTTGTTGACTATGAAATACTGGTTTTATTTCCACTGAATGTTTGGGAAAAGTCCCGACTATGGAGAAGGGAGGACATGACCCATAATCAAGACGCATTAAGGTGGATCCGATTAAACCCATGCAAGAGAGTCAGTGCAGACCAAATCAGATAATATCCTGACATGGGGATGGATACTCCCCAACCCACATGGCTTGGCAGTTGGCATTTTATTTTTTTCCTAGTTCTTGATAGGGAGGCGTTCTAAGTTAACAATGGAGTTCACTCCTTAGATGTATCTTTCGAGGTGGTTGTTCTGCCCCTCTCTTTCCTTCTGGGTTGTTTTGATTCTTGAGGACGTGAATAGTTTATGAGGTATCTGATGCAATGGCCCGGGTTTTTGGTGTCCCTTACTTTGTGAAAATATCATGTAGGGTTTTCTGGTCTGGGAATCTCTGTGAAGTTTGGCCTAATGGTATCCCTACCAGTACACTTAGCCTAACGGTAGAAGGCCAACCATTACCTCGGTCTACTGGTAGTCATAGCCTACAGGTAGCTCTGTCTACGGGTATCTCAGTCTACGGGTAGCTGCAGCTACCAGAAGCATTGTCTACCGGTAGATCGGCCTACCGGTAGTTACAGCTCACTGGTACCTCGGTCTACCGGTAGGTGCAGCCTACTAGTAGCTCATCTACCAGTCGTTGTACCCTACTGGTAGCTCATCTATCAGTTGTTGTCATCCACCGGTAGCTCTCAGCCATAGGTAGCTCACAACTACCGGCGGCTCTCACCTACCCCCACGGGGTCTTTCCAGAAGAGCTCCTTTTTGCGCGAATTGGGTTTTAAACCCGATTTTGACCCCTTTAGGCTTGTTTTAAATTTTGGTAATGCCCATAAATGTTTTAATTAAATATTTAATGAATTATCCTGGTGTGTGCGTGTTTTTAAACCACCCGACCCCTTTAATAACGTTTGGGGCTGCGTGGTCAACCCACGACCCCCACTCCTTATGCGGTTCCTTGTTGTTATCTCAACCGGCCCCAGCCCCTATAAAATAAAGGGTTAGCCCTGGTTTTTTCTTTTCTCAATCATCCTATGTTGTAGTACCCTTCATTCAGATGAACCGCTTTTCCATTAGGCTAGCTGTATCACTATCCGTAAAGTTCCACGCCCGACCTTACATCGACTGTTGATCAAAAAGTAGGGAATTTATCCTTCATCTCTCCCTTTTTCTATATCATGCAGGGTGGGAATGCTTTTGATCAGTATAATTGCATGAACCAAACCTAAATAGAGATAATGAATGGTTTATATAAAGAACAATGTGGGGGATGTGATTGATGACACTGCTCTATTTTATGATCTTCTTTTATAAATATTACGGGCTTATGCCTACTGAAAATCATGGTCGTTGGTGGCCTTTCTCTATTTACTAATGAACCCATGGTGATGTTTTAAGGGGCATATTTTGCAGTTCTGAATTCTTGATATAAAAAGTAAATTGGTTAATCATAGATATCCGACTAAATAAATTGAGGCACATGGATCAATCCTTCTGTGATAACCCCTGTTAAAGCACACATAAATTGAAATAATGGAGTGTGGTAAATCATATAAATCTGAAAATACCGGCTTGGGCCTGCTTTGTTATGGTGGTGGTGGTTTGATTATTTTTCCTTTCACGGTCTGTTTGCTGGGTGATGTGGGTGGGGATGTGATCCCCTGTTGTTCTGGATTTATTGGATGTGAATTTTATGACCGGGTGGTTACCTTGTTTATATAATGAATTGGGGTGGGATCCTCTGTTTTTGAGAAGCCCTTTTTTCTATTGGATTTTGTGTACGGGGCTATAACTTAGGGTTCTCTTTGATAGATGTGGATTTACAAGAGAATCGGGTGTGGACGTTGTAGTTAATGCTTTGCTGTTTACATTCCTGGACTTGTTCCTAAGATTACAAGTTGCCCAAGTAGGTGATGAACTTAATTAATCATCATTACTGGACATGGAAACTGATGGGTTTAGTTGGTGAGAGATGTGACTCAGACTTGAGTGTTGTTTTTGTTCCGTAGGGTGGCTGGAAAAACCTAAACTTGGGAGAGTGCTTCGTACCTATATTTATACTTGTAGTTTTGTGTTCCATATTCACACCCTAACCAAGTTGAGAACTTCGTGCTTAACAACCCCTTTTAATTTGGGAGGGTGTTTTCCCAACACTATTTTTAGTGGCTGGTTATTTGCTCTTTTTCTACTCACATTCGCAGATAGCCCAAGTATCTTCGGGCAGGCTGTGATAGCCTGAGGTCCATTATTAGCTCGTGAATCTTAGGGTGGGGTAGTGTGGTGGTTATGGCCCAGGTGTGTGCAGGCAGGTAGTTTCCCAAGTATCATTGTGATGAGGCCCAGGTGTCTTCGGGCGTGGCAGTGGATCTTCTAGTCCAGGTGTCATCGGTCCTGGCGGTGGGTGTTCTAGACTTGGTGTTTGTAGGCATGGTTATGTGTGACAGTTGTGGCCCAGGTGTGTGCGGGTGGGGTTTGGAAGTGGGACTGCGTGAGGTTGTGGCCCAGGTGTGTGTGGGCGGGGTGTGGTTGTGGGACTGTGGTGAAAATGGCGGGATTGGTTCAATGCGTAGGATTTCTTCAATAACCAGTGGGAATGTGGATTAGGGTACCCAAACATCAATGTGCACTTATTGTGTCTATTACTTGACATGCGTTATTTGGGGAGTGTACCATAGGGAGGCTTGGGTGGATATTTTTCCCTGTATGGTGTTTGGTTTACTCTTTTTCTCATAGGACATTAGTACATTCCTCCACTTGTGCACGAGAGTCTTTGGTTTTCCCTACTGATTATACATTTATGCTCACCATACGTATATAAAATAGATTTCAGGTTTTTAGGAGGACTTTCGGGATCGTGTGGGACCATACTTGCTCAGACCTTTAGGGATGTTGTAGTTTCTGTTTTTCATTCTTGGTACTTTACCCTTGTAGTCACTTTGTACTTTGTGGATTTTACTATTGTAACATGCATTGGGAAGGGTTCTTGGCTTTACTTTTACCTTCCAATTTTGGTGTTGTTGGGATTTACCATTTTATCTCCCAATCCTATTCAAATAAAAAGGGTAATTCCTTCCATTTAGTTTGTGATTCTATACCTTTGGTTCTAGTCGCCACTCCAGGACCTTTTGAATGCGGGTTTCGTGGGTCATTATCTCTCCTTTAACTTAAAGAAGGAAGGGCCTGACAATCTACTGACCCTTCCCTCCTTTTAGTGAAGGCGGGTCGTAAAATTCTTAATATGTGGTGAGAAATTTTCCTAAGATCAAAATTGATCATGATGAAATTATATGGTTCAAGAATAATGTTTTTGAAACTCTAATGCCAAAATTAAAAAATGATATATTTGTTGAGACTCATTGTTCATCTTGATTTATTTAACCTAGAATAATTTTATATATAGGGACCTATGAGAGTATTTCTACTATGATGGAAGGATAAAATATATTACATAATATGTTACTAGAAGATTTGTTTTTTAGTAAGTTAAGGATGACATATAGATGTCTAATGAGATGTAACAATTATTACACACACCAGAATATAAATGGTAAAACATCTCTATAGATTTTGACATCAAACTTCCCAAAACATATAAAGTACAAAATTCTACATGTTTTATAGTTTATTTCCATTCAAATTAGGCACACGTAATTACTATAATAGAATATTTATCACATCATAAGATTTTATGAATACATATTATGGAAGTTGTATGATTTCATGTAGTACCATTTTCCTTTATATATATATTCATGGTTTATGGTTTAACATGAGGTTATAGAGAAGTATTCTGCAGGATCTGTAAATAGAGTTATATTTTTGAACTAATTATTATCCTTACATAGATGCTTAGTATGAGAAAAAAATTAAAAAACTATAATATATTTAGTAATTTCGATGTGTATTTCAAAGCGTTTTCTGATCAACACCAATATTTGGTATAACTTTCATGGGATAATAGATTTTATTCTAGTATTTTAATGATTCCTTATGAATACCTTTAAGGTAATAAGTGGAGAACTCCAATATTATGTAATGATGTTCAGTAAATAAAGCTATTTAGACCTAATATAGTTTAGAAAAAATTGACAAGAGGGTTAGATATATTCAACATCACAATAGAGAAGCTTTAAGTCAACAAAAATTTTATTCTAGTAATCAATGAAAAGAGGTATCTTTTGAAGTGGGTGACAAGGTATATCTACATATATCTTCAAGGAATAGATTAATGATATCTGGAAATAAGGTTATGCTAATCCCTAAGTATATCAGCCTTTTATAAATTCTAGATCATGTAGGAAGGTAGCCAATTGATTGACACTTCCACCAAATCTCTCTACAGTTAATGATGTTTTCCGCGTATCTCTATAGAGAATGTATGTGCTCTATCCTACACATGTACTAAAGATATATGTTATAACATAATAGGATGATCATTTTTATGAAGAACAATTGATTAAGATTCTGATTCTTATTTTAAAATTTCTACGTATTTTGACAACTAGCTTAGTTATGCTTTTATGGAGAAACCTTCAATTTAGGAGGCTTTGTGGGAACCTGAGAATTTGATTAGGTAGAGGGGATCTTGTCTATTTCTATTAGAGTGATATATTTCTTGGGATAAAATTATTTTAAAGAGGTTATAATGTTATAATCATTTTTTATGAAATTAAAATTATTAAGAATTTTTTATCTTGTGTTATACGCAACATCGATTTTAAATAAACCACGAGACACTATTATTATAAAATGACTGTTAAAACCTAACTATTAAATTAGAATGAATAATTAGGTATAAATTATTTTTTATATATATATAAAGTTACAACTCAAAAAGTAATTTATTAGTATTTCCATATCAAATAATCATATATTTTTCATAAAATTACTATATTCTTCAAAAATATGTTTTCTTCAAAAAACAAGTTTACCTTCCACTTATGAGTAAATGTTTATTTTATTGAATCGTTGAAAATTTATATGAAAAATTAATTCATTATTAAATTATTTGTGAAAAAATTATCTTAAAAACAAATTTTTTATTATTTTTTTAAAATAATTAATTTTAAGGAATAGTGAAAATTATAATTTTATTGTAAAATGTATTTTTATTTAAAATATTTAGAACGTAAAAATAGGTTTTGGATAATTTTCTATATTATATAGTTATTTTTAATTTAAAATAATATAATTTTATAATAGGATTTTATACAATAATTTATTATAAAATCATTGTATTCTTTAAAAGGTCATTTTTTTAAGAAACAATTTTTTCATGACGGTACTCTATTTTTATTTTAAATTTAATTATGAATCTTATCTGTTTTTTATATTAACAAAATGTGGAAAATTTATTATTTATAATTATTATTTTTTAAATAAGTCAATTTATGTTTTGGTTCAATATTAATAGTTTCCTTGGTGAATTTTGTTACCATAACAAATGATAAATTGAGTGATTTTGGTTAAAATTAAAATTATAAAGACTATAATATAACCAGAAAATTTTCCAAAATTTTATTGGATTAATATAGTTCGACCGTGGAAACCCAAGGATTGATATTATGTTGTTTAATGGAATCATTTCAATGAAAATAATTTATATATATATATTAAATCAAATAATGTCATTGAATGCTATATTATTTATCCTAAATATACATTATGTCTCTACACTGGAAAAAAGGGATGTTATGAAAGAATAAAAATATAATATTTTTAATAAATATACATATTTTCATGATATAAATTTATTTTTTACTATTATGGCAACGTGGATGAGATTTTGATATTTATAATATCATATTTCATAAAAATTCATAGATGCCACATTTATTTTTAAAAACTATAACATTTTCAATAAAATCATTCCCAAAGGTTGTATTTGGCCATAAATATTCATTTAAAATCCATAGTATTTATCATCATCATCGAATTTTATTTTTATCTTTCAGTTAAGAAATAAATAAATTAAATAATGACACAACAATAATGCAATAAATATTTTATTAATGGTTTTACAAGAGAAATGTTATTAAAAATATTAAAAAAACAATAATTTCTATTAAATAATATAATAAGTGAAATTTATAGAATAACATGATATATTTTAGAGATCATAAAATATATATTTTTAGAGTAAAATTTTTATATTTCTATTCTAATGTCCAAGTAATTAATACTGTCAAAATTAACACTAATGATATCTTATCAAAGTACTATTTAATTAAATTATTTAAAAACCATTAAAATCCTCAAAATTTAAAAATAATTATAATATTTTATATAATGTTATATATTATAAATTGATGGTATATCTGACATCAAATAAGTTAAAAGTACATCTTTTCAATATAAGATAAGTTTTTTTCATAAATAATATTAAAATGGGTTAACTAAGGGTTAGAAAAAATGATAATTTTAAATATAATACAGGAACATATCTAAAATAATTTGTATTATGGGATTAAAAAATTTATATTATCTTATACTTAAATTTATCTACTTTTGGTGGTATTATGATGTATATTTAATTTCTTATAAATTAATATTTTTAAAAATTCAAAAATATCCTCTCACCTCAATTATAAAAGGACTCCTCCCCCTCTGTTTATCGCATCAAATTTAGCAATCATGGTTGAATGTACCAGGACATTTTATATACTAAAATTTCCTAAAATCAATATATAGGTTATCTTTATCTTAATATACCATCCTTAGTTTCCCTAAGTGGGATCTAAAGGTTGTTCTCTAAGTAAGAGGTAATCATCTATACTGACACATTCAAGATTATTTCTTCTTATACATTCTCTCCACATGTTGTTTATATTAAATTTTAATAACTCTCATATCACCTATTTTATTGGAAATTATTATTAATAAGGAACAACCATATTTCACCATTTATCCATCCTAAGAATAACTAAATCAATGTGCTTGCGTACGTAAGTCTTCTGTCTCCACATCGTGGTGTAATCTATTTTTCATGAACACATTAATTTTATATGTATAATGATGGATGTAATATATATATATATATATTATAATTATAACATTCCATCCACTTATTAACCGTTTTACCATTAATGTAATGATATTATCACTCTTGCGTACATACGACCAACAGTGTCCACTATGTGATGAAATTCATTTGCCTTGTCCAAAATTCAAAAATAACAATATTAATGTATGTAATGAATTATTATGATATATATTACGATAAATAAATATGGAGATGATGTAACTATTTCCTATTCACAAAAAATATGACATATTAGACAAACTATTCATAGGAAAGTAATGATGTTAACCTTCAAAAGAATGGTATTAAGGAAATATTATTTAAAAATAGGTGAACAGATGACATTAGTGGATAATATATGATATCATAAATATGAATATATATTTTGGATAAATTAATAATAATATTTAAACAATTATATATGAGATTCAGATAAATCTAAGAGAAATCAACCATAATTTATATTCTACTTTCACAATCTCATTTTATTTAGGATTGTTTATATATATGTATCTGATGGGTAATATTTATCTATCAAGTCCATGAATGAAAAAAATATTTTCGAAAAATATTATTACTATTATTATACAATTTTTAATCGTCATTTTTAATCATGTGTTAATTTTTACTAAATGATTTTAATGAAATGTATTTATCATTTTCAGAAGGAAGTTCTTTGGAACTTTTACAGAAACAGATCAAAAGGAATATTTTTTAACTTATTCAGCATGGATATATTTTTTTACTATCCTGAATCCTTAATGGAAATATGTTTCCCTAACATTTTTTATAGGTTATTTTCAAAGAATTAATTTTCTTCAAAAATTGAATGACAACATTAAAAAATAAATTTATTTAGAATAGAAAGTATAGTTTCTTGAAGAATGATTTCATGCAATTTAACAAAATTATTTTCCATTTAATAAAATGTTATTTGATATTAATTATTTTTAATAGGGATATAATTTCATTATACCACTCATATTCTATTGGTGAATTTTTTATGATTACGATGGATTTATTCATTAGAATTTTATAGTAAATGTTATGAAAATATATATAATAAATCCATTTATTTTCATTAGATATAATATTATGAATGATCTACGTTCATGGTGAAAAACATTATGTTTCTGAATATGTGGTTGGTGGGACCTACCCCTTCCTCCAATGAACTGGGGGACAATTTATATATCATAATATAGAAATTATTTCAATTAGAAGTTAACATGGTTTAGTAATACAATGTGGGAACAAGAGAAAACTCGATTTAGTAATATATGGCTAGAACAAGGTGTAAACAATGTCTAATAAGAGACTTTGTTAACTATGATGGTATCAATAGTTAGCCTTGAATAATATGAAAGCTATTTTCTATTCTTATTTTTCTTCACAATTTCATGTATTATGATATAATCACAAAGATTATGTTGTTTTATTCTTTGGTAATTCATGTCTTATGAAATTTTATGATTTATTCACTGACTCCTTATCATGATCCTTGATCTATATGACATAATTTTCAAAAGTTATTTTCATGTTCTTCTGCCTTTATGCTTACACTATCTCTCTTTATTAACCATATTAAGAATCATATATAAACATTCATTGTGACTATTTTACCTATGATATGAAGAGAGGTATTAAATAACATATTTCATACGATTAATATCTCGATATAAATCATCAACAAACAACTTTTAACAAACAGCAAGACTATGTAAGGTTCACACCTCTACCACTACCATAGGGGATTCCCAAGATACTAAAACTTCTCCATTTGACGGATCCCTAGATAATCCTCGTTGGAATACAATAGGCCCTAGGAAACAGACATCACAAGTCTAAAACTCACTCTTCAACAACTTCCAAAACTACTTATCATGAATAAGAACTCCAGAAATAGAATGTAAATTCTCTACATGATCCTTCTCATATCTAGTGTAGAAAAGGATTTCATCGATGAAAACCACAATTAAAATATCTAGTAATTCATGGATTTCATCATTAATTATCCCCATGACCAAAACTATAGAATTATTCACAGATAATGGAATGAGAATAAACTTGTAGTGAACAATAAAATAAAATAAAGTAGTCCTTGGGATATCCTAATCATTACAAGAATATGATGACACTCTGAATGATAATTGTCTTTGAGACTCAAGTAGTACACTTCATTTGATTGAATAAATACTCAAATCAATGTAAGAGGGTAGTGGTTCTTCATTATCACTTGTTTCAAGTTATGATAATCAATAATAACTATAATCTATTGTGTTACATCCTTATGAAAAAAATTGGTGCACCCCAAGGGGACACACCCAGCTGAACAAAACCACACCATAAGAAACCATCATGTTTTATATGCATCTCTTGAAAGTAAAAAAGGAACCATTCTACACTGAGACAATGATATATGAGACACTCTTTGTTGTAGTTTGATCATGAAATCGATATCTCATTGATGGGGTAATTCTATAACCAACAATTGAATGACATAATGGTAATATTATAAAACTGTAGGAAATTATGACTCTTGATCCTCTATTAAACTCAACATCATCACAAACATCAATGATAAAAATTATATAATACACCTATGACCCATTTTAGGGTCTCAGTCAACAACAAAGACCCTTGGATCATCATCATCATCGATGGCAAAAAACTACCACAAAAATAAATCCATGACATCCAAAAAAATACATCCTTGTAATGACATCATATAGTTGTATGTGTAAAAATTTGAAATATCCCAATGAGTGGTGTTTCCCTAGAATAGGATCATAGTCTCTACAGAATTCAAACAATTCATCTCAGCCTCAAACTAGTGTATTGAACACCAAGGTAAATGGAAATCTCTCTAAATCAACACCAAAATTATGGAAAAGTGATGTTGATATGAAATAGTGTGCCACTCAGGGAACATAAAATTCATACACCCATGTAAAAAAATAAAAGGTTACATCGAATGATTTATTGCTCACCTGGCACTAGAAACACTGATTTAGGAAGCTAACTATGACCTACATTATAGTCTCTATGATATAGCTATCATTCACCTCTATGGATATAATATGATCTATGAAGATATAGATAATCTTGGGGCTATCCTCTTCCTATAAAGACTAATATCTTCTTATCCAAAATTGAAGAAATATACTAATGTTCCAATGGTTTGAACTACTACAATGAGAGAACCAAAATAAGAGAAACTAGAACATGTTGACTACTTCAAACGGCCAGGAACTCTCACAGCTGATGACCTTGGCCTTCAAAAGAAAAACATGAATCTATTCCCTAGGAATAGGATTTAAAGACACTTCCTCCATAGAAATGAGACATGAGGTTTGGGACCTAAAGGAGCTTGGTTATAATATCCTTTATCCAAAAAAAATGGGAACACCCAACCACAACTATAATTCATGATGAATACGGACAACTCCCCGCTCAGGATGATCTAGTTATTGATAACACCATCTTTATGACCTCTTCTCTTACTAGAACCTTTAGATACGTCATCATTGTAATTGTGGTGTCCTAGTACTGGATCAATGGATGAAAAGGCACCATGAAATCCTTCACACTTGACTACTCATCTTGAAATAGGTCTGAAGCATATCATAGTGGTTTCTAGAAATGGATCTCAAACTCTTGAACGCTGGAGATCCTATGTTGAAGTGTAAGAAACTCTTAGAGACTGGCCCCCTTCATGGTCAGGGAATGAAACTCAAATATAAACATGTCTCTGAACTCCTCCCATGTGATGGTCAACTCCTCACATCCCCCTAGGAACAAAACCACGACATCCTCACATTCCCATTTAGAATCATCAAAACCAACGACACATAGTGCTCATACCGAGCACTGATCTAACAGAAGGCTATGTCAACCTCCTCAAACTATTCATTTAGGAATTAATATAAAATAAAGACCTCGTATATTTTTAGAAAATGGAACCAATACTCTCAATGATTCATCTTCCATGGGTCCCTATCAACCTATACATTTTGGATATCTCATGGCACAACCTTCTAACCATATTCTACATGATCAACATGATGTAATCACCCATGAGCAACTCCAAAAAAATATAAAAGAATTAGAGATCCTAAACATGGAATATAGGTCATATTATAATTAAATAATTGTTCTTATTGAATAATTTTAGGTTAACCTATCCTGAGTTATACCCATTCAAACACAAGGGAAAATAAGAATGATATATCATCCCTTCCAAGGTATCTACATTATAACTAGTATCACCTCATTCATTAGCCATAATATGATTAAAGGAATGTTAATAGAATCATTGTGGGTTCAAAATACTCTTTTCTGACATAGCTGACATTATTTCCCTACCAGCATAAGAAGCCTCATATGTGCCTAAGTCCAACCTCTATCTTATCCCTCATCCATTCATCAGATACAACTCTCTCAAGGCCCCATCCCCACAATTCCTACAACAAATTGGACAAAAATAGGAGAAGAGATAATTTGACCCCCAAGGCCCACTTCTCAGAGGCATGAGTTGGCGACTTGCATATTGGGTATAATAAAAATTCATATGGGAGAAATTACCCTCTAATAATGAATATGCTGAAGAGAGAAATAAGAAACACACCATCCAACCCCCAAAAAAACACCAGTATATGAGGTAACCAAATTCAACTTATTTAATATCATGAAATAACTACTACTAATAAATGGAAGACTAAATGTACCATGATAATGTAAAGAAAACAGTGATGACGCAGCCAAAACATCCCCTAAAGAACCCCCAAACCTAGTAGTAACCAGTCAAATTTACAACCTACTTCAACTAACCTAAAAATAGATTATATAAATATAATGTGACTATCATAGTATACCCAGTAAGATCCTCCCCATAGCCTCTTTTGAAAATGGTAATGAAATCATGATAATTCATAGTGATGAACAAGTGGAACAAACTCATCACCTATGAATGAATAATATGTTCCCATCCTTGACATTGATACTATCACAATGAATCTCAAATTATGAAATATTATAATGAATATCAATGTTACCCTGCTACCACATACCCATTATTTTTCATCTTTACCCTAACATCATAGGTCCATACCATCTCTCATCAAAAATTATATCTCGCAGATACGTGGGCAAAGCACCACAATATAAACCTCATTCATAATGCCACCACATACACATTTCCAAAAGTAACCATGTAGTTTTCAAGGGAAAACACATCACATATAACATGTATCATACATCGTGTATTATACCTCAAGCCACCACACACCATACACCAGCTAATGAACCCCACGAAATCATATCCTATAAAATTTATACCTATAGTTGTTTCTATGAAACTATATACTGAATATATTTATGTGAAATTACTATAATCCATTACATCCCTATTATTACATATAAGGGAAGAACTAACTGACATGCATACCAACACGAGAAACTACCAAAATAAGTGATTGGTGTGAAAGGATGTAGTCACTCATGCATCGTCCTTCTGGGATGCTGGGGAAATCATCCCAAGGATTAGAATCCTAGGGGTGTGAGTTACCATTATATACATGGTGGAGTATCATATATAAGATGAAAATGTACATGATATAATATATATCACAAACACACTGTGGGAATGTCAAACACATACACTCAACTATAGGACAAATTTCCTAGGATCTCGTCTTCCAATTCTAAAACCAGATATCCTATAAGCAAGCAACAATTTAAAGGGATATATCAATTTATGTAATTCTTTTTTATCCATTTCAATTTATGTTTATAATTTCATTAACAATTAATTAACCATTATCTTCTGCACATTAAATTAAATTATCATCACGACAATAATGCATTCTCATCTGGCATTGGAAAACTGAGTCCACAAATTCTTACAATTACAACCTCAAAATTTTATCCCATAAACCTCAACCACATGGGATAATCGTTTTTTTTTTTTCATTTTTTATCATCATCAATTTCCATGTTACCAAGTATTTTAGAAAAACATTATAAGCTAACAAACCCAATGGGACCAACACTGTGAGTAAATGAACTACCCATCGAGTACTCTCTATTTATAATATGAGCAGAGACTCTTCCAACCATGAGAATATAAAAACTGAAATCTTGGGGAATATGCCATGCATCACCACCTCTCTTTGAAGCAGTCTGTACCAAAACATTAACCGGAAGTAGTTGTGAACATAATGAAAATTAACAACAACATGTTCATCGACCATGAAACTGATTCAAACAAGAATCCATCTTCTGTAACAATAATTAATCCTAGATTGAACTTCTTCCATCAACTTTGGATTCCTCCGCTACATCGACATGAATATCCAAATGCATCTCACCACACCAAGCATTAATCGTTTCCTCAAAAACCAGGAATCCCCACCCATCATTCCACAATAGTCCTCCAGGATCTACTATACTAGCCTCACATCACATCCAGGCCTCCCATCGACATGTAGAACAAACTACATCAACATTTAGCCATTCAGGGATCACAACACAGCACAAGCAGTATAAATAATCATAGAAATTGTGTTCTTATACCTGAATAAATTCACCCCACCATCACACACAATATGTTCTCATGACTCCCAATAACAAGGAACATGGAATTTAAAATAAAACAGGTGACCCATTCCTTACAAAGGCACTATCATTTATAACAACACAAGTTATTATTATATCTTGAAATAACTAATTCAATATCACGGGTTCCCACAATGGGAAACCTATTAAAAAAGTTATCAAAATATAACACAAATTAATTAAACAATTTTTTTAGATTTCATAAATTCCATTATCTATAAGAATCAACATGATTTAGGTTTATTTACTAATTCAATAAAAAATGAATATCTCCATGATTTTGATTATCATCAATTTAAAACAACAACAAGATTAATTATACATACCTCTTTATATTTTTCCAATTAATTATCAATTAAAATTGGAAAAATGTTCATTACCGATTTCCATCATCTAATGTAAGAAAGGCACTTATATCACACTATCTATAAAATCATGAGGCAAACCATTATCACCATACCAACAACAACATCACTAAGTTGTAAATATAATTTCATTATTCTTGTTTAATTAATTTTTAAATTAATTTGATAGTGGTACAAGTTGATAAATAATGAAAAATCAACAATTCCAAGTTATTAATTAGAGATGAAATTAATACCCTACATCAAATGGCCATTGATGTTCTTTGCA
This sequence comes from Viscum album, assembly GCA_963277665.1. Lineage (NCBI taxonomy): Eukaryota > Viridiplantae > Streptophyta > Magnoliopsida > Santalales > Viscaceae > Viscum > Viscum album. The sequence continues at coordinate 1,153,397,098 of OY728153.1, read as the reverse complement.
TGGGAAAAATACACAACATATCTCTAATCAATCCTCCTACAATATCTATATCCATCCGAGGATACCATATCACCATCACACTAAGAACAACAATGAAAAACCCCATTGAAACAATGAGAAAGGAAATATTATAGAATGAAAATAATGTAAAAGATAAAATGTGATCAATCCTGGAAAGAACACTCTAAAATGAAGAAACCACACCATTGATCAACCCAGATCACCACAAATTGAAGATATACGCTTAGAATCGGTCATCAAGAATGGATTCCCCAATCTAATGAAGAGGGGGTCACTGAAAACTGTGAGGAAATAGAGAGAAACTATAGCCATAGGGGTTGAGAAGTTGAGTTGAGGAAAATATTTTTATGCATTTAGTATCTGAGAATTAGATGACATGTCTTTCCCTTCCACATCCCGTAATATCCATAATTTTGTTTTCTCTGAAAAATTTGTTGCCTCTCCACTTTATTTTATTTTTAAACCCCCAATCAATTACGTGACATTAAACCCACATTCAGACAGTGTAAATATTCATGTCATTAAATATTTCCCTACATTTAGCTTCTTGAAACAAATATTTTCTAGAATTTCATTAAGCCTCCTATAGGGAACCTTAATCCTAAAAAACATGTAATGGGTTTTTCTATGAAGATATAGGACATTACTTCACATCTCATAAAAATAAATAAGATATAGAAAGATGCTGATTAAATGAGATATTCATCAGAAGGGGAGTTTTTGTTGTTCATGGAATCCATCTATTTATGATCCATATACACCTATGATATACTAAACTCTAGTATACCATTAATTTAGAATAGTGGGTCACGATAAATATTATTTTTAGTAAACTCAAAGAAATATTTATCCATGTGGATAAAAAATCACCATTAATAGTTTTATAGTATTAATTTTTCCTAGAGTGTTAGGAAAAAGTCATTATATGAAGTTGGAAGCCATGTAAAATAGGATTCATGTAAACTATATTGGTATTGATATCATGGTAAATGATAGAGACATAGATGTTGACATTGGACATGTTAATGGTGGAATGATGTTTAATCAACAATAACACCTTACACTCATCCAGTAGATAATTCATTTTATACTATAGAACTACCCTATGTGTATTATGAAGAGAGTCCTATAATAGTGAAAGGAAATTTAAGTTTTAAAAAATATATATCATTTTATATATTCCATATAGTTACATCTCACATATGTAACGACCAGGACCCGATCAGCCACCCAAACAGTGCTAAACGGGTCGGGTGCTACTACATTAGGTGCACCTTCCCAAATGCCAAAGGCTGCCAACTAGAAGTGAGAGTCATATAGGTATAGTGGGGAGGCTATACCTCTCTGAGGATAATAATAATGGTATTAGTCCATATATAATAATAAAAAATGCAGTGGAACAAATGAATCCGTAGACTCGAACCAGACCCGCAGAGCGGAAGCCCATTCAATAACCATAAACTGTGGAAGCAATAAGTAAACACAACAGTAGTAGAAAGTAAACAAAACAACATGCTAAAAAAACTTCTATCTACTAAACAAAAAACAAATCATCCATAGTGAGTCAATGTACAAAAGGTAACCATTGGCTAACCAACTGTAGCTACAATCGAGCAAGCATGATGATTCAGGAATGAAAACTAAACAAAGTAAACTATAACTAGGAAAGACCTCAAGGTCCATACCATCTCCATGAAACAACTAACATATCCTAGCTCCAGAATCTGGCCTCTTTCCTGTACGTAAATGCATCACGCCTGCATGCGTCTCGAAAGGCCCATTTAGGGTGTGGGACGAATCTCTGTAGGATACCACCCAATGGTGCATACATAATATAAGTGTTTATGTAGGCATGCATTTATAAGGAAAACATTACAAATTATGATTCACCAATTAAACACAAACTACACTGGTGATCAACAGCCACCATGGAGTGTCACCTACTTTGGCCAACGCCAGAATATCTGTGATGTTACCCAGCACCATGTGCCTCCTGATACCTAATGTCTCAAGTACCGACGTCCCCAAGGCATGCCCATGAATAGTATCACGACACCATGTGCCTCATGACACCTCGTGTCTCAAGTACCAACATCCCAAAATGCACACCCATGAAGTAACTAGGAGGAACAGCGATACCTGTCCTCAAATAAGAATATAGATGGACAACGATATCTATCCTCAAATAAGTAACTGAAGGGACATCGATGTATTCACTCAAATCATAATGAGCCTCAGCCCACAACCCGATATCCTCAATGTTATCCCCTGAAGGCTCCTCAGCTTCCACATGGCTTTCTGCGGCAAGCACCCCCAACCAAAATACCAAAACTGCATCTACGAGGGCCTCTACCCACATGAGTGGTCAAATCCACCACATATCAGAGTATCTAGGTGTTCACACTACTCAAAGTTCTAGGTGAGTGGTAATCACCAAAATAGTACCTAATCCACCACACATCTGACACCTCGTGTCCCTGCAAAAAAGATACTCAAGAGTAATCTGGGCCATGCCTAACCTAAATGTAATCCTGCCTCAAGATAACATCCATGATGCCCAATCCCGTGGTCAAAAATACCTATAGTAACCTCAGGCTAAACCCAACCTGACAGTCATATTGCCTCAATCCGACGTCCATGACACCCAATCCCGTGGTCAAAACCACCCATTAATACCTGGGCCATGCCCAACACAACCAAATTGTTCTAGTAGATGCAGTTCAACAATTACATACATCACATATATCATCAAATGAACAAAAAAATACATAAAATAAGAAAAACAACTGAACAGTTGAATGCCCAAACTATGTCTTGTCCCATTCCAGCACCGAGGACTCTATGGATTCTGTCAATTCATCTAATGGTTTAATCAACTAAACTCATTAGTTTGAAAAAGACAATTCAATTAAAACCATTTTGGCACCCCGACCAAAATTCCCAATATGAGCAACAACCTCTCACCTGGCCTTACTCAATCAAATCAGGACGAAGGGCATACCCAAGGTATCCCATAGGTCTAATAAGTAACTTAATATAAAACAGCAAATAAACTAGGGTCTGTCACAAAAATAATTGAAACGTGCCATAGGATGCACCACCCAAATGTCCATGAAACACGAAATAAGGTATTCCCCACCTACCTATTACTAGTATGATGTTACTCCACCGATGGAAACCTCCAATTATGTCTAAAACACGGTAGATCTAAAAAATAATCAAAACTTATCAAACCATAACAACTCGTTCTATAAAATATATCATTAAATATGGATAACGGAGAATCAATACCTTACCAAAGGGGTTCCAACACATCAAATTTTGTTTATATCGGTGGTCAGACGAAGATTTGAGAGCAAGAAGAAAGTCTGACCAGCTCTCCCTGCATAAGCCACGAGTGGGAGGATGAAATGATGGATGAATGGAAATTCCCGGGTGGCCTGGAACATAAAAAACCTAAATTTAATTGGTCTCACGTTTGTCTTGCATGGTCTGGAAAACTTTGTGCCAATCGTGTGGTTGCCACTGCCTCACCCAGGAACATCGCATGACCAACCCGCACGGTTTGACAAACTGTGCGCCTCCCATGCAGAGCCCCCTGTCTCACCCAGAGAAATCACACAATTTTTATGAACAGTTTTTAACAACCGTTCTCCAACTGTGCACACATTCAAAACATCCCAATTTTTTTTAATTTTCATCCAAAATTCTCCAATATCTCTAGTTTCTCAGAAACATGTCAAAAAAATTCAAACAGGGTCGTGATTTTGACACGTTCCAAACACATGAGTTCTTACAATCACCCCACCGTAACATAGCTCGTCCCCAAGCTATCAAACAAAACCAAGAGATGGAACCAAACATACCACCTCGATCAATGAAACCCAGACTTCCCCAATCACAGGGTATAACAAAATTCCTCTAGGGGCTCTCCACCTTAGGAATCACCTAACTTTGACTCAACCTGACAAAACTCAGAACAAGCAAAGTTTCACAAACCTGTGTTCCGAACTCAAGGTCCTCTCATGATGCATCGTCACCCCTTCCTCTCATTTGATCTCTTGTGTCATTTCCAACACCCAACTGTATCACGGACCACATCAGTGTTCGCCTCCACGAGGTCCTCCATCCCATGGGTGCTCAAAACGAACCTGGTGCCTAGAACCATAAGTAACCCACATTTTGGATGCCCCAATACCCGTGGCACCTCAAGTAACCTACATCCTCGATGCCCCTGATGCTACACATCTCATACATATATATAAATATATAACACAACTGATATGGTGCCAATCCCACTAACTAGCATCTAGTCAGTCCACATAAATCATGTGCATCACGTGCACTCAAAACAGACAGGCCTCTACAGTTCATGCCAAAAATGAAAACATGGAAATCATGGCCACACCCTAGGTGTACCTCTAACTATCGTCATCTAACCAGACTGATCAGCCTCTGGCTGCTCCACAGCGTACACCTGGACTGAAGTACAGCTGCCTGACGCCTGACCTCCCTGCGGTACTACTCTAGTCACCAACCACTGACCCCTCAATTGGGTCCCCCTGTCTCTATCACGTCCTTCGCATGTAGTTGGACCTCGAATACTCTCTCCTAGTACCCAAACTGAGCCAATCCTAAATGCTACACTCTGCCTTGGTCCCTACCTGCTGGCTTTCTATGAAGGATTCCTACAAAACCTCTCCAGATGCCTGACCTGTCCAAATGCCCGACACTCTTTAGGAAGCCAATAGTACTATGTCCAGACATGTCCCAGCTATCCTCACTGAAATAAAATCACAGACGAACTACCACAAGGTGGTCTAGCTAAGTCCATGGCCTGACCACCCTACTGGAACTCATCCCGTCCTCGCTTCCTTCTGTCTAAACCATCACTTGAAGTTGTCTTCCATCAAACCTGGGTCCTATCCCTCAGGTTTCCCTTCACTATGAATGCATGATTCACTACCTCTGAGAAGGAACCTGAACAGAATATATTCACCTAGACCTGAATCGTGTGTCATAAGCCATCCTTGAAGCACCTCACCCAAGTCACTTCATCGCTAACCATACCAGGTGAAAAGCGAGATAACTCTATGAAAGTAGCTGCGTAGTCCATGATGGACATGTCTCCCTGCTGAAGGCTCCTGAACCCCTGAGGTCTCTCTGCCCTCATTGTCTCTGGGTAAAAGTTCTCAAAAACATGTCCTCAATGTCCTTCCATGCCAACCACTCATGTCTCCAAGCTTGAACCTACACATCCCACCAACATTTTTTTGGTCCTCGCAGCATGTACGTCGCCAGCTTGACCCTCCACCCTGGAGGCATCTTGAGATGCTCGAAGATCATCTACATGCTCCCTATCCAGTTCTCAGCCACCCATGGACCACAGTCACCCTGAAAACATGGCAGGTGCTATGACTAAAACTCCTGCATCAGATACACCATAGACGGATATGTAGCCTATGCACCTCCGCCGATCCCCTGCAATACAGGCTAGCTTAGACCTGCTCATTGATCCATGGCCCGAATGCTATCAGACCCGGCTGTTATCCTGCCTACACTGGATCCTAAACCTGATCCTGTCTCAATGCCTGTACCTACATCTCTTGCTCTTCCTATATCAAATTCTGAGCCTAATCCTGCGGCACTATATCATCTCCGGCTTAACTCTCCATCGAGTCATGAAGGAGTAACATGCTGAATACCATAAATGGTGAGACATCCCATATATATATATATATATACTCTAATAATATATGGAATAATGATAAAGGAAGTTCATAAACACTACCCTTACTCCCGGTCACTATAACCCATGCCCCACGGAATCCCGGCCTCATGGCCTCCTTACCCGCCCTCAACAGTGCCATGTATCAAAAGTACCTCAGGGCATGCCCATCCTGAAAAATCATGTTGCCTCAAACCGAAGACCGAGTCATCCAATCCTAATTATAAAAATCACCTCAATTAAAGTACATTCCTGCACGTAGAAGAGCCATACCAAAATACCCTATCACATGCAATTCAACGAATATATAGAGAATGGAATACACATTGTAAGACAATCAATTGTAACAATATATTCACTAATTAAGATTTCAGAGCATACGTGCGTGGAAACATATTTTTATTCACATGGTATTATGACATCACAAACCATACATGCAATTATGAAATTGAAATACCCTAAAACGTGCCTATCAAATGCAAAGAAAACAAGACTTGACATACCTGTCTGAGGTCCGATTATCCCTTACCACACCGGGTCAAGGGTCACATATCACAATCAATAACATCACAAACAAATTTATCCACCGAGGTGGAAATCATATAATATGTGATCCGAGTAAAATAAAATAGAAACTCACACCCATGAAAACTTGGTCCATCCCTCGTACCTGGGGCTGCAGTCACCCAAGCACAAGCTAGAATCCCAGTTCGAGTAACAACCAATATCCAGTCTACAATATCCCAAATAGTAAATATAGCAGAAATAAACGTGAAGCCGCAATCTCATTAGTAGCCAGAAAGACACCGCTACTAAATCCCTATAAATAACCCCTCTTATACAATTTTTTAACAACCTGGGCCCGATCATCCACCCGAACAATGATAAACGGGTCGGGTCCTACTACCATAGGTGCACATCCCCGAACACCAAAGGCTGCAGACTAGTAGCGAGGGTCTTATAGGTATAGTGGGGAGGCTATACCCTCTCTTAAGATAATAATAATGGTACTGGTCCGCATATAATAATAAAAAATGTAGTGGAACAAACGACTCAGTAGACTTGAACTATACCCACAGAGCGGAAGCACATTCAATAACAACAAATAGTAAAAGAAATAAGTATAAACAATAGCAGCGGAAAGTAAACACAATAGCATGCTAAAAACTACTTGTATCTACTAAACAAACCAAAAAGCATCCACAGTGAGTGAATGTTGAAAATGGCACCATTGGCTAAGAAACTGTAGCTACAATCAATCAAGCATCTTGATTGAGGAATGAAAACCAAACAAAGTAAACTCTAGCTAGGAAATAACTCATGTTCAATACAATCTCCACGAAACAACTAACGTAGCACAGCTTCTAAAGCTGACCTCTTTCCATCACGTAAATCCATCAAGTCTGCACACATCTTGAAAAGCCCTTGCATGGTGTCAGACAAATCTAAGTAGGAAACCACCTAATGGTGTATACCTAATATGTGTGTTTAATTAGGAATTAATTTATAAGGAAAACATTAAATAGTACGATGCACCAATTAAACACAAACTCCACTGGTGCTCAACAACTACCATGGAGTGTCACCTGCATCGGCCAACGCCGAAATCTCTATCAGGTATCCCTGTACCATGTGCCTCCTAACACCACGTGTCTTAGGTACCAACATCCTGAAGGAAATCCCAAGTATAGTAACCCATCACCATGTGTCTCCTGACACCTCGTGTCCCAAGTACGGACGTCCCAAAGGCATGCCCATGTAATAACCCAGAGGAACAACGATACCTGTCCTCAAATAAGAATCTGGAGGGACAACAATATCTTCCCTCAAATAAGTAACCATTGGGACAGTGATGTCTGCCCTCAAATCACAGTGAACCTCAGCCCCTAACCCAATAGCCTCAATGCTACCCCATGATGGATCCTCACCTTCCGCGTGGATTTATACCGCATGCACCCCCAACCAAAATACCAAAACTGAATCTACGGGGGGCTCTACACATCAAGTGGTCAAAACCACCTCATCACTGAGTATCTATTTGTGCACACAACTCAAAGTCCCAAGTGAGCGGTAATCACCAAAATAGTACATAAGCCACTGCACATCTAACACATTGAGTCCCTCCGACCATGCCGCTCACGAGTAATCCTAGCCATGGCCAACCTGACAGTCATCCTGCCTCAAGCCAATATCTTTGACGCCCAATCCCATGTTCAAAACCATCCACAGTATCCTCAGGCCAAACCCAACCTGGAATGCATACTGCCTCAAGCTGACATCCATGAATATTAATCCTGTGGTCAATACCACCCAACAATACCTCCTCCATTCCCAACACAACCAAATTGTTCCAGCTGGTGCAATTCAACAATTACATACATCAAATATATCATCAGAAGAAAAAATAATTAAAACAAGAAAAACAACTAAATAGTTTAATGCCCTAACTATGTGTTGTCCAATACCAAAACCGAGGTCTCTGAAGTCACAGTCAATTCATCTCAAGGATTAATGAACTAAACCCAATAGTTTGAAAAAGACAGTTCAATTAAAACCATTTTGGCACCCTGGACAAAATGCCCCATATGAGCAACAGCCTCTCTCCTGACCCTACTCAATCAAAATAGGACGAAGGGCATAAAAACGATTCCCCTAGGACTAATAAGTAACATAATATACAATAGAAGATAAACTAGGGTCTCTCTCAAAAATACCTGAATAACACCATTGGTCACGCCACCCAAAAGTCCTCGAAAACATGAATGATGGTATGCACCACCTACCTCTTAGTAGTACGATTTTACTCCTCCGATGGAAACCTCTAATTAGGTCTAAAGGCGGTATATCTATAAATGAATAAACACTTCTCAAACCCTAATAACTCGTTCTAGAACATAAATCAAGAAAAATGGCTAAATCGGAATGATGGCCTTACCGAGGGGGTTCCAACACATCAAACAGTGTTCGGATCGGAGTTCGGACGAAGATACAGGAGAATGAAGAAGTTCGGGCTAGCTCTCCCTGCGTAAGCCATGAGTTGGAGGAAGAAAGGAGTGAAGAATGGGAATTCTTGGGTGGACCGGAACTTAAAAACCCTAACATTAAGTGGCTACATGGTTTGGAAAACCGTGCACCAACCATGCAGTTGCCACTGCCTCACCCACCAACATCGCACGACCAACCCACATAGTTTGAAAAATTGTGTGCCAACCATGCACACTTGCAAAACCTCCCCAAATAATTTATGTTTATGCCAGAATTGTCCAATTTCTCTAGTTTCTCAGAAACAAGTCAAAAAAATTCAAACAGGGTCAGAATTTTGACCATTCCAAAAACCCATGTTCTTATAAGATATGTTTTCTAATTATATCATATATCAGTTGAATATTTTGTATTATCATATTTTAAAAGATATTGAAAAATATATTCATCTTGGGAAGATGGGGAATGCATTTCACAAACAATATTTCCTAATCTTTAAAATTGTAAGAGATCTGTAAATAGATTTCATTGTTTATAAAATGAAACTATTTGATAATATTCATTTGATTAATTAGATTACAACATTGATAGACTACATCGTTCGCTATCATGAGAGGGTAACCATAATCAATTTCAATGGATGTTCTTTTTTAGTCTAACATAATTTGGCCCCCTGATATAGAAAGAAGATAAATCCTCTTCTGGTGGTTATTCGAATGTTATTCTAGATATTGTATCAATTGAAAGAGGTAAATGTATAGAATTTATCATGAACAACTCCTCCCATAATCGTGAAATTTGATTTGTTGTTTCTTGATTATATCACCTAGTAACATTTGAGTAGAAAGTAAATTTTTTAACAACTTAGTAATTTGGAAACACCCAATATCATTTATTTCATATTTTATGTAACCATATGAATTAAAGGAATTAAAATTTATATTAAATGATCTAAAATATAATATATTTATCAATCCCATTTTTTCTTGAATGGATGAAACAGTTCAGTTTTTAAGAAGCGAAAATTAGTCATTATTATAATGTATTTATTTCAGGAATAAAAATTGAGCATCTATTAATGAGAATGTACAATTCCCTCATGTCAATAAAACATATATCTAATTATAGGACATAATTTTTTTTATGAATGATGTATTGTCAAGGTATCATTATCATAGATTAATGGAGTTTGAAATTCCCAAGACATGTTTTGTAATTAAATTTTATAATTATGAGTATTTACTGATAATTTTTTTTCAAAAACCAATAATCATGTTTTATTAAGGACCCATATGAATTAGATATTATTATTATAAATCAGGTCCAATGTCATATTATTTATATAGAAAATATCAATTTATTCAATAAACAAATATAAATATGAGAATCACATATGAATCCATATAGAAACTCTCCATTATCACATTATATTTATGACACTAAAATCATTTACCTTATTTATTAAATACATTTGAATAATGTGATATATAGTTTGGGAAGGGGGAATTTTTTGTTATTATTGAGATGGTTATTTTAAAAATGTCTTGGTAAGAATGAAATAATATATTTTGCAAATTTATCTTCTTGGTACTAATGGGTTATTATCATTAGTTCCTAGATATTTTTTCTTCATTTACATATCATCTCTGACCCCTCCCCCAAAATAGTGTTATGTTTCTATGGATCCCAAAAAGTAAAATGTCCAATTATGAATTACTGATGTGGAATATGTCAGCTCTAAACATGTTATATATATTAAAATAACAACACATATATAGTGTTGTTTGATTCCATTGGTGTTATTTTCAGTTTTTTTATTCATGGTGATTATTAAGAGCTTATGGCTCTCCCAATAAAATAAATTAGATAACCCAAGACATATATATGGAGAAAATTAGTAATGAAATTAATATTAATTAATCTATATATTAGTTTAGTAGTACAATGTTTATACTAATCATAAAATTATAAGATATATATTCGGTCTAGATGTTTTGAATTAGAAGAAATGTAGAAGTTATAATATTTGAAGGAATTTTAATTATATCATGAATTCATACTATGAATATGGAACATCTTTATTGATACACTATGTAGGATGTTTCCATAAAAATTCATGAAAGAGTTTAGAAATGAATATAACAAAATATTTATTTTAATGGAAACATACTTGAGGTAAATGATGAGATGGTGGTTTTGTTTATAACTAATATTAAAATAACACATTCACCCCCTCAACATATTTTTTAAGGTAAATATAGATTTAATGAATATCATCATATCTAGAGAAATATATATGGTGGAAAGACCATTATGGTGTTATATATATCGCATAAGGTAATTTTCTATTTTAGGAAATTCAATTCTACCACTCATTCATTAATAGAAATATTGATGAAGGAATACTATCTATCTCAATTTGAGATTCATCTAGGATATAGAATAATTTATAATGATACAAAGAATTAAATTTGGTGACCTTACATTAGTTTATACCTAATTTCTTATATTCATAATATTTTATCTATAAAAATGGTAAATAAATAAATTATTATATATCAAGAATTATTCCTTCATTAAATATCCCTACATATAATTGATTTAATGTACCTATATATTTAGTCATTGGATTATTTGAAAAAAATTATATATGAATAAAAACCATGGAAATTCATTTATTAGGTATCTAAATTATATAACATGATACAAAACAATAATAACACGATATAGAATAATCTGTTAATGTAATATGTTCATCAAATGTTGAGGTTTCAAAGGTTTTATTTGTAATAATTTCTAACATAGATACCCAGTTTCTATTAAAAATATAGTAAGGACATAAACAGGAAATATAAACATAGGTGTGTTCTATCATGATTTGCAACCCACAAATGGGTTGGAAGATAAAATTATCAATAAAAATTCATAAATATATTTTTCTGGCTATGTTGTAAAATATTTTAGGATCTCAGGTTTACAATAACTCATTTTTCAAATTCTATAATAATAAAAACTTCCAATAATTGATCAAAATTCCTCCCATAGAAGCAATATGTGGTCAATGATGTCTATCTTCATATTTTGGGACATAGTTTTGTGAAACCTACATAGTGTGAAAAATAATTTTAAAGTGGTAATTTAAAATATTTATCGTTTTTGTAAATGATGGATTAAGGTTCATAGTTTTTATAATATTAAGAATGACTATCATTAAAATTTTTTGTGGTTTTTATTTAAGGATCAGGTGATCATAAATTGTTTTCCATTTTATTATCACCTATGACTTTGTATATTGTGGTATATAATACAGAGTTCTATATGCCCATTTAAAATTAAATAAATGATCAACATAGGTGAAAATATAATAAAATTTACTTCTTAGATGATATTGATTTATAATGTCTTATATGTGTCTTAGTTAAATAAATTGTTTAAACCAAAAAGATTTTGATTGGATTTATTTGCACTATGAATGGATGTTTTTTTAAAAATTTGTTTAAAATTAGTGATGCATTGTGAACTTTTTAATATCACCTTAATATTCTGGTTAATGAAACTAAATAATAAAAATAAATTACTAAGGAAAAATTTTAAGGTATTATTTATATACATGTTCTTGATGAATAATATTCATGTAAAAATTTCTGTTAAAAATTTATTAAAATGTTTAAATCTCTCGTATGTAATGTCTGGAGATACAATAACAAACATGATTTTGGTCTAGCTTAAAAGATATTTCCCAAGTTGGCTTTGGGAGTAGGAGCGTGAATGTTTGTGTATATGTGAAGGTGTGATTGTACCCCAGTAAGTACAATGTGGGAAAAGGGTGCATATTATTTACATTTAATAGTTGGTGCTATGTGTTCTAGGAGACCACATACTCTAATTGAACTTGGTTAATAGTTAAGAGATATTCTATAATAATATTGAGTGGAAAAATAATTTCCATTTTTATATGGTCTAGGAAAATATATGATGACTATTTAATCATTAATCCATGTAGAAAAATAAGGAATATTCATATCTTTCTTCAAAATATTCCATTATATAAAGATCCAAAAATCATTCAATGAATAAGAAGTGAACAATACACACAATAACCTTATTTTATTTAGGAAAAAATCATGAAAATCATACAAAATCATTTTGCATTTAATGGTGATCTAAGAGGGCCATTTTCAGAAATAATGAATCCCCACATAGATATTATCATCGATAACGTAGATTGGTTTATAAGAATGTGAATATAATTTTAAATGATATATCATTCCATAGATTCAAGAAGCATGTTGTTTTATAGACTATTTTTTGAATCTTAATTTCTAAGATATATAATGTTAATTCATTTTAATAATAATTCATCGATGCATTTGAGATTTATTGTATCAAATATGGGAATGATCATTAGCTTGATTAAACATTTTTCAAGTCACTTAATGTAAAAAATATGTAAAAATTAAATCAAGAATGAAATTTTCATGATGTTCCATTTATAGTTTAATAAAATTTAATTATTTATTGTAATTAAAATATGAAAAGACGGATTTGAAGAAGAAAATAGTGAAAAAATTAAATGTCTAGAAATATAGGGTTTATCTGAAGATGGTTATTACAGTGATATTTATAAATAAAAGGGATAATTTAAATGAAATATCTATTATGATTTTGATCGTTTAATTTAAATTTATAAAACATTCCCTATACATAGATTACCCTCCCCCAACCTCTCTTACTATCCTCATCTGAGCCCTTTTGGGTTTAATAATTAGTCTCATGGAATATGTTTCATCTCATGGATATTAATCTCACATGATCTATTTTTTATGTCGACATTTTTCCCATTATATTCTTGTGTTCCTGGATATGTAATGTACCTAAATATTGAAGAATGAATTTGGTGTATTTCAAAATTGTGAATAATTAAATGGTACCTATTTCATTTCATTGAACCTATATAAATACTATAAAAAGAAATGAAAGAGTTAATAATATGATTTGAGAATTATTTTAAAAAATTATGATGAAGGGAAAATTATATGTTAGTTAAAAGTTAATGGTGTATACATCATATAGGTGAGACAACCAAATATAAAAGAAAACAATTTGAATATTAATAAAAAATAAGTCTCAGTGATCACATATAAATGTACTGTAAATTTACATCTACAATATAATATTTTTGATCAAATTAAATATTAAAGTGACTAGAAATATATTAATGAAAACTATAATATATAATAATTAATTATAAGTGAAGTCCTCAATGGTGGATAAATTCAATGATGAGTAAATGTGGAATATTTCAGACTCATATTATAATGAAAACATGAGTTCCAAATAAGAAAAACTGAGTGAACATCATATTGAACTATTTTTTGAAAATAAATGATTTTTATAAGATAAGGCATATCTTAAGGACTATATTTGGTAGATTAATGTTAATTTAAAGAAGCAATTTTTAATGTAATTAAAAATAAATCATGCATTATAATATTAAATTGCATGACATAATATATTTAAATAATATATTTATTCATTAATTTCATTAATAATTATGAAGATCCAATTTTCTTTTTAATAATTAATCCCATTTAAGAAGGATTTGTGGTAATAAAATAAAAATGGTAAGCCTATATTAAAATATTAATAACATTTTTTACTGATTTCCCCTTCACGGATTATAATGAAAGAATATATAAGTATTAAATATCAGAAGATAATATATAGAAGAAGTTCATTATGTAATATGGCCACACCAAATGGAAAAATTAGACATTTTTGGTAATGTAATCACATAAAATAAGATTGTGAATATAGTTATCCAAATTCGTAGAAATAATAATAATAAAATTGATGTTGGAAGGAGACATAGAAAATGATATTTAAAAAGTCTAGGACAACAACAATTTCTCATTAGTATGTTATAAAAACAAGTTCTATTTTATAGGGATTCATGGTAACACCTCTAGTGCTTCTTCTGGATCTTGGGAGTGCAATAATTAGTATGAATTATGTAAAAATAATGAAATGATATACTACAAAAGGAAGTGAATTTAAGGTACTTATTTTGATTATTTTGTATTATATTATCCATTCATAAATGGAAAGTGTAAAAATAATTACAATTTTGATTAAAGTAAGGAATCCATATACTTTTAATGATTAATCTCTTCCACTGTTATGTTTATTATGTAACCTATACATGGAAGACACATGTGATGAATGTAATTTAAAAAATTAGTACTATGCATTTATATGGGGAGTATAAATATTGAAGTGATATGATAATTAATTCAATTATTGAAATGAAATTCCATGTTTTATAAAAATCATGCATATGAAAAGGTTTTTCCATAGCTAGGTAGGTTTTAAAAAATATTATACTATTAATAGGGATATATTATTTTCAAAAGAAGGTATATATATATTTGTTAAAATGATGTGTAACATAGAGTCATTTGTGATAAAATCATTCATGGAAAACGATTGTGGACTTGGTTGTAAAAACATAAAACTCTGATAAGAGATAAAAATATTTTGGATTCTATGAAATTATATTTAGTTTTGAAAATAGATTCCAATGATTATAAAAAATGAAAAATAGTTATCATGTTAAATTTCTATCCACAAATACCTGATTAAGGTAATTCATTACCATATCCCCTAATGATTTAAAGTCATTAAACATGTTTAAATGGTTTAAATATGTAGATAAAATCACTATTTATGGGGTAATATTACTTATAAATAACAATTAGTTAACTAAAATAAAAAACAATTTATAAATTTATGGTCCATTAATAAGGATTTTTTGATGCTCTTTTGATCAGGACCTATGTCAAACCTAGTGAGATGGTACAAATTGATGAATACAAAGGACCATTATTTTAACAATGATGTTTTAATTGAATAATCATCAACAATGTAATGATCCTGATAAATATATTACTTCATAGTGAACCATACCTATATGTTTGTTGGAAGAAACACACTAATGAAGGATAACAAAATAAAGAAAACAAATACTATAAATATTTTATTTATAGTTTAAAATTTGTACATTTTTCATCTATTGTTTTATATTTTTATGTTACTAAATATATATTATAAATGTTATTTATTCTAACAACGTAGTATTCCAATAATGTAAAATATTTCTTATATATAGTTGTATGATATAGATATAGTTAGGGACGATTTTACAAAGATTTTTTAACCTCTTGGTTGAGTGAAGGATACTTTATATGTTTTAATGACTATGATAAAATGTAGAGCTACATTATCGATAGTAAAAATGGAATAATTTATTTCATAAGTAGTATGATATTCAACTTTGATTCATTGATTTTATTGTCTAGTATTTTGTTTTGGATTTCAAGATATGACAAGATTGTTTTATAATAATTGTGTGGAGATGTTAATTAATATTTTCAGGGATCATGTGAGTAACATGGATTGACTTGTGTATTGTACCCCAAGCTCTTGTTTCCAACACTAAGAGGCATAATTATAATAGTAGATGATTTGTTTACTCCGAAATTCTCACCTAATAATTTCCCTTACTAGATTTTATTCAAAAATTATGGAGTCAAAATGAGATACCCAAAAAACATTATTATATTTAGGAGAAAGGATGATGGTGTTATTTAAATATATTTTTGACAATGGGGTTCAAAAAAATGACACTCAATGAATGTGTGACCATTTTAATTTCATTAGAAAGAGTAGTAGAAATAGAATCCTAGAATAAACATTAACAATAAACTTAAAAAGAGTTATTTTAAAAAACACAGTGGTTTATTTTGTTATTTTAGAAAATGGAATGTGATTAGTGTTTTCAATTTATTGGATATTACCTATGATAATTGGATTTTTAAATATTATAATAATCATATGAAAAATTAAATTAATTAATGAATATATATATATGTGTGTGTGTGTGTGTAAGATTTTTTGGTTTCAGTTATATACATTTCATTGTGTATTTTGTGTGTAAACATATTTAATAAGTATTTATTAAAAAGAGTAATTTATCTCAATGAGGGTACTCAAGTATCCTAAATGGACAACTTGGTGTCCATAATTAATGTTTCATGATTGAGTGGGTGGTAGGATGTGGTGTGTTGAGGCCCCAAAACATGTAAATAATGTATGATTAATGGGTTGGTTAAATGTTTTAAAAGTGGGTTTAGTCTATAACTAAATGGCCCAGTGTGGAGGGCCATCGATTAACACAAGCTCTAATTTCACTTGACTAGACTATTAATTCATGTCATTTTAACAAGAAGAATACAAACATATTTTTTTATGATAGAAAATAAAAATATCTAACAACTATAACTATTTAATTTCTAACTCAAAAAAATGAACATATCTATTTTTTCATATTCCTTTTGATAAAGATTATTTTATCTCCCTACACCATTTATTATTGACACTATGTAGAGAAAAAAACATTCAATACATGAAACAGTCATGGAAATATATCCATGTATTTTCCCCTGGAATGGTGAAATATGGGGATTATTTTGTGAAATAATTAATACATTTTTTTCCATTATTATATTTATGATAGACCTATTTTTAATGAGGTGAATATGATTCTAGTTTACCTACACAGAGTAGATTAAAGGAGAAAGATGTTTCATATGCCATTTTCAATGATGGAATTTAAGAATTTTATTAATTTTGTTCATATTTTAATATTGATTCACTCAATGATGGGGTTACCAAGTGATGTGATAAAGGGTATGATGATTAGCCTCTATATAATTGTTTTTGGACTTCTGAACAACAAAAAGTATTAAAAACCAAGTCAATCAAGTGTTATTTATTATTCCTGATTTATGGATGAATAAAATATTTGTATTGACTATATTTAAAACATGATAAATATGTATAATATATTTTTTAAAAACGAATTCAATCATTAGAAATACATGGATAATTTAATGAACAATATTATAATGAGACTCATAGGTTTCCATAATTCATATTATAGAATCCGTATTAACAAATTCTTAGGCATTAATATTTTCAAATTTTATAGTATTAAGGCTTACAAAAATACATTTATAGTATAAATGATGATATATTTAATGTAATGTGTTTCCTTCTCAACTTAGTTAACAGAGAGATCTGAGTCATAAGAATTAAAGGAGGTATGTATTTTAAGATATTTAATTTTTACAGTAATAATACGATATAATTACAAGAATAATAGAAGGCAGATGTACTAGGAATCATACTCTAAATAAATATTTATAGAATAAAATAGAGATTCATTATTATGTTTTGGGAATATATAAAAAAGTGGAGATGGAATAATATCCCTCTTTTATTAATTTAAAATAACAATAACTAGGGTCATGTGGGGAAGAAAATAAAAATTTATTCTTTTTTTAATACTAGAATGTTGTTTATCAGAAATATTCAAATAAGTATAATAATAATAATAAATTCCTAGTGACTTATAGATGCTGACTCCGAATATCCTGAAATTCATAGAAAATGTAGAGTTTTTATCGTATCTCATGGATAAAAGTTTCACAAGGTGATATTTTCATCATAATAATGAAGCAGTAAGTTGAAATTAAATATAATCAATCCCTATTTTGTAAAACACATCAAACACTATGTCATATTGATCTTTCATCTACATCATGTTTATTTTAATCTATGAATTAGGGAGTGGGTAAGTTAATTTTAATCGATTTAATCACATAGTGATAGTTTATCTACCCTTAAAAATTGTAAAAAGTTTTAACATATGTTCATGATATGTAGCCATAACATTTGTAGATTTTGGTGATATGTAACATTTCAGTGTATGCTCTGTAAATTTTCCCAATGAAAGTGAAAAATAAAATCATTTCATTAATTCATTATATTGTACATTCAAATAAAATGATATTAATGGGGTAGTGAAACATTAAATAACTATCATTATAAAATGTTGTATAATATGTGGTACATGTTTTTTGATTACCACATAAACTATATAGAAAATAGTAGTGACCCATTCCATATAATGTTAATGAACCATTTTGTTAGAGTGTTTTTGTAATGTACCAAACCCTTCTGGTCAATTACATTGCCAAAATTATAATTGTTGGGGTGTCCTGGACTCATCGATCAGTCCCACCCATCAGCTCCAAAGATTGGCTCCACTAATCAGCTCTACTGATCGGCTTCACTAAACAGCTCCACTGATCGGCTTCACGGATCATCTCCAGTGATCCTCTTAACTGATTAGCTCTACTGATCAGCTCCACTGATCAGCTCCATTGATCTGCATCATTGATCAGCTTCACATATCATCTCCCCTGATCAACTTCACCGATTAGCTCCACTGATCGGCTCCACTGATCAGCTCCATCGATCTGCTTCACTGATCAGCTTCACATATCATCTCCCCTGATCGACTTCACTGATCCACATCACTAATCAGCTTCACATATCATCTTCAATGATTAGCTTCACAGATCTGATTCAGATATTGGTTTCATCAAATCAGGTTCACAAATCAGTTTCACCAAATCCATTTCATAGATCGGTTTCACCTAATCTTTTTCACAGATCGGTTTCACAGATCGGTTTCACCAAATCTATATCACATATCTGTTTAACTAAATATGTTTCACAGATCGGTTGAACCAAATCGGTTTCATAGTGCGGATTCACCAAATCGGTTTCACAGATCGGTTTCACCAACTCGGTTTCACAGATCAGTTTCACCAAATCGGTTTAACATATTTGTTTCACAAAATCAGTTTCACATATCGGTTTCACCAAATAGGGTTCACATATCTATTTACCCAAATTGTTTTCATAGATCAGTTTCACCAAATCAGATTGACAGATCTGTTTCACCAAATCCATTTCATAGATCGGTTTCACAGATCAGTTTCACCTAATCGGTTTCACATATCGGTTTCACCAAATCCTTTTCACAAATCGGTTTCACCATATCGGTTTCACAGTTCATTTTCACCAAATCAGGTTCAAATATTGGTTTCACAAAATTAGTTTGACCAAATCAGTTTCACTGATTAGTTTCACCAAATTTGTTTTACTGATCGGTGTCACCAAATTGGTTTCACAAATCAGTTACACTGATCAGCTTCATAAGATCAGCTTCAAGGGATCAGATTCACAGGATCAGCTTCACAAGATCAGCTTCTCCCAATCAGATTCATTTGATCAGCTTCACCCGATCAGCTCCATCGATCGGTTTCAACTATCAGTCTCACCTATCGGCCATAGAGAGGATTAATGAATTTTCATCCATTGTTTTTCCTGTAATGCTACTTTTAAGTCTTTTAACCTTTTTACTATGGTTCAAAGCAGTTTTTAGTGCCATAAACATCATTTTATATCCCCCAGGACTAGGGAGACCCTCAATGGACCCATTTTTATAGCTTAAATGAAATCCTTTAATGCACAACTAATTTGGCCACCACTCCAATGAGGATTATTAAATAAACAATTAATTAAATTCTGTGCAATCGTCTAACTAAAAGGTAAAACCACAATACACCGTTAAAGATGCTCAAGATCCTTATATCCCATAATGCAAGGATCTCACCTTTTTATCCCACATAAATTATTTCTTCTCGGCTGGTCTCTTATCCTTTTTCTCCTTGTTTCATTTGGAGTCCCTCTTCCTGAGGTGAGTGGTGTGCCTATGCTAAAGCCGTTCTTTCTCATTCTTAGAGTCTTCAGAGTTCCTCCCCTATATGTCATGCATACCCAGTTGTTGGCTCCTAGAGAGAAATAATGATCTTTGATCATTCAAGTAGGGATTTTTCATCGACACACCTTAGTGTGAATCATGCGTGGTGGGTATGCTATTTTTTCTGGGGGGATAGATGAAACCAAACCGTAATGATGAAAAGAAATGGAATTTTAAAGAATTAAGGGGGTGCGCTCGATGGTTCTAATATACTCCTTATCCTTGATTATGTGTTGCGAATTTTATGGGCATATGCCCACTGAAAATCATGGCCTTTGTGTTCTTTTCTTGTGCTCTAATGAACCTCTATTTTTCTGGATATTAATGTGATTGAATGGGTGTAACATGGAATCTAGTAAATCATGTAATATTGGTTTATTAAATAGATTACCAGTGAATAAAAATCCTTTTGTGATCACCCTAGTTAACCAAATGGAATGATGGAGCAGAATGAATGGCATATTAAAATTTGAAAAATCCATTTCTCTGTCCTGGTGATATTGATAGTTGATGCCTGGGAAGCAACATGAATGGGGATGGGATCCTTTATTGTGGCAAAGTTGTTGTATTTTGGATTTGCGGTTGTGTGGGGCTGTATGGTGGGGCTTGGTTTGGTTCCAATACATAGAGTGATCTTACAGATCCCTTTTTTCTTGTCACTTTACAAGAGAACCAGGATTGAATGCTCAATTCGATGTTTGGCTATTTTCCCTCTCATTGGCTTGTGGTTATTCCTGTTAGTTTCCCAATAGTGAAAAATTTACATAAATGGAATTACAGGAATAGGAATACATAAATGGGTTTAATGGGGAATTGTTTTCTGAGAATGAGTTGTGATAGGGTTTTGGTTGTTATGCTTCTTATAAATGAATAGTAACAAGGGTACTTGTGTATGGGATGGTTTTGGAAACCCTAGGCTAGGATGTGTTCTTGTTACATATATATATATAATTTTAGTTCTTATGTTTCTTATTCTCACCCCACCCATATTAAGCACTTAATTCCGTACACCCACATTTCATCGGGGGAGGGTGTTTTCCCCAAAACTCCTATGAGTTGATGGTTATTAGCAACTTTTCATCTCCCTTTCCTGAGTATCTCATGCTCTTTCAGGTAGGCTATGGCGGCTTGAGGTCCATTATAGCCCTAGATTCTTTAGTCAGGTTATGTGGTCGTGGTTGGCCCATGTGTGTACGGGAAGGTTGTTTCCCATGTATCTTCGGGTTGAGGCCCAAGTGTCTTTGGGCGTGTCATTAGTTGTTCAGACCTAGGTGTGTGTAGGGTGTTTTTTAGTGATATCCTAGATGTTTTTGGGTGGGATATGTGATGGTGGTATCCTTGGTGTGTGTGGTTGGGGGGATGGAATTGGGACTATGATGAGAATGGTGAGAGAGGTTTGACATGTAGGATGTCCTCAATAACCAGTGGGAAAGTGGCGTGGGGTACCCAAATATCGATGTGCTATTACTATTACATTACATGACTAGGGTTATTTTTGGTGTGTTCCTTGGTATGGTTGGGGAGGATATTTTCCTTGCTAAGTGCTTTGGTTATCTCCTTTTCTCCTGGGACATTAGAATGCATTTCCACTTTTACATGAGAGGCTTTCGTTTTCCCTACTGAGTATACCTGTATACTCACCCTACATATATAAACTACATTCAGGATTCCAGGAGGACATCAAGGATCATGTGGGACCTTACTAGCTTGGACATCGAGACAATTGTTGTTGCTATTTTTCAATTCTGGTATATTCTTTTGGTGTTTTCTTGTAATTTTGTAGAATATAATTTTTGACATGAATATGAGAATGGTTTGATTTTGGCTTTACATTTACATTCAGTTTTGGTGTTTTTGGAATTTACTATATTATCTCCCGATCTTATTAAAAAAAGTGGTAACTCCTTCCAATTTTGTGTGATTTTATACCCATGGTGCTAGTTGCCTCTCCGGGACTATTGAAGGCGGGTCTCTGAGGTCATTATCTCTCCATCAACTGGATAAAGTAAGGGTTTTGAAATCTGATGTCCCTTCTCCATCTTGGTGAAGGCGGGTCGTGACAGAAGCGTATCAGAGGGAGGTTGAGCGATAGGATGGATCTCAGGGTTAGCCATAGTGAGGATTTCATGGGATAGTAGGGAAACAGTGCTAGGCAATCATGGTATGTGAAATAGTCCTAGGAAGACTTACTATGACACATGATTTTTGGGCCCCCCGTGATCTAATGCAAGGACATTGGGCATACCAAACGACCAAGTGTGGCTTCACTGATTTTAGGGTAGAGACCCCAGGAAACATACATACATCCTAATGACTTGTGTTCTTGTGTGTCTTGGGTATTTTCAGGATTTCAAAGGAATAAAAAGTCTAAGAAAAATTTAAAATCAATCTTCTAAACTACCCAGGATTAGGAATTCGTTGTTTAGCTTGCAACAATGGCACCTGGATGACGACTATGAGTAGTGCGAGCGATCGGGGCCTAGGAGGTTGACAAGGCTGATCAGCTGAGGGCAGACCATGAGGAGAAGGACAGTCAATGGAAGAGGATGCTTTTCTCCTTTCAGCGGTAGAATCTCAGAAAATTTGAGGGTAGTACCTCGAACATGGAGATAGAGAGATGTCTAGAGGAGCTGGTGATAGATTTCAGCTTGATCTGGGCTCCGACGGAGCACTAGGCCAGTCTGGATGTATGCTAGGTGGGGGGAGAAGCCCGTCAACGGTGGACTCTATTTCATGTGGAGAAGAGGGAGGCTAAAGTTTCATGGACTGACTTTGAGAGGGAATTCTGGGCGGAATTCCTCTCTTCCAAGATGAAGGTAGAGAAGATGAAGGATCTACTCTCCCATTAGCAGGGTAGCATGTTAGTGAGGGATTTGGGGATCAAGTTCGAGGATCTTATTTGTTATACTCTGGACCTTTTTCCAGATGAGGAGTCTCAGGCGAGATGGTTAGAGGAGGCACTCTGACCTTCTATTCACTATGTTGTTACTCCCTTCACCCTACTAACATAAATGGAGGTCCAGAAGATGGCTAAAGTTGTAGAAATGATGCACACACTAGGAGTTGTGTCGTGAGAGGGTATCCAGTGGTGTTTTTAAAAGGAGAAGACCTTCAATCATATGCCTCAAACGTCAGGGCCTTCTACGTTTCGACCAGTGGAGAGTAGGCCCCCACAATTCCAGTTTCAATCCCCCGGTCCTCGCCCATTCCTCACGATCCGAGGACCAAGGTTCTTCATCTATGGAAGACATGGGAACCTCCAGAATCAGTTCCCAAATACAGTGCAGTGCAATGGTGGTGGGTAGGTTCAGTGCCCACCTTAGTAGTAGCAGTTTTTAGCTAGAGCCTTTTAGCAACCGCATCAGGGAAAGTGAGCTCCCATTCCTCTGAGAGTAGACGTGGTTGGAGGAGGCCGACCCCATGGTGCTCCTCAAGGACCTAGACAAGGGCGTGGTCAGGGAGGCAGCCGACAACTGAGTGTAAGAGGAGCTGGGCGTGGGCAGTTGCATGCTGTAGAGGCAGTAGCTCTAGGAGGATCAGAAGTCGTTCGAGGTAAGATCATCTTGTTTAACACTCTTGCTTGTGCATTATTTTATTCATGAGCATCAAACTCTTTTGTTAAACCAGGTCAATCCAATGACATTAGCCGATACCTAGAGAGACTCTATATACCCCTTGTGCTAAGTATGCTAGTTGGGGGACATACGAGTGTGTTTGATTTTTGATGAGGATGTAGATTGATGTTGGGGCCGGATTAGTCTAGTGGTGAAATTATTCTTCTACAAATGCAGCCATATGATGTCATCCTAAGAATTGACTAGATGTCTTATGTGCACCCCATAATCGACTGCTTCTAGAGAAGAGTCGTGTTCTCCAATATGGATGGCCAACATGTATATTTTGTTGGTGAGTGGAGTTTTCATGTCGGGAGAGGGCGTGTGGAACCACTTCATTCTATGTTGGCCGAGAATTCAGAAAAATCAGTGGATGATGAGATTATGGATGTTTCGAGAGTTGTTAGAGAGTTACAATAATTTTTTTCAGAGGCGGTTTCGACTCTTCCCCCTCGATGTGACGTTGATTTTGGGATAAACATACAAATAGGTGCGCGTACGATTTCCATGGAACCCTATCATATGGTGCCTTCTGAGAAGCAGGAGTTTCATATCAAGATTGACGATCTGACGAAGAAGGGTTTTGTCAGACCCAGCATGTTTCCATGGGGTGCTCCGGTCTTATTCACAAAGAAGGCATATGGTGGTCTTAGGCTATGCATAGACTACCAGAGACTGAATAATGTAACCGTTAATAGCAGTTACCCTCTTTCGAGGATGTACGATATCTTTGACCAGTTGAGGGGAGTTGGTTGGTTCCCTAAGACCGATCTATGATCTGGGTATCACCAGGTAAGGGTGAAGGATAGTTATATTCCAAAGACAACTTTCAAGTAAAGGTATTGGCACTTTGAGTTCGTAGTTATGTCTTTCGGTGTTATGAATGCACCTGCTATGTTCCTGGGCCTCATGTACTCAGTTTTCTGTGAGTTTCTGTACCGGTTCATCATTTTGTTCATTGATGACATTTTAATCTACTCAAGATCAGAGCAGGGATATTATAAGCACCTCAGGTTGTTGTTGGAAATCCTTCTCCATCACTAGCTCTATGGGAAATTGTCCAAGTGTATGTTCATGGCACAAGAAGTGAATTTCCTTGGACCCGTGGTGTCTCAGTAATGGGATGAGGTTGATCTATAAAAGGTGGAAGCGTTTTTTTCCTATGAATAACCCATGAATGTGACAAAGGTTCACAGTTTTCTAGGTCTGGCAGGCTATTATCAGATGTTTTTACCCGACTCTTCTCGAGTTTCATCTCCCTTGATTGTGTTGACCAGAAAGGACCAGGCCTTCATGTGGAGTGATCAGTGCTATGAATCCTTCAATTATCTAAAAGGGGAGTTGGTTAGTGCCCCAGAGCTGAGGTTAGCAGAGGGAGGGCTGTTGTTTGTGTTGTATTATGATGCTTTTGGAATTGGCCAAGGGTTTGTGCTGATGTAGCAATGGGGAGTGATATCTTATCGGTCTAGGTAATTACGTCCTCATGAGCATAATTATTCCACCCACGACCAAGATCTTGCAGCATTAGTGTTCACATTGACGTTTTGGAGACATTACCTTATCAGGGAGCACATTGTGGTATTCCCAGATCATAAGAGATTGAAGCATATCTTTATCGATCAGGACCTGAACTTTCGACAACAAAGGTCGGTGGAGTTTCTACACGACTACAACTTCGAGATCTCTTACACTGAATGTAAGGGAAACATTGTGGCTGATACCTTTTGCACGATTTACGAGAGGGATGATGTTTAGGAATATGTGGATGATTTGAAGGAAATGGAGGAGTTGGATTCCATTCATCTAGATGTAAGGTATGATGGCAATAGAGGTTGTCTGTTTTAGATGACAGTGCAGTCCTTGCTACTACGGCTGGGAGAGGATTCTCAGTGGGGAGACATAGAGAGTGAACGGATGTGTGATCAGGTTAACAAAGTAAATGCTTTGGATTGGTGGTCAGAGGATGGTTAGAATCTGATGCCTTTTTAAGGGAATTTTTTCCCAAATATTATTCGTTAGAAAGTTCCCCATGATTTCCATAACTCACTCATAGTGGTACACCCTAGAGTTTCCAGGATGTACTGAGACCTGAGGGAACTGTTTTGGTGGCTTGGGGTGTAACGGGTAGTGGCAGAGTTTGTGGCATGGGGCTTGGTATGTCAGCATGTGAAGGCTGAACACTGTGCCCCATGAGGATTGTTGTAGCCTTTAGATGTCCTCAAGTGGAAGTGGGATGACATATCGATGGATTTCATCATTGTACTACCCAGGGATCAAGGAGTCTATGATTCTATCTGGGTAGTGGTAGACCAGCTGCCAAAATCATCTCACTTTCTAGCAATCAATGAGTCAGTGTGGTGGATGCCTTAGAATGAAGATATGTGGATGATGTGGTGTGATTTCATGGAGTTCCGAGGTCCATAGTCTCGAATAGTGATGCACGGTTTACCTCATGATTCTGGAGGGGATCACATAATGCTTTTGGCACTGAACTAAGTCTTATCACTGCTTTCCACCCCCAAATAGATGGGCAGGCAGAGCGAACCATCCAGACATTGGGGGATATGCTACGAGCATGGTTTTTGTACTTTTTGAGATCATGGGGAAAACATTTTCCCTTAGTAGAATTATCCTACAATAACAGCCATCACTCTACTATTGGAATGACACCTTTTGAATCCTTGTACATGTGGTAGTGTCGTTTGCCTATGTGCTGGGCCGAGGTTGGGGAGGCAATTCTTCTTGGTAGAAAGGTGGTGCAGAGCACAACAGAGAATGTTCAACTTGTGAATGAGAGGATGATGGTATCCCAAGATTGACATTAGTCACATGCTGATCATAGGAGGAGGCCCTTTGAGTTCGATGTTGGAGACCATGTGTTCTTAAAGATTTCCCCTCAACGTGGTCAACGATGGTTCGGCAAGGGGAAAAAGAACTCTCCTAGGTTCATTGGGGCCTTTGAAGTGTTAGGGCGAGTCAGTGATGTGGCATATCAGCTGACGTTTCCACATCATTTGGAAAGGATCCATGATGTTTTCCATTTATCCCTGCTTCATCGATATCTAACTAATGATTCATATTTCATTGTCCTGTGATAATTGGATATAGGAGATGATTCTACGTTCATGGAGCGACCAGTGAGGATCGAAGATAAAAAAGAGAAAGTACATTTTAGATAAACCATCCCTTTGATTGGTATGTTGTGGAGGCACTGTGGCCTCGAGGAGAGTACTTGGGAGCGAGAAGCTCAGTTGCGAGCCCAGTACCCAAAGCTGTTTTGTGTTGCTATTCCAAGCCTTCCTAGTTGTTATTGTTTTTGTGACAAGCTCTAATGTAATACTGCCTTTGTTGGTTTATGAGATTTTTTGTTTCCTTACCTTGTGAATGGTTATGAAAATACCAGATATGTGGGGAAGGGGGGACCTAATACCTAATCTAGATGAATTAAGGTGGATGCGATTAAACCCGTTCGGGCGAGTCAGTGCCACCCAAAGCGGATAATATCTCGACATGGAGAAAACGACACCCTAATCCTTGTGTCGGGACAATGCGATCCTTGGGATTCATATGGATGTTTGGGGTGGTTTTTACACAAGAGGTATCATCTAGAGTGGGTGTTGGGTTACTCTTCTATTCTCAAGGGTGAGAATAATTTTTAAGAGATACCTTATGTAATGTACAAGGCCCTTCTTGTCAATTACATTGACAAAATTCTATGTGTTGGGGTATCCTAGACACATTGTTCAGTCCCACCTATCATCTCCAAATATCAGCTCCATAGATCATCTCATGTTATTAGCTTCACTGATCACCTCCACTGATCATCCTCACTGATCAGATCCACTGACCAGCTCCATTGATCAACTTCACTGATCAGCTTCACATATCGGCCCCACTGATCAGCTTTACTGAGTAGCTTCACATATCAGCTTCATTGACCTGCATCACTGATCATCTTCAGAGATTAGTTTCACAAAATCAGTTTCACAAATCAGTTTCACCAAATCGGTTTCACAGATCGGTTTCACCAAATTGGTTTCACATATCTGTTTCACCATATCATTTTCACAGATCTGTTTCACCAAATTGGTTTCACATATTTGTTTCACCAAATCGGTTTCACAGACCAGTTTCACCAAATCAGAGTCATAGGTCAGTTTCACCAAATTGGTCTCACAGATCAGTTTCACCCAATTGGATTCACATATCGGTTTCACAAAATCAGTTTCAAAGATCGGTTTCTCCTACTCGGTTTCACATATCAGTTTCAGCAAATCAGTTTCACAGATTGGTTTCAACAAATCAATTTCACAGATCAGTTTCACCTAATCGGTTTCACATATTGGTTTCAAAAAATCTGTTTCACAGATCGGATTCACCGAATTGGTTTCATAGATAAGTTTCACCAAATCGGTTTCACAGATCAGTTTCACTGATCTGCTTCATAGGATCCACTTCACAAGATCAGATTTACAGGATCACCAACACAAGATCAGCTTCATAGGATCAACTTCTCTTGATCAGCTTCATGGGATCAACATCAGTTGATCAGCTCCATCGATCAGTTTCAACAATCAGTCTAACCAATTTTCCACAGAGGAGTGTTTGGATTTTCCCTCCCTAGATTTTCCCATAATGTTACTTTTAAGTATTTTAACCATTTTAATGTGGTTCAAATCCATTTTTAGATCCATAAACAATGTTTTAAATCCCTTATGAGTTGGGAGAACCTAAATGGACCCGTTTTCCTCTCTAAAATGAAATTCTTTAATGCCCAACTATTTTGGCCACCCCTCATATGAGAATTATTAAAAAAAAAATAATTCCATGTTGTGTAACCGTCTAACCATGAGGTGAATCCACGATCAACCTCTAAAGCCACTCAAGATCCTCATATCCTGTAACACTAGGATCTCACCTTTTTATCGCATGATAATTCTTTCTTAACGACGGGTCTCTTTTCATTATTCTCCTTGGTGTATTTGGTGTCCCTCTTCCCAAGGCGGGTGATGCGCCTATGTTGGAGCCTTTCTTACTCATTCATAGTGTCTTCTGAGTTCCTCCCCACATGTCGCATATCACCAGTTGTTGGCGCCATGGGAATAATGTCGATCATTGATCATTCAAGTAGGGATTTTATTCGACTCTCCATAGTGTGTATCATGCGGGGTTAGTATGCTATTGTTTCTGTGGGGATGGATGAAACGAAAACATAATGAACATAATAAATGGAATTTTAAAGATTGAAGGGGGTTTTCTTAATGTTTCTATTGTACTCATTATCCTTGATTATGTGTTGTGAATTGTACGGGCTTATGCCCACTAAAAATCACGGGCGTTGGTGGTCTTTTCTTATGCACTAATGAACCACTGTTTTTCTGAATATTTATGTGATTGAATTGATGTAACATGGAATATTGTTAATCATGTAAAATAAGTTGATTAAATGGATTTCCAGTGAATAATTATCCTCATGTGGTCACCCGGGTCAACTGAATAGAAAGACAGAGCTGAATGAAGGGAATATTCAAATTTGAATACTCCCTTGCTCTGCTCAGGTGATGTTGATGGTTGATGCTAGGGAAGCGACATGGATGGGGATGAGATCCTCTATTGTGGTATAGTTGTGGAATTTTGGATTTGAGGCCATGTGGGTTTGTATAGAAGGGCATGGTTTGGTTCTAATAATTTGAGGGATCTCGTGGATCCCTTTTGTTGTTTTTAGTTTACAAGAGAACCGGGTGTGAATCCTTATTTTGATGTTTGGATTTTTTTTCCTTTCCTTGGCTTGTGGTTATGCAGTTAGTTTCCCAGTAGTGTATAATTTACTTATATGGAATTAATTGAATATGAAAACATGAATGGGTTCAATGGGAAATTGTTTTCTGGGAATGTGTTGTGACAGGGTTGTGGCTGTTATGCTTCTTATGAATGAATAGTTACAAGGGTGCTTGTGTATGGGATGGTTTTGGAAACCCTAGGCTGGTATGAGTTCTTGTTACCTATATATATAATTTTAGTTCTCATGTTTCTTATTCACGCCCCACCCATGTTAAGCACTTCATTCCGAACACCCATATTTCATCGGGGAGGGTGTTTTTTCCCAAAACTCCTATGAGTGGCTGGTTATTAGCTCCTTTTCTGCTCCCTTTCCCCAGTAGCCCAAGATACTTTTGATGGGATCTGACTGACTGAGGTCCATTATAGCCCTAGATTTTTCTGGAAGGGTATGTGGTGGTGGTTGGCCCAGGTGTGTGTGGGCAGGTTGTTTCCCAAGTGTCATCGGGATGAGGCAGAGGTGTCATTGGGTGTGGCAGTAAATATTCGGACCTCAGTGTGTGTGGGATGTGTGGTAGTGATAGCCTAGGTGTTTTCAAGAGGGATGTGTGATTGTGGTAGCCCAAGTGTGTGTGGGTGGGGGGATAGTAGTGGGTATGTGGTGAGTATGGAGGGACATGTTTGATGTGTAGGATATCCTCAATAATTAGTAGAAATGTGGCCCGGGGTACCCAAATATCAAGTTTCTATTACTATTACATTACTTGACATTCATTATTTGTGTAGTGTGCCATGGTATGGTTTTGGTGGAAAGTTTCCTTGCTAGGTGATCTGGTTATCTCCTACTCTAATGGGACATTTTAATGCCTCCCCATTTGTACACGAGATCCTTCGGTTTTCCCTACTGATTATACCTGTATTCTAACCCTACATATATACACAGCTTTTAGGTTTCCTAGAGGACATCAGGGATCATGTGGGAGCTTACTAGCTCGGATGTTGGGACATTTTTTGTTTCTATTTTTCATTTCTTTTACATTCCTTTGGGGTTTTCTTATACATTTGTAGAATCTTTTTTTGACATGAATATTAGAATGGTTTTCTTTTGTCTTTACTTTTACCATCTGTTTTGGTGTTGTTGGGATTTACTATATTATTTCTTGATCTTATTAAAAAAAGTGGTAATGACTTCAATTTTGTGTGTGATTTTATACCCTTGGTGCTAGTCGCTACTCCAGAACCAGTTGAAAGTTGTTCTTGGGGTTCATTATCTCTCCTTCAACTGGAAGAAGGAAGGGTTTGGAAATCTTCTGTCAATTCTCTCATCATGGTGAAGGTGGGTCGTGAATGTTTAGGACCCCTAAAATTTTGAGAATAACTTTTTCTGAAATTAATATATATTTTCATTTCACATGGCTCTGTAAATAGTAATACATATTTAAATATATTTAAAAAAAACATTTATAAATTATTTCCACATCTATCATTTTCTTGGATTGTGCTTCAAATAATACCATATTCGCATCCACTACTTGCATCATAGGCATGGCATACGATGCATGCAACACGAAGTTTCTATGAAACAAATATATATATATATATATATATATAATTAAATAATATTAATGTAATATAAAAATAAAACATAGTTATATTAATTGTTATAAACACCTTCCAAATAATATTTATATTTTCTTTATAGAAATAAATGATTTTTATAAAGAATGAAAAGGATTTTGGGAAAGTCTCTTTTTGTTTAAAAAAATACTCTCCCAAATGAACTGCTTTTAATTATGAAAATAATGTTATAAAAATTCAAAAATTGAATATAAATAAAAAACTACATTTTTTAATTAATTAAATTGATATTATCCTTGGGTGAATTTTTCAATTTTGCTAAGAAACTTCATTTTTATGAATAGTAAAAATTTATACTTATTAGTTTATAACTACATCTTGTATAATTAATTGTTAATGGTAAATGATATTATAAATATGTTTTATGTTTAAATTATTCAATTATTACATATATTATTACAATGAAACTCATAAGAATATATATCACTTTGAAACAGAATATAAAATCAAAAAATCCATTTAAACTTTTTCCAATATCAAACCCCAGTTATTCCAACCCATTTGTGGCCTTAGCATGAATCATAATTTTTACGCTTCTATTATTTTAATTCTAAAAAAATCAAACAAACATCATTTCATTCATTATAATATTTATATTCTAATTAGTCTTTGTTAATTTTATGCCAAAATGATATGTAAAATTAATTAAAATTAATCACAGCAATTAAGGCCATATAATTCAAAATGGGGGATTAATCCTTAAAAATAAGGACCGAAATGACCTATACATGTACAAATCAAATTTTATGTCCATATTGCATCAATTAAACATCAACTATTGAGTTTATTTTGGTTTATTATTAAATATTTTGGTAACAACAGGATCACATCTAACTTGTTTCAAGAAATTACAAACGAGACATTTTCCATCCAAATAAAAGGACACCACCTTTACTCATTACACACATCTCTGAAACCTTTTATGTTCATCCAATATGGATACAATTAGCCTCCCAAAAATCCTCACTTATACCATGATGCGTACCTTTGGACTAAATGCATCTTAATGAATCTTTTTTGAAGAAAATTTAAGGAGTTACCCAATTAAGAGGTAATGTCTTCTCTAAAGATCATTTCCATTATTTTTCTCTCCACCCCCTCCACGCTAAAAATGCAAAAATTAAAAAAAATAGTATCCAGAATATACAAATATTTTTTTATGAATTTTTTTTACCTACACATACACATACCTCCATCTAATGGATGTTGAATATATTTTTTCTGTGTATGGTGAACTACTGCCTCACGAAATGATTATTGTTTATTTCTTCTTTACTACCAATCATGATGGCCATTATAATAGAAGATATATTTTTATATGCAATATATTATATTTACTATGTATTTTAATTTTTTTTCCTTTTACAACACACCTCGTTTTACCTTCAATTTGGTGTTAAGTAGATAATCCTGTTTGAGGAAGTGTGGACTACAACCCCCTCAAAGCGATGTGATTCATTCACACAACTCATAGATTGTATTAAGGATGGTTTTGACGAATTTATATAATATATATGATATATTAATTCTAATTTAATAATGATATATATATATATATTTCATTTACATACTTTCATTCAATACTTCAATAAAAACGATAAACAACATTCATGCGTACATGCGACTTACAATCTTCATAAACTGTGTATTCCATTGCATACTTTATTATGATATAGATAATTAAAATATAAATATATTGGATATACCTGATATTTATACCATGTTCCAAATTCTGGAATCATGATATATTTATAATGATAAAAGATATATAAAATTAAGACACATGTGATGACCAAAGTGAATATTACCTGAAATGAATAATTAACATTGGATCATTGAAAAGATGGTAATATAAGGTCATAACAAAACCATATATAGAATTGTATAAAAGAATATTCTTATGTAAATGTTTTATAATAAAATAATCTTTATTATACAAGAATATTTTATGGATAGGGATACGGTTAAAAAACAAGGTATGAGAATTTAATCTCACTTTTAATTTCAATGTGATACACGCTATGTACGAAACATTTTTATTTTGTGTGTGGTGTATTAATTGTATCTGAATTTATTATAAGTATCTTTTACTTAAATATATCATTATCCAAATTCCCATTTTATGATTCGTTTGATTAAATATTATGTCCCATATCTATATAATATTCTTGTGTTTAAATTTACTATGTTATTTCATGTTATAATCATGTATTAGTACCATTTTTTACTCATTGTTACATAATATAATTAGGAAATTGGATTTATGAAAGCCCAGCTTTACCCTCTCCAAGGTCAGAAATCTATGTTTTCTAAAAAGGATTTCCATGAATATTATAGCACTCTCATATAATATCTAAGAGAAAATTTTAACATTTTATCTTTTTTAAAATATTTTCAAGGGAATATCTATTTCACTTTACAGACAAGGAACTTTATTATATTTATTTCTGTGAACAGCTTTCATTTCTTTGAACCCCCCTTTCAATTTATAATAGATTAATCAATAAAAAATGTTTTTAATATAGATTATAAATGTATGATGATTTAAAAATTTCATTAATATTAATTTCATTATTTTAAAAGAAAATAATTTTAAAAAGGTTCTCAATCTTCTTTTAAAATTTATAAAAAAATTATATTCAAAACATTTTCAATCATTATTTAAGTATTTCCAAGCATTTTATAAAAATTGTTTTTAATGTGTATTATAGGTTATTTTAATTTTTTCAAGGAAAAAGGTTTTCAAAATTATTTAATTTCATTGTTATAATATTTCAATGTATTTTCAAAATAAAATTATTTTCTAATTGTTTTCATTATTAAAAATTCTTCTCATTCATGAAATTATATTTTTTATTAGAAGGTTTTAAAAAAGTTATTTCAAAATTATTTCCCATATAAGATGACATCTATTGAGTTCACACATTACTTTATATGAAATAATATAAAGGTTCCACTTAAATCCATTCTATTAATGAGTAATTCTTAATATCATGGTCTTTATGAAACCCATTTATTCATCATGGGTTATATGTTTATGGAATATATTTTCCTTTCACCAGTTATGATTGTAATTAAATGATTACAAATACTATCACTTTCCCCATGTTATGATATGATTATAGGTTTATAATGCCAAATTATTTTCAAGGGTTATGATATGTTGGGTGGAACATGTATATATGATTTCATTATGTGATTGGTGGG
This sequence comes from Viscum album, assembly GCA_963277665.1. Classification (NCBI taxonomy): domain Eukaryota; kingdom Viridiplantae; phylum Streptophyta; class Magnoliopsida; order Santalales; family Viscaceae; genus Viscum; species Viscum album. The sequence continues at coordinate 1,153,362,396 of OY728153.1, read as the reverse complement.
ATGTATATATCCCTACACTATATTGGGTAATGATATATATCTCATGAGATAAGCATGGCATGAATTAGTGTTTACTAAGTTCAATAATACAGGGCTAGAACAAGGTCCTACTCAGTTCAGTTATACGTGGCTAGAATGATGGTTTACTTAGTTTAGTAATATAAGGATGGAACGATGGATTACTCAGTTTAGTAATACAAAGCTAGAATGTGGTTTAACTCAGTTCAATAATATAGGGATGGAATGAGGGTTTACTCAGTTAATTAATACATGGATGGAACGAGGGTTTACTGAGTTTAGTAATAAAAGGATGGAATGAGGTTATACTCTGTTCAGTAATATAGGGATTGAAAGGGGGATTAATCGGTTCAGTAATACTTGCATGGAATGACAGTTTACTCAGTTCTATTATATAGCACTGGACAAAGGGATTACATAGTTCATTAATACAAGGATGTAATAAGGTTTTAACATATTTAGTAAAGTACATTGTCCACTATGATGTTTGTATAAGGGATGCCTTGGCTAATTTGGGAATCATATTATATGCTTATGTGTTTCCATAATTCCATGTATTATTCTTATGTTATTATTCCATGGATTATGCCCTCTATTTTATCATGATTAATGTCTTATGATCATCCAACGTTTATACCATCATCTCAATTATGATCTTTGATATGAAAGGTATTAATTTATTATATTTTGGATCTCCTTCACTTACCCTTATGATCATGTTTATGCATACATGCCTCCATTTTTACCCTTAATGAGTATTTGAGCACACAATTATATTATGATTCCTTCCATAGTTTATGAATAATGTTTCTAGGTAGAACTACTAAAGGTGGAGATCATTATGCGATATGTTGAAGATATTTCACAATGATATAAGACATTATTTCCATGATTACAAAGACACAAAACTATTATGATACTCAAGCTGGTATTCTTGTTATGTATGGAATATTCATCTAATATGTTCTAACTTCCTAGTTTGTAAATCCCGGATCGCTATAGTTGGTATAAATTGAAAAGATTAGTCAATATTTGGAAACTTGGATGAGAAAACCATAGTTATATTCCTATGTATATATCTATGTATATGTCTACAGATGTCTCAAAGGATAACATAAGGATGAAATAATGTATATGAAAATTCCCAGGAATTTTGATAATGGATAGAGTGAGTTTTTTCTTTTAAATACATTCATGTCTGGATACTACATGTGGATTTTGATCTGAAACATATGTACCTAATGGTAGAAACTCTTACAATATTTTTTGGGCTTGACTAGGTGTAATCTTGTTCCCAACAACAACCCTTTCTGCATACCTAGTTTGACATTGCCAAGGGATTTTTCTTTGGGAATTCACAGACTCTTCACAAACTATTATGGAGTTTTTAAATATATTTTGTCAATGATTGACCTAGGATAATCCTAATGTGTCATAGATTAATAAATGTTTCATTATTTATATTTTCTATATTTAATTATTTTCATGACTATATGGTTTTCTTCTTTGATAAGTAATGCTCACACTATGCTCTGGGTTTTAGTCAATTGTGGGAACCAGATGGAACAAAATTATTAATGAATGTGGTGGAAGAATATTCCAATGAACATTAAAGTGGGATGATCAATATAGTGAAATATTTATCAATAATACCTAAATAGTTTTGATGGAACTTGACTAAAAATATATAACTTAACTAACTCTCGGACTCACCGTGTAAGACAAAGAATGAGTTTGCTGAAGGTTTAGGTAATTGAGACCCTGAAAGAAAAAATGTTTAGTTTCCATTATTTCATGAAGATGAAATGAATCACCAAATATATGTATTAGAGAAACATTAAGGTGTTTTAACTCTGAAAAATAAGAAAATGAATAAATATACTTCAAGTAAAAAATGAAGTGTTATGTTTACAAAATGGATTCAAATTTTGGCCTCCCTAAGTCGTCATTGAATTTCAAGTGCTTTATGTGTGGCGAAGATATTAATTATGAAACACAATGTTCCACGTTAAAAGTCGCCAAAGAGGATAACCAAGGTGTTATGAGTAATGGTTACATTATGGATGATGATGATACAGTAGATGAAATTTTAAATTAAATAGGTATTATCGTTAATGGATTAACGATTATGAAATCTATGTATTTTTGTATTTGGATTTCAGAATTTTGAATGGTGAATTATGTAAGGATTGATCAGCATATGTTTTTTCTATGTATTTTAAATAATATGTTGAATGTTCCTGATGGACTAGAATAGTTATATAATGAATGTGAACATTTTCACAAAGGGGAGGTATCCCTTAAAATGTTATTTTTTAAGATATTTCTATATGGATATAAATACATGGGATATGAATTAGTAAATTGGATAGTATTGATTATAATTTATCTAATTAAGGACATCCTTTTAGGTGGTTTAGGTTACAAAGAATGATGTTTACACCATTTTTTTATTTATGGAGTGAATATAATAATAATTGGAATGTGGAATCATTCATGTTGTCTAGTAGTTTTTAATGGTAATTTAGGTTGTTACAATGTTTTCAGAGAATATATGATGAGGGTATTATCATGTTTGGAATGTGACAGCCATGAGATACTTTTTATTATATATGGGGATTAATGTTAATCAAACTTTGTGGATACCATTCTATAGTTTTTCATATTCACCTTTGAGAAGTCGAATAACATTAACCTTTCATGAAATGTTTAAGTTAGGAATCAATGGAAGTTTTTCTGTGCTGAGATAATTTTAAAATCATGGGTTAAAAGGATAATCATTGATTAACCTCAATTCAATTATTTCCATCTTATATATTTAATACATATTATTTTAAAAAACTACATAATGTTTGTTGGGTGACAACCAATCATGTCATGCAAGGTCTTGGCTCTTGAGCCCATGATTGATGGATGATAAGGGTTTCATGCGCAATAGTGGACTATAATATGGACTAGTTGTTTTATATTTATTTTTAATGAATATATTTTTTTGATTAAATATTTTTGATACCTTTTTTATAGTTTAATACTTGTTGTTTTTGAAATGAAAAATAGATATACATTTTGTTCATCATGGGCTTTAATATAGGTGTAAATCATATTTTAGTAATTTATTCATGAAATTTAATTTCTAGGCATTCGTTCCATGAGGTAAGCTATGTATTATAAATTTTTCAATGAACAACCCAATAATTAATTTTTATTAATATTAATTTATTAGGAATTACTTAACTCTTTGAAAGTAACAAAAAATGTTTTCTTAAAACCGTAATTTTCATTGATATAGTGTCCATTAAAATCGTCATAGATATATAACATTAAGTCTCTAAACAGACCATTTATCATTCCCATGTTTTTATTGATGGACTAAATAAATCCGTATAAATATTTACGCTTTTCCACTAGGTTTAATCTTTACTCCCAACATATGTTCTCCTATATGGAAACCAAGGTATATGTTACATTGAGTAATAGTAATGGTGCAAAATTTCCTTATTAATGGATTTATTAGTGTATATTTTTAATATAATGAATTATATTCTTGAAACATGAATGAATTAAACCTTTGACAAACTAGATGAATTTTGAGGGAAAAACTCATTTCAAGGGGGTAGAATATAACACCCCATGATTTTGAGAAATAGTTTTTTGAATTATATTATCTTTTCATTTAACATGACACTAGAAATAGTTATATATATATTTATTAAAATACTGTGTCAGACATTCCTTTAACATGTAATACCATCTTGGTTTTTTCTATACACAAAACCAACATGGCATTCACTACAAGAAACACCAATGTGGCGTACAATGAACACCACCCCGAGTTTCAAAAAAACATAATTATATATATATTTAATTAAATGAAATAAATATAACCTATACATTGCAAAATATATATTAACAGTAATATCAACATTACACATACTTTTTCATAATTTTTTTATATAAATATAATATATTTATAATGAAACAAAATATTTTGTGGAACGTCCTTTTATGTTAAAAATATCATTCTCTCAAATAAACCACTTCTATATATGAATGTAATTTTATACACATATAGAAATTGAATTTGATAAAATTAACTTCATTTATTAATATAGAATATTTAAATTAGACTATGGTGAATTTTTTGGATTTTTATCAGCAATATCATTTTTGTTAAAAAGTGAAAAATACTTCTTTTAGTTATAATTTTTTTTCTATTTAATTAATAGTTATAAATGATATTATAAATATTTTCTAAGGTCACATTAGATGATTATTAAATATATTAATACATTTTAATTAATTATAATCTATTTCTCATTGAAACTGAATATTAATTTTTAGCAAAATATTGACCATTTTCATACATTAAAACCATGTTTTTTCGCACTATCTGTGGGGTTATCACTAATCTGAATTATTAATATACTATGATATAAATTTAAAAAATCCAAATCAAACTATTTTATTTAATCAAATATTTGTATTATAATAATACAAAGTTAATTTCTGACCAAAAAGATTAGTAAAAGTGATTAACATTGATCGAAGTAGTTACGGCGAAATAAAGAATAATTAGGGACTAAACCATACAATTAACGACAAAAATAACCTAGAGACTAGTACAAAACCCACTTTATGTATATATTTGGTCCCTAAACCTTCTATTAATGAACCTATTTTATTTTTATGTATTTTATTTGGTAATAACATGTGCACTCCCAACTATTTTCTTGAAATTCCAAACCGGATTTTTTCCACCCTATAAAAGTCCACCATCCCAATCAATTCATCACACATATCAAAACTATTATGATAATCCATTATAGGAAAATTTATCCTCCAAAAAATCCTCCCTTATAAGATGAACCTTTACTTGGGGTAGAATGCTTCTCAAGGAAGCCTTTTTCTATAACTCAAAAGGAGTTACCCAGTTAAGAGGTATCTTCTTCTGTCGATTCGTTCCTTAATTTCCCTTATCCATACCAATTATTTTTATTATTCAATTATTGTGTGAAATAACCATTATAATACATATAATTGGATTTTTATGAAAATTTTCGGTCCAATAATTACACACACCTCTATCTAATTGATTTTTAACGTATTGTTTCTGTGTATGGTGAACTACTGCCTCACGAAATGATGATTGTTCATTTTTTATTTACCACCAATCAAGGTGGACATTATAATGGATAGTATATTTATATAATAATATATTAAATTTATTATTTATTTAGTCTTGTGTACTCTATTTACAACATTCCTCTTTTTACCATCCTTTTGGTGTTAAGATGATAATCTCAGTTGAGGATGTGTGGACTACTGCCCCATCAAAGCTACGTGATTCATTCACACACAACATTGAATGTATGAAGAATAGGTTTAATGAAAATATATGATGTATATGATATTATAATTATAATTTAAAAATGATATATATATATACAGATATATTTATATTTCGATTACGTAATTTATTTCAATACTGCAAAAAAATGGAAAATAACATTCATCCGTAAGTATAACTTATTTTCACCAAGAATGGTGTATTATATTGTGTACTTAATTAATCAATATATTATTATAATAAAAATATAATGGATATAATTGATATATATATCATTTCTACATTCTTGAATCATGATATATGTAGAAGTATAAATGATATAACAAATTAAGACACATGTGAAGAAATAATTTAATATTACCTAAAGTGATACTTTATCATTGGATTGATATAAAGAGGATAATATTCTGTAATAATAAAACGATAAATACTATTATTTATAAGAAAATTATTCTATAAAATATTTATAATAAACCTATATTTATTATACAGGAATGTTGTAAGAGTATGGAGAGAGTCATGACACAAGGTAATGAGATTTTATCTCACTTAAATTTTTTGTGAGATACAAGCTATGTTCGCCACTTTATCATTTGGTGTGTGGTGTATTTTCTCTTTGTGATTGTATTATATATATATATATATATTGCCTAAATTTATCATTTTTCAAATGATAATTTTATAATCCATATTTCATGTAGTATATGTATTAAAAGATAACAAATCATTAAAAATGTTTTCTCTAAATTTTCATTCTTTGAGACTCATGTTTTGTTATCGTCCGAATTTTTTTGAGGTATTTATACTTACATCATAAATTTAATATAATTAATATAAATATATTCATGATATTATATTATTCATATAATGTTTTACTTACATAGTGGGATGATCATAAGATACCATGTTATAAGAGTTTATTGAGACAACCTCATTTCATTATGAGATTATTTATGTTTATGCTTCCTTTGATGAAATATTTTTATCCATATCTCATGACTATTCGAGAGTTTACTTATACTATGTAATATCATTATACACTCATGTATTGTTTCCATTTTATACTCAATGTAACATAAGAAACAGATGAATTTATTTTTAAGAAAGCCCAACATTACCCACTTTTCAATCGGAAATCTAGGTTTTCTATAAGGGCATTCCAATAATATTTTATTATTCCACAATAATATATAAATGAAATTTATACTGTTTCATCCTATTACCAATATCATCATGGATATATACATTTCATTTTCCAAATAAGGTACTTTTCTATCTTTTTTACCATTAATGAATATTTTTTTGACCCCATACGACATGCATGGATTTAAATGTTGTCACTTCTTCAAAGATAACTTTTATTTTTTAAAATGTTAATCATTATGAAATTTTTTTTAAAATATATTTTAAATGAAAATTTTTAATAAAATTTATTTAATAATATTTTTCATGTTTTAATGAATATTTTTTCAAAATTTTTTCAAGATTCCTTTTTATGTTTTCAAAGATAATGGTTTTCAAAATATTTTAATGCTTCATTTTTATGTTTAAAAAATGTAATTTTAAAACAATATTAAAAATGTCTTTATATGATATCAAATTATTTTCAAATAAATCTTTTTCAGGACAACTTCATGATTTTTTTTCAAAAATTCATGTGTTTTTTAATAAAATGGGTTTTGATTTTTTTCAGAAGTTTATTTTATATGTTTTCAAGGAAAAATGAGTTCAAAATGATTTCATGTGCTATTTATAAGTTATCCATGTATTTTCTATGAAATATATTTTCAAATGGTTTTATGTTTTGAAAATACTTTTGATATAAGAAATGGTATTTTAAAAAAGTATTTTTTTAAAGTTATTTCAGAATTATTTTCCATCTAAGATGACATCTGTTGATTTTACTCGTTGATTTCAAGGAAATGATCTTAATGTTCCATTTATATACTATATATTAATGGGTTATGATTTAGTTTGTTGTATTTATGAAACTTATTTCTCCCTCATGGGTTACATGTTTATGGAATTTGTTTTCCTATTATGGGTTATGATTTTAATGAAATGATTATGAAACCTATATCATTTAATAGGTTATGAAATGTTTACACGTTTATGACACAGATTTCATTTCATGGGTTATGATATGATTTTTGGAACATGTTTGTATGATTTAATTTTCGGATGGGTGTGATTTATATATCAACACAATACATTGGGAAAATATTTATATCTCATGAGATATAGAGGGATGAAATTTATACATACTCAGTTTAATAAAACATTGACGGAATGACGGTATACTCACATCAGTAATTCAAGGTTGGGATGAGGGTTTGTTCGGTTCCTTAATACAGGGCTAGAATGAGGATTCAATCAGTTTAGGAATAAAAGGAAGGAAGGAGGGTTTTCTTAGTTCAGCTATACAAGGATGGAATGAGGGTTTACTTGATTCATTAATATAGGGCTGAAAAGAGGGTTTACTCAGTTCAGTAACAGTAGGATTGAATATGGGTTTACACTGTTCAGTAATTCAAGGCTACAATAAGGGTTTAATTGGTTTAGTATTATAAGACTAGAATGAGGGTCTACTTAATTCAGTAATACACGGTTGGAATGAGGGTTTACTCAGTTATGTAATCCAAGGATTGAACAGGGGTTCACCCAGTTCAGTAAAGAACTTTCTCTCCTATGATGGTCTTGGTTTTGATGCCTTGGATACATTAAAAATCATATTATGTTCTTTTATGCTACCAAAATTCCATTTTTTATTCCTATATTATGATTTCATGTATTATTCTCTCTATTTAATCATGATTCTTGTCTTATGAGCATCCAATACGTATTCTATGACATCTATAATGATCTTTGATATTTAGGGTATGATCTACTATTAACATGATAACATTCTAATACCCGTATGATCATGTTTCTGGATACATATCTCCATTTTTTTACCATAAGTGAGAATTTGAGATCCCCTTATTATTATTTTTCCCTTCCCAGGTTATGAGTATTAGTTTTATTTAGAATAACTAATCGTAGAGATCTTTATTGGGGATGTTGAAGATCTTTCACCAGTATAGAAGACATTGTTTCCATGTTTCCAAATACAATAAATTATTACAGTACTCGGGCATGTATTTTTGTAATGTAATGAATATTAATATAAAAGGATGTAATATCCATGTATGTAAAGCCTAGGTCACTAAAGAGTTAGTGTTAAAAAATTGATAAATTGAAGCATTTAACAAACACTAATTCTCCCCATTCAAATTCAACTAACTGATGAATAATATTCATTAATATAACATTATTTGAATTGAATATTAAATAAATTTCACAATAATTAATGCCTAAAAAATAATATATTTCCAGATTTGGAGACTAATTACAAAATAAAATTAATATTTTTAATGTCATTTAATATGTACAAAAGTCTTATATGTCATTGTAGTCAAAATTTAAAAATCAACATCAAACCATTCATTATAACCTCAGAGAAAAATAATAATACGAAATGGTTATCTCAAGTTATTAGTAAATAAAACCCTATAAAAAATGATCATATGAATGAATAAGATAAGAATAAGGGTATGGGAATTTGATAATGAATAGTGATTTTTTTTACATAATAAATCAAGGATTGTAAATTAACCATCATGCGATGAAACATTATAAATTAGAAATATAGTCATAGGAGTAACAAAACATCATTAATCATTTATGTTCAATGAGACCATCTCACTATCATAAGATCAAACGATTAGAATATTAGCATAATCATAACCATAGAGACGAATCCCAATTAGATGTCAACTTTGATGACTATCATAGTGGAGAATGTACAATGGTGGATTGTGCTCACTCCCCATTAAATTATTTCCTTTTATAAGGATCAATCACAAGACTATAATAGTGGAAAAATTCCCGTAAATAACTAGGTTAATTAACTAATCTTTTCCATATTATCATATGATATATAAATCATTTACCTATTAATTGGGAGGATTTAATTATCCCATACATTATATAAAGAATCCCATACAAATATGTACCATTATATCAAAAAAATAATCATTCCATCAATGATTTCCTTATGGAAAAGAAATGGGATTCATAATTTTATTTTGATCATATAATCATATGGATTCATGATAAACAATTTATATTTAACAATTTTTGCATATCTTCTATAAAAAATAAAAACACAAAATATTAGAATACATTTATAAAAAATAAATATAAAAATTAATTTGAACAATTACATGAAAAATATAAAAATTTATTTTTCTTTTAGTATCATTAAAAAATTAAAAAAATCATAAATAAATGATTAAATAATTATATTCAAAAATATAAATGAAAAATATTAAATAAATTTTTAATTAAGAATTTGTTGTGATGGTGGGTTAACCCATTCAATTTTGTAAAAAATAAAATAATGTATCAAATCACATATTTGGTAAAAATCAAAAAAATAACATCTTTCAGAATATATAAAGAGAAATAATTTTAAAAAATTAAATATATAGAAAAAATGGTTTAAGTGAGAATAAAATTTTATTTTGGGAATACAAAATATCATCTATAAACATATTATAAAGAGAACTAAAATTGATGAAAATGTTTATCTACTAATGTTGAAATAATATGAATTTTTATTTGAAAAATTTTCTAAAAAAATTCAAGTACCAAATAAGGAATAATTAATGGATGAAAAAACCCTATAAATGACTAAGGTATATTGAAATTTATATTACTAATTTGATAATTGTTATATATTTCCCAAAAATTATATTCATTCCTAAAAAATTCTGATGAAAATAGAAATTAAAACATAAACCCTTACCTCATTTTGATAATTTGTTGTATGGATTCATAAGTCCCTATATAATAAATTTATATATTATTTAAATAAATACATATAATATATTCAAAATTATCTTATAATATAACGTTTCATTATTACTTAATATTACCAATTTATTTTTAACTCTTCAATAAAATAATGTTTCATTTGAAAAATAATATTTTTTCCACACATGTTTTGGTTCCATGGGTCCATTATTTTCACTATGTTAATGGTTTAATTATCTATATAAGAATACCCAATTTAAAAGTATAATATTTATTCTTCTTATAATATTTTATTAAAAACCATACAACAGATTTTTTTTAAAATGAATTTCATCACTTTTTGGAGATGGTTGTATATAAATACACATGAGTATTATTTTAATTTTCTAATGAATAAAAAAATATATTTCAAAAATTAATGTTTATACCCAGGAACATCCTAATCTCATAAATATATTATATATTTGTTAAATAAATATATGTTTCAAGGAATGTATAGTTGAAATGCGGAATTAATAACATGGATTCCTGGACGTGGTATTCAATGTGTACACATTAATGATGTTATCATTTCTCATTGGATGCAATGATGGTAGAAACTATTTATACCATTAACATATACAAATTTTGTTATTGTATTGATATAAATAAAATCCTCAAAATATAGTAATATATTACTATATGGAGTTTGAAGAAGAAATAATATTTACAGAATTTAGTGAATATGATTTCCTCGTATTTGAGAAATATCATTTGTAACTACTATTAATGATAATTGTATGTCTCATTAAAGATTATAATACTTCTAAAACATTAATAATGAATTTTAAATGATAAATGGTTTGAGTTTGTATTAGCTATGTGACTGAATGATGTCTGATGATAATAAAATATGATGTAAAATTTAAAATGTGTGGTGGGTGGAAATTATGAAAATATTAGGAAAATTAAAAAATAAAATGGTAAAATTCAAGTAAATGTGAAAAACATTTGACATAGGTCTTCTAAAAAACAAATTTAGGGTTTACATATCTGTATCAAATATTATATAATCAATTTTATATTATATTTGGAACCAATTTAATTATATTCACCCACTCGTTTGAAACTTTTATCATTATCCACACTAATATGTTTTGACCATTTAAACTATTAATGTTGAAAATTATTGAATGTGCCATCATAATTATTTTAGACATGATGATTTTTAATATTTAAAAATTATTATCCAAATAAAATTCAATAATTTGACAAGATTAGTTTTAAAATAATCTCATTAAATGTAAAGAACCATGTTTTTATAAAAATGATAATTTTATCATAACACCGAATTTATTGTCATAATTTTCATAGTATGAAATATTAAATTAAATATAACATATCTCAATTAATGTAATGTCTTAACATTCCAAAAAAATAATTCATCAATTGTGAGAGATTTAATATTTTAACATGAAAACATATTGGTCCTATAAAAGTAGTTTTTTTAAAATGTTCCTTTTCTAATTTAGAAGGATTTCATTTTTTTTATTACCACTTTATAATAAATTAAATAATAATCATAATTTGTTAAAGAAAATTCACATGACTAATAATATAAATTATTGTTCAAAAAAATTATCATAAAAATACAAAATATATTTCTATTGGATACATGATTTTTATAAAAATAAATAGAAATCCTTTTAAAAAATTCCATTTATTTGAAATAATATATAACGAGGTTGATTTTATAGTATATAATCATTAGTCACATATGTTCAGGGTTGATGTTTTTAAAATCTATCAAACTTATTTTTTAATATAAATTTTTTCTCAATTCATATATTTTCATATTACACTACCTTATAAGAAATTTTACATTCATATTACGACATTATGATAAAATAATAGGATACCCCTGCATAAACACAACCTTAGAGTGACACAATGATTCCTTAAATATTTGATTCTCTTAGAGAACCTCAACAATGTGAATAGTATTTTTATAATGTACATTATCCATATGATACACTAATTTTATAGGTTTTACATAATATGAAAACCTTGTAATAATGGTAAATACTATGATTTTAATGATTGTAAAGAATATAGTATTTTTATTCTCAAAAGAAATACATGGTATAGATATTGAATTTGGGATAAATTGGGAATATGATCCAAGAGATAAGTTGCTATTATAATGTTATCAAGAAGCCGATAGACACTAATTCATGTGGGGGTTAACATCCCTTTCATTCCAAATACATTAATATTCATCCATTGGGATATCAGTAGGATCCACTTATCACTAACATTGAACTACAAATTCCATCTATAGTTATCAACATTTCTATTTTTGGAAAAACTGAGAAGCCATTAAATTTTTTTGAATATCCATATCCTTATCAGTCATTTCTTCTTCTAGCACATCTCTAAATAGCTTTCATTCCAAATAATCATCTCTAAATGTTAGGTTATGAACTAATTTACATAGATGAATTTATTTGGAAAAATATGAATAGTCGAGTGAATGCAATTTTTTTAATAAAATATTAATAAAAGAAGGCATTGATATTAAACTGCATTAAAATCCAATGGAAATTTTCTAAAATTTTTATTTTATGTTTTAAAGAGTCATCCTAAAAATAGAAATTTCATTGAGGATGAACTAAAGTTCTAAATCACATCTCCCTATTCAATTCCCATTAAATTCTTCTCTTGAATGTAAATGTAAACCATCGATATCCATTTGTTATGTTTGATTGTGGTATTTTGTGAAAAACTTCCATAATACTTATGTATAACATGGAATGATTGTTATGATACAAATATTAAATGATATAATTGAAATGTAAAAACTTTTTAAGATTATTAAATATAATACAATCAAAATTATACGATTAAGATATCTTTAAGAGTCTCAAGAAAAAAATAGGTTTATAATTTCCCATTTCCATTTTGGTATGGGTAATGGTTATAAAAAACCCTTATAAACACGTATCATAATATCAAATTTATTGAGTATCATTAATTATTATACAAAATCGTCAATATCTCTCTTTTTATTGTCCCACAATATTTTCACTTTCAGATCTATATACATCTTCATACAGCCAAGATGAATAGATAGTCAAGAACTATGTCTTTCATCTAAATACTATTTATTTGGTTTTGGTGTTGATGATAACAAAACCTATTCCTAAACCTGACCAATCCATAATGGTCATGGTTCAACTATAGAACAATTTATACCTTCTTTTTAAGCTCAATATCTTCCTTGTGAGACTCTTTAATGATTACATGAATTGAAGGATGGTCAATTTTCTAATATATATGGAATCATTCTCCTTTACTTATGATTCTTGGACCATCCTTATAAAATCTATAATTCGAGGACCCCCATGAATCCATATTATAAAAAATATAGTATTTTCATTAGTACATAATGCATCATCCTTTTTATTAACAATACATTGGTGGTAATGTTATGTGCTATTATAATATTTAATAAGATCCAAATTTATCCTCCAAATAAATTTCAAATATTTTTATGGGAATATACAACTGCATATTTTGAAATATTTATATATTTTACACCATTATATTTTAATATAATTCATCTAAATATTTAATGAAAATATTTGGGAACCCTATTCCAAATATTCAGATAGGTAATTTTTCTCATGATCCCTCAATTAGAATGAGACATATGAAACAACCATGTTGTTATGGATGAGACCACAACATAGTCCCTACATTGAATAATTACTATAGATCAAGAAACCAAATCCCCTATGTGGTACATTGAGAACATGTTCACTATGTAAAATTGTTTAACGTACACTGGAATTTTCTTCAAATACAATTTTCTAAACAAATTATTTTCTATTAAATATAAACATGACTATGGAATTTGATATTATTGATAAATTCCTGAAAAGGAATATGTATTATCCCACCAATATAAAAAAATTGAATTTTAGTAACCATATTTATTCTAGGACATTGTTCAACAACATTATTTGTTGAACGATTTAGTGATATACCCTTTCTTTGAATTATATGCCTTATGAATGATACCATGTTCCAACAAAAATCACATTTAATAAATCCTAAATACATATTCTCTTACATGAAGGTACATAACTCAACATTGAAAGGATATCTATGCTATTTAACACTGTTTTAATGTATAAAAATATCTTCTATTAAGCATACCAAAAAAATCTTGTTAATATCTAAATAAAATAATCATTATATCCATGATGATAGTGGGGGAATTCTTAAATAAAAAGTGAAAAACTACTAATTCCTACTTTCTAATCCTTGTAAATAAGACTATATTGTATATTTTTTACCCTAAAATAATGATTTCTATATTAGAGTTAAATCTAAAAATTTTATTTATCATATATCATTTGTTCAAATAAATAATTTTATGTGGTATATGATATGTTTTCTAGATATTAATATTATTATGATCATAATAATAATGAAAATATTCATTGAACCATATTTCATCATAAAAAATATTGGGTGCTTCCCATGGTTGTGAACATTGAAAAATAAACCCCATATATTAATTCTAATATATTTTATCAATAATTATTATAAATTAATCAAGTGAATTCCACATGGTTATTTAAAATTTGTGCGGAACTAAATTTGCATTATTTTGAAAACAAAACATCATAATAATAGGTAAGATTATGTAAAGATTTAGGAATTATGTGTATATATACATTAAAAATAATCATTCCATAAATCTTAAGTTTATAATCATATATTTTAAATAGATTCACCTAATGAACATGTAATAATACATGTACAGAGGGTGTAATTTCCATTAGAAGTTCACATTCATCATTACAGGAACTGAAAATAATAGGTATATTTATAAAATAAAACATATAATCCTTTAAATTGTAATTGATACATTCTTTATATAGAGATATTTTTTCCATTCCCAAAATCAGATCAAAACAACCCTGATGGAGAATCATAATATTTTTTTGAAGCAAATTCCCAAAACTATCTTTTAGACAGTTGTCTAATATATGATATGTGATCACCAAACCATTGGTATTTTTATTTGGTATTTCAATATCAAATTATTAATGTGTAAATATGATACCCATATAAAATTTATCAGATCTAAAATATTGGGGGGAATAAGAATACTATAATACTTTGGAATTTCTTGATTGTATTATAAGTGTACAGTTCTTCACATCATTATCATGACCCACTAAGAACTTTTTTATGATATTTTCTTTCCTATTCCCTAATTCTAAATTGGTTTTTACACTGATTGTTATCATCATTACTTGGATTAAAGAACATGTTACAAAAATACTATAATACATGAACTTTTATAATTATACTATGTGGTTTTCATTCTGTTTAGTTCACTAAAAATAAATTTCATTATAATCAATCCTTAAATAACTTCAACATTTACATGATCTATGGCCTTCCATTCAACCCCGGAATAATTTTACAGTTCCATTAACAAAAATTTCCCTAATTCCTCTTTTTATAATTATAGAATAATGAAATAATAATTTTTTCTCTTAAAGGGTTTAGTTATTATAATTTCCATTAAACTCCATCAATTTTTTATAAACTTAATAATTAGAATTATGATAATATCTATTCTCCATTTCTATCATGATCAAAAATAGAAATATTTCTTCATAGGTACAAAATTCTCTTATAGATACTTCCTTTTATATATATAGTTTTAAGGAACTAAATAACATATAAATATTTCATCATGGATTAATTATATAACCAAAATTATACTTTTCAATTATGATAATATATTATTAATTTTTATTGATTGTTTAATATTCTATCTAATTTATCTTTTGAAAGCTCAATTCAATATAATATGTTTTTTGGAGTATAATTACATGAAAATATCCTCATTAACTTATAGAATTCCATGGATTAAATTTCTATCACATAAAATTATTATTTATAAAATTATTTTTTTGGTTATCTACTTATTAATAATGATATACAATAAAACCCTGAGTCTATAATAATAATTATTATATCAAAATAAATTAATATTATTTAAAGGATTGAGTTGTATTATACACCAGGTTAAAAATGGTAATATTCAACACAATGTTAAACTTTCACTACATGAAACACATATTTTATCTTGTGGTACATGAAACACTATGCTTGGATTATGTTACACTCAATACCGAGTTCCCTAGACAACATGCATTACAAGAAAAATTGAGATTTATCAAACTACAATATACTATTAATATTATTAGTTAAAATGATAGTTATCACCCAACCATTAGAATTGCAGGAATGAACATTATTCATTCAAATATTAAAATGTATTTTATTCACATGTCTAATAGTTTTCTATTTATTATAAATGAAATTCTAATAATTTATAAGAAAAAAAATTGTTTAATGAAAAACTATATCTTTTCTAAAAGATGGATTAATCATGATTAGTGCAAATGACTTAAAATTAAAATTTCCAAATTTATAGATTTTTTTTTGAAAAATAAACATAATTTTTTAAATATGTATATCAGAGTTATATTAGGGCCAATTAAATTTATTTTTATAATATTTTTTAATTTTTGATGAATATTTAAAAATACTGAGTTTTAATTAAAAACTACATTTTCATTTAATTAATTTATATTATTAAGTTATATTTTAAATTAATTTAAATGAAAAATTTATTCAATAATATATATTAATCCAATTTATGGCCACTTCATCAATTTCATATTGAATTTAAAGATGAAAACTTTGTAAACATTTAAAAATTATTTTCTTCAAAAAATGACTTTCTCATCACATCATCAAGGATAAATTAAATTAAATTCTATCATTTATGTGAGTTGAATTTGAGTAGTGGACTCATAATTTTGAATATTAATAGTTTATAATTTCTGGTAATGTGAAATTAATATTTAATCCACAAGTTATTAGTGGAAGCATTTAAAATTAATTATAGTAATAAGTTGAAAACCTGTAAACATGGTTGTTATAATTAGAATACGAGGTGTATAATGAACTACCAACTTGTCCAACAAAAATTGGCTAGAAATATTTCCACCCATAAGAACATATTATCTATTCTTATGCATTTTGATACTATTCCATTAAATAGTATTATATAGTATGTTATGTAAGGAAAAAACAATAAAAAATTGAACAATTTTTACCTTTAATATTTATGTGTTCTTTAGAGAGGAAAAAGATCATATTTTTAGTAATAAATATTTATTTAAAGATAAATACTTTCCATAATCGAGATAATTTAATTTAAAATTATATATATAATATAATTACATTAAATTTCTATTAAATTCATTAGAAGATTTTTTTTAAAAAAAGTGATGCCTTTGCCTAAAATGACCAATGTATAAATAATATTAAAAGAAATATTACCAGAGTCTGTAATACGAGATCGTTTAACAATCTTTTTCAGGAATGGAAATAAGAAAAGTGGGATGGCCTTTGAACAAAGTAATGACTTGATATACTTCCACGTTGGCCAGACTATTTGCAACCATGTTTGCTTCTCGATAAACATGTGTGATGATATTGTTAGTATTGATAATAGAATGGGTGAATTCCATTAAATGAGTATTAAATGTCCATGCAATATTATTACGCCTTTACAAATCCCTTGAGTAATAGTCATCAAGTCACATTCAATCCATCGGCTGTTTTAACCAAAGATCTTGGCAAAGGTAATAGAATGTATCAAACTCATCATTTGGCATGAAGAGAGGTGTCAATGCAACATTTAACCATCAAGTACACCAGTATCCGACCAATGTGATTACTGAAAACAAAACTGAACCCTTCAAGTCTCAGATTTCCCTTGAAGAAACCATCAATATCAATTTTGATCCATCCAAGTAGGCATGCTATGCAGAACACCTCTGGAGGGTGATTTAGATGGCAGAAGTTTTCATTTAATCCTTATAGACTCCAGGATCACAAAGTCATGAATGGTGTTGTGGCAATATCCATTTTGAATCAATGTAAATTAATGTATGGAAATAAGATCTTCATTTGACATGCATTTTGATAAAATTATTAATTATTAAGTAAAATAGTGTTCTGATCATACCATATCACGTGGTGGATCTCTGAAACTATTTAAGTGAAAATGTTTCTGATTTGCTGAGAGACATCCATTTTTACACATTTTTAATGTTGAACATTGATGGAATCACGTATCAATCATCTATAGTAAAAAAATGACATGAATATAGTTCCAAATAGAGAAACTATTAGTGAATGATATAATGATATGGTTAGCACTTCTCTATGATGAATATATAATTTTCATTTTGAGACGAGCTCGATACCAAATGATTAGAGGCACATTTCAAATCTCGAAAGTTTTTTCCCAGGTTTGTTGAAATATTTTAACCTACAGTAATTGCTCTCAAAGTTTTGAAAATTTTGATTGTAGAATTTATTTAGTTAAACATACCATTATGAGTAGGATCCCATGTTATGAAATCATTAGTGTGGGAAAAAGATTATTTGTCAATGACATTCTAAATAGTGTCCCGGAGGTGATCACGCTAGGAGTTTTAAATTTCTCTGATAGATTTGTTTGTATTATTACGGGTTTGATTGAGATACATCAGAGAAATTAAAGGTGTTCCAGTCCATTTATCCATCCAAAACATCATGGATGTGTCTCTGGAGACCATCCATCTAGAATTATTCATAATATTGGTAAAGGAGAATTTCACAGAAGGCTAGATAGATAAATTAACTATGATCGAATTTCCAGTTTTATATTTGTCCAACAACCTATTTTGGATAATGGTAATAGCTTCAGGGGAATTATGAAAAAGGTTTCATGTGAGTCTTACTTATAGGGCCTCAATAGAGTATACGATAATTTTTATACCAATGAGACCATTTCCTATGGGATTTCCACAAGTATAAAAAAGAACAGCCATATTTTTTTTTCAGAATACTACTAGTCAAGATGATGTTCATAATGGAGGTGTTTATTTTTTTTAATGATACCAGCAAACCATTTGTATACCATCATAGATTAAAATTTTTTGGAAAAAATATTGGATTTAATAAGGTAATTTCTACCTTCCATAGTGATAGATTTTACTTTCTAGGAAGATTTCAGATTTAGATCTTTGTCAACAATAGTCACAATGTGACATCATTTGGGTCTACCCTAAAAAATAGAAGCACAATGAAAAATGAATGGTATCATACATTCTTTTAGACCTAGGTCACTGATATTGTTGCCTTTTAATTTGGGAGGAAATTTCTTCCCAAGGAAGATGCATGATTTTTTCTAGCTAATGGTTCTTCTAGAAACCTCATCATAGTGTGCGAGAACATTTTTAAAATTACTAATGTTTTTTTATCACCTTGAAGTAATATTATGATGTTATAATCATAAAACATATGGTATGGAGCATTCACGTCCCTAGATACATGTGTGGGATTTAGTTTGTTTTGGTCCACCAGATGGTTGATCACACGATAGAGGTAGTCTTCTACTATCGATAAGAGAATGGTGGAATGGGGGTCACCTTGCCTGAATCCTTTGGTGAATTTAAAATATCCCTTGCGAGAGCCACTGATCAAAATGGAGATACACACTGAGTTGAATATAGTTTTGATTACTATGATAAAGCAGGATTCAAAACCAAAACCTTGGCGGACATTGTTGACAAAACTACAATCCATAGTGTCGAAGGATTTTTTGATGTCATGTTTTATAGCTATGTTTCCTCCTCTATTAGTTTTATTCAAATTATTTACTCACTCAAAGGTAGGGAAAATACAATCTTGAATGGATATACATTTTATAAAACCAAATTGGTTCTGGGAGAAAA
Organism: Viscum album; assembly: GCA_963277665.1. Classification (NCBI taxonomy): domain Eukaryota; kingdom Viridiplantae; phylum Streptophyta; class Magnoliopsida; order Santalales; family Viscaceae; genus Viscum; species Viscum album. The sequence continues at coordinate 1,153,342,308 of OY728153.1, read as the reverse complement.
TTTTCCTCGTAAGAGTGGAATTTTTGCTGGCAATGAATTTGGTTAGGATTTTAATATGGGTATTGAAATGAGAAATGGGTCAAAATTTTTAAATTTCAGAGGCATTATCTAGATTCAGTATCATGGTGAAAAACATTTCATTTAGAGCAGGAGGGAGAACCCCATTGGTGAAGAATTATTTTACATGATTACAAAATTCAATATAAATTTCATCCCAATAATGATGGAATAAACCATTTTTGTAACCATTAGGACTCGGAGAACTATTGGGATTCAAACTAAAGACATTTTACTTGATTTCAAGATTCAACAGAGTGTTGAGAAGGAAGGAATTGTCTTTAATATTGATCACTAGAGGAATGACCTCAGGAAGGTGGTATATTTTTATATCAGGACCATTGAAAAATGATTCATAGTAGGAGATGATATGATGAGAGATGCCATCTCCATTATTAAGTAGCATGTCCCCATCCACTAAAAATGTTAATGACCTATATGCCTTCCCGATTCACTGAAGAGAGTAATAGAATTTAGAATTTATATCACCATTATTTAACCATTTATTTATAAATTCCTTTTTCTCATATTTTATTTGAATGCAAGAAAGGAGTTGAGTTTTACTGCAATGTATAGTACTTGAGTAGGGATTGTGTTATGGTCTGAGTTAGTGTTTTTGTTTTGTATATCATTAAGATCTTTCTCAGGAATCAAGATTTCATTGTTAATTTTTATTTGTATTCAGAGCAGCTCCATGTTTTTATATTTTGTTTTAGATGTTTTAATTTGAGATTATAGTTAAGAACATCGTTTTTATGATACATTGAGGACCAATATTTATTTGATGACATGGGATAACTCATCGTCAGAGAGCCAAACATTATTAAATATAAAAGGTAAATGGGCTTTCAGATCTTTGGTGGAGACAATGACCAGGATGGGATTGTTATACTTGTTCAGCCTTTGGAGACTGGTACTAGATATAATGTCTCATTTATCTAACATAGGGATATTCATGAAGGATCTATCTAGCGTGGAAGAAACTACATAATTGTAGTGTCTTTTATAACCATTTTATTTTTCACTAGTGAGATTGATTTCATCGAGAGTCTATTTTATCTATTCAGGATATAAATTGTCTCATCCAAATAGAAGAATTGGAAGGTCCAATTTCCTCAATTGAGTTGAGGGTGGCATTAATTTTGTCCATGATAAACTAGGGTGCATTAATTCTAGTGCTAATGTATGAGAGATAATTCCAAATAATTCTTCTATCATGGTATCTAGTTTTAGAATAAACAAATGATAAGAAAATATGTGTGCTGTATATATAAAAATTACAAGTTAAAATATTATCATAGTTATTAAAAAAAATAATATTTTGTAAAGAAAAGTTCAAAAAATCCATAATGATTTAGCATTGAGGTTATTTGTGACTAAACTAGTAAAAACATAATTGTTTTAACATATATATGAGTATTTAGAATCACAAATAATTATTGGCTCTGGAATAAAAAATAATAAAGGATGATGAGTGCTAATCATTCTCATTAACACAATGAATGTGTCAGAGCTAGAAATACCCCAAAAATTCCAAAAAAGGATCTTCATTTGAACCATGGTTTGGAGTTAAAAATCACATTTTACTTTTTTCAAAATCCTTTATTTCTGGAAGATCTTCTATCATATTATTAATTATTAGAGGTATGTTCTAATTTATTTCATTATTTGTTGGGGTTCTTCATTGTTGGTTCAGATATTGAATCACTTACAGAAAATTTTGTAGATTTCATAGAACACAACAACAAAGAATTGGAATTATGGTTCAAAATAGAATTTACAGACATTATTTAGAAATACTCACTATCTATAGATAGGGAAATAGATGTACATAGAGCCTTTGATGTTTCTGTGTGTTGTTTTTTTGGAAATGGTTAGTTCAAAAAGACAACAACATATCAGATCCATAGAGTCATTCATAACCAGCATGTGCTGCAGTCCTGTATCGATAGTGTGGCACCATGTTATACATATTTGTATTCCATGATATCATTATTACATGACATATATAGTGACTCAACATTGGATGACTTAGGAATAGAATCCCAATAATCATCTAGGTTCCTAATAGGATTAGTGTGAGTAGAGACATTAAAATATAGTTCAGCATCTTTCATATTGATTTAATTCTTTGTTGCAATACAAAAGTTTTTTCTAGAAGGTTATTTCATTGATTCCATAAGGATTGGTATTGTAGGTTTCATATTACCCAACATCATAGAAACAATATCATCACTACTTTCAATAGGATGATACCCATTCAAATAAGAATTTTTAGAAGTGGAGATTATAATTTCTGGGTCATTTTACTTCTCCAACAGGTATCTCTATTTCTATATACTTAGTGAAACTATTTATTTTTTGGGATTTTTCTATGAACCTATATCGATGGTGTAGTTCCCATCAATGAATCATATTCCATTTATTTGGAAATATTTTTTGCCACTTTAGTAGTATTGGGATGTGCATTTTCAATAGTATTCTTCTAGTTAGCCATATTTATTTTCATATTTTATAGATTGTCAAGTAGAATCAAGAATTTTAGTTTAAATAATAAATGATATTTGAGAATGGGGGAGAGATTGTAAGTTATCTATTTTGTTTTTGGATTCATTATTTATCTTTGAAATATTAGTCGAATTTAAAAGGAATGAGTTCTGGATCTGTTCAATACCTAAATCTATGGTGTGTTTCTCCACAGTTTGAACTAAAACTTTCGCAGGGAAATCACTATTATGAAGAATTGAAGTGAATGTGCTACATGAATTTCAATTCACTTTTTTGGTGTATTATCCCTCTTACCCAGGTTATGATCCTCATCTTAGATTAGGATAGATCTTTAGGTTTGACCAGATTGGCATATATTGGATTCTTCCTTTTTAATGGATAGCCAAATAGTGTAAAAAATTATAATTTTTAATTCTTCCAAGAGGCCTTGGTCATTAATGGAGGTTTCTTCCTCTTCAGTAACACCTTCCAAATTTATACCCAAGGTATCTCATATGTATGTCAAACTTTGTTTTTTAACAAAGATTTCAGCTTTCTTTTTTGGAAGGTTGAGATATCTCCATTGTGGGAGATTTATCTGTTATATTTATCCTTTTTTTCCTTCCAATAATTTTCAATTGGCTAGATTACTTGTCTTATAATCTCCCAACAATTAGTTTTTTGTTTGGCCAATGATCTAACAAAGTTCACAGAAGGGTGTTTTCATCAAATATTAAATTCAAACATCAGTTTTGTAGTCATTTCTAGTGAAATTGATTGTATTAGGAAACTTGTATCAAAGTTAATTTCCACCATAACTCTATAAAATACTCATTGTTAAACATTTAAGGTGTTATAGTCAATATTTATTGGAGACCCTATCTAGGAGATGATATCATTCAGAATTTTAGGGTGTCAAATTTACCAATTAAGGCTATGGAGTTTAACCTAGAATTGTACCATTGTGTTACTGTATGTGTGAAGATTTAATTAAGATTTCAATTAAGAAATTATAAACAATTCTGATTTTAGATTAAGGATACTAGTTGTTTCTACCATTCCATAAGTCCTCTTATGATTTTTGCAGTATGTGAAAGTAGCCTTAACCTATTGGAATTAATTTTAAATTCGAATAATTCCATCTGTGAGAAATAAACATATAAATTCTGATAAAGTCGATGGACGATCACATCTGAGGTTGGAGTTGTAGCCCATGATTGAAAACATTCACATTTGTGTGTGTTGTGGAAGAGCATCTGGATTTGCATCCACAATGAGTCCAATGACATGAAGTCTCTTGACAAGGGGATGATTCATAGTAATCTAATTTCTTGGATAATTACTCTTCAGTGAATACAAAAATGATATCCCTTGGAATCTACTAGAGAATGGTCAGGTGCTATTATTAATATTAGAGGGGTCTTCTGTATGGATTTTTGCGACCTGATATTGAAAATGTGGCTTCTGATTTTTCTGATGAGTGATCAAATAATGGGATTCAAACCACCCAGGCCTGAGAAAATCAACCATGAATGATGATATCTAATGATTCGGGTGAAGTAGCCCTAATTTCTCGAGGGTTTTAGTTAGAAAAGGGCTCCCATCACTCCATTAGAAGAATATTTTAGTAAATATTTAACTAAATAAAATGACAATAAAAATTAATAAGTGAGAATTAAATTTAATAAATTTTTATCTTGCATTAATATTTAATTGTAAATTATATTTTATGATCATTTTAAATTAAAACATTCAAATTCAACCATCTTAATAATATTTTTAAATATAAATTCAATAATTGTTTTCAAAATAGACATTAAAGTTATTTCAAACTAAATGACATTTCATTAAATAATTTAAAAACATGAAAATATATATCTTATTAGACGGTATTTTTAAATTATAATAAATGTGATATACGGTTATTTTATGGAAAAAATGATCTTTTATAATCAACACATTAATTCTAATATTGTAAAAACATTGTTGGAATAGTTAAGGTTAAAGTAGTGTTTTTATGTGTCACTTATGATTCTGTTGAAAATAATTTACTACAAACTTTTGATATTTATTTTATAAATATAATACCATATATATAATCTGTTGATCTGAATTTTCAAATAAGGAACTCTTTTATTTATTCTTAATGAAAAATTAATGTTTAAATTACCTTGGTTAGAAAATAGTTTAGCTTTATAAAAATCAAAATGGTACAAATAGGAAATTATTAGTTGTAGAAAAAATTATAAAATGAAAATATTTTTTTAGGTTATTTATGACCAAATATACTATGACCTCTATTGTATTCAATTTTGGGGCCACATGAGGTAAATAAGACCTCCAAATAGTGAATATTTTTTAGTATTTACATGAATTTATATCCTCTTAAACTGTAAAATGGAAATTACTGCCCCCAATTCAAAAACATATAAATCCATTTATCTCAACAAAAACATAAATAATTAATTCAAAAATACCTCCCATTATCCTAGAATTTTTATATTAAGGTGATATCAATATTGAAAAGTCATTAGTTCAAAACTAAAGATGACACTTGGAGAAGATGTAATATTATTCAGAAAGTTATTTTATTTTATTTCCAACTCCACCTCCAAAAATAAATATGATACCATGATTATATAAAAATATCAGCATCATTATTAAATCAATATTTTTTCCAATTATGGTTCCGAACTGCAAATTCAAAAAAATCGATCAAATGGGTTATGAAATCATTGTTTGTGAGTACGGCTGGAAACCGCCTCGTGAACCAAAGTAATTCATTTTTACATTAAAAAGATTAATGTTTGGTAATAATGAATTATTTATATTATATATATAAGATATTTATAATTTTATTATTGTTATTTAATTTTTATATCACACATAACAGCTTGCATTACATTTTTTGGAATATGATAACTTTATTTGTGTGTACAGCGCTAACTGATACGATTCATTTACAATATAAAATGAATGTATTAAGGATTGGAAAAATAATAAATTGTGATATTTAGGAAATAAATTTTATTTTTTAATGATAATATATTTCTTTTACTTTTCATTATTTCAACAAAACAATATAATGAAAGAAAATGTTCATGCATACACCCATCCTACTATCTCTATGAACAATGTATTTCATTTGAACCAATACATTTCATGAGTTAGTATATATATATATAATAACTATATATGATATTAATATCATGTTAATAATTATGAATCTTATGTAACCATGATCAATGTAATAGGATCAAAAAAATTGAATCCTAGTCATATGTAAAAAATAAATTAGTTATTACCCCAAACACAAAGTTAACATGGAATTGTTTATAAAAGGTTAATAAAATGTCTTAATATAGTCATAAATTTTATGATTAATATATGAATATTGTTCTTTAATATATTCATAGTTGAATTAAATTTATTTTTCTTGTGTTTTAAATTTTTACGATGTAATTAATGACTTAAGGTAAGGTATTTTTTGTTCATTTTTTCCATTTTTGTGAGACACATGCTATATTCACCACCTATTTCTTATATATAATGTATAAAGTTCCCATGATTTAAATTTAATATTCTTACAATTATATATTCTTTTTATTTATATATCTATTTCATGGGTTACAGTTTCGATGTTATCGATTCAGTAAAGGAACATTGTCTTAATTTTCCTTCTTTGACAATCATGTTATGTTATACACCAATATTTTTTTACGATATTTATATAATTCCCATATGTCATATTAATTCGGGGATATACTTGTTTTCATAATATTTTTATATTTATGTAATGTTATTTTTTTGATTAATAATATGATTCATCGCTACCAATGTGGTGAGAGTTAAATTCTACAATATCATCATTTATGAGGATTATTTATGAATGTGATTCTATTAATTTAATATATTGATCCATCAATGAGTAATTATCATGAATTTTCCTCGCCTATGTTTTTTAATTATTTCATCATGTTATTGTACCATTTATTTATTTTGGAATACCTAAGATAATTTAAATTGTTTTATGAAAATCCCACATTATTTTTCTCTGATCCAAAATCCCTTTTCACCCAAAAACATGTTTTTTAAAAATGTTATGAAAAATTTTGTGATATATTTAAATGGGTTTTATAATAATATTTTACACACTTTTTAATTTTTTTTAAAAAAATTACAGGAATATTTTTTTCAATCAACCAATTTTTGACATCTACAAACAATATGAAAGAAATATTTTTTATGTGTATTTAATTAATGAAATTATAAACACTAATGAAAAATAAATTTATTGAAACATCAATTATATGTTTTATAAACTATTTTCATATTTATATTTATTAATTAGATCATTTGTAATTACATTTATTATAAATTGTTTTTCAATGAACAATTTTTTGGAAAATAGTTTTTGTTAAAAAACTGTTTTAAAATATTTTCAATGATAAAATTATAATATTCAATGGTTATTTTCAATTAAATTAATTTTTAATTGGTTTTTCATTTACAATGTGTTTTAAATTATTTTTAGATATTCTTTTTTAAGATTCAATGTTATTTTCAGTGAATAATGTTTTAAAAGTTTTCTATGTTTTCAAGGCCATTTTCCATTGTTGAAAGGATAGTTTCAAAAGAAAATGTTTTAAATTTACTTTCAAAATTAATTTCCATTTATGTTGGTATATTTTCATGTTACCTAGGACTCTTCAGCTATTTTATACAAGGATTTCATTATTATTCATTCTTAAAATGGTTAATATTGTTAATGAAATATTATTTGTGAAACCTGCTTCTCTTCTAGGGGATATACCATGAGGAAATTCATATAAAATCTATTTCACTTCATTGTGTCTTGTATATGGAAATGAATATAAAACATAAAAATTTTTCAACAGTTAAGAAATATAGATACATTTATGATACCAGCTTCATTTCCAGATTTATTATATTTTTCATTAGTATGATTTTATAGAACATATATGTATGATTTCATAATGTCAATGGAGAGACATACATATCCCTCCAACTAATTATATTAGGATTTATATCTCATGATTTATAAAGGATTGGAATAGAGAGTGAACATTATTCAGTAAAACCAGTGTATTAATACAGGGCTAAAAAAAGAGTGAACATGGTTCAGTGAATGATTTTTTTTTCAATGATGGTCTTAGTAGTGAATATTGAATAATATGAAATTTATTTTCTATGATTATGTTTGTGAAACAAATACCCTGTCTTACAGTAATGAAATATTCTCATAACATATATTCAGATATTATCATATTATTTATGTCTTATTAACTACAAATATTTATTCAGTCAATAAGGATTATGATATTTGATATAAAAATTATGGTTTTAAAATTTTATGATAATGGTTTCATCCCCCAATGATCTTGTTATATTAATATGTCACTAATTTTTACCCATATAGAACTGATTATTGAATACATTCTTCTATTTCCATTCACATGCTTATGAAGAATAGTTTTATGTTGGGTATTTCTATAAAGGGTTTTAAAGGGGAAGACATTTTTTGGAAAAATTGAAGACCTTTCAGTAGAATAAAATATTTTATTCCAAGATTCAAAATTCCCTAAACTATTATGGTATTTCAGCATGAAAATTTATAATGTATTCAATATTCTTATAAAATTGTGCTATATACATGTATGAGAACCCATGGTTTCTATAGATTATAATAAATGGAATTTTTATTAAACATTTGGAAACTAAGTTGAAAAAACCATAGTTAGATCCCTAAGGACATGAACAAATATATGTCTATGAATGTGTCAAACTATAAAAAAAATATCCTGGAATTTTTTTAAATAAGAGATATGATGGATTCCTAGAAATATTAATACATTTGGATGCAAAAAAATGACGTGTATCTTACATATATTTACCGAAGGTTGAAAAAAAACTGTATTAAGCTAGACATGGTTTGGAACAAGTGAATGAAAATAGTATTTTCTAGACACCTGGTTATAAAAATCATAGGGATACACTTTGGGAAGTCAAAAACACTTTATGAACCATCATAATGGTATTATATATATTATGGATACAAATTACCTAGGATAAACTGGATGTGGAATATATTAATAGTGTGTCCTAATTTGGAAATAATATATGTTATTTTTCTAGATTTTATGGTTTCCCATTATGATTAGTTTTTCTCAAAATATTCATTCAGTTTTATTCAATTTATGGAACTATAGGAAATTATATTATAATTTTATATGATGGAAAATATAGTGATGCTGAGAAACATAGTTGGTTGGTTAGTATATAGAAAGATACTGTTAAAATTCAAAATCCACTATTGTATTATATGATTAACGACATGAACATAAATGACATTCCTGAAACATCAAGAGAATTATGTACTCTATTGAATGTTCACATGGTAATGGACATAGAGGAAAGACTGCATTAATTTCAACATGTCAATAAGGAGAGAATAATAACCAAAATAATTATACTTAATTGAGGGGAATATGTTATAGGTTTGAAAAAAGGTCCATAGAATGAAACATTTTATAGGAGTTCAATTCATTGTCTATGGGAAACATGGTAATTACCCAACTCAATTCCCAGACCTATGAATTTGATCTAAAACAAGGATCAATATATTACATGTAAATAAATGAAGTTGAAGTATTTAAGTATTTCTGTATTTGGATTCATGAATTATGAATTGTGAAATATATAAGGATATATCAATAAACATTTTTCATAAAGGATTTAAAATAATTTTTTTAATGGTACTAATGACCAATAAAAGGGATTTAAATATGTGGTTATATTTATTGAAAAATTTGATTAATGGAGGGTATTCCTCAATATGTTCCTAATATGGATAAAATAGTGTGTAGTTTGGATAAAATGATTTTAGATAAGAATAAATCAAATTGGATGGTATTTATGACCTCAAAACTGATAATGAATTTGTTTAAAAGTTGGTTTGTGTTATAGATGATGATGTATGAAATGTTTTTGGATTTATAGAATATATCAAATAATTTATATAAATATTGAGGAAGCATATGTGTTCGCAATAAGGATTTATGGTAATTTCTAGTATAAAAATATTTCAAGAGAATAAATGATAAAGGAATTCACATGTTTGGTATTTTACAATCTATAGGTTATTTTTTCTATATATGGATTAATGATAAGGTGATTTAGTGACCATATTTCTAAAAGTACGAGATTTTAAAATTTCTAATAGGTAAAACGGAATAACATTAATGAAATGGTTTATATTTAATTTTCAATTAGGATCTATAGATTAATGTTTCGAAATATAAAGATTTATCTATATTTGATATCCTATTCTTTCCATTTTATTATTACAATATCCAAATATAGATTGACTGAAATATCATCCTATTTATAGATCTAAAGATTAATTAGTTCCTCAAGAAGTAAAATTTTTATTTTATGTCTTATTGTAAGAGGTGAAGTGGAAATTGATCAATATAAAAATAATTGATGAGTTTGTTCTTACGAAATTAAATATAATCAAGTAAGAATATATATCCATTAATACTAATAAATATTAGTAAAATGATCATGAAAAACTAACTTATCATACTAACATAATGTTTAATGTATCATATGTTCCCTTAAATCATCAAAGATTTATTGTTTTATGATTCTTTATTTTCTCTAGATTACACAGATTATTATGATTAGTGATGTATAGCACTTTGCATAATTATTTATTTTTTTCTTCCATGTCAAAATCTTCATTTTCCACCATGGTTTTCCTATGTAGAAACCTAATTATGAGTTACATTAGATAACCATTATATTTTTAACATTTCATTTATAAAGGAAGTGTTAGTATTCATTTATATGTTGTGGGATTATATTAAAGGAAGTTCCAAGTATTATAAATAATAGGACCCAAATGAATTTCATTGTTGAAATTCAATTTAATGGGGGTAGATTTTAAAACCCCATGTTTTGTGAATCTTTTTCGAATAATTTAAATTTATTTGATGGATTTTGTGATAGGCTACTCCATGTGGAACATTATATATAAAAAATATAATGATAGGTTTATTTTACATTTAATTTCATGTTTTTCATAATTTAGATTCAACCAAAAACTTCTTCTCTTATATATAATAACATATTCCTTCAATCACATGCATTACAAGAAAGACAGCGTTTTACCAAAATACAATACACTATAAATAATATTATTTAATATTATTACAATCTGTTACCCATTAGAATTCGATGAAGAAATACGAATTTCTAGCATATGAAAATATAATGTGTCCACATTATTATTAGTTATATATATATATTTAAAATTAAATAAGAAACATTTTAAATAAGAAGAAATGGTTTCGAAAAATAATATCTTTTCTAAAAGATTGTTTAATCATGTTTGGAACATATAATTGAAAAATAAAAATAAAATTTCAGAAAATATATTTGATAAAATAAACCTCAACTTTAATACAGATTTTCAAGATTTTCATATGATGAGTTTTGTCTAATTGTGAGATATTTCAATTTTTATGAATAGTAAAAAATTTGCAGTTTTAAATGAAAATTTCCTTTTTATTTAAATTATTTGTAACTTATATTTTTTAAATTTAGTTATAATGTTACATTAGTTGAAATATATATCTAATATTATAATTTATTTCATCGAAAATAATTTAATTTTAATAATGATAATAAAAACATGGTAAACATTTTTTCATTTTTATCTTTAAAACCCCACATTTTAGTCATTTCTGGGGGAATAATTTTAAAAATAAATTATCCATTTATTGTTATTTAGATTTTGATAAATATATTAAATATTTGAAATAATCATAATTTGTTAATTTTGATATGTAAAACATAATTTTTTTTAAAAAAATTCGTTATTGGAAATTGGTAAAATTAATTTTAGAGATTAAGGTAAAAATGAGTCTACTTTGGGGCTAAATATATAATATAAAGTGTAAATATGAATAATTACTTATCCAAAACCTATTTTATGGAAATATGTTGACCCATAAACACTTATGATATATTTATATGAGTTATTGGGATGATATTCCAATAATGTTACCAATATAATAAATAATGCAAGGATAAAATCATAAAATGAACATTTATTTTCATTGGAATTTTTAAAACATTAAGATAAGGACAAAACGTCATATTTCTAGTTAATTAAATAAATTTTAAATGTGATGTTTTTTATCAAGGTATTTTACTTTAATTTATGAATTATTTAATTTCTAATTTAAATGTTAATGAAACATTAACATATAAATTATTTATATAATAATTAACTCCAATAAATGATACTAAAAATATTTAATGTGAAGTAAATTAAAAATAATTATTTGTTAAATTAATTTTTGATATTAATATATTATTTTTTTACATATGATAAATTAATTGATAAAAATTCTAGTGTTTTATTTATATTTAATAATTGAAAATAAATAAATAATGTCCATCCTGACATTATTTTTATTTTCAATAAAATTATATTTGATTAATGGATATGAAATAGCAAAAGAAATATATATTATACCAAGATATTATTCAATTATAATAAATATATAATATGGTCAATTAATGGACCACTTTATCATTTATATTGAACACAACAGTAAAAATATAGTAGAAACCTTGTATTCGCAGTTAGGTTTAATGATGTGGATTTCATGTTACAAGATCTTCTATAAAAAATGTTTTCCAACACACATGATATTTTTATTTTTAATTATTAATAATATTTATAATTATTTTTTATAAACTTTATAATAAGTTTCATTTTAATTTTATCTGAATGAATAAATTACATATGTTGGAAAATTTGTTACTTTAATAAAAACAAAATAATAAAAGCAATGAAACATAGAATTTAGGGAATGCAATTATAAAAATTCTCTTCATTTTTTGTGTTAGAGGTGTTTAACATCCAAAAAAATATCCCCTACAATATTATTCAATTTTCTTCCACATTAGGTATGGGAGACCTCCTAAGAGTGAGTACATTTTATTATTTACAAGAATGACAGTCCTCCTAAATTATAAAGGGGACTCACTCCCCCCCTATATTCCCACAGCTCATGTAATTTGTCTCATAAAAGAATAAAAAATCACTTCAAAAAAAATTCTAATCTAATATTAGAAGCCTTATCTATGTCATAAATCTAATATAGTATATCATTACTTTAATCCTAAGGATGATACCTGAAAAAAGATGTACTGTTAATCTAATAGTTTATTTATTACATTTTATTATCAATTTAATTAAAATATTATTATACCATGATTATATAATTAAAATTTTATATTAAATATACTTATAAGTAGTCAATTTAATTTTATGGCCTAAAAATAATCATACTTCTAACAAATGGGTTATAAATTTTCATTCTTGTAAATGGAAGACTAATGCCTGACGAGATGATGTCGTTTTTCTTACCATACCACTTTTCATGGTTGGGAATGATGCTGTATTTATATTTTATATATAATATATAATATTTTTATTATTTTATTATTATTAATTAATATTAATATCACACAAATATTCATGTTTTATGTTTTTGGGGAATATGATATCTTCATTGATGTGTGTGGAGGACTACCGCCTCGTGAAGTTATATGACTCGTTTATGTTATCCATCGTATGTATTAAGACATATTTTTCATTAAATTATATATATATATGACATAAATATTATTCTGTAATGGAAAAAATATTATTTTTACTTTTCTTTTGTTCAAATCAATATAAAAATAAAAAATTGCATTCACGCATACATAGAACCAATCATCTCTTTGAATAGTGTATTTGATTTCCTACAAAAGAATTTAATTATCTAAAATAACTAATGAGATACGGAATATATATATATATATATGATATTTATAGAATTGTTATCATTATGAATGTTAGATAACCAAGATTAAAATTTTATTATCTAAAAATTTATAAAATCATAACATATAAGAAAAAATTGATTATCAACCAAAACACATAATTTACATGGAGTTCATAATAATACGAAAATAAAAGAAATTATAACATCTTATATGAAATGATATATATGAATATGTTTAATTAAGATATATATAAAAACATTTATTTACTATATGGGAGGTGGGAATGTGGATGAAGGAAGTGAATACTGAATGTAATGAATTTTCATGTCTTTATTTTATATTTTTGAGAAAAATTCCATATTCAACACCTATTTAAATATTTTCTGTATATAATGCCCCAAAATGTACTTTAGTATAATTTTAAATAATAGTTTTTGGTATTTATGTATCCATTTTGGGATCACTACATTGTAGGGTTAGGGTCTCAATGTTATGAAAGAAGTAAGGGACGTTAGTCTCAATTTCCCATTTAGAGACATATTGTAACACATGTTGTTATTTATATTTGGTTATTGATCTAGTAGATTTTGAATAATAGTATTTTTCTTGGTTTTTGGTAGTGATGGGTGTTGGATTTTTATGTGTTTTATTTTTCTAATCAATCCCTCATCATTTTCCATGTTTTATGGGAGATTCTAGAGAAATACTATAATTTTTCATTGAAAAGGCCTAGTGCACGGTTGGCGCATGGTTAGGATTAACTCTGTGCCCGAACCAAAGTAACAATGTAGTAGGTATAAAACATACAAAATTTTTTGATCATGTAAGTATGAACTATTAGTATTAACTGAGCTGCTGCTACAGCCTGGGATAATAGCTTCCACATGGCTACCACATGGTTTCTTAAACTGCGCAACCAAACCATATGAGTCGACACATAATTAAATTTTAAATATTTCCAAAAACTACCCCTCTGTATTTTAAAACCCTATTGCAACCAAATATCCATCTCTAGTGCATCTATACTTGGGGAGGGCTCTCCCATGGTTCCCACTATCACAGAAAATCCCAAGATGACCCAGAACCGCTCACCCAATTCGGTCTACAACATGTTGCGAGGGGCATTCTCGATACCTCCAGGATGAAAACTAGTGTCAGACATCAAAAATTTAAATGTTGGGAATGAATTTTCCATTTAAATATGATAAAAAGATAAAAAACTAACGATAATAATAAAACAAGCAGCATAATGAAATATATGTTGCACATATCTCCATGTGACCTTATAGGTCACCACCCAACTCAGAATCTAGTTCACTTCGAGAGCGATCAAATATTGAAAAACCTGAAACTAAAAAAATAGGGGTGACCAATTCTGTTTTGGAAAACACCACAAAATCTATACCTTTCCATCCATGGAGTAATCCATTGATGATAGATTGAATTATATATATCAAAATAGGTATTTTTCACATTTTAATAAAACAAAAAAAAAATCCTTTCACCTTTTTAATGTCCATCACAGGGATATATATCTTTCCAGAACCAACTGCAATTTCAAAATGAAAAATAAAAAATGGGGATACCGACTTTTGCAAAAATATAACATTTAAAATGTTTGATATAGAAGGAAACAAGTACAAAAAATGGTAACCAAGAAATTTAAATGATCAAGAAACCATGGGTTATCCTAATCATCCTTAAAAACCATTGTACGTACTATGTTCAGATCTACCTATTAGAATATAGTGAAACTTCTATGTCTAGAACCAATTGGCCACTATCACCACAAAAGAATCCATCAGAACTCCCCATCATGCATTTATAACTACCAGTGGGTACAAACCTGTTTAATCAGGAGGGATAAGCAACTATCACTATATCATCTAAAAGACTACCAAGAAGCCATAGTGTTTATAATGACACTACCATGTTTGGAGGAGGCCCTCAAATGTGTGACTCACCTTACCATGTTGTCACCGCACTAGAATACACCAAATGCATACACTTCATAAGCATTCACCCAAATATGGTTACCTAAGATAAGAGTTCCCTATATTCATATATATATATATATATACACATTTCAAAAATTGAATGTTCCAACTATGCCATCAAATCATTTTATAATCAGACCCACTTTATAAAACAATTAATGTTTTTAACTAGGCCTTTAGTTTTACCTAAAAAAATACCTTTACGAAAATATATCACAAGCACTTTTAAAACAACTCTAAACAACACTTTTCTGTAAAAATACAAAAGTTCATCTATGTTCCATGTTTATAAGTTATACCATAAAACTGTTTACCAATACTATGAAAAATTTACAAAATTATAAATAACTCATTAAACCACACAGACTCAAAAAAAACACCCCTAATTCTCAATGGGCATATAGACATGGATTTATTTTCAAACTAATTTATAGATCCACACAAAGATACGAACAAAATATATAAAACAAGAACCGTATAATAAAGAGGGGATTTGAGAAGAATACTAATTCAATGAACCATTATCATTTGTGGGAACACCTATGTGTGAAACTAGTGAACCAATGGATGTGCCAACATCTTTTGGAGAATAGAACACCCAAATAGGTAAGTGAAATCATTTCTTCAAAAATTTATCTTCCATTAAACAAACGAAAGTAGGACTAAAAAGATCCAGTATAAGATTTTATATGGAATAATCACTCAAAACATCCTACAAAACCATTTTAAGAGAAATAAATTTAGTTCTAACCATCGTGGAAAGGCATAATCATGTGCATAAATAGAGGAGCGTACTAAAGTCCATATTAATCAAATATTTCACATAGAAAACTCTACCATATGTTAACTAAAACATAATAGAGGTGTGAAATTTAATATAATATTTAATTAATAAAACAGAAGAATTAAATGGATTTAAAATGGGAACGAGGGCATAGACACACTTATTCCTCTAATAAGTGTTAAAAAATAATAACTACCTTTCCAAAACATTTAAAATCTCAATAAAACAACCATTTCTCCATAAACTTAAAAACCAACATGATACCATGTTTGATACAAAGAAAACAATTTAACGGAAACATTTCTCATTTAAATCAAAAACCTTGTCTGCACCAGTATATATCCTATAGGCATAAAACCGTAATAAACACATCCATTGGTCTCTCCAATCATAGAAACATCACACAATACTAAATAAATATGTGGAAGTTATCCAAATTGGATTTTAATATAAATTAAAAACACACAAGGGGTGAAAATAATGTTTCACAACATAAAACAACTAGAACTCCGCCCGTGAATTCCCACAACACAGTAAAAAATTATTATTATCAATAATAGAATATTGGTTTTCAAACATAATAATTCATATTAATATTGGTAATGTTTAAAAGAAAAAATTATTTCCAATATATCATTTACCAGTATAGAAAAAAAATATAGGAAAGTACAACAGAAATCTAGATCGAACAACTTACCAAATGAAAAATGCATTATACAATGCAACATGATCTAATATAAAAATGGTCACCAGAACGATGTAATAACGCAGGATAAAAAACAAGGAGTCCTATAGAGGTGTTTCAATAATTCTTAGGATGAGGATGATCGATATCATTCTCATTATAAATGAATATATCAATTAGTCTTCACGGTTGGTGTTGATGGATAAGAAGAATCAGAACCATAATCTCATATAAAAACACAATATCATATAATAATTTTAACAAAGAAAGAAAAAAATATATAGGTGACAGTTGAACACCTTAACATTATCCTTTTGTTAAATTGAACAATACTTGATAATAGATTGTACATACCTGACCTTCCTCTTTTTCCAAGATCTTGGTTTCATCATTTTGAAGGCCTCAACCGAGTCTCCCCTTCAACATTAAACCATTTACTCTGACATGTAATTTTACATTTACCTAAAAAATAGATATGAAAAATTTATACTCTCCCTGGAACAATTGTGTACTTCCCAATAAATCTTATAGACAGTGGAATAGATAATATCCCAAACCTTACTTTCTAGGTAGAACATCTAAAATTATGTAGTTAAAGATCTCATCATGTGGATAATTACTATCTTGATTAACATTATGCTTTAAAAATTAAAAAATTACTTGTCTCCATATCCCAAACATCATTGAGCATGTGAATGTATAATGAATCAGGATGAGGTGATAAGAATTAAAGGAATCTTGAAAATGAAGACACCCACCCAATAAACACAAACCCCAGTAAAAATATATGTCCTAAAAATGGTAGAAAGATGAAGTGCTGTAAAAAATTATTTGCATCACATGTTTTATCACCTTTACAGTCAAAGCCAGAACCCTTGTAACTACCAATAATGGTATCCTTCTGAATAAGAATGATTTTTTTTCTGTCATTCACTTTACTTATTTGGTTGCAGACCCGATCTATGTAAAGAATTTCAAAAAATTAGAAAAGTCCATTAGAGTAATTAGGATACCCAAATGTATTAAAAAGATGATTGTCAACTCACTGTAATACAAAACATATTATAAAAAACCTATAACATTCATGACCTTAAGTTATATTTTTTGACCCTATATTGGGTGATTTCATAAGATATGTTTCTCAAAATACATTTGATTTTGTATGAATGTTGCAATAAGAATTGAAATTCATTCAGTATGTAGTATTAGTTATAAAAAATATATAATTTGAAATCCTTGAAAATGTTTTTTCGAGATTTAATATTCATTGTAAGATGGTTAATGTGTACATAATAATCAAAATGAAATAAAATGTTGTTGAATACATTTAGAGGTTAGAAGAAAGTATTATAGTTGAAATGATTTAGAGGCAGTTAAAGACTGTACCACTGAAATATGCTTCAAAACCTTAAGCTCCTTTCATGAAAAGAGGAAGGATGAAATTAATGCTTGATTATCACATAAAGAACTAGTATTAACCTATAAGACATTGTGTTTATCCAAATTTGATAGTTCAGTTAACTATGTCACCATATATTGAGGATAGAAATCATGCTTGGATATTCTCTAATATTATATCATTAAAACATGTTTGATTTTGTCAAACTGTTGAAAATGATAATGGACAATTTTTTAGTATGCAGTATTTTTTATAAAAATATCAAATTTTGAATCAAAGAAAATGATTGTTTCAAATATAAGATTCAATGTACAAAGGTGCATGTGTATAGAATCATCAAAAACCAAGATAATTCTATTTAACACATATAGGATCTGGAAGAACGTATTATAGTTGTACATATTTAGAGACCATAAGAGAGGGTTCCACTCAAATCTGCTTCAAAACCTCAACCTCCCTATATGAAAAGGACATGACCAATGTGAATAACCAATTATCTCTAAAAAATTTTAAAGAACAAATTATTATATAATGAAGGTGTCATTTAATTTAAATACTGCATATATTGAATGCTTCCTATAGAATCAATAACATTTGTGGGTTATTTTGAAAATATAAGTAGTGTTTGATTTGTTTCTGAAAAAACACTCTTTTAATTTTAATAATAATTCCATTTAAATGATTGGAATTTTAAATTTCATTTAACAATAAATAGTATTGTAATCAATTTTAAATAAGAACTATGAGATAGAGACAAAAAACACCAAAATGGTGATATAAAATAGGCTAGGTCATACCCAATGCAGACAAAATCATGCACACCAAAACCATACATATGAGGATTTGATGTGGCTTTCCCCTTCCCAAAGACATTGTCATATTTAAAAATAATTACATGACTTTTATTTTTCTTTTTTCACCAAAAATATATTTCATCTAGCATGCCTGTTCAGTATATAGTTTTATTGAGTAGTGAAACTTTTCAATATCATCCAACGAAGTCTTAACACCCAATAGTTTATCAACTCAATGGACAGTTACTTATAATGAAACCCTTATTTGAGTGTTACCCATCAAGAAATTCCAAAACTATGCAAGTTTCACGATCAAGTCTCTATTGAATAATATAAAAAATGTCCCTCTAAAATATATGCTTTAATTAAAAAAACAACATAGATATTTGTTATTTATGATTAACATAAATAATGATTAAAATAAATCTTACCCAAGATCTCATAAACTAATTAATCTTGGAACTAGTTTCAAATTACTTTTTAGAGGAACTACACAACCCTAAAATTGATTTCCATGGATACCATATGAAAAAAATTAAAAAATTAACAACAATTATAATATTTATACATTAAATTAAAATATTAAAAAAAATATCTCAATATCAAGGTATAATAAAAAATGTTCACAAACCATAAATTCCATAGTAAATCATATCACTTACAACTCTCTAATATCTAGTCAAGGACTGCACAAACATTGGATTCTCACCCGTAAATCACATTGATTAGTTTGATCCTGATTGACAATGAAGTACTTTATATTAATTTGGTATGGTAGTTTTAATCATGAATTTTTAGAATTAAAAAAATGTTACAAAATTCATGTACCCCATAAGTTTCTTACAATTATTCATGTAATTGAAAAACTATACGTAATTAAGTGCTTTAATGTATTTTCTATATATGACACAAACATCTTGACCATGAATATATGCATATTAAAAAAACATTAATGTTTTACTAATTATGAAAACCAAGAGTAAAAGAATATGTCAACCCCAATCCTTTCCCTTACTAAACTCATATGTATCTCGTTTTTCATTCCATGAAAACTGCTCTATTTAACATCTACTCAAAAGAGTCAAAAATATATAATAAAAATTATTTCCACTGAAAAAACAATAATTATGTATTTACAATTTTTCAATTAATTCTAGGAGATTTATTTTTGTGATCTGCCTTATGGTATCTCTATTTTAGGAATCATAAATAGTCATGACCTAGAAACATAAAAAATGGAAACAGTTAAATTAAGACAAGGAATGTGTGGCAGAAGTGTAACTGTAATACCACATCCAAATCTCCCTTGTAATTCTCGTTCCTTACTCATATGGAATGTATGTATTGACTTCTAATATATGATCTTTGTTGAGACATATCAAATATTTAAAAACATTGACAATTAAATAGGCTCAATTAGATAATAATAAAATAAATAACCATATAAATTTATAGAATGAATCATAATTTTTTAAATGATTCTTTAGTAGTAGTTAATCTTAAAATATCATTAAAATTAAATGTATGAAACTATAAATTATAATAGTATCTATTTGTAAGATACATGTGTTTTTTGGAAAAGTGACAGGATAAATTGTTTGTATACAATGCATATAATAGTGTGGACTGAAAAGCATAGGTAAACTCGACTATGAATTTGTTGAAATTTACCACAATTGATTATCAGTTTTATGAATCAAATATGGAAGTATTACAAGAGAGAAAAAAGAAAAATATAATAAATAGTTTACCAGTGTAAAATTATACAAAATATGGAAAACATAATTGGTCTCTCTACCCATATTGATCAATTGGTCAAACATATTCCATATTAATCTAGAAAATACAATAAAAATGATGTGAAAATCTATCAAATGTGTAGAAAATGCTCTATATACTATTCATAGAATATTTAAAAAAAGTCCTCTTAAATATATTTCTCAAAAAAAAGAACCATGCCCCGAAAACTATTATGCAATACTCACTCTCATAGCCCTACCTACAAAATCCTACACAAGAACTACAATTATAAAAATATCACACCAAACAGAGCCTTCAAAAGTATCCCCTATGCAACCTCAAATTAAAAAATTGAAAATAGATTGAATTTACACTTGTTGAATTACCTTGATTACATTCACTTATTTGATATCCTCGACCTCAAGATAATACCTCCAAGTAATATCGTTTTAGAGATACCAACATGATACTACACTTAATTGATAAAAAAAAGATCACTACCACTAAAACCTATAACATAAAATAAATTAGATTATGAAATCACAAAAAGATCAATAATTTTTAATTAAAAAATTATGAATAAATCACAATTGATCATGTCCACATAATAAATTAAGAATCAATTGAATTCAGCCTCTAGCTTGATATCATACAGTTATTTGATAAATATGACCCCAAATCAAAACTAAAATGGGCTAGTATAAAAAAGTTTTATGTGATTTTAGAACTCATTAATATGGAAAACCATTTATCATTTCTTCTAAAACTCAATTGAAATATACATTATGATAATTGATGATAATGAAAAATGAATTTCTCAACATTGGATATATGACCTCCATTGTGGTATGTTTGTCCCTATAAAAACCATGGTTTTAAATATTAATAAAATTTCTAATAATTGTGACCCCAACAATTTAATAATATATACCCAAAATAAACATCCAATATTGACTCCATAGTACCCCATGGGGGAATATATTTGTTTATAAAGCCATAGAAATGGAATATATAAACTTACCCTTACGTTCATCATCAATAAGAAAAAAGGATAGAATATCCATGTAATGCACTCCAAATATTTATATATCAAAAATATTGTAGTTAATGTAAATTAATAAAATAATAATGGAAAAATTATTTTCAATAGTAAATTATTTGAAATATGTGAAACATATCCGTAGAAATTCTATATCGTGTCATATCATTATGTTTATAATAAAAAATATAAGGTCAGTATGTGAAAGGAATTTATTCAAAATATTTATATATCCAACTTGATCTAATTAATTTAATTATTGTGAATCAAAGTAACATAATTATTTACAATATATAATGATGCCATTGTTTTCAAAAGGATAATTATAAATGTAGTATATTAGCTTACCATATTGTTCATCCTTAAAATGAAAATCCATGTTGTATCATCTTGAGTATGTGCTTATGGATATGGGTTTTCATTATGTAAGTCACCCTTGGAGTAGTGTGCAGAAATAGAAACATAAAGAACAATGTGCACTGAAAAAATAATCACTTTAGATTACACATCACATATCTGAGTAAGCATCAAGAGTGACCAAAATTTTAATTTGAATTTATACAAAATGATATCAAGAGATGTATGAAACAATATACGAAATGGTGCATGATTATAAAAAATTTATGATAATGATAAAATGAATTTATCACCTTCAACTCTATGATCAAAATAGAGCTACTTTTATCCATGTGAAAAGTTTGATTTGAAATATTCCTACTATATGTGATAAAAGTGGCCACATTAATTTCGGAAAAAACAAATAGAAATGATATAATTTTTTTGACGAAAAATGACCTTGAAATTTTGTTATCATTGCATTTAAAAACATGAGATGTTGATAAATAAACCTGAGTAGAAGAAGAAATGTATGCTCATTGGTAACCATTATAATGATTATGAAATGTATAATAATACTATGATAATGTGAGAAAAAATTAATTCAAATAATAATACTAATAACAGACAATAGAAACAAATATACCTAAAAAAAGTACATGAAACAATGATTTCCTAGAAAATGCAGAAGAATAATATAGCAAACAAATATTTTTTTCAAACAACAATGTACTAAATGAAACATTATGTAAATATAAATAGAAATAATTGTGAGAAATAATTACCTTATTTTTAATACCAATACATTGAAAAGAAATAGATTGTGATATAGAAACCTAAATCAAATAAGACATGTAAATTAATTCTTCACAGTTTTAATAATCAGGAAATGTAGAATCAATGTTCAGGTCTGGAATAATATTGAAATTGGTAGAAATACCTCAAATAATAAATTAATTAATAGATACCTGGTATCAAAATAAAATAGATTACCTGATTTTTGAATCAGAAGAACAAATATACTGTAATAACATGTGAAAATGTTTTATGCGAAGGGAAATACTACTAATTGAAGAAGTAATTATTTTGACGATATTAGGGTAACATTTATTTTGTTGGTAGAGCATTACATTTGTCGGAACTCGACAGAGTATATTTAGTCAAGAATTATAGATGTGGATGGAAGTCGTGAGCTTGATGGAATTAGGGAATATGATGTTGTGAATCTAGAGGGTTTCTGGCAGATGTATTTCGAAGGAGTATGAGGAGTTGGAATGGGGCGGGGAGTAAGGTTGTGTCGATAGGGGTCGAGGAGGGATTCGGGTAGGGAGGCAGTGACCAAAGGGGGAGTCTAGGATGGATGGAGACCAAGAGGAAATGAGAAGTTGAGGTGGATGAGGATCATAGGTGGAGGTAGAGGCATGATTAGAGAGGCGATTTAGAGAGAAAGATAAGGACATTCGGGAACCCTAATAGAAACGTAGGAAAATCGGTAGTGGGAGTAGAACCAAAAAGATCACAGTAGGAACCCTAAAATAGAGGGAGGAAGTAGAAGGTGGTTTTAGATTATACCATTAAGATGAACATGTGGAGATAGAGGTAGAGAAACCGTTAGAGGCTGTGGGAGGTCAAGGATGAATCACTGGTGGGATAAAAAAAATTGAAGGGATCCTAGTCACTGCAGAGGGATATCCCTTGTGAGCAAGAGCGGGGGGAATGGAAATCCATACTATGGAACCTTGGGAAAATGGTAATGTCAGCTATGGAACTGCGATGTTAGAGGGAGGACTGTAGTTTTTTAGGTGACGTGGACACATACTTAGGTGGAACATAATATGGAATATCCCAGTTTTGGTATAGATTATAAATACACAAGCATCATTATTAGCATATCTAAATAGGCATAACAAATAATTTCCTCAAAACATTTTTTTAACAAAAACAATTAATTTTAAAACATCAATATAATTTATTCAAAGACATCCTAAACACGTGATTCATGAAATGATAATTATTTAAAATAATTCATGAATCATCAGGGATCATCATAATTGAAATAAATGAATCCACCTACCTCAAACATGTGACAAATCCATGAAACATCCTAAAAGGTAGACCCACACCTAGGGGACTAACCACACATCCTAAACAATGAGAAACATGCATGACAAACACCATGAAGTTTTAGAATTTTTACATATTAAATAAGAATAACAAAGATGAAAAACAAAAAAATTATATAAATATTCCGGAGTAGGGGGTTCAGGTCTGTTGATAGATGTAGAAAAGGGGAGAAGGGGGTCGGGTGTTGTTTGGGTGTAGCTCAGCAGGTGAAAGGGTGAGGTCTGGCTGGAGAAGCATGAGGCTAGGGGCATAGATAGGGGGATGTAGTAGGATGGTGGATGGTGCGACTGGGGTGTGATGTCGAGAGTAAGGTGAGTGGATAGAACTGGGGAAGGGACACTGGCTGGTGATGTGGAAGGGCGAGGATGGGACAAGATCTAGTCGACACACATAAGGCGAGGGATGGATGGATGGTAGAGGGTGAGAGCAGAGGGGGTGAGGGTGGTCTGTGAACTGGGGCAGGAATGGTCGGATGCGGGAGGTGGCTCGTGCAGTGGTAAATGGAAGAGGGGAAGTGGGTAGACTTGGGGTTTCTTTTTTTCATTTTATAATAATAATAATATTATTATTATTAATACTTATTAATAATAATAATTATTATAATAATAATAATTAAAAACAATAAATAATAATAATAATAATAATAAGTATGATGATGACGATGATAATAATGAAATAATAATAATACCATTAATTCTAAAATAAAAATTTTAATAATACTTTTAATCGTAATTTTAAAAAAGAAAAACAATATAATCAATAATATCAATATTAATAATAATATATATAATAAAAATCATATAATAATTAAAAATAACAACATATTTGTATTATTATTATTATCGAATATTAATATAAGATTTTATTCCATTTATTTGTATTTTTTAAAAAAATGGGTAACCGTGTGCTCATCACACAACATAATAAATCACGTGCATGCTGCAAACCTCAACCCCAACATTTTGGGAACCCTCAAAATCCCTTGGGGAACTGTATAGATAGCACTAACCATGAATTTCACATTCACTAGTCTGAAACCTACCAAAATCATTAAATGTAAAAATATTTAAACTAGGACCAGGCCCAAACAATGATCCGAGTAACAAAAGACAAAAAAAATTAATAAAAATAAATTTAATAGGTAAGTTGTGATAATTCTCCCCACTATAGACACTTATTTCCCACATAAATTCACCAAGCTTAACAATAAACAAAATTGGATTCCATGCCTTATTGAAACCAATAGAAACCACAACACAAGGAAATCGGAGAACACAAGAGGTGTCTCCCCATCATTAGAAATAACATAGTTTGGAAATTTATTCACCAGGCACACCTCATTAGGACGGGGTGACATTGTAAATTCCAACATATCCAAACTAACTTATATAGAATGAGTGAAACAATACCTCTACTAAAACATGGAACTATAGACCCAGACAAAAAAAACCACAACAATAGAGAAAAGCATTCAAGCAGAACATAACCCATGCTGTGGAGCAAAAATTAACTACAAACATTGATTCTTCCAATGGAACATAGATCTCAAAAAAAACACATCTAATCTATGATCAACCCACACAAGGGCCCAAAACTCTTTTATGAAAGATGTATGATTCAGGAAACCGCATCTCCAAAAACAGGACTACATGGTTTGTAGTAGAACATTTCCATCATCACTTCATAACAAAAAAATGAACTTAAAACAACATCAAAAATTTAACAGCAGAAAAAAAAGAATAGAAATACATTAACTTTTTTGCTGCAAATAAAAAACAAAAAACCTAGACCAATGATCCAAACCTCAAATACTCTTGATTTTATGAGAGATTCACCCCCATACAAGTGGCTAGGTCATTGATGGATGAAGCATCACATGCCTCAAAATTAGGAACTAGGATCCACTGGTAATATTGTCTTATTTAGGTGAGGATTCCGGCAAAACTTTTCTAGATGACCCAGACACCCACAATGATGGCATGTCTTCAGAGGGGTGCTACCTAATCGCTTCGTGTTCCCTAAACATCCAAACTGATGGAACACTACATCACTGTCTGATGAAATTCAAGATAGAATAACTGTACGAGATTATTTAGAAATAGGTCACATTGGCACACCATGCTCTCTAGTTGGGGAACCTTCAAGAGCCACTAGAAATGATGTATTTCCAACCATCTATGCTCTGGAAGCCTACTCATCTAAGAAATCCTCTTCCAAAAGCTCCTCAAAAATAAATTTTTTGTAAGTTATTACATGTTGTGTAATATCGAGATGAATACCCCTGATGGAGAGATAAGTCTTCATCAAATCATATTATGCTACCTACGAAGAAAAGGAACTAAGTTTCTTGAAATGGACAACATTTGTTTTCACCATATGTTGGCATTATTGAATGTACATGAGCTCCTCACTTTTCATTGTATTCACATATTTAGGTATAAATTATCTGATTAAGAAGGATTTAAATACATCCCATATCATCCCAACTTTCATTGATGGGAGGGGGAACTCCCATTCATCCAGAGATGGACCTTCAAACAGACACAAAGAGACACACTCTAACAGCTTCGAGAGATAAAAATACCCTAATTATGTGCTTGACCTCTTAATGCCACTCTATTTCCTCTAATATACCTCTATCACTAAGAACAGCAAGAAACTTCTTAGAAGGGACAGAAATTGGGCATGAATTATCAGAAACCATGGGGACCATTCTAGGTAGCATTTTTTAACAACATATAAAACAAAAAGTTGAAACCAATATCAAATAAATGTATAATTAAAATTAACATCTTGTTCCAAAATGACTATATCAACAAACAAAAGACTACAAACACAGCTCTGAAATCCATTTTCAAAATACTTTATTTTAATTCTTTTTTGAGAAACAAGTTCAAGCCTTTAATTCCGAGTACAAACCCCGATAATCCCATGAACTGTTGCACATGTCTTCACCCACTTACATCCATATGCACCAATAGGCACATACCTTGCATCCCCTAACACATGAAAACATTCATAAGGAGTACCTGAGGTTGTACCCAAACCATTACATACTAATTTCAAGAAAACACCATAATTTAAACCTAGAGCTTTCAGATTTAAAACCCATTTCACGAGTTTAAATCCATTTAAAATAAACCATTCTCATTTCAAAACCCCGTTTTATTTTTCATAGGTGCACTTACACTTCCCATAACAAAGAAGACATTCAACTTGAATTAAACTACTGGAGTGAGGGATGAGTATTCATGCTTAACTAGGCTCATGGTAGTGGGCCATGCCCCATGTTAGAATCAACAACTAGGAAGAATTTAAATAGTGAACTTGATATCTACAAGGTTCACTACACCATGTGAAATAATGATTTAACATAGTATTTTTTATGTTGTAATACCACAATTTAAAACAAACCATAATGATACAAGGATTCAATTCTGGTACTACCCCTGGCTACTAGAGGGTCCGAATGAGTGAGTGTTCATGATTCCCTTTTTTTACCTACCTCCAAATTCCCGATTGTCCAAATATACATCTACCAGACACCCCAAATTACAAGAACCTACCTCTGATACCATTTTCTCATGAACCATCACGAGTCGACCCTAAACGGGTCAGTCGAGTAGGTCCACAAAAATTCACAATGGGGGGTCCTGATCCCCCTAGATGGAAACCTATGTTGGGTATCAAAATTTAACTATTGGTAATTATTTAGAACATGAAAAAAGATAAAAAAATATAAATAAACCCATTGATAAAAATTAATGTAGCAACAAAACGAAAAATAAACTGTACATACATCCATATGACCTTATAGGTCACTACCAAACATAAGATCAAGTTGGCTCCGAGGGAGATCCAACATTGCAGAATCCTGATAATAAAAAGATAACGTAGGGTGAGAACTGAAATGCACAGTTGTAAAAAACAAAAAAAAAGCAATACATTTCCATCGTCAAAACAATCTATTAATGATAGTTTGAAATATAGATAAAAAATATGTTTTTTTCAAATTTAGTTAGAACAAAATATCATTTCCCCATTTTAAATTCCCAATCAATGGAAAGAATTTCTATAACCAACTTCCATTTGAAAATTATAAACCAAAATAGGTGACACCAAAGGTGTGCTAAAATAAAATAGGTAAACAATGACAGCAAGAAAGAAACTAGTGAAATATAAGGTAAACCAGAAATACAATTGATTAAGTAACAGTGGGAGATCCGAAACATTCGTAGAAGATCCACATGATGTACTTGGTTTAGAACCACCATCCAGGATATGGTGAAGATCCTATGTCTATAACTAATTGGTGCCCTCGCAGCAAAAGAAACCAGTGGTACACCCTATCTATCCTCTATACCTATTAATGGGTACTAAAACATCTAATAGAGGCTAATAAGAATCGATCAATTGATCAAATAAAATAACCCCCATCGTTGTTATAATTATACTATTGTGTAAGTAGGGGGCCCTCAGATTCATGACTCACCTTACCATGGTGTCTGCAAACTTGCCTACCGCAAACATAGACACTTCATATGAATTCACCCATACAGGGTTATCCTAGATAAGAGCACCCCATATATATAAATATATATACATCTAAAACATAAAAATTCCCAATCGGGATGCCACATCATTTGATTATCAACCCCTCTTTATAAAACACATGATGTTCTCAACCAGGTCTTTAGTTTTACCTAAACAAATTCCATTAATAAAATATTGCATAATATTTTTGAACGAACTAAAAAAACTTTTGTGTGTAAAAATCTAAATGGGAATCTCAGATACATGTTTAAAATCCATTCCATAAAATGTTTTGAAATACTATGCACAATTTTCTAAAAATAGATAATGGACTCATTACACCACACTCGCTGAAAAAAAACATACCCCAGATTCCAAATGGTAAAATACTGATGGATTTATATTCAAACTAATTTAATAAGAAGCACAAAGAGACCAAAAACATTTAAAAAATAAGAACCTCATAGAAATATGAGTTTTCAAGATGAATACTAATTCAACGCACCATCTTCATTTTAGGGAACGTCCATGTGTGCAGCTATTACACCCAGGTATGTGACCAAATCTATGGACACATCAATTACCCAAAGAGACTAGACAAATCATTCCCACAAACACAATATGATCCCTAAAACCAACCAACAATGGTGAAAAAAGTTACATAAAATTTTTTCGAAGGAAACGTCACTCAAGAAATCCAATAATACCATTTGATGATATAAACATTTATTTACAACCATGTTGGAAATGCATATACCTGCATATAAATAGAGGAGCATCCTAAAGTCCATTTTAATCAAATATATCTCCATGAAAACACTACCATAAGTTAACTATGTCATAACAGATGTGAGAAACACTATCTAAATTTTAATTAATAAAACACAATCATTAAATGGATTAAAATGAGATTGAGGGATTGAAAACACCTAAACAGATAAAAATCATAAAAAATCAAAAGATCATTTCAAAAAATTTAAAAACCCTAATCAAACAACTGTTTCAACATTCCCTTCAAAACTAGCATGAAAACATGTTTGATAAAAATAAAAAATTTTAAAGGAAACAATTTCTATTTAAATAAAACACCTCATGTGGAGTAATATAAATCATATTGGCATAAACCCTTAAAAACACATCCACCAATCTCTACCATCATAAAAACACAACACAAACATAAATAAATACATGAAAAGTTTTTGAAGCACATTTTCATATTGTGTAAAAATATAAAAAGGAATAAACTCATGTTTAACATTTTAAAACAATACCCATTTATAATTCGGTGCACAACTAGATAGACATAACAAATAATTACATGAAAAAATACTTTTTAAAAAAAATATCAATTCAAAAACATCATTATTAGTTAGGCTGAGACATCCTAATAACACGATTCATGAAATGAAAATAATTTAAAAGGATTCATGTATAAAAATAATGATTCAAAAAAAAAATACAGGAATCAACCTACATCAATCATGTGGGAAAGTGACAAAACATCATGAAAGGTAGAACCATGCATTGGGGACTAACCACAAACCCTAAACAAAGATAAAAATTCCTGACACACAACTTCCATTATTAGTATTTACCCATGTTAAATAAAACCATGAATGATAGGATGAAATGAATAAATAAATAAATATTAAGAAGTAGTGTGTTTGGCCGGAACAATAAGGGGAGGTCGGTTACTGGCCATAACTGGTTTTCTAGTTCATGTAACATGAGAGAGTATGGGGTTCGGGTGCGTCTCTGGGAAGAGAAATGGGGAGAAGGGGGTCACGTGTTTGATGGTTATTGATTAGCAGGCAGAGGGGAGGGGGATAGTTGGAAAAGGGCAAGGCCAAGATCATGGAGTGGGGGAGGCTAGTGGTTGGTGTATGGTCAACCTTGGGTGCGATGATGTGAGTGTAGTGAGGGGAGAGTACCATGGATGGTTCTATAGCCGATGACGTGGAATGATGAGGCTGAGGTTGGAGCTTGTCGGCAGGCAGATGGGCATGGGATAACCGACATGTAGAGGGAGAGAACAGAGGGGGACAGGGTGGTCTGAGCACCTGGGAAGGAAAGGCCGGATGTAGGAGGCGGCTCACATAGTGGTTAGGGGAATAAGGGAGGGGAATAGGTAGACATAGGGTTTCATTTTTTTATATTTAATAATAATAATAATAAAGACTAAAATAATAATAATAATAATATAATTACTAATAAAATAATAATAATAATAATTATTATTATTATTATGAAATAATAATAATACAATAAATACACTTTTAAAAACAAATCATAATAATTTTATTCATTTATTTAAAAGGAACAACAACAACAACAACAAAAATACAATAATAATAATAATATCAATATTAATATTAATATTTTAAAAAATTCCAAAAAATCATAAAAATAATAAAAATAATAACATATTATTATTATTATCGAACATTATTTTTAAATTTTATTCCATTTATTTATCTTATTATAAAAATTGGGTAACCGTTCTCTCATCACAGACAATAATAAACCACGCCCATGTTGTACTCCTCATCCAAGACTACTTGGGTGCCATCATAAACACCTAGGGGGACCACGCGATTATAGCTAACCATGCGATGCTTTTGAACCGGTCTAAAACCTTGAAAAATCAGTAATCCTAAAAATATTAATCAGGACCCGACCTAAATATTGATGTGAGTAACCAAAGACAATGAATAATTAAATAAAAAAATTTAAATATTAGGGTTATACAACCATTCCCTTCCTCCTCTTCCTTTGATTTAGACCTATGAACCCCTCAATGTGGGGATACTTTTCTAAATGTGTTTCTCCTCTCCTTTATTCTCTCCCTACCCTCTTCTTACATTTTCTCTTAGTAATCTCTTCTCCCCTGGTCATGCTCGACCTTGGGTTTTGTTTTCCCATGATTTTTATGGGGATTTTGTTTGTGTAGGAATGTCTTCATATTTTTAGTGTTTATTAACCCTTAAGGATGGTTTTCGAGTGTATGTTTCCATTCATCCATTAATTAAATGTAGGTTTACCATTTCACATTCCATTATAATTTAACATTCATATATTTCATTTTATTTTAAATGTCTATATATTTTCAATATTTTTTTATAATCTATGAATAAATTAATGGGTGTGAAAAGTAGTGGTGAATACCACTTTTTTTGTATATATAATTGTTTTTTTAATGTTCACACCGCATATTTGATTAAATATTCCACTATTTTTTCAATTTATTTGGAATTTTTAGAACGTATTTTATAAATGGAACTAAATATAGAGCATGCAATTTTTTTAATATTGTTATGTGTAAAATGGGATTTGTTTTGTTAAATATTGTGTGCCACCTTTTTGGTAAAATTTATGTTTAGTTTTTATGCGATATGTATGATTTAAAATATATATTTTGGATTTATAATTGTATTATAAGCATACAAATGTTACATTTGGGTCCCATATGATGTTCCGAAGCTCGTATTAGTTTATAATGAAATGTTTATTGGTTTTTAGCATGTTTTTTTCAGGATCTGTAGATGAATGGACCATTTGGAATTTTTATAAAAATTATTGTTCCATGCATGGGTAATATGAATATTTTTGAAAGAATTTAGGAATTTTTTTATGTGTAAAATAATTTTTTACACCTATTTATTAAATTTGGGTTTTGTATTTGTTATAAATCATAGATTTTTGAATAGTTTTTACTGGCCTGTTTGACGTCTTTATGTAAATGATAAACTTTTTTATTATGAAAACCACCTTGTATATTCCTCAAGCTGTTTATGTATATTTAATATATGGGATATCCTAGATATATAATCCTTCTAATCCATTCTGAGATTTCCTTGAGTTTGTAACTTGTGTTCGGTTCTTTTTGTGGCATGATAACGGTCCTTGGAGTGGCTTCGGGTTATGCATATTGTGAATTATTTTTATATATATGATGTGATTGGAGGCTCATCTAGAATCAGTCAGCCAACCTGTATTATATACACGAGACATATGACACAATATTATAGAGAAAATTTTCTATGAATGATTGTTGCACTGGTAGTGGAAGTACTGACCAATATCCCATAGTATATTGAAATATGTTTGTTTATTTTTATGGGATTGGACCCCTTGTTCTCTCTTGATGTAGGTAATCTGATCATTTGGGAATTTGGATTTTCATCATTGGTGAAATGTCAATGGGGATAGTGTCTCAGGTTTTAGTATGTCATAGACTTTTCTTGATCCCCTTGGTTGACCTATGTGTATTCGATTTGAGTTTCATTCCATATTGTTTGATATACCTATATGATTATTTTTCATTTCCCATATTCTGTGGATATTTTAGTTCTTTCATGTGTAGAGTTTTTATTGGAATGTGATATGTGGTTTCAATATATCTTGTGAAAATTATATTTTAAACAAAAGTGTTTCTTCCTCTTTGGGATCTCAAAAATGTAAACATCAGATTCCCCTTAAAAATTCTATTGTATCTATAGTGAAATGAAATTGGTTTTATTAATGAAGATAGAATAATGATTTGTACATTTTTATGTAAAATGGACAGAAAACCATACTTTTATATGCTTTAGTTCAAACATGATATTGATTTTTCTATTGTTTTAAATGAATTGAATTAGGAAGAGAATATCGGTCCAACCTACTGAGTTTTAATAATCATTGAAACAGCTATCTTCAAATTTATCCATTGTGCATGTTTCAGATTGAGTTATATATCCTTGATAAATGTGTGACCATATTTTTGGAGAGAGACCAGTGGGGTCACAAGGACTTAGTTGGGTTATTAATTTCAGTAACTTTAGTCGTATTGTTCAATTATAATATTTTTTCTAATTTATAAAAGTTGTTAGAATCATTTTCAATCATATTTATTGGGTGGTCTGTTTCATTCCTAGGTATTTTTTCTCTATTTTGTTTGTAAAAATTGTTCCCTATTATAGTCTGAGAATTACTGTCACAAAACATTTGGATCGAGAACACCCTTTAGTTGATTCCACAAATCCACATGGGTGACTGGTTCCAGGTCGACCAAGGCTGGTTCATGAAAAAATGGTATCAGAGGGAGTTTGCTTCATATAAGAACTTTGTTTTTAGAGTTTTCGTTTGTTATTTTGTGGATTCCTTGGTATATGTAGTAGGTCTTTCAAGACATTATTGGTATGTGTGGGAGTAGAATTATGAACTCTTACTCATTAATATCATCAGGTTTCCAACTGAAGTCTAGTTTTTTTAGGTTCTTCAGTATTTAGGGTTTTTTTTGGTGATAGGAAAATGACAAGGGTAGTTTCACTAACGGTATCGATGAACTTGTTGGGCATGGAAAGACATGTGGAGACAAGTGATAGTCATAGAAGGCTCTCTATTCTAGTACTGTGTTTTTCAAGTGGTGTCCAACATTACGGTCAAGTCCCCAACCGACACAAGGTCCTTTTTTGTGTGTCTCTTTGACCTATATTTAACTATAAAAATTATTTTGAAAATCCTTGTGTGATAATTATGGATGTGGGTTTTAATGGAATGTCTATACATTGAACAGATTTTCAATCCGAATAATTTGGTTTTGGATATAGGTTATGATAGGTTTGTGTTGTTTTGAGAAGTATTTTGGTCTTTGCGGGTAACATTTTAAAAAAATTGGATTCATTGATTTTTTGAAAAGGATAAAGGGATTTTTGGAATATAATTTTTGTTTTAGAAGTTTTTTTAAATGTAACAAAAATTGATTTTAATAAAATTATTAATGTTAAATTGCGGTTTTTTGTGATGCTGGAAAATAATTTTGATAAACATAAAAATGTTTTGGACTTAGTGGTTAGTGTGACTATGGAATGTGCATGAATTTTTAAAAAATGTGATGAAAGATTTGGGATTGAAAATGGGGATGATTGATTTATCCTTTAGTGTATACATGGGTTCTCACATGCATGGTGGTATTGGGGAATGTGGATGGATTCTCGGTATAACCTGATTGTATGGGTTACAGAGGTGGAAAGGATATATTCATGTGAGTAAGACTCGATTAAACACCATTGGTAAGTGTGAAAATCCACAACATTTATTTTCAAATGTATATTTAGATGAAACATTTTATATTTCTTTTAAAATTATGCTATTTTGGTTTCCATTCAATGAATTAAAAGTGTCAGTTATTTGATATGCTTCCTTGTGATTTAGAAGTGATACTGTAGTTGTGATCTGTGATGGAATCTAGTCGGTGGATTAGTTTTTGGGCATTGTATAGTGGGTTACTAAGTATTTTTTTGGATTTTCTGATGTGGATATATATAGTCTTCTGTTGTCATGATTTTCAGTTTACTAACCTAAGGATTTGTTTCAAATGTAAAATCCACCTCTTCGAATGATGCCTTGTTCTGTCTGTTGGAATAGATATCTATTTGGGCTCATTTTAAAGTTCATTTTAATTATGGTGATTCTCTCAGTGGTAGAAACTATTCTTGGTGATGTTGAGTTGGTGTTTTTGTGTGTCCTTTTCATTGTGCTCCTCATTTGAAGTGATAGAAAATAGATTTATCTATCTCATTTTTCCTATTGTGATAAAAGTATGTTGTTTGATGTTGAGAGTTTCTTGGTGTCTCTTCATCTGTTTTTTCCTCTTATGATTGTTATTTGATCATTTTTTGTTCTAAGGAAATGGGTTCTGATTAGGGATTAGTAGCTCCTAACTATATGGAATGATATTCTTCAACCATCACTGCTCTATCCATAGTTCCTAGAATGAAGCAGGCACATATTCTAGAATACAAGTGGTTTAAAATGTTAGGATAAGTTTGTTCTTCTACCATTACGATAAGATTTTTTTATTATGTCTATTTTGGTTTCTCGTCACTATAAATAACCATTTGTTTCAAAGGGAATGATGGAATTACCCCTAATGCAATGTCTATGGTTGTGCCTTCTATGATTATGTGTCCCCTATCAATGTCCTAGTGTGGACCTCCATGTAAATCATGTACGTTCATTGTTCTATATTTTCATCGGATATGGATGATGGGTATATTTTATATGTGGATTTTGTGGCCCAATCATTGTTCCTCTTACCTACTTTCCCTGGTTTGTGGGTGTTTTTGATCCTTGAATAAAGTTGGCCTATTTCTTTTCAACTCTATTGGGGAGTAGGTGGTTTAATTGTTTATGTTGTCTTCATCTCATCTTGGGTTGGTTGGATTTTATGGTAGAGTTTGACTGGCCATGGGTTGTAGAGGCCCTATTATAGTTCATGTCTCCATATAGTTTGGTAGTTTTATGTGTTTTCTATGGGTAGGGAGGCCCACTGCATGTCTTGTAGAGATTCAATTAAGGTTTTTTCAAATGGTAGTTGTTTTAAAATGGTAGGAAGTTAATTAAAACCTCAATAAAAAGTCAACATCATTAATGAGTGATCTTTGGTTTGGGTGATAATTGGGTTCATTGGGATAAGGCCCGATAATATGGTTCATGGTGTGGTTGTAGTGGGGGATTGATTCTTTCATTGATTCATAGAATCTGCTTCTGGATTGTTGTCTTGTTTTGGGTAAGAGGATTAATTTCTATTAATGGTGGATGGGATGTACTTGTATTAAGAGGTTTCATTGTATTGATAAAGAATCATTTGGCACAGGTCAATCAGATGGAAATGTTATGGATTTCCAGGGTCATAAAGATTTCGTACTAGGGAGAATTGTCATAGTAGGGATTTTATCCGTTTTTGGATTTTGATCAATTTTGTTTGGGATCCCAGTCTTTTTTCTCTAATAAATGGTTTGATGTATAAAGACCAATACTTTACATACATTGTTATTACTTCATAATTGAAGCATACATTTTATAACATATAACAAAACCATGATAGGACCGTATAGGTACAGTGTGTTTAAATACTGGGAATCATAAACAATTTATTCATAAAGCATCTACATTGTCTCCCATTTATTTCATCATATCTAGGGTCCCTTTAACCATATCTTACTTAATATCTTTCTTCCTGACCTATGGAAAATAAAACATGAAAAATGTGAGCTTAAATGCTCAGTAAGGGTAAATAAATGTAATATCAATCATATCATATTTATAAGAACATAACATTTTGAAAATCTTAACCTGCAAAAAAGATCATAATATCTTAACATGGGATAAATCATAGAATTGAAAATGAAATCCCAATATCCATAAGATAAAACATGAAACTTGTTGCATACACACATAACCATATAAATACATTTCTTATTAGTCAAGACTCATTGCCAAGACTATCTTAGTGGATAAAGTCCATTTCTGAACCTAGTTCACTCCTCGTTCTAGTCCTGTATCAGTGAACCAGTTTAACTTTCCATTCCATCCATATCTATCTCATTATATATAAATCTATACCCAATGCATTGGAGGGAGATATAGGTCCCACCCATCTCATAAGGAAACCATTCTTATGTGTGCCACAAAATCATAAATAATAAAACATAGCATGACCCATGTAATAAAAATGGAATTCTTAAACATCATGTCATCATAACATCATCCATAAAATGACATCATTAAAATAATTCCATCATAACATAATCAAATAAATGTAAAAATAGGGATATAAACAGAACCCTATATTATCATAGATGGAAAATAATTTTGATAAACCACTTGAACTCCATTCTTGAGCAAAATATCCTTTCTACTTCAAAAACATTTTTCCTTTCTGAACAGGTCATAAAATTTTAAACTAAAATATTTTTATTAAAAATAAACATGAGAACATGTAAAGGATGCATCATGGAAATAATGTTCTATGAAATCATTAAAATCCATTCATGTCGTATAACTTAAAAAAAACATTTTTCTCGTACTTTGGCTGGAAAAGTCAAAAAGTACCTCGTACAAAAAATGACCAAAGATTCCTTTCATATCATTTACTAAAAACTAACCAATGGGTAAAATTTTATGTAAACAATTGTAGGAGGATCGAAATAATATTACATATTGAGAAAACATGTATGTTGATGATAAATATGCCCCAGTAAATACCGAAGTATAAGAAATATCGGATAAAAATTGATATTGTGAGATTTTACCTTACCTTAGGTTTGATATCCTTTGAATGTGTCCAATCATTTTGTATAATGATTTAAATAATTCTATTGACTTATTATTGAATCATTCAAATTGTTATGATATCATATATGGTTATATTCTTAGCTTCTTATTAGTAATATTTCATTGCTACTTGTCATTTGGGTGTTCATTGCTTTATGTTCTTTTGCTTGTTTTGTCGAATAAATTCTTATTCATCTTTTTATGTTATAGATGCCTCTTTTACAGAATGGTATTAGTGTAATATATATCATATTTATTCATTAAATAAATTTATATAATCCTTATTCAATGAAGATCATGTATAACGAGTCGCATCAAATTGTGGAGACGATAGGTCGTACGTACGCATGATTGATGATATCATTCCCATAATTATATGAATGGAATTGCAGTTGATGACATAATATTTCAGAATCTGTATAATGTTATAATAATCATATATATTTATTCCTTACACCATTATACCCATCCAATCATGGTGGTGGTGGAAAATAGATTACACCACGGCGTGGAGACGGTATTCTATACATACACACGCGCGGTGATTTCATTTTCCGTAGGATGGATAGAAGGTAAAATATTTTTGTTTCATATATATAATAACATATCATTATATGAGTGATACTGATGTTAATAATTTATGATGAAAAAAATCAAGAAGAAGAAGTGGAAGAAGAAATAAATTGAAAAGAATCGGTAAAGTATATTACCTCTTCTTTGACGGACCACTTATTAACCTCCTCATATGGAACTAAAGATGGTCTTTGAAGAAAAAAAGGATCTCTAAGATGTTTCTAGGGAAGTGTAAAAGAGAAATTGGCAAGGTTTTTCTTAGCATGAAGTCACAAAGTTGTGTAATGAGAAGAGGGAGGGGGTGCCCTTTTATAAGAGAGGAGAGGGGCATCTTGGAAACCTCAAAAATATTAATTTTTTTGAAATCAAACGCCACTTAAAAACATTAAAAAGTCACTCTTATTATAAGATTAGATGATATAGGGTTTTAAATATCATCAACCAATAATTTTTAGACATGTTTTGAATTTATTTTAAACATTATCAACTTGATTTATCCATATTTAATCAATTCAATTTTATTTGTAGTAATAAAATTCTAAATTTTAAATTGTTATAAATAATTATTTATGTATTTTTAATTTTCTATAATTGGATAAATTATGTCATTTTCGACCATATAAATTTTAATTTATAATTTTTAAATATTTTTTTTGATTTTTAAACCATTTTATAATATGTTATTTTTATAAAATAACAATAGTGTCAATTTGTACACTATTCATTTATTTGAATTTTAAATAATATCCAGAAAGAAGATATGATCGAAATAAAATCTTTAATATCTTCCTAAAATGTCATAGTGATCTATAAAATTCGTGGATCATATTAAATAGTTCATATAATATTTGTTTTAATATTTTTAAATCCATTTATTTGATATTTCAATCCATAAAATAATTTCAACATCACTGTTGTGTCACCATTAATGATAATTATATAATCCCTAAAAATTATAAATAAATTTACATGATGTAGATAATTTCATTATCTTTCTCGAGACTATTCATGTTCTAAGATTCAATATGTTTATCAGTAAATTAAAATTATTATAGTTATAATATTTAAGAAAGTGGCATGTTGTCACTTTCATTGGTTTTAATAATAATTAAATTATTTTCGTGGAAAAAAGTCAATGAAATGAATCTAATCCGACCCATATGTGATATGGGATACTTTAAGTCATCTAATAGGACTTTGGAATGTGTTAGGATAATTTATAATTGTATGTTTACCCTTAATTACCCAATTTACCTTTAACTGTAGTAAATAAAAATTACCGCAATTACTATTCATAATGTCAAAAAAAAGTAACCTATTAACATAATTTGGACCCACTGAATCCAAATATGGAATCCATTTTTCAACACTCAAAACACAGAATTTGTAGTATTTAATTTAAAATTAATCCCATTGTTAAGAAAACGGGTTTTAGAAGTTAAAATATTTTCAAAGATTGAAAAGATTTAACTATAAATTCAATGTAAAATCAATGATCATGACATAAATTATATTAAATGGTAAAAATATATTCTATTTATAATTTAAAACCATTAAATATTATAATTTAACCATATAAATTATCACAATAAAAATGTTTTTTTTAATTTAAATAATGCATGTTTTTTCTATTCATTAAAATATGAAAGTTATCATAATAATATGAAAGCTTTATCGAAAGTAAATTTTTATATCCTGATTCTAAAAAGGATTTTTATTTTATTAAATTTAACTTATAAACATGTCAAAAATTAGATTTAAAATGGGTGCGCCATCAAAAGTTGGTAAAACTGCATTTTTTTAAAAATACATCTTTTATCCGAAAAAACAGATTTTGTTTTCATACCTCATTCTAGAAAATGTGTAAGATGAATTTTAGTGTTATTAAATTAAAATTTCATTTAATACAATTCATAAAGGCTAGTTTATAATATTATAATAATATATCATTGTCTAGTGAAACTTGGTATTGCGTACTATACACGCTATCGAGGAAGGTTGCGATTGCGTGTAATGAAAGCCAAGCTAGTGTTGTGTGCTGTGAAAGATTCCTTTGCATATAACATCGGATATTAAAAAAATATATTTTTCTCATAAAATATAGGTGTGTTAAATTCTACCCCCCTTAAAATGAATTTATCCCTCGAAACTCTCCACTCCGTGACAAACAGATGAGGATACCTGTCCATCATCATATCCTCAAGCATCCATGTAGCTTCTTCTAATTGGTGGTTACTCCATAAAACATTCACCAAGTGAGTGGTCTTGTTCCATAGAACTTTTTTGCTACTATTAGGAATCAATATCGATTATTCATTATAAGAATGATCTTTCTCCAGTGGTACAACTTTTGAGCTTGGTACATATAAAGGATCAGGTATGTACTTTCTTTGGAGAGATACATGGGACACATCGTGAACATGAGCGATATTTGGTGGAAGCGCCAATAGGTAAGATACATTCCCAACACGATCTAGTATATCGAAGGGACCAATATACCTAGTGCTCAACATGCCCTTCTTCCCAAATCTCATTACTCCCTTCAAGGGAGATATTCGTAAGAACACTTTATCACACACTTCAAACTCTAGGACTTTTCTTCGGTTGTCGGTACAACGTTTTTGTTGACTCTAAGATACTCTTATGTGTTGTTGAATAGATCGGACCTTTTCAACCATCTCATCAACAAGATCAGGTCCAAATTGCTTTCTTTCTCCAACTTCATCCCAACAAGTTGGAGTACTGCATTTCTTTCCATAGAGATCTTTATAAGCAGCCATCTAAATACTTTAGTGAAAGCAATTATTATAAGAAAATTCAACGAAATGAAGGTTTTGATCCCAAAAACCTTTGAAATACATAGAGCAATCTCTCGACATGTAATCTAGATTTTGGATTTTCCTCTCAAACTGACCGTCTGTATGAGGTTGATAAGCAGTGATGAAACTCAATTCTGTATCTAGAGTGTGCTGAAGACTTCTCCAAAACATCGAGGTAATCCTCGGATCCCAATCAGATATAATGGAAAGTGGTACTGCATACAATCTTACCACCTACTTTACATATATCTAGAAATATGATCAAGGGAAAAATCTTCTCTAATAGCAATGAAGTGTGCCGACTATGTAAGATGATCAACTATAACCCAGATAGCATTATTGACTTTGGATGTTATGGGAAGTCCAGTGACAAAGCCCATAGTGATTTTTTCCCATTTCCATTCGGTTATGGGTAATGGTTGTAACATCCCCTTAGACATCTACCTCTGAGCTTTTTCTTACAGACAAACCATGCATCGAGAGACATATTCAGCAACATCTCTTTTCATGCCATCCCACCAGAAGTACTCTTTCAAGTCCCTATACATCTTCGCGCTTCCAGGAT
Organism: Viscum album; assembly: GCA_963277665.1. NCBI lineage: Eukaryota > Viridiplantae > Streptophyta > Magnoliopsida > Santalales > Viscaceae > Viscum > Viscum album. The sequence goes on along the minus strand of OY728153.1, from coordinate 1,153,300,405 downwards.
GAATAGAGAATGAGGAACTATGAGCCTCATCCAACAGCGCCTTCTTTAATTCTTTGATGGGAGGAACACAAACGTGATTCACAGACCTTATTATCCCATCACAATCATGGTTGAATTCAGGAACATTTCTAACCTTCTTTTGTAACTCTACATCTTCTTTCTATGCCTCTTTAATCCTCACATGAATAGATGGATGAACATTAATTTAAGAAAGATAATATTTTTCCCCTTCCATTATAATTCTAAGATCCATCCTTTATAAATCCATAAATATTGGATATTTTGTAATCCTCATCATGGATAAGCTAGCATGGTCTTGTCGACTTAATGCAGCTTCCACCTTGTTTGCATTCCCAGGGTGATAATGAATTGAGCAGTCGTAATCTTTAATCATCTCCAACCATCTTCTTTGGTTCATATTCATCTTTTTTTGTGTGAAAATATACTTCAAACATTCATGATCAGTATAAATGTCACACCTTTCACCATAATGATAATTCCTCCAAATATTTAATGCAATGTTTACCGCAGCTAACTCCAAATCATGTGTTGGGTAATTTTTCTAATGGATTTTCAACTCTCGTGAAGAATAAGCTAACATCATATCATTTTGCATGAGAAAACACCCCAATCCCTTCACAGATGCATTATTATAGATCACAAACCTTTCTCCCCAACAAGGTTGTGTGAGAACAGGTGCATTGTATAACCTCTTTTTCAACTCTATAAAATTCTCTTCACACTCCTCCATCCACACGAACATAACTCCTTTTCGAGTCAACCTAGTGAGTGTATTAGATAAACTTGAAACATATTTCAAAAAACGTTGATAATATCCATCCAGACCAAGAAAACTTCAGATCTCAGTTATTGTTGTTGGTCTCGACCATCTTTTGATAACTTCTGTTTTTGCTGGATCCACAGATATCCCCAATTTTGAGATTATGGGACCCAAAAATGAATCTTCTTGAATCCAAAATTCACACATGGTAAATTTGGCATAAAGAATATCCTTTCTCAGGGTCTTAAATACAATTCTCAAGGGATATTCATGTTCTTCCTTACTCTTTGAATAGACAAGAATATCGTCTATAAAGACTACCAAAAACTGTTCAAGATAGTCTCTAAATACTCTATTCATCAGATCCATTAAGATAGCAGGGGCATTAGTAAGACCAAGTGGCATAACTATAAATTCATTGTGTCCATACCTTAAACGGAACGTTGTCTTTGTTATATCCTCCCTTTTGGCACTTAATTGATGATACCTTGAATGAAGATCAATCTTAGAAAAGTATTGATCTCTGCGTAGTTGATCAAAAAAGTCATCAATGTGCGGAAGAGTATATTTGTTCTTGATAGTGATCTTGTTAAGTTCTCAATAATCAATGAGGAGTCGCATTGATCCATTTTTCTTCAGAAAAAACAGAATAGGTGCTCCCCAAGGTGACACACTAGGGTGTATGAATCCCTTATATAGATTATCCTAGAGTTGCTTCATCAATTCTTTCAACTCAATTGGGGACATTCTATAAGGTGTATTTGAAATTGGCATAACACCTGGTATGGGTTCTATTGAAAACTCAACTTCAATATTTTGTGGAAGACTTGGAAATTCCTCTGAAAAGACATCATCAAACTCCCATACAATGGGAATATTATTAACCATGAGTTTCTCTCTAACCATTTGAGATAAATAACCTTCATTTATTGGAATCAAGACCCATAAGATGGAAGAAATTTCCACTGGAAGGTTATATTCATAATTGCATTGATAGGTTATCATAGATTGATTAGGAATATGAAATATGACTTCCCTTCTTTGACAATCGATATGAGCTCCATATAAGGAAATCCAATAAATGCCAAGAATCACATCAAATTCCACTATAGTAAGGATCACAAGATTGGATGGAAGAACTTTCCCACAAACATCAATCAGAGAAGAATTGTACACATTGCATGCGACTGTTGTTCCATTAGGATTTTCCACAGCTAACTCAATATCTAAATGTTGAGTTAATATGGAGATACCCTTATAAAATTCTTCAGAAATATAAGAGTGGGTGGATCTAGAATAGAATAAAACATTTTCTACTTTAGAGTGGATGGTAAGTGTACCTTTCACCACTTCGTTATCATACTCTACATCACCAATAGAAATTTCATGTGACATTCCTTTGTCTATTGCCTTAAGAGGTTGTTGACGTCGATCATCATAAACAACCCTTGGATTAGGGCATCAATTTGAATAATTCCCCATTTCCTTGCACTTGTAACATTGAAGTGTTGGAGGTGCATTCTGTGTAGCCTTTTCATTGTTCACCTCACTAGACATATTTTTCCCATCATTGTGGAATTCAAATGCCCGATGACCTTCCTTAAAAAATTTGAAACATTTACTTTTCCCTTTAAGACAATTCCCTCCATGTTTATTTCCACACATTGAGCATAAGGGAAAACTCATCTACTTTTCATTGTAATCTTTATATTTGCCTTTGAATTCTATTTTCCCCTTCTTATCAAACCCATATGACTAATGGGTTACTCCAATCTCCATCTCAACCTTGAGAGAAAAAAGAACAATTTCTTCTTAGCTATTGAAATCCCTTATGTCTAACACCAGTCGAAGACTTGGATTAATGCCACTATAGAATCGATCGATTTTACTCTCAGTTTGGATAATAATTCTGGATGCATACCATGCAAGTCTTGTAAAATTTTCTTCGAAGGTTCCAACAGATTAATCATCCTTTTGCTTTAGTTTAAGAAACTCCTTCTACATATTTGATCGAAGAATACAAGGGAAGTACTTATTGAAAAATATGTTCTTGAAATCGTCCCATTCCATGGACTCAATTTCATCTCTTTTCCTCGTATTATGGATATGATTCCACCATTGATCAGCTTCACCTTGCAAACGATATACAAATAAGAAGACTTTATCATGTTCAGAACATTGTAGAACTGAAAAAATCCTTTCACTGGTATTGATCCATTGTTTAGCCACTAATGGATCAGAAGACCACTGAATGAAGATAGACACTGCCTCATGAAGGATTCAGTAGAATGTTGCTCCTTCCATTGCACGTCTGGAAGTCCTGTATGATTCATAGCTTCAGAAAGTTGTGTGAGAATGGCTATAATATTTTGAATTCTAGCTCCCATAACATGTGTTCTCTCAGGGGGACAATCATTTCATTACTCGTCACATTCAGTATTAACACGGTTCCAGTGGGTTCCATCAATTGACTAAAACCATGAAGAATAATGTGATCAACACTATTTATAACAAGAATACAACATAATCAGTAATAAAATTTCACACTTTATGTCTTATCATAGGTTATTCATGGCCATTTATAAAACACTAGTTTTGTGTTCTATGCCTAGACATATCCTTAGAGTTCTTACTAAGGCTTTCACACCCTTGTTTCCAAAGGTAGACTATCCCTTTCCTTTGATACAAAATATAACTACCCGTAATTTACATACATTGTTATTACTTCATAATTGAAGAATACTTATTAAAACATATAACAAAACCATGATAGGACCATATAGGTATAGTGTCTTTAGAAACTGGTTAACAAAAACAACTGATTCAAAAAGAATCTACATTGTCTCCCATTTATTTCATCATATCTAGAGTCCCTTTTAGCATATCCTACTTAATATCCTTCTTCCTGACCTGGGGAAAAGAAAAAATACAAAATGGTGAGCTCAAATGCTCAGTAAGTGTAAATAAAGCTAATATCAATCATATCAAATTTATAAGAACATAACATTTTGAAAATCTTAACCTGCAAAAGAGATCATAATATCTTAACATGAGAGAAATCATAGAAGTGAAAATGCAATCCCAATATTCATATGATAAAACATGAAACTTTGTGGCATACCCACATAATCATATAAAATCATTTATTTTTAGTCAAGACTCATTTCCAAGACTATCTTAGTGAACAAAGTCCATTTTTGAACCGAGTTCACTCCTCGTTCCAGTTCTGTATGCCTGAACCAGTTTAACTTGCCATTCCAGCCATGTCAATCTCATGAGATATTAATTATTACCCAATTCATTGGAGGAAGAAATAGGTCCCACCCATCTCATAATTAAACCATTCTTATTTGACCCACAAAATCATAAATCATACAACATAGCATAACCCATTTAATAAAAATGGGATTCTTAAACATCATGTCATCATAACATAATCCATAAAAGGACATCATAAAAATAATTACATCATAACATAATAAAATAAATGTAACAATAGGGATATAAACAAAACCCTATATAATCTTAGATACAAAATAATTTTGATAAAACACTTGATCTCTATTCTTGAGGAAACTATTCTTTCTACTTCCAAAACATTTTTTCTTTCTTAACATTTCATACAATATTAAACTAAAAGAAATTGATCAAAAATAAACATTAAAACATGTAAAGGAAGAATCATGGAAATAATGTTCTATGAAATCATAAAAATCAATTCATGCCGTATAAGTTTAAAAAAAATTATTGTCGTACTTTGGCCGGAAAAGTCAAAAAGTACATCTTACTAAAAACAGAAAAGATTCCTTTCGTATGATTTAATAAAAACTAAAAAATGGGTAAAATTGGATTTAAACAATTTTATGAGGATATAAATAATATTACATATTGAGAAAACATTGATGTGGATGATAAATATTCCCCAGTAAATACCGAAGTATAAGCAATCTCGGATAAAAATTGAGATTGCGAGATTTTCCCTTACCTTAGGTCTGATAAGCTTTGTATGTGTCCGAACCTCCTGTATAATGATTTAAATAATGTTATGGACTAATTCTAGAATCTACAACATTGTTATGATATCATATATGTTCATATTATTCTCTTCTTATTAATAATATTTCATTGCTACTTATTATTCGGGTATTCATTGCTTTATGTTCTAATACTTATTTTTTTGAATAAATTCTTATTCCTATTTTTATGTTTTAGATGACTCTTTTACAGAATGGTATTAGTGTAATATATATCATTTTTATTCATTAAATTAATTTTTATAATTTTTATTCAATGATGATCATGTAGAATGAGTCGCATCACATCGTGGTAACGGTAGGTCGTACGTACGCACGAGTGATGATATCGTTCCCATAAATATATGAAAAAAATTGGAGTTGATGAAATAATATTTCAGAATCACTATCATTTTATAATAATAATATATAGTTATTCCTTACACCATTATACCCATCCAAGAATTGTGGTGGTTGAAAATAGATTACCCCACGGTGTGGAGACGGTATTCAGTACGTACTCACACGTGGTGATTTCATTTTCCGAAGGATGGATAGAAGCTAAAATATGGTTGTTTCATATTTATAATAACATATATGTATATTAGGGATAATTATGTAATTAACTTATGTTGAAAAAAATAAATAAGAAAAGCTAGAAGAATAAACAAATTGGAAAGAATCGGTAAAGTATATTACCTCTTCTTTGACGCGCCTCTTCTTAACCTCCTCTTAGGGTACTAAAGATGGTCTTCGAAGAATACCAAGACCTCTAGGATGTTTCTACGGATGTTTAGAAGAGAAATTTTCAGGTTTTTTCCAAGTATAAATGCTCAACGTTGTGTAAATAGAAGAGGGAGGAGGTGCCCTTTTATATGGGAGGAGAGGGGAACCTTTGAAAACCTCAAAAATATTAATTTATAACAAATCAAACCCCACTTAGAATCATCCAAACAATGACTCATAATCGAATATTATATGTGATAGGGTTGTAATATAGTCAACAAATAAAATTTAGACAAGTTTGGAATTTATTTTAAACATTATCAACTTGATTTATCAATATTTTATCTATTTAATTTTATTTTTGGTAATAAGATTTCAAATTTTAAATTGTTATAAATAATTACTTATGTATTATTAAATGACCATAATTAGAAAACTAAATACATTTTCCACCATAAAAATTTTGATATATAATTTTTAAATATTTTAGGGATTTTTAAACCATTTTATAATATGTTATTTTTATAAAATAACAATAGTGTCAATTTTCACACTATTCATTTATTTGAATTTAAATAAAATCTAGACAGAAGATATGTTCAAAATAAAAGATCTAATAGATTCTTAACATGTGATATTAATCTATAAAATTCGTTTATCATATTAAATAGTTCATATATTATTTATTTTAATATTTTAAAAACCATTTATCTGATATTTCAATCCAGAAAATAATTTCAACATCACTTTTGTGTCACCATTAATGATAATTTTTTAATAGCTAAATTTTTTAAATAAATTCAAATTATGTAGATAATTTTATTATATTTCTTTAGACTATTCATGTTTGAAGATTCATTATGTGTATCACTAAATTAAAATTATTATACTTATAAGATTTATGAAAGTGACATGTTGTCACTTTCTTTAGATTTAATAATAATTAAATTATATTCATGGCCAAGAGTCCATTAAATGAATATAATCCGACCCTTATGTGATATGGGTCGACTTTGAGTCATCCAATAAGATTTTGGCAGGTGTTAGGTTAATTTTATAATCTTATATTTACCATTAATTACCAGATTTACTTTTAACTATAGTAAATAAAAATTACCGTAGTTACTATTCATAATGTCAAAAAAAATAAAAGTAACCTATTAACAAAATTTGGACCCATTGAATCCAAATAAAGAATCCATTTTTCAAAATTCAAAACACAGAATTTTCAGTAATTAATTTAAAATTAATCCTGTTGTTAAGATAACAAGTTTTAAAAGTTAAAACATTGTCGAAGATTGAAATGATTTTACCTATAAATTCAATGTAAAATCAATTATAATGACATAAATTATATTAAATGGAAAAAATTTATTCTATTTATACGTTAAAACCATTCAATATTATAATTTAACCATATAAACTATTACAATGAAAAAAGTTGTTTTAATTAAAATATATCGTGTTTTTACTATTTATTAAAATATAAATGTTATCAGAATAGTATGAAAAATTTATCCAAAGTAAATTTTTATATAATTATTTCAAAAATGAGTTTTATTTTGTCAAATTGACCTTATAAATATGTCAAAAATTATATTGAAAATTGGTGTGCCATCAAAAGGTGGTAAAATTACATTTTTTGAAAAATACTTCTTTTATACAAAAAATTTGATTTTGTTTTCATACCTCATTCTAGAAAATGAGTAAGATTAGTTATAATGTTATAAAATTCAAAATTCAGTTAATAATATCTTAACATCTAGTTTATAATATTATAATAATATATCATTTTCTGGTGAAACTCGGTATTGTGTACTTCACACGCTATCGAGGAAGGTCGCAATTGCGTGTAATGCCAACCAAGCTAGTGTTGTCTGCAGTGAACGATTTGTTTGTGTATAACATAATATATTAAAAAATTTATTTCTCATAAAATCTCAGGTTGTTACATGATTGGTGTTGGTTTTTGAAATTTTTTATTTTTTTAATATTTAACTCATTGTTGGTACTTTGTTTTTTGGTTGTTTCTAGAGAAAATATTTAATTTTGGAATGAAAAGGCCCTACACACGATAGGTGCAAGAGAGTGCGGTCTCAATGATGTAATCATGTATCCATTTCATCCTCATACAGTAGCTTCCACACGGTTACCTCTTGTTTTATAAAATGTACAACCAAACCATGTGAGTATACTTAGAATTAATATGTTCATATTCAATAAATTTACCCCTTAGGATTTTAAACTCCTTTTTACTAGGCGAGGGATCTTCCATGGTTCCCAAGACCTTCCTCATCATCTTTTTATATAGATCAACAAAACCCTCATGTTGGGGCTACATTCCTATGCTATCTATCTTCTCCATTCTAAATTCAATTCCATATTTATTCATTCATCTAAATTATATCTTCTCCCAGGTTCATGATCAACCAAGTGTTTTCTTCTACCAATATTTTTTATGAGGGTTATGTTTTTATAGGTAAAGTCTTCACATTTTTAGGGTTTATAATCGATCATGGAATGTTCTAGGGTATGTGTTTCCATTCCAATATTTATTTGAGGTAGGTTTATCATTGAACTTGCCTCTATTGTTTATGATTAATCTATTTCCTATTATTTTCACCCAATACACATTATTAACAACATTTTATACACCTCTCATATATTATTGGGTGTGCAATGTAGCGGTAAATGCCTCTTTTTAAAGAAAAATTTCCTTGTTTTGATAAAAATGTAAAAACAACCAGTTTGATTAAAAATTAAATTTGGGTTCACAAGTGTTTTGTGATGTTTATTACTTGTTTTATAAATTAATGTAAATCTAGTTCATGAAACCTATGTTTTATAACTTATTATGTGTTAAAGGGGATTTTTTTAGTTAAATATTTTTTTCCTAATTTTATATAAATTTCCCGGTTGATTTTATTTGTTAATTGTGATTTTAAATGAATGGGTTTTACTTATAAATGTTTTAGAAGTATGAATAATCTATTTGGTGGTTTTTTATGAGGTTCCTATGATGGTTTTGGTTTATAATGAAATTGATATTGGTTATTAGCATGGTTTCTCATGAGTTTTCGATAAGTGTCCCGTTTGGAATATTTATAAAAATTCTTCTGCCCTGAATGTATAATCTGAATATTCTGAAGGAATATAAAAATGTTTAGATGTGTAAAAAGGTGTGTTTACACCTATTTATGAAAATTGGTATTTGATTTAATGATAAATGATGGTGTTGTGAATGGTGATTAAAGTTATGTCTGGCATCTTTGTGAAAATGTAGAAACTAATTATTATGAAAACATCCTTGGATATTCATCAAGACTTTTATGTGTATATAATGGATTTGAGGTACTTACCATCGAATCATTTTGGTCCATTATGAGAGTGCCTCAGTTTGGACCCTTTTTTGTTTCATTTTATATAATTAGTACGGTTCATAGAGTGGATCGGGGTGATTCCTATTTAAAATTAATATTATATATATGTTTTCATTGGATTATCAGTTGGAATCAGTTGGATAAACCCTATTAAAAACATGACACAAGGGAACCTGATATTTTAACAGAATTTTCTATGAATGATTGTTGAACTGTTAGTGGAAGGACTGACTAGTGGCCTTTAGAATGTTGATATATTTTGGGTTTATTACTATGAGACTGGGCCCCTCAGTATCTTCCAAGTTATGGAGAATGGGCATATGAGTGTTTTTATTTTATTCATGGGAGGCATGCCAACATGGATGGAGTCTCCTATATTATTACATTATAGATTGTTCTTTATATCCTTGGATCATCTACATCTATTGGATTTTAGTTTCTTGCAGTGTTGATTGATATACATGTATGATTATTTTCCACTTCCCATATTGTATGTCTATTGTAGTGATCTCAATTGTTGAGTTTTTATATTAATGTGATCTCTAGTTTTAATTTGTATTGTTACAACTGTTTTTCAAAGAAAATAGTATCGTTCTTTTTGTGAAAGTCAAAAATTTAAACATCACCTTCCGCCTAAAAATTATAATATCATTCTAATTAAATCAACATGGTTTTATAATTGAATAAGGATAATGTGTTGAAAATTTATTAATGTAAAATGTATAGAAATGGATGATTTTATATATTTTAGTTCAAACTTGAAATTTATGTTTCTTCTATTTTAATGGATATGCATTGATAATAGATTTTCAGGTAAGCCTACTGTGTTTTAATACTCACACATATAATATACTGAAATTTTTAACCCTTTTGTAGGTTTCATCTTGAGTTTGATCACATTTAGTGATGTATTATTGTTTTGTTGGAGACTGTCCAGTGGGGTCACATGGAGATAGTTTGGTCATCAGGTTCGGTTGGGTTAATTATATTTTCCATTTTTTACGTTGAGTTTCTCATATAAATTGTGTTCCATTCGGTTTCATTTTTATATATTGGGATGCCCATTTTCTTCCACCGATTCTTATATTTCTTGGTTTTTTGAGAAAATGTTTCCCTCTTGTACTATCATGGTCCCATGAATTTGTTCTCCGCATTTAGGGATAAGGAATGCCCATAGGGCCATGCTATATATCATCTTGGGTGAACGATTTAGATTCGACCCGGGATGGTTAATAAAACATATGTCTTTTACTGAAACAATATTCTTTTATGGGGTATATATAATACCACATTGACAAGTTATATAATGAATATAATTTTTTCATGATATTTTAAGCTTCATGTAATGATTTTATTACATTCAGATTAAAATTAAATGTTACAAAAGTTGTAAAAATTTTCTTCTATAATCTCATCATTTATCAGCATTATTTATGATTACAGCTCCAGGGATTGATTATTTTGATCAATTTCTCATGATTTAAAATAAATGTTCTAATACTCTTTTTATTCCTTATATCTTCATGTAATGGTATCATTTTTTAATTCTTACATACATAACTTATTTAATAACATGTTTTTATGAAAATAAAACTTTATTTATATCCACGGTTAGGAATCTCTTTTCTACAAAAATCATTTTTTCTAAAAAATATCATCTTATTTATACTATTTAATAATTCATTTAAATCAATTTTTTACCCATATATTAAATTTTTTAAATAATTATATATAATATTATATTTCTTTTCTAATCAATGGTCTTTTGGCATCAAACAAAAAAGTTAACGGAATCATATTTTTTTATGTATACATCATCTATGGAATTGTTCTCCATCAATACAACTCCATTTTATTGAAGAATATATTATTATTTTTAAATAATATCTAAAAAGGGAAAATTCATTTTAAAATAGTTTGCAATGATTTTTTATTTTATATTTATTTTCAATTAAATGTATCTCCAAAATTTTTTATATGTAAAAAGTCATTTAAATGACTTTCAAGGATTCCATTATATGATTCAAAAGATATTTTCAATGAAAGGTTTTTGAAAATATATTATTTTTAAAATATGATTTCCATTATATGTAAATATACCTTTTAAAATTCAAATGATATTTTCTAATAAAATTGTTTTCAAAAGGTTTTAGGTTTTCAATTAATATTTCAATATAGAAATGATATTTTCATCATTAAATATTTTCAATGGTATTTCAATATTATATTACATATAATTTTTATCTATTGGTTCATCCAATTCCAAACTAGGTATATGATTTAAGGTTATCACTCTAAATGTTTCTATAAATAGATCATGTTTAATATGAATTTATTAAGAAAACATTTTCTATTCTATAAATTATACCTGGGAGAAATTATAATGAAAACTAACCCATTTCAAGGGTTATTCAATGGAGAAATGATTATGAACCTGCCTGTTTTTAATAATTTACAATATGATGAATTGTTTGTGATACCCATTTAAATAAATTGGTTATGATATAATGATTATTTTTTATTTTTAGCATACAAATGTACGATTTCATTATATGATGGTTGAGACCTATATCTCCCTCCAATGCATTGGGTAATTAATTATATTTAATAAGATTTATGGGAATATATTGGGGTGTAAACAAGGATAAATATTACATGTGTTGATGGAGAAGTGAACCTAATTTAGAAATATAGGTTTTTAATGGGGAGTGACCCAATTCAGTAAATATTATTTTCAACTATGACGGTCTTGGAAATTGACAATCATGAATATGAAAATTATTTTCAATTCTAATATGTATTTCGTGAAATACATATCTTATGTAAATGTTATTTTCTCAGGGATCATGTTATTTGATTATATTATTGTTCATATCTTATTAACATCATATATTTATTCCAAGAATCATAATTTTGATCATTGAAAATGAAGGGTACAGTTATCAAATTCCTTTATCATGCTCTCAGACCCCTCTATTGATGTTATATATCTCTTCTATTTAGCCTTACCGAGAATTTTATCTCACCCACTCATATTTTTCCATCACTAGGTAATGAAGAAAGGGTTTATAGTTACTATTTATTTTTAGTGTAAAAAATGAGAAAATAATTATAGGAAACATTGGATATATTTTTCCAAATTAGAATTTACAGTTACAATTTTCCATAGTCATTAAAATATAATGGTAGTACAAAATATAAAATTTTAATGTATTTAGTATTCATATGAAATTATTTAATACCCATGTATGAAAAGAATGGTTTATTATATTTTCCTCATGGAAAACAATTTCATTCTTAGAGTAATGGATTATAGAAAAAACCATTTTAGTGGTACTGATATATTCCCCAACAAATAGTGGACCAGGAGACTAATTGGAGGATTGTGTGTATTTACTCATGAATTATTTGATATTACATTGTCAAATAATTTTATATTTTATAATTTTATCTTGATTATTTCCTTTAAATAGTTCCATTATAATAAAAAAATTACATTTTATCACCCTAAAAATTCATCTACTTAAGAGAATTCAATTCATTTTATTTTCCATTAATTTTCAAAATAATTCCTCCCATTTCAATTTTTTGATAAAAATAAAAAAGTAATAGTTTAAGAATCAAGGTAGTACTATGAGAGTGGGCAATCATATAATCATGAAACGTATTCATGAGATTCTATAAGTTATAGATCCTTTATATCAAACTATAGTTCAATTAATTTTAATCAAAATTACATCGAGTATTTATTATGTTATACTAATTTATATTCCCATTTTCATAAAAAACATAATATCATGTAATAACCATACCCTCATCTGATATCAACCGAGGTTAACTAATTATATCATACATAAATATTACATTATTTTAGATAAATATACTATACATTTAATAATAATTCCATCATTGTAAATTTAAATGGTTGGTCTTCTTATAGCCTAAATGTGAAAAAAAATTCATGAAATATAATTAATATATCATGACATGTTCTCTCAGAGAACCATTAACATAAAATTTAAATTTGAAATAATTATTTATTACATGTGGGAATAGGAAATAAAATAAATGGTTTGATCAGATTATTAATATGGGTGTACATATAAGATATCAATTGATTATCATAATAAATAAAAATATAATCAAAAGGGTATGTGATAATGATCAAACATAGGATGTTCATAATCAATCTTTAAAATATCAAAATTATTATGTACTATCATGAAGATTAATAATTTCAAAATAGAGGAGTTATAAGATTGAGGAATCATGATTAATCAATCACGACCCAGGAGAGAATATCATATGTATATAATCATTGAATATATATTTAGGTAAAATCAAAATTATTTATATAATTTCATTAGTATTGTTTATTTTTCAATACCATCACATGTGAAAAATTCCCATAGTGGATTGTGTTTACTCCTCATTCTATCATTTCCTTCTTCAAGGACTAGTTGATATAGTCCCTCATAAAACAGAGTTCATTATTCATTATAGTACATGTAAGATGATGATATATAGACTATTACCTAATATATTTGATGAATTTAATGGAAACCATCACATAATTAAAAATACATATATGTATGAAGCAAATCATAAAAACATTTATCGTTAAATAATTGTAGAACTCATGGAATAGAATTTAGTTTGTTAATTGTTTTCTCATTATCTAATCATAAGCTATTAAGATAATAAAAATTTATGTTATCATTAATGAATATATCTAATAAAGTATATGAAACATATAACATGGATGAAGAATACCTTCAATAGGGAATTCGTAAATTTCATCTCATATAGAGAAAATATACTTTTAATTTCGGATTATTAAAAAATAATAACATTATTGAAAATTAAGAAGTACGACATATTAGAAAACAAAATTATAAAAAAGTAAAGGTTCTTTAAAATAAAATTTCTAATGTGTAAAAAATCATCAATTAAATAAATATTAAAAAAAATTTATTCCACACTTTTGGTAAAACACACATTCATATGTCAATTTTTAAAACAAAAGGTTATTCATTTAAATACATTTAATGAAAGTTAAATTTTTGTTTAATGTGTCTTTATGTAGTAATGTTATCATATAAAATTTAATATATATACGATATTAAAAAATATTTATAACATAAAAATAATTAGTTGTCCAATGAAGAAATTAGGCAGTATTTCATTAAGACTAGTTGTTGAGACTTTTATGTACCAGAGTGGTGATATTGAAAAAAACCAAAAAACCGAATAAATTACCAATGGAGAACAAAATATATGGGGTAAAATTTTTAAATATCATCTAATTTTACTTAATAAAATTCAAAAATAGACAATCTTTATTAATAATTAAATTGCAACATAAACCCTTATCTCATTTTTTAGAATTTTTATCTACATTATTATGTTACTATATAATAAAATAAAATTTATTAATCATCCATACCAAGACACTGTAAATGATTATTATATAATAACATTTTTAATTTTAATTTTAAATTACGCATTTATTAATAATTCTTCATTCAAATCAATAGTGGGGCGAAAACTATTTCATTTTCCATTGATGTTTAGTATTGATGGTTCTCAACATTTCGACATTATCATGGTTTTATAATTGAAATAATAGTAATCATGTATTGAGTATCATATTAAATTATTATATATATTTTTATAACTATTCATATACAATGGTTATGGAAATTATTTAATTCACATCATGGAGACTGTAGTACGTCTCTAAACTCAGGTTATATTTTCATTTTTTGATAAATAGGAAAAAATAATTGTAAATAAAATTATAAAATTATATAATAATAATAACAATAATAATAAAAACAAGAACATATTTTTCCTATATTTTTAATATATATATCCACATGACCATCCATTTTCAATGAGCAGGAAAAATGAATCACTTCGCATTGTTGTGGTTATGGTCCACATGTACACAGGAATGATGTTATCATTGTTCATTGGGTGGAATAGAGGTAGAAAATTATTTTAAAATTAACATAACACAGTTTGAATATAGTCATTATATTTATTTATTCAATATAATATTTTTATAAAATATTTATATGATTCTTAAGAATAAATAATAATAACAAAAATTAGTGAAGATGTTTACCTCTTCATTGAGAAACGTCAGGAGGATTACTTATTGATGAAAAATTTCATTAATCAATTATGAAGTTAAAAACCTATAAAATTTTACTTGGGAATATTATAATATTTTTTTAGGGTTCTATTGAGGATACTTTCTTAATATGGTGAAAATAATATAGGATATGGGGTTTACATTTATTAATGAGGTGGGTGGAAAACTGATAATTTTTTAGAATATCAAAATATATAATAATGTTCAAGTGGAACCATGTATAAAATATATTGAATATAAGATTAGTAAAGGAATTAATATGTTCATTAAATTCTATTTATAAATGTCTATGTGATATTTCAAAACATCTAATTTGGTTTCAATCTTTTCATAACACTTTTCATCCATAATTGATGTTACAAATGATTAACGTAGTAGTTATTCATTAGGAATAAAACTAAAGTGGCCTCATTAACAGCTTTGAACATATTGTTTTATACATTTATTACATTTTATAGAGTTAAAAATTTAAATCATGTAGAAATTATATTTAACATTACTGGTAAAAATGCCAAGAAAATAGGTAGAAAACAGTTATTATTAGGCATAACATTGAGTGTATTATAATTCATTTCCTTCTTGAAACCATTAAATGAATGTTAATAATATTTTATGAAAAATATAATTTAGAATAGTTTGGATATTATTTCATCAAAATTGAATTATTTGATTTTTTATGATAAAAAACATACTATAACAAAATCAATTTTTTTGAAAAAGAAAATTTTTATACCTTCAAATTTTATTAAATTTATTTCATAAATATTGAAAACAAATTATTTTAATTTATAAATTGTTAAAAAATTTGTCATTATTCAAAATATTAATGTAAAAAATTATCATAATCCAAATACTTAAAAAAATTTAATTTAGAATCAATATTAATTTTTAAATAAATTATATTTTATTTTAAACCATTACATCATATTCAAATACCATATAATAATATAAATTTTTTAATTGAAAATAGATATTCCAAAATATTTTGTGACATTTCATCAAAAATATATCAAGGGAATTTATATATTATTGAGAAATATTTTCTAAAGTAATTGGGTTTAACATTGAGTTTCTCTCATATAATCCCCTTTGAGATTTATAAAAAATGAAACCCATCCATCCCAATTGCTTGGATTAGAGGACCTAAAATTAGAGCCAAATGTTTTATTCAATAAGATGATAGTATTTATAGTTTATTCATGGTATAATGTGAAATAGAGGAAATCGGTTCTCATATATCAATTCATAAGGAAAAAATGGGAGTGTCTCTTTTGTTAAAAGGGAGTCTCAATATGAGATGATTCTAAAAATATCTTAATCATTTTATATTATAATCCTTAGTGATAAAATTATGAAAAAATTAAGTTATAGGGATTATATTATTATAATATCTATTACTCCATATTTAAATAACAGATTCATTATTTTTTATTTCCCATTTAATTATAATTTGTTTGTAAAACATTTCTAATTACTCAATACATTTATAGGATGATCTATTAGAGAAATAAATTACCTATAAATTTGTGTTAATAATCTCTCTCTGTTATGGGAATTATAGATATTATATTATTGTTGGTTTATGGTTAAAACAATGTTGATTAAAATCCATGAAACTATTTTTATTTGTTCTAAAATTTTGACATGGTCTGTGAATGTTTTTCCAAACCATTAAACCTATTAAAAATACGTTTTAAATTATAAATTTTAATTTTAATAAATGTGGGAGGAGGGGTTGTATTCCTATTATGTATTATGGTTGTTGCTATCCTTACACATTATCAAACTCCTCCTTTAACCCTTTCCCCTTTATTGATTATTTGTCAATGCCCATGAAAAATATTAATGCAAGTAGTTTTACTCCTCTAACATTGTCATATACTTTACATACGTATATTATTATTCATCCCATATATACATGGTATTCTAGGGTTACTTTTGGATAAATGTTTTTGGGTTTTTTTTTCATGATTAGAGATTTTATTTTATCTTAATGGTTTTGGTTCTCTCCACATTATATAGCTAAACATAATTTTTTTGAGTCCTTTAAAATAATCTAGGGCAGTAACTATTTTCACACATTTTAGTTATCCATTATGTACTTGGTGTTTGAATAAGAATGATAGTATAATTAATGGTTTCTAATTCATATTGTAAAGTATATATTTTCTTGCTGTATTTTAATTTCAAAACATTCATGTGGTGGTTATATTCAATGGTATATATAAGATTAAATTTTTTCATCATATACTCATAGTGTTGGTTTCAATACCAAAATTTCCTTTTCTTGAAATAACTATTGATGATGTATGAGTAATAATTTTATTTATGAATATATAAATTTTAGTGATATTTTAAAATAATTATGCATTAATGGGTTATTTGGACTATTGAATGTATTTTATTAAATGGTTAATAGTTAAAATAATCTTACATAAGGAATAGTACATATAGAGTAATATTATTTTTTAATGAAATTAATGAAATCATATTATATAAGTGATGGAATATGTTATGAATTCTTCGGAATCATTTTATTAGTATGGGAAATTAGTAAATGTAATATGACTCGTTAAGGGGATTTCCCCTCCTGATGGATGTCATTTGGTTTTTCTCGACATGGCCCTATGTAGGATGATGGTGAGATGTGTGAAGCAAATAATTTATTTATGTATCCTTTATGTGGCTCAATATAGTGAATAATGTGACTCTACATAGTCGATCTGATGTACCATATATATATATATATTAATATTATGACCCTATTTCTTTCATACTATAGCTTGATATGGTGACCCCCATTATTAGATGTTTGATTATAATAAAAAAATCTTGTATTATATATGTTTGAGAATTTAATGTACTTTTACATTATTTTTATATTATAACTTTTTCATTGGAACCTATATTATTCCTCTCTTTCATATAAAATGACATGATTTTTTAAATTATATTTTAAACTAGTAGATGGCGGTTTACATCATAATGAATTCAAATATTTTAGATTGATTGATCCAAGTGGACCTCCTTTTCTCATATAAAATATACATTGTTTTTTATTTGTATCCTTTTTACATATTGTTAAGGGGATGGAATAAATATGTGTAGAATGATAATAAAATGATTTTGGTGGTTTTATTGTTGGTGACATGGGCGGATATGTTCTATATATTGCAAGAAGATGGGTACCAATGGTTTAATTTTTAGTTCTTTAATAATATCAAATTGTTTTGTGACTCATAGTGATTTTTTTAATTATTTTAAATAATTAATAAGTTTTTCAACTTATCACACACTCAAAAATGAGATTCAATGAATGACAAATTTATTATTTTAATATTAAATTAATGACATATCAATTTGATTAGAGATTTTGAAAAGGATTAACAGAATTGTGAATGATATGTATAAATTTCATTTTAATGAAATTGTATATAGTAATTAATAGCAGTTCTGTAATTTATTTTGAATTATAAGAATTAAACCATGAATTTTAAGAACGATTATGGTTTAATAATGTTTTTTTCTATTAATGAATGATTTATTTACATCTAAAAGTTAAATTTCATAAATTTATAAATTTCAATAATAAAATGGATTTCATACTTTAAAACAACTGGTAAAAAAGAATAAGATTATTTTTACTAAAAAGAATTATTTTTATTGTGATAAGTGATAGATATATATTTTAAAAAATATATATATTTTTAATGTATTATCACGATATTGAAATAACATGAATGTTTATGAAACATTGATATATATAATATATTTCTAATAAGTAATATAGTTCATTTAAAAATATAATCTTGAACATATAAATATTATTTGAAATTTATAAAATCTCACAATTGGTTTTATTCTATAACATTTATATTCAATTCATTTATTTTATTCATAAATTAATAAGGTTTATTTATTTTTTAATTTTTTTTAATTTAAAATATGTATAATTTAATGGAAATGATTATATTAATAAAATAAGAATAAATATAATCCCTCATATTGTTATTAAATATCTTTATTTTATAAAAAGATACACTTGTATAAAAAATTATTTCATTTTTTGTACATTTATTTAAAAAAATTATCTCTTTTTGAAATTGAATATTTAAAAACGTAACCATTTTTTAGAATAATAATATTTAAAATAGGTAATATGGTTAATTATTATTATTTTTACAAAGCTTTGTACCCTGTAACAAAATGATCAGAATACCCTCTCAATACTAGCACCTAACGTGATATGCCACATACTCGAAGGGAATTCATGATACCCACAGTCCAGTGACAATCACTTGAGAATAAAAATACTTAATGATAAGATATAACCTGACATAAAATTACAAATAAAATTCACTTAAATAAAAATAAATGATAAATATAAAAACATATAAATATATACCACAAAAGATAAAGAATAATGAAAGAGATATAACCATAAAAAGATAATAAACTCCATCTAAGTGAAAAATTACAAATACAAGGATGAAAAAAAATTAAAACTAATCAAACAGATCCAAGTGATATCATGGGAATCTCATACCCTCTCACCACCAGCTACTTGAAACACAGCTAACAGAAAACCTCATTGCTTCAGTTCAGTGCCTTTCTTTACCCTAAATTAAAAGATGTAACCTGTTATACACATCACTAAAATGGGTGTACAGGGTGTGAGATAATGTTCCCAATATGATCTCACTAAGTTGTTCCTTTACAAGTCTCTATAAAATAATCCAAAAATTCTCAACATAAAATAAGACACGACATGATTAAGCTTTAACAGTTTTAATATCAAAATCATTGAAAAACGGTTTAGCTTCCCATTTTTCCATACATCTAAATAAATTCATAAAATCAGTTTCAAATAATTTTATATCCATATGTTAAAAAAGTTATATCAAATAAAAAAAATCATTATCACATCTCATATCAATTCCATTACAATACTATTAAGACATTACAAACCAAAACATCCCAAATCTACTAAAAGAAAAGGTAACATCATGTGAAGGATCAACCTAGGTTATGAAAGATTATACTCTTGAATATAACATATAAAATCATTTACTAATAAACCATATATACATATTCATCAATAATAGGGTGAATAGGAAACCCCCATAAACTAAACCCTCTAATAGGTCTTCAATGTCCTTATAATTACATTCCTATAATGTAGAGAAAATCCCAATGAGAAAGCACATAAACAATAGATGATACCAATTTATATACCTTGTATATATGAAACCATATCATCCCATGTTATCTATTTTAAAAATCAATTCATCAATCAATTTTCATCATAATATTATTGAGAACTATTTAACAATACATTGAATACAATTTTCCATTATGAAATTCCATTATAAAAGAGATTTCATAAAAACTCCTTTCCAAACAAACATATTATTCAGTCATTAAATTCAATTTTATTTTCAAAAATCACCAAATATTGGAAAGTATAGTTTTCCAACATAGGATATAGACAAAACTATAAAGACTCAAAAATTCTATTTAAATTTTTTTCTTAAATACAAGGGAATTTTATGAGTCCGCAGTTTCTGACAACGCCTGATTCCAAGGCTCGGTGTTTACAGAATAATTTTCAAAATTTTTGTTTGGGTATGTTCAGAAAATGTATGTTCGGGATTTTATATCATTTGAACCGGTGCTCGGAATTGAAATCTGAGGACACTGTTGAACTCGCATCACCGATATTAGCTTAAAGAGATCTTTACCGCAGTTGTGTTTCAATGTGTATGGATGTTTTTATTTGGGGTTCCTAAATAAATTAGATAAAAATATGTGTGACACATTTTTATTTATTTAGGTGGTGGTTAATTTCCCCAAAGTGAAGTTGGAGGTGTGTCCCACTCCCACAAGACCATCAATGGGAGGATATTACGTGGTGGGGCCCACATGTGCATCTAATCCTCTAACTCCCCCTTTATCTCCTTAAACCACCCTTTTATCTTTTGAACTCCCACATTATGGTGGATCCTCTCCACCTCCGTCCCATTAATTGTTCAAACACAATTAATTAAATTTTTTATTAATTAATTTGAATGTTTTATTTAATTTGAATTGCATGAGGACATTAAAATAATAGGGGGATATTATTTTACATTGGTTGGAGATCATACATTGGGGAAGCTTTGGATAATTGTAAGAAAGAATTATTCTCTGGAATAACATGAAGAACTTCTCTAATGAAATCTATCCACGTTAAAGAAATAGATATTGTCCGCAAAGAACGTTTCCAACAACGACGCATCCTCCACAGACGAAACCGAACTTCAACGGATCGATGCTATCATCAATGAAAGAAAATCGAATCAAGGTAGGGGGATTTGATTACATTAAATTATATCCTGTCTCTTTTACTTTTACCTTGTACGATGGTGGACAATTCTTATCATTTAAGGTGGATGATGTGGGCCGAACAATCATAGCATGATGTTCCTCCATTGGTTTATTCTGATTAACGTCAGAGGTGGGGTGGCATGACGCCGTTGTGCCGCATGAAGTGTAGTAGGTCCATGGCACCGTCGCGCCATGGTGAATGTGCAGAGGTGACTGACCGAGCCGGCCACCATGGAGCAGGGCAGCGGGATGACCAGCTGACCGACCGGCTGGCCCGTTGGAAGACTGCGGCACCCCAAGGCACCGTGTGGTGGAGGAAAGTGGCTCGCAACTGCAATCCACTCTGCTGAAGAAGAACTGGTCGGCCTCATGCCGGCCAGGTAGGGAGATCGTGGCACCAACTGGCACCTTGCAAAGGAAATGCGGTCCCCATCCACGGGCTGCTCGGTGGGCGAACAACCTAGCTGGGTTGAAGAACTATGGCACTATGTGTGGAGAACCACGGCCTGTGTGTGGGCTGCTCATGCTAGAAAAAACAAGCCTGCTATGGCCGACTGGCCAGAATAGGGGCAGTGCCATCGGGTGAACCGAAACAGCCCGTAGTGCGGGCAGGGTCTGCGGGGGAAACACCCCACCGGGCTAGGCCGAACCCCCAACAGGGTCGGTCCCACGCGACCCGGGTCCGTGGGTGGGACACACTTCACCAGGCCTGGCCGCCCCCCATCCAGTTCGGACCCACCGAACTGGGATGGGCTGACCCGCCATCCCACTAGGCTTGACGAGTCGGACCCGTCTTCGCTTAGCCGCAAATATCTCCTGGATCGCGCGTCCAATCGATGCAATGTCTGAGGCACTGGGACCCTAACAATTATGCGATCCTTTTTGAGATAATATATGTGAGTTTTGGAAAACTTTTTGAATGGCCAGGTTCGGAACAAGTGTAAATCCAACCAGGCCCCTGAAATGTAAAATCTAATAACTCTCAGACCGGGCATGCAATTGACGTGCCGTCTATCGCATTTGGTTCCCTATAATGAGACAGAACTCTGAGATACATCAACTCAGGAATTATTTGATATATCAATACTTGACTCGAGGAGTAAACCCTCATAGAATCTAGCATGCAGTGTGCCAGAACCTAAGAGCTAGCTGCGATGACTACTGTACCAGAATCTGATGTGGGTTCGACAATGAAGACTTCTATCCCGGAATTCTCCGTGGGTTCGACGACGGTGATACTGTACCGAAATCCTATGTGATTTAAACATCGATGAATACTGTACCGAAATCCTCCTTGGGTTTGATAGTTCTGACTTCTGTTCCTGTATCCTGTGTGGGTCCGACGGTGTAGTTGGTCCTATATCATGTGCGGGTCTGACAGATTAACTGGTCATGTATCATGTGTGGTTCTAACAGCTTAGATGAATTAATTACTACATATGATCATCTCAATCACTCTACGAAATATGTAGACCTATGTGAGTTTATTCTTGTATTTCAATCATTTTCATCGATGTGGTTGACTTTATTTCCTATTTGGACGGGGTTGTGATTGGCCTCTAGAGTTGGAGTCGGGTTTTGACTGGTAACTTAGGTATATGTATTGGAATATACCTTATTAAGTTTGTTTGATACTTCGTGATTGTATCTTTCTACTGTGGTTTATCCTTTTTGGATTCTAGGAGACCATCGGGGGTCTCAGGTTCCCCTACAGAGTATCGTTATACTCACCCCTGAATGGGCTTTCCCCGCACATCGTTGTGTTGGTTGTAGATGACGGACAACACAGATCAAGGTAGAGAGTGGTAGAGTTGGACGGTACCCGGAGGTGGACCACTTGTCGTGACGTACTCGGAGCGGACAGATGGACCTGGGGAGATGAGGATGCCATATGTACCGACCCATCAGGTGGGATTCCCGGAGGATGACTCAGTAGTTTCTCTTTACCTTTCTGCAGTTGTGCTAGCTTTACAGTTGTTGTAATTTACTGTTGGGCTTGTATTTTCAGCTCCCTCTCGTTCTGCACATACATTTGTATAGAAATAAACTTAGTGTTTACTTTCAGCTGCGTACTCTGCTTCTTGTGTTTAGGACTTGTGTGTGTTACATGTTAAGTGGAAATTACTTCCATTTTTATAGGGATTATTCCTTTGGTGCTAGTCGTCATCCTCTGGCCTATGGAAGGCGGGCTTGGGGTGTTCATGGCATGGGCCCCGAGGATGGGTCGTGACAAAAACCACATACCTCAACACTTTCGTTGCACATTATCACAATGGAAACCAACATCATGGAGAATAAAATAATGGAAACCGAGGACATATAACCAATTTATAAATATCAGGATTGATTTGAATTAATAAATTCGGTCAATAGAGAATTGTAAAAACAAATACCTTGAGAACACACACCCACCACCAAACAACTAACCAAGGAAACAACCCCAGAAAAAATATTAATCAATGGATCCCAAAGTAATTGAATGAATCATCAACATAGAAAATCTAGACAAATAAAACAACACAATAGTTCTATCATGATCCATGAAGATGAAAATTTTAAAGTATTACTAACCAAGAGAAATTCAATCAAACCAATGTGGTTTTTATGAACCAAATGAATCAATCTAGAATGGACAGTGGCTCCCAAAATCAAAGATGTAGATATATTGGTTTAGAGGGGAGAGAATTGTTAAAAATTAATCAAAATATTATCTGATAATAACCCTAAAATCGTTTACTATGAAATTTGCATATTGTGTAATCCATTTGCATGAAGTGTAATCCTTAAGACTCATAGATGCTATCATATAATCACATTCTTTTAAAACTATTATTTTAACATTATATAGTGTGAATCCTATTTTCGACAAGTTCCCCCTTCATGGTGTGTATATCGTCTATAATGTCTCATTATTAGTTAATCCATGCTAGGAATTATCATAACATAGTGTGTATTTCCCCATCATACTATAAAAAACTAGTTTCTTAAAATAACTATACCAACTTAGGTGTTATATTATCTTAAAAAGAACCCTATAAATCCATTATAAGTTCATACCCATACTCCATTAATTCATAAAAATACATCCAAATAATTTAGGTCATTTTTTCCCAATATTTTTCCATCCTAGGGAGTCCCAAGACACAACGAATTAAATAAAAAATTGAAGAGAAGATATTCACCTAAATATGCGTTACATAATGTTGCATACTCCATAGTATAAGTCTTTCCATCCTTAGTAATTCATGTCATAGAATAATTTTTGGTTAACTGATGTGTCCACTAACACTTTATCCATGACTCTCATACCCATGTATCTTGAGAATTTGATCAACATATATATATAAAACCTTTACCAATGTAATCAATTTTAAATCAAAAAAATAACGTGAGGGCCAATGATCTCAACTTGTTTCTCAACACAGAAACATCTGGATCTAAATCAATCTGTTCTGAACATAGAACACGAGATTGATCATGATTTTATTTCTAG
Organism: Viscum album; assembly: GCA_963277665.1. NCBI lineage: Eukaryota > Viridiplantae > Streptophyta > Magnoliopsida > Santalales > Viscaceae > Viscum > Viscum album. The sequence goes on along the minus strand of OY728153.1, from coordinate 1,153,275,486 downwards.
AGATATTATATGTGTATAAAATCAAGAATGAATATTAATAGAACTAAACTAAAAATTGAAAAGAAAATTTCTAATGACACTCTATGACCTCAAACCTTCCAATATATTTTAGATCCAACATCCCCTATTTTCCATGCTAATTGTGCCCCAACATTGGATAAACAATCAAGAAAACATGTTCCGCTATAAAAAACTCCAAAACTTATTTTGTATCCATAAGTTTTTCCAATCAACATTATGAAATAAAAAAACTCTAACATATATCCTATGTCCTTGGAGATGTCTTTAGAACAATACATGGTCCCACTAAAGAGGTTTCACACACCTCCTCCCAAAAAATAAATGACTTGTACGGGTGGAGATAAAATTCCAAGAATATATCCATTCTGATCGAATAATATTGACTATTGTTTTATGAAAACTTAAATTGTACGAGATGGATGACCCATTATACAAAAAAAATTGAATACCTATGTATGGAGCATATACACCATGATCTAAATGGCATGCTCTGTCTGACCATTTCTCTATGTATAGTAAGTTGTACACTTACAAAACTAATCCACCATCACCTCATAGAGAATTATCAAAAATATAACAATAAAACAAGGAATTATTATAAAAAAATGGATTTTGGAACCCCATTTAACCTCATAATTTCAAACATAAATAGGTTACCAAGATCTTAACCTTTTGATTTTTCATTGATCAGAATAATGTTAGTTGAATATGTATACTAACTAATCACCACCCATATTGAATTACTCACATTTTTATTACTTAGTAATTAAAAAAACATCCATGGGTACCTTTTCCCATTTACAACTAGACACCAAATGATACAGGAGAAAACTAGAGAATTTTAGATGCTCTCCCTTTATCTATTGGCATGTGTAAAAGAGGGACACATAATTTCAAATGTAAAACTTCATAACTACCCCAAGACCACCATATCATGTCATAATATATCTTCATAGTTCTGTAATCAATGTTCCATGAATAACTATAAATGTAAACCAAAAATTATCTCATCTTTGATGCAATGATGAGAAACTGATCGTCAAAACTAAAAATACAATCTGAATAGATTGAGTAAACATAAATAGTTTCCCAACCATATAGATCTTCTCAAATTCATATAAACACATCATCCTATTGAATAAGATATAGAAATGACTTAAGGGTTGAGGATGATAACTAAAAACGGGGTATATCTATACCTTAAACATCCTCCTAAGAATCTAGATGCAATTGAGAAAAAATAACCATATTGTTTCACTCTTCCTTAAATTCCAATATAGATTGTGAAATAACACATAATCTATGAGATTTTCATTGACATTACCTTACGCTAGAGTGTATATAATATTGATAAAAATTTATGATGATACTACACTAACAAATTCAATCTAATATTCAAGTCCTAATTAGAAAAGATACAGATCAAGATGTTAGGTTTATAAATTACTGCTATCCTATCCCCAAAAATATAACTCCAACAACAAATTCTCACATAAAAAAAGATATATATCATGAATTAGTCATTATTAACATGAATTTTCGTCTAATTATAGTCTTAATCCACCACTTTATCATCTTAAATGATCACACAAATAAAATATGTTCTAGAAGAGTGATATAAAACAACATAACCCTTACAATTCATAGGTATGTTAATAAAAACAATTGATTTCAAATATAATTTCAATTAATCAAAAGTAGATTGAATCATTGAATCCCATGAGAAATTATGACCATTTCTAGTAATATCATTCAATGGTGACTCAAAATTTTTAAAAACCATGATAAACATTACTAATATATAGAAATATCATAGATACACTAAATTTCCAACACAATAAAAGTGTTTTCCCAAGAAAAAACAATATTTACCTTTTTGGGATCCATTGTTTGTCCATTTTAAAAAATTATAATCCCAATGAATGTTTCCTCATGAATATAGATGTTTCATTTTTAAATCATTCCATTAAAACATTGACTCCATTTGATTCTCCAAACCAAATATATACAGTGCCCATGATCATGTTCATATCTCAAATAAAGAAAAATATCATCCACTAAAACAACCACAAAATTCCTAAAATACTGATTAAATATACCAGTGATCAATGCCATATAATCTATTGCAGAAGTATTCAGATCAAACGACGTCTTAAGATTTCTGTAATGTCCACAGCTAACCTAAAATATATCTTTATTATAGAACACTCCCAATCTCGTTGTTGTTGATAACCTGATTTAAAATCAGTTATTAAAAAATAATTTCTCTTTTAAATGATTAAAAATACATCAACATCATGAAAATGATTATTTTTATAACTGTTAATTTTTCATAAAATACTTCTTATTTGTGGTGTACCTAAAACCTATTTTGAAATACAATATCATTGAGTAATTTAACTTTGTGGTATTTATTATTTCATTTGACGATTGTCACTTTTAGGGCATTCAATTCATATATACTGTATTTAGCCTCAATTCCATTTCCTTAAGGTACATAGTACAGTAATAGACATAGTTTATTTTATATAGTGTATACATTTTTATTGACATCCTATATCACGAAGATCCTTATTATCATGATATTATTACATTCATTCAATATCACCCCTTCCTGATGTTATGATTTAAAATGATTCAAATATGTATTACACACTATGTAATGATAAAAGATTATTCTCCTCAAGAATCTTCTTAATCTCACATCCTTTTATTATTGTTAACTTTATGACTAATCAATAAATTTATTATAATCATTTTTCCATGGAAATTTAATTTAATAAACATATTATTGTATAATTGATATTATTATTTCTTAAACTATATACCATTTTTCATATAGCATTTACATTGAAATTTATTAAATTAATTGATTTATTTTTTTTAAATAAGTATATCTCATTCAATATTGTTATTTGATAATGAATATTAGTTTTTTTTATTCTATAGGGGGAATTCATAGACTAGAAATAACAGTTGGATCCTAAACTTTATGTTGCTCCTCGATGTATCTATGATTCTAATGAAATGAATAATTTCTCAAATGTGACCCGACCCTTAATTTTATACTATCCTGTGAATGTAATTGATGGTAAAAGGTACTCGTTTGGAATATACTTGACATCCATTATGAAAAAATTTCCCTCATAGTAGTATGAGTCATTATTCATCCATGATAATTTCTGTCAACATATTTTCTGATATATTTCATTTAAGTTCACTAACTAATGGTATGTGTTTTAGTTTCATACATTTCCTTATTAATTTTTCTATATCTAGTTATTTTAAAGTAATGCCTTTCCAGTTATCACATTTCCATATTATTTATTTACATTCATTTTGTGTATTGATTACATGGAATGTGTGTTCAAATATTTACATATCCATAATGAATTTTTACATTAATTCATTATTTCATCCCATATATTTTTTCCCTTACTGAGAAATTGATCTCACTTTTATTAAGTTTCTTACCCTAGGAATACATGAAGCATACTATAAAAGAAATTTGGGAATATAGTAGATTTATTAGAGATACCTTGAAGATTTTTAATCATTTAGGAGAAAATAATTTCTTCTAATTAGTGTATCTAATTTAAATGAATTACCCATTTATTTATCTAGTTTACCAAGATGACTTAATAGACTGTTCCTTTCAAGATTGATTCCTTGTCATCAAGACTATGTAATAGATTTAAGACACTAGAGATAGGCATGATGAGGATGGGTAACTATTGTCAATATCAAAGGAAGTTTATTATAAAATTGGGTTAATAGATTTAGGAAAAGGTTGGTTAGAGAACATAAACTAAATGTATAATTTGTGGATAAATATAGATGAAAAACATAGATTTTTGGGGACATATAGATTATGTGGTCCTTATTAAGAATAAATCCCTACCAATATACTACAAGTGGACATGTTTTTGGAACATATGTACATAAGAGTAACAACTCTGACAAGGTGATTCGGGCCGTACATGGGGTAACCTCATATATTACAACGATCCATACTACACAACTATTTTGGAAGTCTCAAAGAATATTCTTTTGATAATCCACATTTTCAGTATAATCCATTATAAATAATTTGAATTTATTTTGAAAATAAAATATAATGGTTAGACCTAATGTGTTTTAGATTAAAACAAGGTGTCATTATTTATATAAATTTTAGATAATTATACTCATTTCTCACATAGAGTGTTCTTTATCACACTATTCTTTCTTTTTTTAGTCAATGGATGGAGCCCAAATGATTCAAGTTAACATTTTAAATGAATAAAAATGTGGGGAAAATTATAAACCAAATGATGTGTTGATAGTTGTAAAGTATAACACGTTTTTGAATAATCAGTTTTCCTGAAATATTATTACCAATATATACCTTTACCAACACCCAAGTGCACCAAATAAGACAAGGAAGAAGTATTCTATGATCTCTTGTCGTGTAGACTATGGAAAAAAGAAGGCTCAACTTCCAAAATGCGATAAGTTTGTAAGGATACTGTTTCCGACGCTTTAGCCGGGGTGCGCGCATCCGTCTGCGGAGGACACGCAGCTTGTTGCCCCGCATTCCCGCTTTCCAAAGGCGGGCGGCATTCGTTCCTTGTTCAGGGACGTCTACTCCTTGATCAAAACAGGATGATGAGATGTCGGTTATTCCTCCTGTGGATTCCTCCTCAGAACTCATCACCTAGTCCGGGTCTCCCTTATAGATTTAATACGTAGTTTGTGAAACTCTTCCTAGTGCCATGTTTCCATGGACGCCGGTTAATTACACTGCTTCTGTCGGAACATTCCAAAGGGTCCAGTCAGGGAAGCAACCTTCGGTCAGGGGAGTAGTCACATTGAGGCATCAGTAGCGTTTCTGGATGCTGGGGTACCTGGCATGTCTGTCTGTTATCCTTGACCACAAGGCTTCTCGAGGGCGTGGAAGCCCGAGGCATCCCACATCGAGCGCGGGGAATTACATGTCATAGACACATATATGAGGTTTTCCTCAGCTTCCCGTGTTCAACACAGGTTATGTCGCGTGTTGAACGTCTAGCGGAGACGGATCAACCCAACCAGAGCATTAGCTAGGATAGATCGGATTGAGGGATCCTCCTTGAAGGGATATAGATACCGGGGCCAGCCTATGGGCGACTGTGAAAAAGAGCGTACCGACCTGGTCTCACCAGGATAAGACGGTCTGGGCGAGAATCAGAACGGGTGGTGAGTTGATGAATGGAGTGGAAGGAGAGTGAAATGGGACCATCACAGGGGGTGACAGTGAAGTTGGGCTTGAGCCTTGACGAGGCTTCCAACGTATCCCCGTGGTAGGGAATCAAAGTCCGCGTAGTTCGGGATGGTTCCGGTAAACCGACGTGAAGCTGGACCTTGGCCCGATGAATGTCGTCAGCGTACCGACGTGAAAGAGGACCTTGGTCCGATGGGCATCGTTAGCGTACCGATGTGAAGGTGGACCTTGGTCCGATGGGAGTTGGGCTTGAACCTCTGGGAGGATTCCTACCTACCATGCCTTGACATGGATCAAAGACCTCGTAGTTCAAATGGGTCTTTATCGACGAACCGACGTGAAAGTGGACCTTGGTCCAACGAGGGGTGGGCTTGAACCTCTGGGAGGCTTCCTACGTACCATGCCTTGACACAGATCAAAGACCTCGTAGTTCAAATGGGAATAGGTGGGCAGTTTAATGTCATGCAGGACAAAGGGGGCATACAGTTTAACGTCATGCTGGACGAGGGAGAAACTCGACGTGAATGAACGACCGAGCAATGTGGCTTGAACCTCATAGAGGCCTCCAACGTACCATGCCTTGACATGGATCAAAGTCTTCATAGTTCAAAGGATTCGTTGGGGAACCGACGTGAAAGTAGACCTTGGTCCACTAATGGTGGTGGGCTTGAACCTCCGGAAGGCTTCCTGCGTACCATGCCATGACATGGATCAAAAACCTCGTAGTTCAAATTGGAAAGGGTCGCAACAGCTTACCATTGGGCCAGAATGCAGTTTAACATCATGCTGGACGTAGGTAGAACACGACGTGAATTGGATGATGGGTGGGCTTCAGCATCGTGAAGGCTTCCTACGTACCATGCCTTGACATGGATCAAATACCTCGTAGTTCAAGATGGGTCGCAATGGCTTACCACTGGACTGGAATGGGACCCGACGTGAATGCGCGACGAGTGGGCTTGAACCTCGTGGAGGCTTCCTACGTACCATGCCTTGACATGGATCAAAGACCTCGTAGTTCAGGTGGGGTGTGTCGGTGAACCGACGTGAAAGTAGACCTTGGTCCACTATTGGTGGGCTTGAACCTCGTGGAGGCTTCCTACGTACCATGACTTAACATGGATCAAAGTCCCCGTAGTTCAAAAGCGAATGCAGTTTAACGTCATGCCGGACGAAGATGGGACCCAATGTGAAGAAACGACGGGTGGGTGTGTCGGTGAACCGACGTGAATGTAGACCTTGGTCCACTATTGATGGGCTTGAACCTCGTGGAGGCTTCCTACGTACCATGCCTTGACACGGATCAAAGTCCCCGTAGTTCGTTAGGATGGATGGGTCGCAATGGCTTACCAATGGACGGGAGTGCAGTTTAACGTCGTGCTGGACGGGGGTGAGACCCAACGTGAAATGACGGGTGGGCTTGAACCTCGTGGAGGCTTCCTACGTACCATGCCTTGACATGGATCAAAGTCCTCGTAGTTCTCTTGGGATGTTCGGGGTCAGGGTCGGTGCTCACTCTAAGCCCATGTGAGTCGTGCTCGGTGTGAGAAACAAGAGGTTTCAAGGACCTGATGATCACGCCGTGAAGGGTGCATCCGTGAGAAGCGAAGAGGGGCTTACGCATTGAGCGAACCATGGTGTTGGGACTTACTCCAGGATGGAGGCCCATATGGGGGTGCCTCGTTCCCTATCACGTCCTCCACTGACCTTGGTAGTGGGGAAGTACAGAGATGCACGGGTGCAATAATCTGTACCAAAGGTTAGGGGCTTACACTCTGAGGCATCCCTTCCCCTGCGAACATACACCACTCTGACAAGGAGGATCTCATTCCATGTGCGGAAGAGTTCCATTCCCGTGGAGACGAGTGGAGTAAAAAATGTTCGAGTTGGGGGGACCCTTCGTGAGGGAGACGAGGTTGGGTCACAGTTTAAAGTCATGTGTTGAGGACGTGGTGCTTGGAAGTTTAACGTCCTGCAGCTCGGACGAGGTGGGTTCACTCCACACCCCTAGGACTTACATAACCGATACCCTCTAGTCCTTGGGGAAGGTAAGGTGCTGGTAAGGCCATGGTAAAGGGGGGTTGTGGAACGAACCATCGAGGGGTCCACGTTAGCGTGGCTATGCGAAGATGCAATAGCCGTTAGCATGCCTATGCGAAGAAGCATTAGGCAAAACAACGCTACGGGTGGTTTTGTCCATGGGACTTTGAAATCACATCATGCAAACCTGGAGGGTCGCACCGAAAGAGGAATCGCTACGAAGAGGAGTGTGCTTTGCGAAGTGGGGTGCCTTGGCCTTATCATGGGGAATAGGTGTGAGTGGGAGGTGCTTCGCGAAGTGGAATAGTGTTCGCGGAGCACTGACTCGCGAAGAAGGAGTGTCTCACGAAGCAGGGTCCTGCCAAGCAATGTGCTTCGCGAAGTGGAGCGATCCTGCCTTAGCATAGGGATTACTCGTATGGGTTGGGTGTTTCACGAAGCACAAGTGCTCCGCGGCTGCCTGGGTTCCCTTGGGAATCCCCTTCCTTCGCGAATGCCCTTGAGCTTCGTGAAGGGCATCCCTCTCGGAAGAGGGGCTCAAAACGAGGCAAAGCAGAGTCGTCTCGTGAAGTAGAAATACCTCGCGGAGCTCAAGATTCCCGGGGCAAAGCGTGCTTCGCGATTCGGGAGAGGAGAAGCCAAAAGGTCGGATTATCCGTATTTTGGGACTCAGGGGAGTCCAGTATTTATATGGAAGGGGCGCCGCGAAGCAGGGCTCGCGCGCCGCCTCCGGTGCTTCGCGGCGGCTCGTGAACGTCAAAGGGGCTCACGGAGCATTACCGCCTCTGGTGCTTCGCGGCGGCTCGCGAACGTCAAACGGGTTCGCGGAGGATTACCGCCTCTGGAGCTTTGCGGAAGCTCGCGAACGTCAAACGGGTTCGTGGAGGATTACCACCTCTGGAGCTTCGTGGCGCCGCCATGGTTGGGGCGCTTCGCGGCGGGGCTTCGCGGCGGGGCTTCGCGACGGAGCTTCACGAGGCAGCGCGCCGGCCTTTTTCGTTCCTTTCTTTCGGGCCACATTTTTGGCACCAACAGATACACCAAATAATGTTTCTCAATAAAATATATTAATGATTTACTTGATGAAAATATGGATATAAAGCAAAATATTTATGAGGGAAATGAAGTGTATGATGGAAGGAAATGAAGCTCATCTTAAAAAAATCCTTTTTTGTAATTTTAAATAAATATGGGGAACCGGAACATTACCCTATTCCATTACCACTCCTAGAGGTTAAACACTAGACCGATGAAGGATCCATGTGTTAATAAGTTGATAACATTTTTATGTATTAAGGTTTTGTTGAAAACAATATTCAAAATGTTGTTTAGAGATTAAAAAAATCTGAAGGATGTCCATTATACATATTTAGTAAATTATATAAACCTGGCTTTAGAAAAAATAACCAATAATCTTGGTGAAACCCAATAAAATAAAGTAAGGTTGCGGGTCTTGAACCCATGTCCAAAGGACCATAGGGGATTCACTCCAACAACTGACTAATGCAGTGACCTTGTTAATCTTATTCTTTAAGTTAAAAAATCAACTGAATAAATATTAATGATGAACTGGTGGTAACATTTTTTAGGATTAGAAATTAATCTATTAACTATATTTATTAGAGAGAAAAATATGAAGAGTTTTCACTCTTTTATGGGCCTTAAGATCCATTAAATATTAATATTAATGGAATAGGCCTAAAAATATTTATTGTTGGTAAATAATATTTTAGTAGTAATGGGATGAAATAGAATTTGTTTGATGCATATCAAAATGTTAGGATTTCTCATATGAGATTGAAACCAATAATGTATTAAATTTTCATTAAATTCTTGGTCAGTAAAAGAGTTTCCATTTCTAGGTAAAATGTCTCATAAAAAATGTTTTCTTAGCACCTAAATTTCAAATGAACTAATGGCCTTCTAAAATCAATGATTTATGGCTTTGGGGCCCTAAAAATTCAATTTATCATTTATATTTTTGTGATTGATGAAATAATTCAATCCATATAAATATATATGGTTTTATTATAATCACATAACACACCTTTACACTGATATTATCCTACTCATATAGCAAGAGACATGGTATTCCCTGTCACCATTGTACTCTAAATTCTCTCTTTTACATTGGATTACTTCTGAACCCTTATCCTGATGTGGGATTTCAAACATAAAAATTATAAAAGATATTATCACCATAATCGAGTATAAATATTAAAGATGAAATTTATAAGAGGGGAGAATTTTGAGCCTTGAAAAAATTATGTATGAACCATTTATTCGATAACATGTAGGTCACGTGATATCAAGCATGTAAGGTAATATAATTTCTATAAACATTATAAAATCATTACTATTAACAAAATATTAAATGAATGAAAAACTATGTTAAAATGTGTTACACGCAAGGGAGACAATTCAAGATAGCTTATGTTACACTAAAGAGCATCATTAATTTACAACTTGTGTTACATTTAACAGTTAGCTTCCTTGAATGTCTTGGTTATATACCAGACTGAGTTTCACCAAATATCTTTCGATTAATAAAATAGTATTATTGAATATAATATTACATAACCTAGTCTTTATGTTTGGGGTTTTTAATTTTATTAACTTACAAATGAAAATAATTTGATTAAAATAATACAAAATTAAGTCATATATTAAAAATTTATCAGAAATGAATTTAGGAACAAATTCAATAAAAATAAAATGTTTTCAAATAAAACAATTTTCATGCTGATGAAGGTATTTTACAATAATAAATTTAAGTAATTTAAATTATATAATTCTTTTAATGTATTTTTTTTGAAAATTCAGTCCACTACTTTTGATATTAATCCATTAGGATTGATGTGGAAAAGATAAGATCAAACCCTATTTTCCGAATAAAATACTATATTTTTATATGTAGTTTTATCGCCTTTTGGTGGAGAAATCAATTTAAATTTGAATATTTATTCCATTATAAAGTTAATATTTAAAAATAAAATTCTTCTTTTTAAGATAAAAATTTTATGTTTTATTTTTGACATTTTCAGAGACATTTCATTTTGGAACGAATACTTAAAAATACTAAATTTTGATTCAAAACTTCATTTTAATAAAATTTATTTATATGTTTAAAAAAAATTTGAAAAGTTTTAAAGATTAATTAGATAATAATTTAATTAATTAATCCTATTTAGTTCATTGTAATCAATTTCACATTAAATTGACTATAAATAATATAGCCCTCATTCAGACAATTTTACATGAAAACCCCGCATTATCGTTTAGACTATGAAATTAATTTCAATTTAATTACTAGTAGTTATGTAATTATAATTAGATAACATTTATTCCATATTTGGGATCAGAATAATTATTATGTAAAATAATTCAAACTATGTTGTTTTACAAAAAATCATAGTGAATGTAATTAAAATTAATTTAAAAAATTAAGGTATCACTATGCATAATAAAGGACTAAAACGTTAACATAAGATCCAAAATGACCTAGAAATTTGTCCATAACCTATTGGATGAACGTAAATTGACATCTAACTTTAAATTATTATGTTTTTTTGGTTTTGAAAGAAGTTTTAGGTAATAACATGTGCCCACCTAACTTTTTTCTAAAAATTCCATGAGAGTCTGTTCCCTTCCCTATAAAATGCCACCAACTCTCTGAATTTCTCACACCTCTCAAACCTATTATGTTGTTCCATGATATATCCAATTAGTCTCCCATAATTACTCTCTTCTACCTAGAATAATACCTTTGGCTAGAAATCGTTCCACCTGTTTCTTTTGGTTTAAACCAAAAAAAATTACCTCATTAAGAAGATACACCTTCACTAATAATTTTTAGTTTCATTTATATTATTGAATACCTAACAATTCTTATTATATGATTACATAACAACACAAGTATCATCCATATATTAGAATTTTTTTATTCTAATTATTCAACCTAAAATTTCACACACCAACATCTTTTGGGTAATGAACATATTGTGTCTGTGGAAGACAAATTATTCCCTCAAGAAATGATATTTTTTCTATTTTCCATTACCAACATTTATAGAGGCCATTATGATGGAAAGTATACTTATATAATTTATATATGATATTTATTATTCGTTTATACTTCTAAAAACCATTAATAATATATATATTAAATATTATAAATTTTATGTTAATAGGATGACATCATTTCAGGATGTCTGGACTTCCTCCCCCTCAATGAAATATGATCCATTCACAGGATAAATGGAACGTATAAATTAGTTGTGAAAACTAAAAAAAGTGACATGAAAAAAATAAATAAGTTATTAATTTATTAATTATATTTATATAAATATAATATATATATATATAAATATATAATCTTTTCTATTAAAATTTCACACACTTTAAAAGAGATAAAGACTTTTGTGGATGTGTGGACTATTGCCTCCTCAACATGATGTGATTATTTTTACATAACATACATTTACACTGTTGGCCAGAGTTGGAAATTTCAGAGGTGGGTTAATTTAGTTCAAATAAAATTTTCAATTAAAAATATTATTTGAAATAATTCCCATATTTTTAAAGTAATATATCCTCGAAAATCAAAGTGGTAAATTTATAATATTTTGAATCATAAATTAATTTCTAAGAAGATTGATTATTTCTAATTTATAACAATATGATATATTGATATATCTTATGAAAATAATTTACTATTCCAATACAGTTATAAATACTATCCAATACTAACTATCAATGTGAATATTAGTTTTCTAAAATATGAGATAATACATAGTAAAATAACATGGAAAACACAGTGGATTAAAACAATAGGCCCAGTCTCAAGCTGAGACATAGTTGTTATAAGGCCCCAGCCTTAAACCTTACTTAATCTTGATTTATTACAAGATTACACATTGAGGATTTTTTCAGGTTTAGATTTTTAGAGAATTAGATCATGAAACTGGCATTACATTCCACATTTAAATAATGTGGTTACATAAAAGTCAGTATTCATTCTTCCCATCAACGGAAACATAAATAAAATATAACACGGATTCTTTCTTGACACATCCTTGACACTATCATCACATCATGTACCTTTCCCTTGACCTGTGAAAAACATTTCAAAAACATGGGATGAGCATAAAAAGCTCAGTAAGGGTTATAAAAATATGGAAAGGAAACATGAGTTCATATATACATAAGAATGAAATCAAACTTTACCCATAAAACAAAGGCACTTTAACATACCTCATCAAACCATGAATAAATCATAGAAAACATAAGACATAAAGGTAACTTGAGGCATTCATAACATTCTTACGAAGGGAGTAACCCTCTTGGTTACGTTTGGAATACCCATCACAGTATATTTCCCTAAATCTCTTCAGAGAAACCTTAACGTTTCACTCCTTCGCGTTACCCAATGCATTGGAGAGCTATATCGGGCTCACCCGCCCTTAGTTTATCACGGAACCACCCATTTTCATAACAATGACCAAGAACCATAACATAAATGTATCACATAAAACATGCATAAAGGAAACATAACATTTCCACATTACAATATAACATTTTAGTATATTGAAATAATGAATCCATTCAAAAAGAAACCATTTCCAAAACCATTTAAAATATTTAATAAAGATATTTTTGAATCAAAGTGTCATATACCACCTTGAAGCTTAAAATTTTAAACCATTAATATCCATATAAATAAATCCTTAAAACCATTTTGAAAACATGGATATTAATAAGATCAAATAATTAAAACATTTAAAACGATATTTTGGTTAAAGGGGTTTTACCAAAATTAGAGACACTTGAATACAATAATTGAGGAATAAAATTTAGTAAGAACTTTATAATATCATGAGAATAAATGGATTCATGATATAATACTCCAAAGGACAGTATATACACCATATAAGAGTGAATTTGTGCATAACAACAATGAACCCTCAATAGAAATGTCAAATGTGATGAAATCCCTTATAAAGAAGGTATCCTTAAATTAAGGACAAATAAATCTCAAAAATATGTGTGACAAATATAAATACACCCAATATAAGTGGATATTAAGTGTAAAATAATAAAAGGTCATTCACACATATTCAATGGATGAAATATTCAATGACTACATGTTGAACCCAAAGAAATCGAAATTGGGTTAACAAGTTCCCTTGACAGCCTAACGGCATCACATAAAAATGAGTTTGATGAGAGATAAAAAAAGTGTATCTCATCACTTGGACATAAAATTTACATCAATAAGGATATATGAGAACATATCCCAACATAACAATATGTAAATTAAAAGACCCAACAAAAGAAGTCTTTTTAAAAAAAAGAGGAGGGTGAAAGGTTCCCTTACCAACTTGGGTATCTTTCAAAACATACACCCCATGAAAGAAGGAAAATAGATCATTGATGTAAATACTCATAAACTAATTTATATTACACAAAGAGTAGAATAATGGGAAGTACATACACCACTCAATGGAATTTGTGGTAAATGTAGCATAAATCTCACGGGAATAAAAGTGAGATGAAAAATCCCTTACGGAAACTCGGCAGCCTAACGACGCCACATAAAACTTCCAAAAATGGACTGATGAGATCAAATAGGGTATCTCATCACATTAAAACAAAATTTAAATCAAGAGGAATATGAAAGAACATCCCCCATCATAAAAAATAATATCTTAAAAGAAGTGACATAAAGGGGAGTACTTAAAGAGAAAGAGAGAGGTTAGATCTCTTATGAAAATTCAGCAGCCTAACGGCGCCACTCGAAACTTCCAAAATGGATTGATGAGAGAGAATAGGGTCTCTCATCACATGAACATAAAAATTACATTTTGTTTAATATAAAAGATCATCCCAATAACAAGAAATATGATCATTAAAAGGAATGACATAAAAGTGTGTACTTAAAAAAAAGAGAGGAGTAGGATCCATTACCTCGGGTCCGACTTGACTCGATCGTTCTTTATCTCCTGAATAATAAACTTGAGTTAATTTATACTTCCTTAAGAATCTTTTTGAAGTTCATTATTCCTTTTATATCACTTATTACCATGTCATAAACATTATTTAATCATTTAAGTTAATAATATTTGTTTTGCCGATATTTGGTTCTTAAGTCGAAAGTGGACTTCTTACAATTACATGTTGTTCGTGTGGCCAAATTTTTATTATATCCAGAATTGTATTCACGATGTAGATATCATATATTTCATATATATCCAGTACATTCATGCATTTATAACATTACATAATCATTTAGAGGTAAGAAATGAAATGCACTGTTCATGGAGACGGTAAGCCGTACGTACGCATGAACGCTACTTTCATTTCTATTTCGTATTTTATAGAATGGAATAATAATGATATAAATGTATATTATAAATCCAGTATAATTTCATATATAATATCATAGTTCCATACTTTATACGTCCCACATATGGTATTTAACAAATCAAATCACTTTGAGGGGGCAGTAGTCCGCACTTCCTTAAATGATGATATTGCGTTTACCCATAATGGAAACCATAAAGGTATGCCCAAAATGAAAAAAAACAGAAGCTTAAGGAAAAAATAAACATATTATATATCATATATAAAAATACTGACATTATAATGGCCACCTTTGAAGGTGTTAAATGAGTATTGAACAATCATCATTTCAGGAGGCAGCATTTCACCATCCACGGAAACCGTATGTTCATTAACCATTTGATGTAGTTGTCTTAGAGTGTAGCTTGAATAAATATTATAAAAAAATCCTAGTATATTGAAGATTCTAGTGTTGTTACAAAAGAAGTAAATAAAAAGAGTTTAGGGGGTTGGAGAACCAAAATAAAACATATGAACATGAGAGAATGAATTACCTTTAAAAGTGCAACTCCTTTTGATTTGAGCTTAAAGGCTTCCTTTGAAAGGATTCTGCCCAAAGGGAATCCTATAGGATGAGGAGAGGGATGTGGAGAGAGTAAATGGGCAGGGTTTGGCCGAGACAAAGGCTTGTGGAGTGTGTGAAATGAGGTAGAGGTGGGGGCCTTTTATAAGAGGAGAGGAGGGGTACTTTTGGAAAGTAAGAAATATTACTTTATTTGAAAACGTGTTTCGGTTTTAAAAGGACCCACATTGAAATAATTAGTGGATAAGGTGATAAGGGTTCTAAATCCACCCATCCAATAATTTTTGGACACGTGTAGTTCATAGAGTTTACATTATCTTTCCATTTTATTTAAATCGTAAAATAATGATGTCATCGCTGCATCATTATTATGTCATAAATAATTTAATTTATTTAATGTCTAAAAATTATAAAAAAATTCTATGATGTAGGAAATATTTTTATCTTTCCAATGATTATTTATAATCAAAAATATTACTTGTATAACCCCACTTAAAAATTGTTTTAGTAAAACATATCATGTTCGTGTCATTTTTGCTTTTACATTAAATAAAAAGTTATTTATGTAATTTCCCATCCAATGTGTATCCATGGGGTCCCCAAGTTGACCCATGGCTTTTCTTGGTCGGCCATGACACAACCAATGAGGGTAAGACATGTGTCAAGCTCATCTCATTTTATTAAAGCATTATTTTTACCTTAAACTACACTAATTACCACTAATTGCGATTAAAAACTTAATAAGTTACTATTCACCAACAAAATTATTTTAATCTCATTGAACCACATTTTACTTCTTAATGACAACCATTTATGTCGGATTTTTGAAAATCAAAACACAATGATGGTAAAATTTCATTTAAACGGAAAATCAGTTTTTATAAGTACCACTTATTGGTTTCACTATTCATCAAAAATTGATGTTTTTCAGAAAAATCCCAAAAATTCACCATAAGCTATATTTGATATTCCGAAATCAAAAATGAAGTCTATTTTACAAAATTCAAAACATATAAGTCAGATTAATTAATTTAATCATTAATTCCCGTTGTCAGAGCAAATAGCGTGTTTTTATGAAACAATAAGTATCAAAAGATTGACAGTGGTTTAAGTCTGATTTCAAAGTGAAATTAATTCCAATGACCAATATTGGATTTAATGGTATAAATATATTCTAATTTCACTTTAAAACAAATTCAATAGATAATATAATCATATAAATAAATTAGATTAAAAAGTGGTTTTGAATTAAATTACAACATTTTACACTATTCATTAAAAAAATGTAATTTATCGAAAAGATACAAAAAAAATTACACAAAGTAAATTTTGATGTCCCGATTCTTAATAAGAGTTTCATTTGGTCCAAAATAATGTTTAAGAGTGAACAAAACTATATTTAATGATGGTTCAACATCAAAAGGTGATAGGTGAACCTTTAGTGAAAACTTGGGCATATACGCCTAAAATTGAATTCTTTCTGTATTTTAAGCCTCTATCCTTTATTGGATAAATGTAACAACATTTAAAAACATATATAATCATATTTTAGTTATTTCTATCCATTCCTGCCATTACAATGACTACATGTTAACTACCATTTAAAATAATATTATTTTATTATTAGAGTGCAACGGAAGATTCCCAAGAAACTCGTTGTTGCGTGTTGGGTACGCCATCGAGCATAGCGTCCCCTTTAAAGTCATATCAATATTTTATTCACAAATATGGATAAATATGAAAATTTCATATTCTTTATTTACTTGGGGTGTTACAGTTGTCACCACTTGTGGATCACCTTCAAAAATGAAATATATCTAAATCATTTATCCACTCCATGTATAAGGGTTTACACAATAGTATACAAATTTTCCAAGTCACAGGACATCTACCAAGGTTCTTCCTGGGAACTAAAAATGTAAGGTCACACGGGACCCCCTACTATAGTTATACTTGGGATACAAGAGGCGTAAAAAAGATTTTTGTGAGATAACATCTTGTATCTTTCAGTTCAGTTTTAGAGACAGTATGTGTTTCAAAAAAATATGAACACACTACTCACAATGCAGTAAAAATGCACACCACAATATTTGAAATTAAAAAATAGAATTTATAATGATATGAGTGTTGTGAAATGAAAATCTGTACTATTTGGATGTATCATATGTGATGTTTTAATCATCTTCTAAAAATAGACCCATAAATAGAGTGTCATTGGAGCTTTGTTTTTGGGTTTCAAGGAAGATGGGATCCCCCTCCTTAGTGTTTATTTTTTTACAATGATGTTTGATGCTTTGAAGCATAGTAATCTATAAGAACCTAGATCATCATTTCCGGCAAGTATTTCCTTTTCGCGTTGTTTCTATGAAAAGTTGAAAATATTGAAATTTTCAAAGAACACGACGTTTACTTCAATGTCGTGCAAGGCTGTGTGCTGATCGTGTCCGGGACACACACACAGTGTGTATGGGAGATGTGGAGGCCGCTTGAAGTGGAGTACGGAAAAGCCTAGTACACACCGTGTACTTTTTTCATTAAATGGACCGGGGTTGCGCCTAATCGACCGAATCGTCTTCTTCTCCATGTTCTTCGACTGGGAGCATCCGTACGACCACAAACATCTTCTGAGAACCCGATCCTCCATCTTTTTACCTAATCGACCACTACTGATTGCGTTGGAACCACATCGGTGAGCTCTTCCCTCTTCTCGAGTTTCATTCCATGATTTTCCCTCTTTCTCAAGATATTGTGGGTTGAAAATTTTGTGCATTTTCATAGGTCCATGCTATTATATGGGGAATCAATCCTCGTGGTCAACATATAATTATCTCCTAGCATCAAGGTAGGTGGTTTGTTCCTTACCATTAAACGTCTTTGAGTTTTATGAACAAGTTTCCACCAATACCCGTGAATGGAGTATTGTGTGTTTACCATTTTTCCCCTATTGTTTTCTTGACTTGATTGTATGCTTGTGTAGAGTTCATTTGATCTTGTATGAGAATAATTATTGTGATTGGATGTTTTTACCATGCCTTGTTCTATTTATGACCATTGGGTCTTGTTAGCCTTGGACCTTATACCTGTTTTCCATGCCTTGTGACCGTAGTATGGAATGATCTTTCTTGACATGCTTGTTATTCTATAGATTGGTTAGCCAAGTAGCTCTATAGGAGTACTTTGGACTTATATAAATATTATGCACTGACTAGCACGGGACCATAAGAACCTAGTACTATATACTATAAGGGATATATTGAGTGAGCTTCCTAGAGAGTCCTGGATATTATAGACTACATGAGGATATACCGAGTGAGCTTCCCAGAGAGTCTTGGATATTGTTGACTACATGAAGATAGAATGAGTGAGCTTCCTCATAGAGACCTTTCTTATTTTAATTTCATTAAACTATTCCAGGATAGAGGAGGAATTGACCGAGTGATCTTCCTTAGAGAGTCTGTGATAGACCTGAGACTATAAGAGGAATGACTGAGTGAGCTCCTCAGAGAGTTTCCTGACCTTGGGGCTATAAGAGGGTTATATCGCATGATCTTCCTTAGAGAGTCCTTGAATACCCTACACTATAAGGGGAATTGACCGAGAGACCTTCCCCAGAGAGACTTAAAATCTCGTATGACCAAAATAGAGGGGTTAGGCTGAGTTCACTGCCCAGAGGGTTGTTGGTACTTCTTGGATAGGACCAGAGGGGTTGGCTGTGAGTACATCCTAGAGAGTTTTCTATTTTTGTTATCTTTTTTGCTTCACTACTACTTGTTTTTCTGTGGATTTATTACTGTTGTATATCATCCTTTTACTGCTTACTGATTACTGCCTACTGTTTACTATTAATGTTTACTTCTTACTGTACTATTACCTACGATATGCTCATTGACTGTTAGGCACTAATCTTCGGGTGGTTTCCTACTCAAATTTAGTCTCACACCTTATTTAGGCCATTCTTTTGGGCCCAAAAAGACTATTTTGTTGCATGTATTGACAAGGTAAAGTGCCCTTCGACTTCGGGTACTTGATGACTTTTGAGCAAAAGAGCATGGGACTAAGCCTAGGCTTGCGATGCTGAGGAGCTGTTTATCCTTTTTTTGTACTTGTTTTGGTACTCATTGTATTTCCAGCATTGTGACTTGTTTGGAAATTTTACAAGATATGCATCATGAATCATTTCATACATTCATATGTTCTTCAGTTGTTTATTGTTTTAGTCTTCCGCTGTTTACTTGCGCATTGTTGTTGGATATTTTGTACATCCTCTATTGCATGTTTTTTTTACTTTTGTTGTGTACTATGCCAACGAAGGCATAGTTTCCACACTATCACATCCAAGGTCTTTGCTACTAGTCAGCAGCCTCTGGCATTTGGGGAAATGTGTTTGAGGCCATGTGACCAATCAGGTACGGAGCGCCTCTAGGTGGCTTCCGGAACTGGGACGTTACAAACTGGTATCAGATTAATTATTTTCTCTTGATTTAATGTTTGGAACCTTTAGTCAGGGATAGCACGAATTTAGTACTTGGTAATAAGATTTTCCTGGGAGTAGCTAACCCATGTATTGGAAAAATCCAATTTACATTGTTTATTTCAGTTTTCTGGTTTTGTGATTTTATGGTTGATATGATTTCACCTAGAGTGATTCACATGCCTTGTTTTGTTATTGTTGTGCTATTGTGGTTCTATTTCTGTCACAACACGATGAGATGAGTTTTTTCCATCTCATGCATCATATAGACACTTGTTATAAATCACATGTCATGCATTCTTTCCATGCCATCTAGAGTGCATTAGCGATTGCATGTTGTTGTGTTAGATGTTGTGTAGATTATGCATGTTGTTGTGATGGATACTTTGATAGAATCTCGGCAGTTTGATAGAGAAATTTTTTGTATTGTAACTTGATTAAATGAATGCCAAATTTTGGTTCTTGAGGTGTTATGGTCCCTCAATAATTAGAACGTGGTTGATCGTTGAGTTTTTTCTCATGTAGATGACTTGTATAAGATGACAAGATTCGATTCGCAGGGAGTATGGGCCCTCACGAATCGGAATTTGGCACCTCCATCCTTGTTTTTCAGTGTTTTCTAGAATTCCGTGCAGTTTCAGAGCTACTGCCTAGAAGAAAACCAGAATACATGGCATATACATTATGACTACACGCCGTTTAGTTTTAAACCGTGCCACTGACTATGTGAGCAGAAACACAGTGTGGTGAAAAAGTCTTCAGGAACACGCCATGTATGATAGGTGCACGCCGTGTAGTTGTGATCTGTGTACCCAGTCGTGTAACTAACAACACAGGTCGAGGATGATTGTGTAGTACAGGCCGTGTTTGGTACGAACACATCGTGTAGTCTTGATCTAGGTTCCCAACAGTGTGACGAACAACACGGGTCAGTTTTATCTTCTTCTATACACGTCGTGCTTGTTTGGAATTGGCCGTTTAAGGGTCAGCTGTGTAGTCGGCCGTGTAACTATCAACATGGGTCGATGAAGCCTTGTCTAGTACACGTTATTTCCTTAGTGAACACGCCTTGTAGTTTAGGGTTAAGAGGACCATGTGAGTTAGCCGTGTTAAGAGACTCGGGCAGTGGAATGGAGTTCAAGTACACTCTATGTATGGGGAAAAAATTCCGTGTAGTCCGGGGTGTTACACAACTAGCTGTGGAAGAATTACATGCCCATGTGAATGGCCTTAATGAACACACCGTGTTGTCTTTATACACACTGTTTTGTTGTGTTTAGAAAACTTGAGTTTTTATTTCTCCTATTCCCATTTTTCACTCTTGTGGTATGTGTCCTTGATAATCATGATCTATGGTGTGATTTTGATATTTTAGATCTATGCCCCCGAGATGTCCTCCCATTGTACATCAGCTTCAAGACGCTGACTAGAAACCGGATATGGCCGATCAGGGACCTCCTGCAGATCCTCCTACTATGCTGGCCTTGGCACCAGCAGTTATTCCATTTGCAGGTGCCGATGTGCAGTTCTGGGAGGCCTAACTAAGGATGATGCAGACCTATCAGGGAGCACCACCTCATACCCCACCGATGTCTGAGTTGAAGTGAGTTTTCATGCAGCATCATCCTCTTACGTTCTCAGAGGGATGGAGAACCCGAGGCCGCAGCGTCATTTCTAGAGGTCATGCTGATGATCCTCATGAATCTAGGGATACCTCCAGTGAAAAGGGTAAACATGCTACTTATATGCTCTAAGACATTGCAAAGAGGTGGATGGAGGTGATCTCGTAGTCAGGGCGCCAACAGAGTCTGACATGGGGTGAGTTTCAGTGCATTTTCAACAATTAATATTACTCAGAGACCTTAACAGTTGATCAAGGCCGAGAGTTTATGAGTCTCTAGTAGGGTACTCTTTGTTATACAGTACTTGTCTCATTTTATTGAGCAGTAGTTCTTCACGCTGATTCCAGAATGTGATGAGTTATTCCTTTCATGGAAGTTTGAGGATTATATCGGGTAGGAGATCCATTCCCTGGTGAATATTTTTAGGTTGACTATGATATCCTCTATCATCACTAAGGCACTGATCACTGAACGCAATCTGAGAGATTCTAGAGTAGTGAGCTAGGGCGGTATGACTTCTAGAGCCAGTGTTTCTCCTACTGATAGCCAGAAGTGCTGCAGGGAGTCTGCTCATGGAGAATAGAGTAGGCAGAATGTATCTTTGGGAAGTCAGGTTGTATGCTACCGGTGTGGTAGGAGTAGGCATACTAGGCCTCATTTCCAGAGAGGGTCCATTGAGGGATGATCTTGCTATAAGATTGGCCATATTTAGCATTTTTTTCAGATATTCTCACCTACATATGGTGGTAGGGGTTATTCTATGACTCCATGTTCATTTGATGCATTGCCAGTTTCTCACCATTCCGGGAACTAGATTTCTTACGACCGTTCAAGCTGAGGTTGAGGTCGTGGCCATGGTGGTCAGTCACCAGGTTACCAGTGACTATAGAGTGGATCAACTCAAAGTGGTCAGCTAGGAGTTCATGGTCGTGGTACAAGCCAGAATTTCGCTGTAGACCAGACCCACCAAGAGAAGGATACCTACCCTTCTACAGTTCAAGGTACAATCTTACTAGCCTCTGTTTTATCTTTAGCTCTTTTTGATACTTGGGCCTCGCATAGATTTATTTGTGTTGCTGTTGTGGAGAGCCTTGGGCTCTGTGTCTTTTGATCTTCTAACATGTTGACTCTTGATACACCATTGGGAATGTGGAAATCTAGCGTACGTCTGTGCAGAGTGTTCCCTCTTGAGTTTTAGGGTGTCACTTATTATGGGACCTCTCTGTCCTAGGGACGACGGGCTATGATGTCAATATCGGTATGGACTGATCAGTTCCCTTCAACGCAGTCGTCGATTTCCATCGTCGCAGGGTGAGTTTTGTATCATGAGAGGGAGGATCTTTTCTTCATAGAGGCGAGTGGGATGTACAGGCGGGTGGAGCTGGACCAAAGCATCATGGGCTAGGAGGAGTTACATCCCAGATTTCCAGTCTTTACCTGGATGAACAGGGACTTCACAGTTAGAATTTCCCCCCAATGGTGGATCATTTCAGGGTTGTCTTTTAAGAGGACATTTTAGGTTTGCCTATGAAGCGTGATGTAGACTTCTCGATTAAGCACATTCCAGGAGCATCACCGGTGTACATTCCTCCTTATTGGATGGCTACACCTGAGTTGCAGAAGCTCAAGAAGTAGTTGGAGGAGTTATAGGAAAAGGGTTTCATCCGACCCAACACTTCTCCTTGGGGATCACCTATCTTGTTTGTAAAGAAGGTAGACGACACCCTTAGGCTTTGTGTAGATAATCAGAAGCTGAACCAATTGACAGTCAAGAACGGATATCCCTTTCTGACGATAAATGACATCTTTTATTAGCTTCGAGGATCTTTGGTGTTCTCAAAGATCGATTTGAGGTCCGGTTATCATCAGTTTCATGTTAGACAATCAGATATACCTCTTACAACCTTCAAGAGAAGATATGGTCTCTACAAGTATTCGGTCATGCCTTTTATTCTCACGAATGCGCTAACAGTTTTTATGGAACTGATGAAATTAGTGTTCCAACCATACTAGGATTCCATCGCGGTGGTTTTCGTGGAAGACATCTTTGTGTACTCTCACACTCTACACGACCATGATACCCATCCTGAGATCATTATGAGTACACTGAGAGAGCATCAGAAATATGCTAAGCTCTCAAAAAACTGCTTTTGGATGGATCAGATTCACTTCTTGGGTCATGTTATCTCAGAGACAGGAGTATTAGTAGACTTAGAGAATGTGAGAGCTGTAGTTTCCAGGGAGCAACTGAAAAATATCTTTGAGTTGCGGAGTTTTCTAGGGCTGGATGGAAACTACAAGCATTTCATACAACACTTTTCACGCATTGCATCACCACTGACATGTCTGAACAAGAAAGGGGAAATGTTCATAGGGTTATATTTTTGTGAGATAGCCTTTCAGGAGATGAATGGGAGGTTGATGTCAGCACCGACACTAGTCTTGCCAAAGCTGGGCAAGAGCTACACTGTTTTTTATGATGCTTCAGGTATCGGTCTGGGATCTGGGCTTATCCAGGGAGATGTAGTAATTGTGTATGGGTCTCGACAGTTGAGGCCACACGAGCGAAACTACCTAATGCACGATCTAGAGTTGGCATATGATTTCCATACCCTACGCTATTGGAGACACTATCTTCTGGGAGATCACATTGTGGTTTTTACCGAACACAATAGTCTCAAGTATATCTTCATTCAGCGTGATCTGAATTTGAGATAGTTTAGGTGGGTCGAGTATCATCAATATTTCGACTTTGAGATTACCTATATGTCGTGAAAGGGCAACATAGAGGCTAATGCGTTGAGATGGGGAACATATATTCAGGCTGTTCAAGAGGCCATCAGTTAGTGGAAGCTTATGGATCTATTCTCTGAGATTCATTTGGAGGTGCAAAACTGTGAGGGGAAGCTGTTTCTTGGTTCTGTGGCTGTTACCTCTACTTTTCCTGATCGGGTATGGATGAGGCAGCTATCAGACTCAGAATTCCAAGTCCTGCCAGAGAGTGTGTCTAGAGTGGACCCTTTTCTAAGATGTACAATGGGAGAGGATGAGATCTTGTGTTTCTAGGGACACGTATGGGTTCCAGTAGAAATACACGAGGAGCTGATGCCGGATTTTCATTCCTCAGTTTGGGCAGTTCATCCTGGCATCACCAAGATGTATCATGATCTACACCGCAAGTACTGGTGGTTAGGTATGAAGAGGTATGCTGCTAGTTTTTTCATGATGTGTTCCACTTGTCAGTAGGTGAAAGTGGAGCATCAGCGACTAGCCAGGCTTTTACCGCAGTTACCCATTGCCAAGAGGAATTGGTAAGATTTCACGATGGACTTCGTGACTGGGTTACTGAGGTCACCACGAGGGATTGATGTTGTTTGGGTTGACATTGATAGGATTGAGAAGGTTTCTCACTTCTCTTCGATCAAGAGGAACTTCAGTGTTGATGATATGGGACAGTTGTACATCCGATAGATTGTACGTCTTCATGGAGTTCCACAATCCATTGTTTCATACATGGATTCACATTTTACTTCTCGGTTATGGAAAGGGATTCAGAAGGCATTGGGTACACAGGTAATTTTGAGTACAACATACCATCCCCAGACAGATGGCCAGTCCGAGTGTATGATTTAGGTGTTTGAGGATATGATCCATTCCTACATTCTGTACATTGGAGGTTCTTGGGGGAAGCATATTCCTCTTGTGGAGTTTTCCAATAACAACAGTTTTTAGGAGACTATTCAGATGGCACCTTATGAGGATTTGTACGGTAGGCCATTCTATTCACCATTGTGCTGGTTGGAGGAAAAAGAGGCAGTATTGATGGGACCGAGTCTTGTTCAGGAGACCCCAGAGCAGATATAGTTGATTCGGAAGAGGATGGATACAACACAATCTTGACAGAAGTCTTATGATGATCAGCGGAGACGACCTCTGGAGTTCGAGGTCGGGGATCCGGATTTCCTTCGTGTCGCACTGAGGTTGGGACACAAGAGGATTCAGAGATAGGGTAATCTTTCACCACGGTACATCGGGCTGTTTGTGTTGTTGGAGAGAGTTGGGTTGGTTTCCTGTCGGTTGGAGTTACCTTAGAGGTACCAGGCTAAGCATGATGTCTTCCATGTCTCTCAGCTCCGAAGTTACTTTTCAGACCCGTCTTAGGTCTTTCAACCTGAGGAGGTTGATCTTGAAGCAGATGCATCGTTTTAGGAGAATCATATTAGGATTGTTGATCAATGTACAACGGTTCTATTTGGCAGGTTTGTTCCTCTGGTATGGGTGCTAAGGCATCACATGTGAGTACAGGATGAGACTTGGGATGGGGAGACCGATGTATGATCGTAGTGGCCCGAGCTGTTCGGGGTTTCTTCTTCTATGCCTCACTAATGAAATTCAAGGGAAAATTTCTTTAACGGGGGAAGTTTATAAGAACACGAATCTTTATTTCAGGTATGTTTTTCTTTTTTGGGTCATTTTTGATAAAAGTGGAAAATCTCGAAATTATCAAAGTACACGTCGTGTACTTTATATGTACACACTGTTTACATCAGTGGCGCGCAAGGCTGTTTGTTGGCCATCTCCGGGCCACACACATAGTGTGTAGGAGAGATGTGGTGTTCGATTAAAGTGGAGTAAGAAAAAGCCTAGTAGACGCCCTGCACTTCAGAAGTACACGTCGTGTACTTTTTTTTCATTAAACTAACTGGGATGTTGCCTAATCGACAAAATCATCTTCTTCTCCAGCTACTTCGACCAAGTGCGTATGTACAGCTATGAACATCATCAGAGCCCCCAAGCCTTCGTCTGTTTTCCGAATCAACCACTGTCAATTGCATTGGAACTAAAATGGTGAGCTCTTCCCTATTCTTGAGTTTCAGTCCATTATTTGTCTCTTTCTCATGATATATTGGGTTGAACATTTTTTGCGTTTTTGTAGATCTATGGGGTTCCAAGGAGAATCATGCCTCATGTTCCAAGTATATTGATCCCCTAGAATCATGGTATGTGGTTTGTGCCTTACCATTCAATGTATTTGTGTTGCATGTGAAAATTTCCACAAAAACCCCTGAACAGGGTATCGCGTGTTTACCGTTTGCCCCTGTTG
Source organism: Viscum album (assembly GCA_963277665.1). Lineage (NCBI taxonomy): Eukaryota > Viridiplantae > Streptophyta > Magnoliopsida > Santalales > Viscaceae > Viscum > Viscum album. Next base: position 1,153,249,062 of record OY728153.1, on the reverse strand, counting down.
TTTTCCTACCTTTCTCTTATTATTGTGTAGAGGTAATTTGATCTTGTATGAGAATAATTTTTGTGTTTGGATGTTTTTACCACGACTTGTTCTGTTTACGACCTTTGGGTATTGTTAGACTTTGGCCATTATACCTGTTTTCTATGCCTTTTGACTATAGGATGGAATGATTTTTCTTGACATGCATGTTATTCTATAGACTGGTTAGCCAAGTAGCTCTATAGGTGTACTTTGGCCTTATAACATTATTATGAACCGACTGCCATGGGTCCGTGAGAACCCGGTTCTATAGAATATAAGGGATAGACTGAGTGAGAATCCCAGGGAGTCTTGGATGTTAAGACAACATGGGATAGACCGAGTGAGCTTCCCAGAGATTCTTGGATATTATAGACTACATGAGGGTAGACTGAGTTAGCTTCCCAGAGAGTCTTGGATATTATAGACTACAGGAGGGTAGACTGAGTGTGCATCCTCAGAGAGTCTTTACTTGTTTGAACTTCCTTAAACCATTCTAGGATGGAGGAGGAATTGACTGACCGATCTTCCTCAGGGAGTCTGTGATAAACCTGAGACTATAGAAGTATTGAACGAGTGATCTCCTTAGAGAGCTTCAAGACCATGGGGCTATAAGAGGGATAGACCATGTGATCTTACTTTGAGAGTCCCGTACTACCCTAGACTATAAGGGGAATTGACCTAGTGATCTTCCCCAGAGAGTCTAATAATTTCATATGACCAATCCATAGTGGTTAGTTAGAGTGCACTACTTAGAGGGTTATTGGTACTTCTTGGATAGGACCAGAGGGGTTGGTTGCGAGTACTTCCCAGAGGGGTTCCTATTGTTGCTTGTTGTTTTCTTCACCGATTCTTATTGTTCTATGGATTGATTGTTGTTGTATATCATCCTTTTACTGCATATAGGTTACTCCCTGCTATTTATTGTTACTGTGTACTGCTTATAGTACTATTACATGCCATATGCTCACAGACTGTTAGGCACAGATCTTCGGGTGGTTTCATACTGTGATTTAGTCTCACACCCTATTTGGTCCATGCTTTTGGGGCTAAAAAAACTTTTTTATTGCATGTGTAGACAAGGTAAAGTGCCCTTCGGCTTCAGGTACTTGATTTCTTTGGAGCTGGAGAGCATGGGACCAAGCCTATACTTGCGATGCTGAGGAGATTTTTATCTTTTCTTTTGTACTTCTTTTGGTACTCTTTGAATTTCCAGCATTGTGACCTGTTTGGTTGTTTTCCTAGATATGTATCATGCATCATTTCATACATACATATGTGCTCCAGTTGATTATTGTTTTAGCATTCCACTGTTTAATTGTGCATTGTTTTTCGATATTTACTGCTTCTGCTATTGCATGTTTTTTTTATTTGTTGTGTACTCTGCCAATGAGGGCATAGTTTCCCCACTATCACACTCAAGGTTCCCACTGCTAGTCAGTAGCCTTTGGCATTTGGGAAAATACTCTTGAGGCCATGTGACTAGCTAGGTACGGGGTGCCTCTTAGTGGCTTTCGGAACCGGGACATTACATAATCCTTCTTTAGTTTATAATTTTTAGGAATGAGAGTTCATTCGATGTTCTTATGCTTGGTCTAGTATCTATTCTAGTATGTCATTTTTGTTATTCTCTTCTTATGTGTTACTTTTCCAACATGCTTATAATTTCTTTTGGGTCGTTATATTGGACGAAAAGGAGCATGTGGAGGTACCACATACCCCATACAATCCATTGGCATAAAAAATAATGTTTTCTACAAAAATCATTAATTTAAGATGTAGAATTAAAACACTAAAATATGATCATTATAGAGAATTATAAATAAAAGAAAATTATGTACTCTTTCGCTGACTCTTCTATCAATGACTCATTTTTTCAGTGAATCATTCTATCTGTGATTCCTTCCGTTAGAATTAATGACTCATTCTATTGGTGATTCATTCTATCAGTATATCCATGCATCCGTGACTCAATGAATCAGTGACACATTTTTTTATATTTGTGAGTCATTACTTCTATTATTGTCTCATTTTAACCATCAGTGAGTCTTCTATCAGTGAGTCAAGTTGTATTTTTAGTGAGATATACCTTCTTTCAGGGACACATTTGTAATGTTGGTGAGTATTCTATCGGTATTTAAGTTCATACTATTGATGACACATTCACTTTTGTCGGTTTCTTCGTTGAACAATAAATGTTAGTGAATCAAAGTTATTAAATTTTCCAATCATAAAAATCTTATAACAAAAATGTCAAAATAATGAGTTAAACAGTTAATTAGACATAGATAATACAAATTACACATATCTAAACATGATGTAGTGTAAATAAACATTATTTAAATTATTGGACATGACATAACTAGATTTTAAATTATTAAAATCATTAAAACTAGATTAGGAACAAAAATATCCCCCTTTTTGATCTTCCCAAATCATGGAATTATAATGTTGGATCATTTGTTGAATAACAGATTCATAATACTTGTTATCTCCCATTTCATATTTCCATAAGAAAGATATATAACATTCATACATAATCAAAGGTAAAAAAATGATATCCTATTTTTTCACCCCCATTTGGGATTATCAAAATTAGTAATGATATTAGAGAATAAAATAAATAAAGGAAGGAGGTATAATAAATATAAGGGAAATGAATGATCATTGAATTTCATAATTATTTTATTGTATAATATAGTGGAATAAAAATAGTTCAACCAAGGACCACTATCAAAACGTGATCTAACAATTATTTGGGGTCTTGTGTGTCCTTTGCTTAGTCTGAATGATAAATAGTTGGTTCAGTGGATAGAGGCTGAGAGAATAGGGTATCTAAATGAATTCTTAATGGAGGAAGTATAATTTCCTCATGAACAGAAGGGGAAACAATATGTTTTCTTAAACCATGTGGATGGATCTGCTCTATGATGATATGCCTTATATGGATCACATATTGAGAAACTGACATAGACTGAGGATGAGGTGGAAAAGCGGAACTAGGAGAGGACGAAGTGGTAAGAGGTGGTTTGAGAGGTGAATCAACTGTAACTACTAACACTTCACTCTGAAAATATAGATAATAAATCAAAATATTTGTTAAATATATGAATATAACTCCACCATATTGAATTTCCTTTTCAAAATCATCCTTATTAACCATAAACTTGTTAATAAGATGTGTATAGTCCGTCAATTTTTTAACACAATCCTTAAAATCCCTAGAAACCAAAGGAAACCATAGATTCTCTAGCAAATATCTAATGTTGATAGTCAACTAATTATTGGTGTAAATTCTTCTGAAATAGCAATTAATAGTCATTTCGAGTTTCTCTTGAGTAGAAGATTCTTCCACTGTATAAAAATTTGACTATTTCATGCACACTTTCTTTTTTCATCTAAAATTTATAATGGATTTCCAGAAAACAAGCAACAAATAAAATTTTATCTCTTCTATAACTACTAATCAAACCATTACACAATCCAAAGATTGAGAAGAGAGAGAAGAGATAAAAGAAATATCAATGGCTGAGGTGTGTTCTTTAAGAGCATTAAGGATAGTCTCCATACATCCTAATACTCAAAAGTTAACCCATTTATGGTTGAAACTATTTTTATCATCTCATTACCAATCATGTTATTGTTTTAAATAATCCTTTTCCTATTGAAATTTTGTTTGGTTAAATCTCACCTATAACCTTCTCTGAAACTATGGATCCATCTATCTCACCCACAACAACTGTTTGAATTGGAGAAAGAGAAGTGAGCATAGTCAGTCTAATCATATAAATTAATACTATTAATGTGTTTAACTCATCAGTTGGATTAGGCCTGGAATCAATTTGAGTATGAACATATTTCATTATATTGGTTCACACTTATTCCTTAAAAATCTCTAATTCATCTAAAGATACTTAGTCACTTGAAGGGATCTAGGCCAAAGATTCTCATGTAATAGGCATAAAGACCTAATCATCTAACTATTCATTGTCTAAACCAATAGATACATATCTAGGATCTTAATACAATTCATACATATCATCATCACTTAAAGGGCTGTAAGTGTCATGTCTCACTCTTCCGGCATGATACTCACCCTCATATTGAGCTCTTCTAGTTTGAAACTCCACCTTAAATGGATATATTTTTATATGCTACTCCCCCTCATACTGGGATATTTTTCTAGCATTAACCAACTAATGAACATGGATTATTTGATCTTTCAATTATATTTGAATATCAACCACTGCATCTTATATAGTATTAGCTACTTATGAAACATGATGATTTATAATGGGTTCGTAATTCAAATTACCATCTGGCTCAACATTAGAATCTTGATAATCACTAGGGTGATTATAATTATTGTCACTTACAAATATTTCATCATATCCATCAATTATATTTTCTCTATAATCTCCATCATCCACATATTCATCACTTCTAGGGCCTCTCCCTTTTTCTTCTTATTCCTTGACTGCACCACATTCTCTTGCTACTTCATCTTATTTGTATCCTTATTCTTCTTATTCTGAAACCTCTTCAGAACCACTAGACATACTATCATAACCCACATGTCATAACAGTTATGTATCATTATTCGGCTGATTATACTGGTGTGCATGGATCCTCTATAGTTTGGCCAATTTTTCTTGGACATCATCATGGGCCCTCCAAATCACATCCACATTCAATGAGATTATAAAAACAAGTATCATTTCTCTTTTCAAAAGTAAAAAATATAAAATAATTAAATCATATATTATGTGAATTTTTATTATTTTTAACATGTTCAATAAAAAACTTGTTTAGCATTGTGATGTAAGGGTGAAAATGAAACAGTACTTATGTATCCTCATCATAATTATCACAATTAATCGGTTCATCAGACAGTAAGTCCAGAGGTGGATTGGGGTGTCTATATAATATACCTTTTTTAGCTTCAGTGGTATCAGGGTCACTTATATCATCAATTGGAGAACCTATATTTCTATCAAGAATATCAGCCTTTTCCTCATTAGAATAAATAGACTCATAATCTATTTTCATAGACAAGGATGCACTAAATATCCCATCATAAAAAGATGGTTTACTGGGTTTACTTTTTCATAAAACATATCATCATCACCAAACCAATTCTTTATTCCATGGGTTGTAATCAATTTTAATCCTCTTTCATATCTCTTTACTTTTGAAACTTCCACAACAAATTGAAATAGTTACTTCACCTTCACCCAAACATAATTTTAGTCACAACATGGTTGAGATATTCTTTTGGTATATAAGGGAAGTCGTCTTACAGTAGGTCTTAATCATTTCACTGATATTCACTATAACGTATTTTCACATATTCACATGGATTCCTTTCTATAACAGGTATACTAGGTATAAATCATGGTACATCAATGTTGAAACTTCACCATTATTGTAGAAAAGCTGGTGATGAACAAATAGGAAAAAATTATATTTTCCCCATTTAGTTTAGTAGAAATAAGCCTCATTTTCTCCTCAATCCCAGTTATCTCTTTTAGACCTGTCTCATAGAAAAATATATTTCTTTAAGGTTGACTACATCACTAAAAGTCTTCAAATATTCATCTATAAGGATCTTTGAGGCATTTTTTATAATACCTAGAAGAAAAAGACTTTCTTTTTTTCCTTTAACTACTTATTTGATCCAACCTACCTCACTTCATTCCAAAAGAAATTCATTAATTTTGTAGAACCCATGGATATGATTCTATTAATAATGCCTCTCAGTATTTGAAAACCATTCCATCCAACCATGGGTTAGAAATACATTTAACAAGAGATACTTACTCTCTATCATCCATTCAATGAAACAACCTTCTATAGTTTTACTCCATGATTCTAAAGAGTTAGATTGATAGGATGGGGCATACTAGATTCTCCCTTCTGCTTTGTATAATTTTGTGACCCATCATTAGATCCTACTATTAGTGTGTGCTTCATCCTTTCAATTATTGACTTTTTGGTTAAGGATTCAATGTGAAATGTCAATTATAAATATAAATAGTAGAATAGTGTAAGGGTTAATGGGAAAGGTGAGTAGTACAGTGGATCAATTCGATTTTATAACATTTATTTCTTAGAGATATATTAAAATTTTAAATATCGTTAATTTCCATAAATGAAACAACATTGGGTTCGTTAAGACGTGGTGTGTAATGTCCCAACCCCAGTTACCTAGAGTCGGTGCATTATTACATAACATTTTCATGATCACAAGAAAGACAAAATCTCGAAAGTCCGATTAGTTTAGTAGCCTTGGAAACACTAGATATATTCATAAGGATTTACATTACATCATAAAAATGAAAACCACAACAAGATAGTCTCCATAGTCCACACTCTTATCCCCTCATACTATCCCTGCAAGTCATTCATAATTTACTTCTTCACATCCTGGGAAAAATAAATCATAGAAAAGGGGTGAGCACAAATGCACAGTAAGGATAACAATATATGGAAAAATTTTATAAATAAAAATAATAATTTAAGGCAATGTATAACTAAAACAAAAGCCATTTAATCCTGAACTTCAATAGAGTATGGAAAAAATAAATTGAAATAATTCCATTTACTTATTCACATAGATATTATAATAATCTAATAATCAAATGCAATATCAATAACCACTTTCATAATGATGGAATGCATAATGCCAGAATATCATAACCACATAGCCAAGGCCTCGTGCCAAGACTAAAAATAATATTTTGTCAAGGCCTTGTGCCAAGACACTAGTTTGTCTCATGATACCTACCGATGAATTGAGGAGCTATAGCAGGCTCCACCCGTCACATATTAAGTCCAATGCATTCCTCATATGAACAGGTTTAAACATAACATAAACAATCGTATTAAAACTAGAATATTAAATGTCAATAATTTCTCCATAAACCATGAATGGTATAAAAATAACAAATCCACCGTCAAAAAAATCACAAAACCTTCAATACAATTTGGATGTTTTGTTTCATAATAAATAAACTTCAAATAAGCTTAAAATCCATCAATGGATGTTGACATAGATGAAATCAAAAATATTTTTATGGAAATATCTCTTTCTTTTTTTAAATCATTTAAGAGTAACATAATTTTAAAATAAAACATTTAATTTGAAATTTTATTATAAGCTTGTAATGGAATCTTCGCATATTTTATAACAGCGGAAAATAGCCGCACTCGCCGTATAAGTTAAAAAAACATTCTTTCCTTAATTCCGTTGAAAGGGTTAAAAGGAAATTGTTTGGAAAACGATGAATGGATTCATTTATAAACCTATTATAAAAATTCAAACAAGGGTATAAATGACTTTAAACCATATTATTTTAAATTGTAAAAATGTTTTGAAATAAATTTTTAAGAAACATGAATGTGGATGATAAAGTAATCCTAGTAGATTATTACATATAAACAACCTCGGATAATGAAGAGATTGCAAAATAAACCCTTACCTTGTACCTTTACATTGTTAAGGGTAGGTTAAACTCCTGTATAATGGTGAAATAATTGTTATTAAATTATACAATAATCATATATATCAATATGATATCATATAAGATCTTTTAACATTGATTTGTTAATAATATCTTAGTATTATTGTTGTTTCTGGTGTTAACTTACTTGTTTTATTTTATATGTTTTGTTACGTAATCCGTGTTTGTCATGGATCGGTTTTATATTATCCATATCTTGGATGATATCATGTCCTTAGACATTATTTTTAAATCATAAAATGTTAATTATACCTGAATGGATACGATGGAGAATGAATCTCATCGCGTTCGTGGAGACAGTAATCCGTACGTACACATGAGCGACAATATCATTCTTTTGATATTTAAATAATATATAGATGGATGGTATATCATATATACAGAATCATTATCATGTTATGTTTATTATTTATATGAATTACAAATCATTATTATACCCATCCAAATAATAATATATTGAATAACAATTACACCTCGACTTGGAGACGATAAGTTGTACTTACGCACGTATGGTGACATGCCATTCAAATGATTGATAGAATACTGAATATGGTTGTACCATATTTATAATAATATTACAGTATATAGGATATACTGGATTCATTATTTTAGAATGGGAATAATAAATAAAGAAGAAGTTGATGAAGAAATTAATTTGAAAAAGGGTGGTGAAAATATTACCTCTTCTTCAGGATCTTCCTTTTGATTTGATCAAAAGGGCACCATAGGTTGGCTTTATGATCAAACTAAGCCCTATATGTTGTAGTGATTTAAGTCTAGAGAGTATTTGGGAAGGGTTTGGCCGAACCAAAAGTCTTTGAAGGTGTTAATTAATTAGAAGGGGGAGTTCCCTTGTATAAGAGGGGCGAGGGGCATCTTTGGAAAAGCTAGAAATATTATTTTATAATAAATTCATATTCGGTTTCTAATGGCTCTAGAGTGTAATATATAAAGGATAAGATGGGTATGGGTCGAAAACCACTTAACCAATAGAATTTAGACAGGTTTTGATCATTATATTAACCTTATCATTTAGTTTTAACACTTAGTTAATTAGTTTGACACTTACCATGCCGCTTTGTATTTTTATATTATATAGTTAAAAACATACTATATACCTCAAAGAGACCCCCAAGTGGTCCATTAATGATACAAATATCATGATATAAGTCTCCTGGCAGAACCTTAGATTTTTTAGGAAATAAATATCAATTAATAATATAATATTTGTTTTTAAAACTCTTTTATGTCAATTTTGACCCGATTTGGAAAATTGATTTTTGTGAAACTCATAACAGAATTATTACTTCGAAAAAAGTAACTTAAATCAATTTTAACATGTCATATTAACCTATAAAATTAGTTTAATTCATAAAAAGTCTCAAATTATATTTATTTGGGTATTTATAATATCGATTATTTTAATTTTTCACTATTATGGTAATTACTGCACCAGTATTGTGTCATAAATAAATTAAATTAATTAGTGTCTAAAAGTTATAAATAAAATATAATTATGTAGGAAAACCTTTTATCATTCAAATTAATATTTACAATCGAATTTATCTTATATATAACCCTATATTAAAAATGTTTTAGTAAATAAACATTGATTTTAACTTTTTTAACTCTTCTTTGAATTAAATAATAATAAATGTTCTAATCTAATCCATGTGGACCTAAATGATAATATTTTATTCCTAAGGTTGTTTTTGGACGAGATACACTTGTCCAATAGAATTGGGACATGTGTTAGGGTAATATTAATATCATTGTGACCATTAATTACCCTATTTACTTTTAACCGTGGTAAATAAAAGTAAAAAGTTATTATTCACCAAAAATATTTTCATCTCATTTAACCACATTTTACCTCTTGATATTAACCGTGTCTCTTGGATTTTCAATATTCCACTCATAGAAGTGGTAAAATTTTGTTTTATGAAAAATTCAGTTTTTTTAACTACCACTTAGTGGTTTCACTATTCATCAAAAAATGATGTTTTTCAGAAAACTACCAAACATTCACCCTTGGATAATTTCGACACTTTGAATCCAAAAATGAAGTCCATTTTGAAAAATAAAATTTATAAATTTCAAAAAGTGGGTATTACTATTCGTAATGGCTAGTTTTATTGGTTGTGGTGTGTGTTAGAACTCGAAGTTGCGTATAACACATGCTACTGTATTATTCAAAGGAAAGCGTACCGTGGAATATTGAGCTGTTACATGGTGTGAGTTCTATCGAAGTAGAAATGTCAATACTGGTGTGACACTATCAGTGTCGGCTTGACAGTCTTGTCATGACAATATTGGTGTCGGCATGATAGTATCTACATAACACTATTTGTTTCGGCATGACAGTATCAACAAGACAATCTATTTTTCAGAATTAAATCAACATTAATTTTTAACAAAAAGATATCAACATAATATCCTTATAAAATAATCATCCCAAATTCTTGTTTGATGTAATTAAAAATTTTATAGTTTAATGGAATTGTGATTATGCTAGCAATCTGATGATCGGTGCAAATAAACTCTAGTGTTAGGTCACATTATTTATAATGACATCTCAAAAAGTTGTGTATTACATAAATATGATTTGTTATAGAATGAGAAACATCATTACTAGAGATGTTAATAGCACTTGTATTATAAAAGTTTATATAGAGAAGTTTGAATTGATATCCATAGTCTAGTAAAGTGTGTGTCATCTATAATATCTAATCACAACCTCTACAAGCTGTTATGTATTCCACTTTTATAGTAGGTAATCAAACATAATTTTTCATCTTACTACACTGTGAAACAAGAGTCCTTCCATGAAAAAGATTTTCTCTAGAGGTTCTATTTCTATGTAACTTAAAACCACAAAATTCAACAACATAATAACTCACTAAATTAAAATATTTCTCACTAGTAGAAGAAAATATTATGTTGGTAGTATATTTAAGGCATTTTAAAAATATTTAATCAAAATTTAGATGATATTATTTTGGGTTATATTGAAAACCGGCACACATAGATACACTAAACATAATGTCAAACATGCTTGTGGTTAAGTAGAGTAATCTCCCAATCATTCCTCTAGAAATGGATTGATCAATAGATTTACCATTTTCATCATGATACAACAAAAAGGTGGTACTCATTGGAGTATCACTACTATTTTTACCATCAAATAAAATCATTTTTAAATCATCTCTATTATAATTAATTTAATTTAAAATAATACCTTTTTTATATAGAATGATTTGATATCCAAGAATGAATATTAGTTCCACCATTAAACTCATTTCAAATTTATTATTCTTATTTTTAAAAAATTAATAAATAAAGTGTTTTTTGAAAATCCAAAAATATTTAAATCTAAATAAATTTAATCTATAAAACATAGATATAATTTTTATTTACATATTGATTATTATAATCTATACATTTTGAAAAACTATGGAAATAAAAAATCATATTAGTTTATCATAACAAGCTCTTGATGTTTTTTTAAAAATAAATAAAGCCTTTGTTAATTAAAAGATGATTTAGAATATGAGGGTTTGTAAGACCAATGGGTTCTTCATCGAAATATACCCATTTAAAAATTAGAAATAACCAAGAATTTTATATAGCTTGAAATTGAGATGGTCTTGATATGTAAGGATGATTCTAATGACCTCATGTTTAGAAACACATGAAAATTTTTTCTTATATGAAATCCCTTCTTCCTGACTATAACCTTATAAAACGAATCTAGATTTATTTTTTACAATATTAAAAACAACATATACTTTATTTCTAGACACCCACTTAGTTCCAATAGTGAACGTGTCTTTTGGTCTGTCTACAAGTGTCCATATTTTATTTTATTCAAACTGATTTAAAGATTCTTACATATCCATTACCCAAAATTCATCAATAAATGATCATTAATGGTTTTAGGATCAATCTATGAAAGGAATGCTTGATGATAATCTTGATTTATCATAAAAGCTCTAGTATGTGTCCCATTATCTAAGTCTCCTACTAAAACATCTATATGATGGTTTTTGAGGGTTCTATTTGGTCAAGAAAAATAGAGGACAAATATTTCAGATTCATCAGAAAATTCGAGTTCATCATGAGTGAATTATAGATTACTTCAAAAAAAAAGATGATTTAATTGGTTTTTAATAGTAGGGTAAGACAATTTTTCATTTTGGTTCTGATTTGTTATATCATCATCAATATTTTCAAAGGAGTTTCTAGGTTAATGTTGATCTGTTTGATCAAATTTGACAAGTACATATACTTCCACACACATAGTTCTTTTATTAAATACTCAATAGGATTTACGAGATATTGAATATCCTAGAAATATTTCTTCATCACTTATAGACACAATGTTTTCAATATAGTCCATTGTATTAACGATATATACATTGAAACCAAAAACTTTGAAGAGATTAACCTTGTGTTTTATATTTTTCCACAACTCGTATAGAGTTTTCTTAAAAATTAGTCTGATTAATACTCATTTAATTATATAAATATTAAAATTGATTGTTTCTTCCCAAAATATAGATAGGAAATTCATATTCATTAATCATAGTCTGGGTAATCTCTTGTAAGGTTCTATGTATTCTTTCTACAACCACATTTTACTAAGGTGTCCTATGAGAATATATGTTATTACATTATCCATTTTATGACAATTTTTTTAAAAATCTTTGTTTCCAAACTCAAGACAATGGTCCCTTCGTAATGATTTAATTTTATGACCTCTTTGGTTTTCTACAATTCTAGCATTCATGGTAAAATGAAATAATGCTTCACTTTTGTATGCTAATAGAAAGGTCCATGTATATCTAAAAAAGTCATATACTAAACCATAGAGAATGTACTTTCCATTTAATCTAGAAACCATAGATGTTCCAAACTAATCTATGTGAACAAAATCAAGAGGTTGAGAAGTTGGAACCTCTTTCTTCGGTTTGAATGATAATTTATACTCTTTACTCTTTTGAAAAGTATTATAGAAATAATCATTTGGAAACTCATGTTTATGTAGTTCCCAGACTAGAACATTTGTATTAATATTTCGATGTTAATTTATATTACCATTTCTTAATCAACTATTCTATATCAAAGACCCTTCATGAATGGAACTTAAGAATGAAACATTTTTTGAAACTAAAATTCTATTTTTACAACATAAACATTTTTATTTCTTAAAGTAGTAAATTCTACCTCATTTTTAGAAATAATACATTGCATGATTAATTTTAAATTTTAACATTAAATCATTCATCACACAATTGATAGATACTAATTAGATTATAATTCATTCCATCAATAATATGTAAATTTAAAATTAAAACTGAATTTTAATTACCAACTTTGCTAATGTCAATTATTATTCCTTTATCATCATCAAAAAATCTGAAATGAAAACCAAAAATTTTAATTAGATTCCTAAAGCAATAATAATCTCATGACATTTGTCTTGTACTTCCACTATCCATGAACCGTAGACATATACATGATCTCTTCTATAAATTTTTATTATGCAAGGAAATATTTTGTTGTGGAGATTTTTTTAGGTCTAGTAACATTTGAAATAAGAGATTTGCGAACCATCATTTGATTTATTGGTTTCCTATACATAGTTTATAATGAATTCTGTAAGAACCTGGTTCTTATCTTTGAGGTACGAGCTTCAAATTTTCCCTTTTCCTTGACTGTTTTTGAGAAAATATAGAAAATGGGAAAAAATCCTAAATTTTGGAACTACATGCCGTGTACTTTTCCACACACCTTGTACTTTTGGCCATGTGGGATGGGTACACGGGGCATGTAGACATGTTAGTGACAAAGGGTGTAGGAACCGACTACACACCGTGTAGTCAGTCGGAAGGCCAAAATAGTAAGGCGGTGGAGCAGCCGCCATCTGGGAAATAGTACACTCCATGTAATCAGGAGTACAAGTCGTGCACGCATGTCGACAGATGAACAGTGTGTCGGTGTCGCCAGAGGAACAATTAAATGAAGCGAGTACACGCTGTGTACTTGGATGTACACATCGTGTACTTTGTTTTTTATTCTTAAAATGGGAAGTAGCCTCCCCTGTTCACAAATAAGGCTTAGAACAAGAAGATGAAGTGGGAGGGGATGGCCGAAGCTTCAAAGATTCGCCAAGAGCATGTCTGAAATCTGTTTCCTCCTCAGGCGGTCTCGTTGGAACCGCACGGGTAAGACCTCCACCATTCTTAATCAGCTCATTCCAATTCTTTCCCTAATGGGAGTTATTTTCATTTAAGTGAGAAATATTTTACCTCATATATACTTCATTCTTGGGCGTTTCTGGGATTGATGTTCGGTTATAGCGCTCGTTGGCGTATAAGGAGGGCGGCTTGGTGTTTGTTTTCCAACTGCCGTGTGTTTTGTGCGTTTTCGTGCCACGAACCCATATTGGTGTGTCATGTGGCTGTGGCCGTAGCTATTTCTAAATACCTAGATAGGAAAAAGTAATTAAATGTGATATTAAAATGATGATTGGAGTGGTTTCTTGGATTCGGAACCACCCCGGGGGTGTGTTCCACTGTTTATCTATTTGGCCAGGATACCCGAGGGTATGCCTTGAATGTAGTAATTGTAAAATTTCTTTGAGTGGAATTTCTTGTTTACTGCATATTTTCATGTTGGGAATGTCCCGGTTACCTATTTATCCTGAGGGAATTATTGATTTTAGCCTAAGGGCAGTAGTTATTTCGGCCTTAGGGAAACTTTTTCCGTGCATGTGGGCAGCTGATTCTATGCCTGTGGGAGACACTACCTACACCTGAGGGAAAAATCCGTTATGCATGAGGATTGATTCTTTTGTTGGATCCTTTTTACCCGAGGGTCGGTGTTTACGTATCTGAGAACATTAGCTATTTAATTAGAATATTCATTGTGGTTATATTTTAAATTAAATGACTAAAAGGATATTAAAATGGAAATATAATTGGTTAAGTTAGATACTTTTGGTACTTCTTACTTTTATTTCATTTTACTACTACACCCTGTTGTTGCATATTTTACACCAGTTGGGCACAGGCCATTGGTGGGTGCGTACTGAGATATATTTTTCTCACACTCTGTTTGGGTCATTCTTTTCGGCCCAAACAGATTACATTGCTACAGGTGTGGATAGGGTCAAGAGTCCATATACAGGTACTTGACTGTTGCTGAGGAGTAGGAGGGCATGTGACTGAGCCTAGGATCATGATGCCGCTGCAATCTGTGTTGTTTAGTTTTGTTGTAATCTGTATTTTGTTGTACTGTATTGATGTATAATATGTTCTTGCTGTTTTATAGAATATCGACATGATGCATCTTCTTATATATATGTGATTACTGGTACCATTTTTATTAGTTATACCTTTAAGCAATATATGAATGGTTATTGATTCTGCTCCTGTTGTATGTTTATTTTCATAGTCCGCTGCGCTTCACATTGAAAAATGAGGGCATTGTTTCCCCACTATCATATCTGTGCCCCCACTTCTAGTTGGAAGCCTCTGGCATTTGGGGAAATGCGCTTGAGGTCTTGTAGAGAACTGGGCTCGGGGATCCCGTTGAGTGGCAACAAGAACCAGGACGTTACAAAGTGGTATCAGAGGGGTTATTTTCATTGAGTAACTATTTGTAGCCATAGTTAGAGATAGGACGAATAGTAGTTGGTAATAAACTGTGCACGAGCATAGCTAACCCGTGTATTGGGAAAAACCAGCCTACCTCTTATTTTTTCAATTCTTTTGTTTTTTAAAATTTTATAGTTGTTATGTTTTCACCGTTGGGTGATGCACTTGATATTGTGATTTTATAATTTATTTGTGGGTTCTATTTAGTTGCAACCCAATGATATGTGGGTATTCCATCTCATGCATCATATAGGTACATTGTAGATATCACATGCCATGCACAGTTTCCATGCCATGTAGGTGCATTAGAAATTGCATGTTGTTGTGATAGTTGTTCTGCGAGAAAATCATGCTTTTGTGATAGCTTCTTGATAAAATACCTGCTATGTGGTAGGGTAATTTTATTTGATCCTGTTTATAGAATGAACTCCAAACATTGGGGTCTGGGGAGTATGGGCCCTCAATGATCAGAATTTAGTGTTTCGTTGACTGGTTATTTTGTTATAACACAGATAAGATGTCAAACATTGATTCGTGGAGAGTATGGGCCCTCACAGGATGGAATTTGACACTTAGATGTTGTTTTTCGGTATTTTTGGGGTTCCGGGGAAGTTTCTGAGGAATAATATTTAGAAACCCTGTATACACGCCGTGTATTACTTTGATCACGTTGTGTATGGCCTTCTGTTCGAGAAGGAAAAGAAAACATTTTATGTACACGCTGTGTACTCTGAGTACACTCCGTGTTGTCTCTTCCCATGTCACAATCCATATGGGAGGTGACACGAGGTAGGGAGAGTCTAGGGTAAAACATAGTGTGTGCCAAATGTACATGTCGTGTAGTGTCGACCTAGTGTCTGTTTGTTTAACTAACAGCACAGGCCAGAGAACTCCTTTACAGAACATGCCATGTCACTGATGAACATGCATTGTAGTGTGACCTGGGGACTCGACAGTGTAACTAACAATATAGGCCGGTGTCACCGATCCTTGAACACTCCATGTACCTAAGTGACACGCCGTGTAGTCTTGTCTGAGGACAGACTATGTGGACTTAGCCATGTGGCGGGGAAACGGGGTTGTGTACACGCCGTGTGTGGGTGTAACACGCCGTGTAGTTGCAAGCTGAGTAGTTGGCCATGTCACAAACGACACAAGCAGTTGGGAAATAACACCATACATGTCGTGTAGATATTATACACACCGTGTGGTCTTGTTCAACAAGAGATGTGTGGCTTAGCCGTGTAGAAGGACCCAGGAAGGGGAAGGGAAGTCAAGTACACACCGTGTAGTTAGTATACACGTCGTGTAGTCTTGTTTTTCTAATAATGAAATGCCTTCTTGATCATGATCCCTTTGTGGTTCCTTCACTTTTTTTCTTGATAAATCTTGAATCTAAGACATGCTTTTGACCTTGTAGTATAATTCCACCAAGATGACCACATGTTGTTCGCCAGGAGAGTG
This sequence comes from Viscum album, assembly GCA_963277665.1. Taxonomy (NCBI): domain Eukaryota; kingdom Viridiplantae; phylum Streptophyta; class Magnoliopsida; order Santalales; family Viscaceae; genus Viscum; species Viscum album. The sequence goes on along the minus strand of OY728153.1, from coordinate 1,153,232,396 downwards.
GCGATGACTATACTCCAGAGATGGTGGGCCATAGGCTACTAGTTGATTCTCTAGTAGAGCCAGATGCGGCGTCAGCAATTATTCCGGACACAGGATCAGAGTCGATGTTCCGTGAAGACATAATGCGGTTCATGTAGACTGTTTAGGGAGCAACTGAGGCTGCCAAATCTATGGCTGAGCTAAGGCATATCTTCCAGCGGCAGCATACTCCTACATTTTCAGGGGATGGTGGGCCAGAGGATGCGGTGTCTTGGTTGGGGTGGATGAATACTATTTTCGATCATATTGAGATGCCTCCAGGGCGGAGGGTCAAGCTCAAGACATACATGATGCGTGATTCTGCCAAGAGGTTGTGGGTTGTTAAAACCTAGTCATAGCATTAGAGGGACATGGCGTGGGAAGACTTTCAAGAAGTATTCTATGAATTATTATTTCCAGAGACGTTGAGGGCAGATGGAGCTCAAGATTTCATGAATCTATAGCAGGGCACTATGTCAGTGATGGACTATTATGGTTATTTCACCAAGCTTCAGCATTTTTCACCAATGATTATGGGTGATGGGACGTTGAGAGAAAAACGTTTTGAGGATGGTATTCGTTATGACATCTAAGCGCTAGTGAATATTTTCAGGTTGCCTTCAGTAAATTCTATTATGAACCAGGTGCTGATTACAAAGAGGAACCTATGGGAATCGAGTTGTGTGGGCTAGAGCGGTTCAGCACCTGTTACTGGTACTATTTCTGTTGGCAAGAGGAAGAGATAAATAGACTTCTCTTAGGGTGGCAGCACTAGTAAGAATAATGCTTTAGGTGGCCAGGTCATGTGCTACTAGTGTGGAAGAGAGGGGTACATGAAACTGCAGTGTCCACGTGATCCAGTGGAGTGCCGAGATTGCAACAAGATCGGTCAACTGCAGCGCCTTTGTAGTGTGTTTCTACCAATGGCTTGTTAGAGGGGTTCTGTGAGGAGTTCATGTATGAGAGCAGGACCGGTGGGCTTCTTACCAGTTAGGGAACTGGAATACGTCAGGGCGTTCTTGTAGAGATGGTGGTTGTGGACGTTGTAGCAAGACAACAGGATCTCAGAGGCAGCACGGTGGGATAGCTCAGGGAAGCCAGACTGTGTCGCAGGGCTGCGACACTGGGCAGGCATATGCAGTGCAGCAGACCCAGCAGGAGTAGGATCCTGAACCTTCTACAGTCAGAGGTACTATTCTAGTATCTTCGTTTTATCTTCAGTACTTTTCAATACGGGTGCTACACATAGTTTCATATATGTACCCAATGTGGAGAACCTTGGGCTCAGTGTTTCTTCTTCTTTTTATATCATGACGCTAGACACTCCGTTGGGAACTAGAACAGTTGGTGTGTGTCAGTCCATGGAGTTCCCCCTTGTGTTAGGTGGGGGTCACTTTCTTTGGGACCTCTATGTCTTAGAGATGATGAACTATAACATCATTATCGGGATGGACTGGTTGGTTCCCTATCGAGCCTTTGTATACTGCAATCGTCGTAGGGTGCATTTCACATCACCAGAGGGTGGAGTGTTTCTATGTAAGGGAGAATGGGATGTTCAGGCGAGTCGAGCTGGACTAGAGCATCATTGGCGAGGTGGAGTCACAACCCATATGGTGATTTTGTATCTGGATGATATGGGGACTTGTCAGAAGGATTTTCCTCCAGTGGTTGATCATTTCACAGATGTCTTCCTAGACGACTTTCCAGGTCTACCTCTGGACCATGAGGTGGATTTCTCTATTGAGATCATGTGAGGAACAACACTGGTGTCCATTCCTCTATATAGGATGTCAACACCTAAGTTTTAGGAGCTCAAGAGGTAGTTAGAGGAGTTACAAGAAAAGGGTTTTATCTGACCCAGTACTTCTCCGTGGGGTTCGCCGGTCCTTTTTTCAAAGAAGGCAGACGGTACCCTCAGACTCTGCATGGATTATCGGAAGCTGAACCATTTGACGGTAAAGAACCGATATCCTTTTCCAAGGAATGATGATATTATTGATCAGCTTCGAGGAGCATGAGTATTCTCGAAGATTTACCTGAGATCAAGATATCATCAACTCCATGTGAGACCATCGGATATACCGCTTACATCATTTCAGAGCAGAAATGGTCTGTACAAGTATTTGGATATGCCGTTCAGACTCACAAACGTGCCAGCAGTTTTCATGGCTCTGATGAATCGTGTGTTCCATCTGTATCTTGATTCATTTGTGGTAGTATTCGTGGACGATATCTTGGTGTATTGTCACACTCGACACGACCATTACACCGATCGTTAGATCGTATTGAGTACATTGAGAGAGCATCATCTATATACTAAGATCTCAAAGTGCCACTTTTGGCTAGACCAGATTCACTTCCTGGGTCATATCATCGCAGAGGTAGAAGATGCAGTGGACCAAGAGAAGGTAAGAGAAGTAGTTTCCTGGGAGTAGACTAAGAATGTGTTTGAGATACGATGTTTCTTAGGGATGGCTGGTTACTACAGATGTTTCATACATGAATTCTCCAACTTAGCATTAACATTGATGGGTCTGACACAGAAGGGTGTGATGTTCGTTTGGTCATAAGATTGCGAGATAGCTTTCCAGGACCTGAAAAGAAGGTTGACATCAGCACCGATCCTGATACTCCTTCTGTAGGGGATGAGCTATTCAGTTTACTGTGACGCATCAGGTATTGGGCTAGGAGCAGTGTTGATGCAGGGTGATCGAGTTGTTGCGTACAGGCCTCGGCAGTTGAGGCCACATGAGAGGAATTTCCCGACGCATGATCATGAGTTCGCGTCAGTTGTGCATGAATTGCGCTGTTGGAGACATTATCTATTTGGAGAGAATTCTATGGTTTTCACTGACCACAAAAGCCTCAAGTATATATTTTTTCACCATGACCTGAATCTAAGGCAGAGGAGGTGGGTCGAATACCTACACTCCTATGATTTTGAGCTTTCCTATACACCTAGTAAAGGAAATGCAGTAGCCGACGCGCTGAGTAGGAAAACGGAGACACATGCTGTGCATGAGGCCAGTGGTGAGTGGGAGCTTATGGCCTTGTTCTCTGATAAGCATCTGTAGGAGCATGATAGATAGGGGCAGTCATATATTTCATCTTTAGCTATGACTTCTACCCTCCTTGATAGATTAAGGATGAGACATCTATCTGGTTTAGAAGGAATAGTTCTATGTGTGTTGGTGGAAAGTGATGACCCTCCTCCTGGTTGGCCTATAGGAGATAATGAGGTTCTACATTTCCATGGAGGAGTATTTGTTCCAGGGGATATACGCAAGGAACTGATGCAGGAGTTTCATGCTTCATCTTCAGAATTTCATCCTGGGGCAACCAATATGTACCGAGACGTGAGACGTCAGTACTGGTGGCCAGGTATTAAGAGAGATGTGGCTGGTTTTGTTACGTGGTGTTCCACCTGTCAGCAGGTGAAAGTAGAGCATCAGAGACCAGTTGGACTATTACAGTAGTTACCCATTCCGGAATGGAAATGGGATGATGTCTTGATGTATTTTGTGACTAGTTTTCTGAGGTCACCTTGATGCAATGATTTCGTATGGGTCATTGTGGACAGACACATGATGGTAGGTAACTTTTTTCCAATTAAGGATACCTTCGGTGTTGACGAGCTTAGAAGGCTGTATATCCGAGAGATCATACGTCTTCATGGGGTCCCTCATTCTATCTTTTCAGATAGGGATGCCCACTTTACGTATCATTTTTGGAAGAGTTTTCAGAGTTCACTGGGTACATGGGGGATTTTGAGCATAGTTTACCACCCTTAGACCGATGGCCAGTCAGATCGCACGATTTAGATGCTAGAGGAAATGCTGCGTTCATGCATCCTAGACTTTGGGGGCTCTTGGGAGAAGCATATACCCTTATCCAATTTTTCTTATAACAATAGTTTTTAGGATACTATCGAGATGGAACCGTAGAGGGTTTATTTTGTAGGTTATGCCGATCACCTTTGTGCTGGTTAAAGACTGGTGAGGTAGCTTTAATCAGACCATATCTCATGTAGAAGACTTCAGAGAAGGTCTAGTTGATTGAGAAGAATATGGATACTGTGCATTATCGTCAGAAGTCATATGTTGATCGCCACAGATGCCCTTTGGAGTTTATGGTCGGGGATCAGGTGTTCTTGTGTGTTTCGCCGAGGCTGGGACATAGACGGATTAGAAGACAGGGGAAGATTTCACCGAGGCATGTGGGGCCATTCGTGATTATGGATTGAGCCGGCTTGGTTTCCTATCGGTTTTTGTTACCATAGCGGTATCGAGCCATACATGATATCTGCCATGTGTCTTAGTTGTATCTCTATCATTCAGTCATGTCCCACGTCTTTCAGCCTTAGGAGGTTGAGTTGGAAGCAGATGCGTCCTTTGAGGAGCATCCAATTTATATCATTGACAGGAGCACAATGGTTCTCCGAGGCCGGTCAGTTCCTCTCGTACGAGTGCTATGGAAGCATGGCTGAGTGCATGATGAGACCTAGGAGAGGGAGACCGATGTAGGTGGTCATTGGCCAGAGTTGTTCACAGCTATATCTTTACCACCATTGGAAGGGAAATTCAGGGACGAATTGCTATAAGGGGAAAAGTTTGTAAGACCCCAGTTCTAATATTTGAGGCACATGCTTCTTCTTTCCCCTTTTCCATGAGTGTTTTTGAGAAAATATAGAAAATGGGGAAAAATCATAAATTTTGGAAGTACATGCTGTGTACTTTTCCACAGACCGTGAACTTTTGGCCGTGTGGGATGGGTACACGGGGCTTGTTGCCATGTCAGTGACGAAGGGTGTAGGAACCAACTACAAGTCGTGTAGTAGTCCTTTACATGCCTTGTAGTCAGTCAGAAACCAAAACAGAAAGGTGGTGGTGTAGCCACTAGTTGGGCAACAGTACACAACGTGTAGTTAGGAGTACATGTAGTGTACGCATGTCGATGGATGAACAGTGTGGCAGTGCCGCCAGAGGAACATTTAAATGAAGGAAGTACACTCTGTGTACTTGGATGTGCACGCCGTGTACTTTGTTTTTTTTCTCTTAAAATGAGCAGTAGTCTCCCATGTTCATAGGGAAGGCTTAAAACGGGAAGAAGGAGTGGGACGGGATGGCTGGAGCTTTAGTGATCTGCCGAGCGCACGTCAGGAATATGTTTTTTTCCTCGAATGATATCGTTGGAAACTCACGGGTAATCCCTCCACCGTTCTCAATCAGTTCTTGCCAATTCTTTCACTAACAGGAGTTAATTGTGTTTAAGCGAGAAATCTTTTATCTCAAATATACTTCATTCTTGGGCATTTCTGGGATCGATGATCATTTATAGCGCTCGTTGGCATATAAGGTAGGTAGCTTGGTGTTTGTTTTCCATCTACAGTGTGTTTTTTGAATTTTCATGCCATGAACCCATGTTAGGGTGTCGTGTGGATGAGGTCATAGCTACTTTTGAATACCTAGACATGAATAAGGGATTAAATGTGATATTAAAATGCTGGTTGAGATCGTTGCTTGGATCTGGAACCACCCCAGGGGTGTGTTCCACTATTTAGCCATTTGTCCAGGATACCCGAGAGTATTCCTTGAATGTAGTAATTGTAGAAGTTCCTCGAGATGAATTTCTTGTTTACTGCATATTTTCATGTTGGTCATGGCCCAATTACCTATTTAGCCTATGGGAATTGTTGTGTTTAGCCGGAGGGTAGTAGTTATTTCGTCATGAGGGAAACTTCTTCTATTCCTGTGGGCAGGTGATTCTGTGCCTGTTGGTGACACTACCTACACCTGAGGGAAAAATTCGTTATTCCTGATGGAAGATTCTTGTGTTGGATGCTCTTTACCCGAGGGTAGGGGTTTACGTGTCTAAGGACATTAGATGTTTACTTAGAATATTCCCTATGGAGATATTTTAAATTAAATGATAAAAAGGATATTAAAATGGCAATATAATTGGTTAAGTTAGTTACTTTTGGTACTGCTAACTTTTATTGCATTTTACTATTGCACCCTGTTGTTTCATGTTTTACAGACAGCTGGGCATGAGCATTTGGAGGGTGGCTACAAAGATATATTTCTCACACCCTGTTTGGGTAATGATTTTCGGCACAAACAGATTACATTGTTGCATGTGTGGATAGGGGAAAGTGTCCCTATACAGGTACTTGACTGTTGCTGAGGAGTAGGAGGGAATGGGACCGAGCTGAGGCTCATGATGCCGATTCCAGCTGTGTTGTTTTTTTATTCTCTACTATGTATTTTTTTGTAGTGTACTGATGTATAACATGTTCTGGCTGTTTTATAGAATAGTGACATGCTACATCGTCTCATGTATATATATGACTGCTAGTTCCCTTGTTATCAGTTATCCCTTTTAGCTATATAAGAATGGTTATTGCTTTTGCTATTGTTGTATGTTTATTTTTGTATTCCGCTGCACTACAAATTAACAAATGAGGGTATAGTTTCGCCACTATCAGACATGGTCCCTCACTGCTATTCAGCGGCCTCTGGTGTATGGGGAAATGTGCATGAGGTCTTGTTGCGAACAAGGCTCAGGGAACCTACTAAGTGGAACCTGGAACCGGGACATTACATATTAAAAAAAATACATTATTTGGCTAGAAAAATATGAAAAAGAGATGATTTTTCATTGCTAGAACGTGAAAAAAATAGAACTAGGAATAAAACTGGATTTTTCTGATTTAGATAAAAATTGGTTTTGACACAATATCATTTACTAAGTTCATAGACAATACCACTAGTTTATTTGGGCAAAACATTTTTACCAAGAATGTGAAACAAGAGATCATTTACATTGGTAATCATTTGTAAATCCATTTTTCAATTGATCATTGGGAAATTTAGGATCATTGTTTTGTTTATGCAATTGAGATTTCTTTTCATTTCCAATGATAATCAAATATTTAACAGTAAAACTAGGTGAATTGTTTTTCATTAATTATTTATATTTATCATTCAATTCATTGCGTGTATCTTCAAGAATTTGGAAATATTAAATAATTACATTATTAGTCATGTTTTTTAGAATCACTTTCATCACTTGAATAATATAATTTTTACTTGATACTCAAGGGTTTCCTTACATGTGTTCCTAATGAGACACATGATTTCCTTGTCACCTTTCTCACCATGTGATGATTCAGACTCATTAGAGCTAACCTCAGAAGCCCTCCATGTTTCCTTCATTTCCTTCTGGTATCTTCTCTCTTTCTCCTCATGTTTATTCTTATATTTCATCTTAGTACATTCATCCTTTAAATTCCATCTCCTCTCACATTCATAAAAAAAATTTCATTTGGGTTATCATTCCTTTTTCAATCATTTTTCTAGTTACCCTCATTATCATATTTACCATTGTAACTGCGCTTCCTGAAAAACTGCGTCCTTCTACAAATCTTCTTAATCCTTCTAGATAATTTAGTTATTTCTTCATCACATTCGTATATTGAATCTTCATTACGTGTATAGTCAGAATGAGTATTAATCATTTAATTTTCTTTATTTTCTTTAATTAGTGGTTTCGAAAGACAATAAAATTCTCTTGTGTTCATCCCCTCCTCCCTGTTGACCATTAATTCTTCCAAATACATCATCATAAATCATATCATCTACTTAATCATCAATTTGATGATATCATAGTAATTTATAATGTATACTATGTTTCATGTACACCTTTTGGGTGGACATCTATTCATCCACAAGATTTGTTCATTGGAATAAACTGGCTTCCCAAGAGAGATAATTATATTGACTATCTAATTGAACCTGATATATATATTAGAAATGGGTTCATAAAGATTTATCATAATATTATCATATTTAATTGTATATATTTTAAGTTTCATTTATTTAACATCAGGGGTTCCTTCATGTGAAACAACTATGTTATCCTAAATTTGAGATGTTGTTTTACATGCAGAAATATTATTAAATTTTACATCACTTGATGAACAACATACGTAATTCAGAAAATTGTAGTTATTATTGTAAGCATTCTGTTTTGGGTTATCACAAGTATTTCGGGCAGTTTTAGGAATCTTATATTCATCTTCATTGGATGTCCAAATTTCAAAACCCATTGTTTTTAAGATCATTTTCTATCTACTTTTTCCACTGTGCATAATTTTTTCCTTTGAAAAAAGGAGCCCTGTTAGAAGTATAACAATCTTGTCTATTATCCATAACAAATATTAATGAATAGTTCTATAAAGTGTTATAAATTTAGAACTAAGTAAATTTTATGGATCATTAAATCATAAATAAATTCAAATTTGATGAAATTTTCAAAATATTTTAAACTCAATTTTGAACAAAATGGTGGTCAGAGTAGGACACTCAAGTGGGGGGGTGAATTTAGTCCCTATAAAAATTTATGATAAAAACATTATTTGAATGAATCCTCAAATTTAAAAAAAATGTCAACCCAGTTAATAAATTTCGTAAATTTATAATATTATTGATTTTCAATTAATTTCCTGGAAGATTGATTATTTCTATGTTAAAACAATATGATATATTGAAATAACTTTTCAAACTAAATTTCTAAACCAAAATATTTATAAATACTATCCAATACTAACTATAAAATTGAAACTTTTTTTTGAAATATTAGATAAAACAAAGTAAACTAAATATCAAACACATTAGATTAAAACAATAGGTTCAGTCTCGATCAAAGACTTAGCCCTCTCCACATGTTGATCATCTTCCACATAGAAATATATATAAAAATTTGATTCACTCCTTGTATTAGGGATTACACAACAATATACAAAATTTTGAGGTTTCAATACCTCTACAATAGTTATTTGCAGGAACTTAAAATTGTAGGTCACAAATGACCTCTACCACAGTTCCAAATAGGATATAAGTGGTGTAAAAAATGTTTCTGTGATGATATTTTATATCTATCAGTTCTATGCAGTAGATAGGGTTTGTTTAATAGATAGATGCACACATTTCTTGAAATGTATTAATATGAACACAATATAGCTGAAAATATAATGATATTGTTTATAAGGCTATGTGTGTTATGAAATTCAGCACTTGACTATTTGGATGTTTTATATAAGAAGGTTGATTCATCTTATGAATATTCACAATGAATCATAGTATTGCCAGAGAATTGTGTTTGGGTTACTAGTAATATAGAATTATCCTCTTTATTGTTTTTTTCAGCAATGATTTTTTAATCGTTGATGCACATCCATCCTCCTTTAATTCATAGTTATAAGGAATGAAATTTCTTCATGTGTTCTTATTCTAGGTCTAGTATCTATGCAAATACATTATTTTTATTATTATCATATTATTAAATGAAACACATGAACCAAGCATTACTTTTATTTGGGGTGTCATGTATTGGCCAACAAGGAGTATGTGGTGGTACCACACACCTCGTACTATCCACTGACATAATAATTAATATTTTATACCAAAATAATTAATTTAATCTGTACCATTAAAACACTAAAATATGATCGTTTGTGTTAATTTTAGAAAAAATAAAATTTAAATAGTATATCTGTGACACCTATGTTGGTGAGTCATTATTTTAGTTACTCTTTCTATCATTGTGTCCATTTGTTGTTACTAGTGAAAAATTTTATTTTTGATTCATTCTGTCAGTATCTCTATGCGTTAGTGACTTATTTTGTTCTTTTTGTTAGTCAATCCTTATGTAGATATATAATTTGTAATGTTGGAAAGTCATTTATTTGAGAGTCATGCAATAATATTGGTGAGACATTCCTTATGTCGATGAATCATTTTTAAACTTAGTGATTCGTCTAATGGTGAGTGAGTTTGTACTATCAATGAGACATTCACTTCTATAGGTGTCTTCGTAGAACTGTCAATATTGGTGACCCATACATATCCCATTTTCCTATTTTAACTATCTTATAACAATAAGTTCAATATAATGTGTCAATCATATAATGACACAACATAATTGAATATAACTAAACATAACATAGTGTAAATAAACATGATTGAAATAGTTGGACATGATTTGACATGAATTGTGATTATTAAAACCATTAAAAGCAGAGAGGGCCCAATAAATAAATATATATAGGTATATATGATTAAATAATCTGGTAACTTTTAAATAATTATCAGTCTAGAATTATTTGAGCTACTTACCTTCTTTCTACAGAAAAAATTTCAAATTAATAATTTTAGTCATGTGTACATATGACCTACCATCTCAATGATTATAGCATTGGATCATTTTCATGGAAATATTTAATGAATTTTTATAAATTTATAATTTAGTTACAAATATAGTAATTATTTCACAGTTATTATTTTGCATATGTTATATGATAACAAATATGACAATGATTTACCTACTAAAGATGTTTTTGAGAAACAACATGAATTTATTAAAAACATGTGATTTAAACTTATTTGATTATGTAGTTAATATATCATATAAATGTGTGGAAAAAAATTAATTAAAAACATGAAAGGTGTTTTCAATAATGTAAAAAATTACCATTAGTTTATTATATAGGATATTAAAGGATGGTCACCTGAATGGAAATAGTAGGTATGGAATTCTTGTCTCAATTTTCCTTCCCTGAGGTATAATTTATTTTTTAAAAACTAATTTCATATATATATGGTGTACATACTATGACATTGACATATAATACCATGGATGTTATTATTTTTATTATATTTAAATGTTTTATTTAGTGATTAATACCTTTGGGGTTTCCAATTTATTTTCTTCCACATTGGTAGAGATTTCCATCTCACATGTTTACATCCTTGAGATAAATGTCATATTCAGCACTTAAATATTTTGTGGTGTGTACCTAATACCCATTTTGAAAATTAATATCATGTATTAATTAGTATTCATAGAATTTAGTTGTTTTATTTGATGACTATCAATTTTGGGTCTTTCGATTCATATGTAATGGATTTTTTCAAATTTTTATTTCATTGAGGTACATTGAATTGATATAAACCTTGATTCATTTATAAGTTTTATTTATTTACATTGACAATATATATCTTGAATCTCCTTAATATCATTATATTATTAGTATCATTAAATCTTAATCCTTCGTGGTTTTATGATTTAAAATGATTCTATGTGGTATTGGACACATTGGAATGTTTTAAGATTATTCTTCTAGTTAATGTCCAAAATCTTTCTTCATTTTGTGATTGGTAACTCTCCATTGAATAAATCACTTTATTGTAATAAGTTTTCATTGGAAATTTAATTGAATATCCATATTTCGTAAAATGGATATTATTATTGCATTAAATGTATACCAATATTCATACAAAGGTTAAATTAAAAATTAGTTGATTAATCAGTGTATTATTGTTAAATCCTTTTTTCTAATTTAATACTGTTATTAGATAAAAAATATTAGTTTATTTGATTATTCAATATGATAAAATATTTGGGATGGAATTTATAGGTGGATCCCATACATTATATGGATTCCCAATGCATCGACAGGTTCTCCTGAGATGAATAATTGATCAAAATGGTTTCCAAACATATTTTTATAGAATATTTTTAATGTTCTTGATGTGAATAGGTCCCCATGAGATTTTTGCATTGACATATTTATTGATAAATTTTATTTTTGTTCATTGGTTAATGCCTTTTGTTTTATTTTCATGGCTTTCCTTATTTTTTTTACAATATCTCATTATGTGAGTGACATGGGATTCTAGTTATTACCTTGTTATATTTACTATGTGGATTATTCAGTTTATTGATTACATGACATGTGTGATCAGTTATTAACATTTTGATATTGACTATTCAAATAGATATATTATTTTATATTCTATGTTTTTTCATTTTCTGAGTATTTCAGCTCACCATTATTATGTTTCTTTCCCCATAAATCCATGAAGCGTACTATAAATGATATGAATAAATATACTAGATGGATTAGAGTTATCCTTAGATATGTTAATTATTTTAGAATAATGAAAATACTTTTTAAATCGTGTATCCATTTGTAATGAAATTCTCATTTTTGTATCTGGTATACAAAGACTACAAAACTAATTGGTCCATCGGGGATTCGTTCCTTATAATCATGCCAATGTAATTGATAGAAGTCACCTGATACATGCTATTTGGGGATGGGTATCTATAGAAACTAAATATATTATATTACTGTTAAATGGTTTTCATTGCTCCAAAAGACTTTAAACACCAATTTCGTTACAAAAATCTTGAACCAACTTAGCCTTTTCTGAACTCCAAGAGAACCCCGAAAATCCGTCCCACATTTATACCTAGAAAACATTAATTCAAAAAAACATACATCCAAAAAAAGGATGTCATTTTTTATAAACATATTTTTTCCATACTATGGAGTCCCAAAAAATTCCCAAGGAAGGATAAAATTATCATAGAGAAGAGAATTAAATAAATGTTTATAGCAGTATATTGGACAACCATGGTAAAATATTATCAATATGATATGGGGTAAAATGAATTAAATGATTTTAAATATATTTTATAATGTAATAAAATCACTCATAAACTTTGCATTAGTTCATATAAAAAAATATGTCAATATTGACATCCTATCATTTAAATATTTGAAACATGGTGCCACATTCCAATGATAACTACCTATAAGTAAATAGAAATTTAAAAATTGAACACTTTTCATTTAATAAATAAATTATTATTTCATAGATTTAAAATGATTTTATGAACAATTATAATTGGTAATTTTAATTATGATTAATTTTTTTATGAACTGATTTTATAAATTTTATTGATTGTATAATAATCTTCAATTATTTTTCAATGCTGACAAAATGGATGTAGGAGTGGTCAAAAAAATTATTTTAAAATATTTAAATGTTTAGTATTTTGATAAAATATTCTATTAAAAAAATATCATGGATTATTATAATGTATTAATGTTAGTGAATGTATTTGTTTGAATTACATTTATATTTTTATTCATTTAACATCAAAATATGTTAGTGATAATTAAAATGACGTCATAAGTTATTTCATGATTTTAATTTTCTGTTTTGATTTTAAAATAAAGAAAATATATATATCTAATAATAATTATTGATTTTTTATACAATAAGTCATATTTTATGTATATTCCAAATGGATTTTTAAATTTTTTTAATACCCTTAATGATTGAAAATACAATGGAATGGAATGTTTTTGTTTCCCATTAAAAGTGACATTGTCTAGGATTTCCAATAAAAAAATTATTTAATTTTTTTAAAATATCTTCTAAAATACCACATGATACATAATATAACACATCCATGTTACATTGGAGTGATCAAACTACTCTTCTCCATATACCATATGTTCAATCAAAATGTTGTTTTTAAATGATCAAAGTATGGGTTTCTAAGACACTTTCACCTATATTAATGTAGTTTTTTATCATGAAATTTTATAAAACATGCAAAATTATCAATTAATTGATTCAATTTATATTTTAACTGAATATGATTCATCATTTTTTTAATGTGCGTTTACTAGATAACTCTCAATGAATACATATCCATATTGGGTAATTATATCCAAATGCATTTTTTCCAACGATGATGTTTTCATTTAAAATAATTATATTACTATTAAATTAATGTAAATAATAAGTATAATTTTGTCATAAATCATTTTTTTATGTATTAATAAGTTTATTTGGAATTCTTAATATTTTAATTTTTTATATAGCTTTCCAACACATTTGAAAAGCATTGTTCACAATAGTGGTTTCATGAATCCAACATGATCAATGATTTTCTCATGACTTGAAGTAACACATAGCTGTTTTTAAAAAATATTTTATTTTGGAGTATACCATTAATATTTTTATTAGAATCATATTATTATTCCATAATTATAATTATCCATATTAAAAATGAAAGTACATGTAAAAGCATAGTAATTTTAGTCAATAATAAATCCTCATATTAAAGAAGCATTCTAGAATGGTATCAATTTGATTACCTATTAATATTCTTAATTGTATAGTTATATAAAACTTATACCTGGAGACAATAGATGTTTTTCAAACCATAAATTTTATACCATTTACCATTATTAATATAAAAAATAATGTATAAAATTATGAACTGAACAACCCTGAAATGATCCATGTGAAAAAATATATTTAATTTATGAAAGAAACATGATAAGGATAAATAAAATAAGAAAATAAAAATTAAATATATTATGAATTAAATTTTCAAATAATATGTTTTTATTATTTAAGAATTTAGTTTCTTTTTTAGGAATAAAATCACTTTAGGTATATGTATTTTTTGGTCAATTTCATTTCATTGGTCTACATTACTTATTTAGTGACATTATTATTCTAATATTATTTGATTAAGAACCTATGATTCATGTTTTTGTATTTAAATGTTTTGTGATTTAAAATTTACACACATAATAGTTTCATTTTTATATTTATATTTGAAATGTTATTATATATTTTATGGATAGAGGTCTCAATATTAAACTCCTTGAGAAGTGTTTCATGTAAGGTCCCATGATTTATTTTTTATGGTTTATTTACTTATCCAAAAATTTATGTTAACATATTATTTCAGGTAAATTAATTTTTTTATATAATCATATTAGGATTCTTTATTTCATTCCTTTTTCAATCCATCATTACAAAAGATATAAGGGTGTCCCATCTCAAACATCCTTTATTGATACATGTTTCAAATTATTTACCAATATTAATTTATTTGGAATATATAATATTTATTTGAAATAAAATATAATTACACACATTATACTAGGGGTATTTTAGTTCATTCCATTTATAGTTAATTATATATATTTTATGTTTTAAATGGTCATTACAAGGTTATTTTAAGATATTTCCCTATTTTTTAAATCATAATTACAAAATTTTCACCTAATCCGAATTCATTAACCTCTTCCAGGAATGTTGATATTTATACTGAAAGGATTGTTTAAAATTATTTTTCATTTTTATTACTTTATTTTAATTTTTAAAAAAATAAATTTATTTTCTCCACATAGGATACTCTTGAATATCTTTAAAAATGTTTTAATAAAATTGTTTATTACAATTACGACATGAATGTATTTTACCTCTCTAATGAAAATTATTATTTATAAATATTCATCTATAGCATGACATACTTTTATAAATGAAGTAATTTTCAAGTATTTTGATAAATTTTTGGTTTTAATGTGTAATAAAAAATCTTATTTATTATAATTTTCAAAATAACATTTCTAATTAAATTATAATGTTATTTTTTACTATATCAATATCCATTAAGGATGATTAGACTCTGCTAGGTATATATTTTAATTATACCATCCAATTTATTTCTAATGTTGAAGTATGAAGATTATTGTAAGGATATTGACATGAAAAATGTTCTTCTACTTGTGTTAACCTAAGTATAAGGGAATGAGGTTTGTTAGAAAGAGTGTTAATTGGTAAATTATTTACAAAGAATTGTTATAATTATACATGTAACACCAATATATTTTATGAATTATGTTCACTAAATTTAATTTATTCTTTTTGATATTCATTATTTCATGAAATAGTAAATATAACATGGATATATAAATGCAATATGTTATTATTTAATGGTACACAAAAATATGAAAATAATTAAATAAACTAAAGACATTTATTAGAATGTAGTAATAAAACACTATGTTTGGCTATTCTTACACACAGTGATATGTTCCTTCGATAACATTCAGGACATGTGAGACCTGGTTTTACCAAATTGAAGAATATTATAAATATTCTTATTAAAATATTATTATATTTTACACCTAGACATTATAATGGTGGTTATGAATAATATTAATTATATTAAAGAAATATGGTTTACACATTTATATTAAAATAATTACTTGGTGAACAATTATTAAGAAATGAAAATAAAACCCTTTAAACAATATAAGAAAATTTTGGACGAAAAACTATATTTATGAAACCCTTCAAATTTTACATAAATAATCTAATTATACCATAATTGATAAATTATATTAATGAAATTTATATGTTATACATAATCATCTATTTAACAATCATCTTATTTTTTCTTGTTATGATATAATAATGAATCCAATTTTACACATAATGATATATATTTTTCTAAAAGGTAATTTTTCATCATTTTAATGGAGAACCTATTTTAAAATGAATATTTCGAAATTTAAGACAATAAATTTTGAAAAACTATATACAATTTTTAAATCAAAATATCAAAATTTACATAGAGGGATTTTTTGGTATTTTTATGAGATTTGTTTTATAAATAGATAGAAATACTAAATTTAATTAAAAAAAATTATTATAATTTAATTATATAGTTAAATTATGTTATCAATTGATTTTAAAGTATAAATAGATTATTTATATTTAATAAATATTAAAAAAATTAACAGAATCAATTTTATAGTGAAAATGGATTTAAAATATATTCAATCTTTTGAAAATTTTTACTTTATAAACATGTTTTCTCAATCCATATGTGGTTTTAATATTTAATTAATTTATAAAATTTATGTAATTTATGTTCCATAAAATTTATTCAATAGTATTAATTAGAATAAAATATACTTTATAATTAGTTCAATTTAGTTTTCTATCACAAATATTTTTGAATTTTGTTAAAAGTGATCATATTTATTTAGGTAGAAATAAGATTACTTGTTTGTTAAAGAGTAATCATAATGTATAAAATTTAACCTTCAAAATTCCAATACCAATTTTCTATATATATTAAGGCCTAAAAAATTCATAATCTAATTATGTGTGTTACATATGATTCCTCTTAGGTTAACACTTGGGGACCACAAAATTATTTTATAAATTTCTAGTCTGTCATGTCCTTCCACTTATAAAATATAGCTCAACCCCAAACTTATTAACACCTCTAGAAACTAATGGATCAGAATTAACCAATTAAAATATCCTTAAAAACTCTCAATCATTATCATAGAATCCTCTATTTGTGAAAAAATCATACCATAGAACCCCTTCGAGGAAAACCAAAAGGAGTTACCCAAACAATATGTAACATCCTTCAAAAGGAAATTTTTTTATTACATTCATCTCCCATAAATTATTATTATTCCCTGATTATATAATAACATTACTATAATAATAATAAGGATATTTTTATATTAATAATTAGACCTATATTCCCAAACAATTAAATCAAGTGAGATATGCACTCATCATCCAATTGTATAATGGTCTACTACCTCACAAACCATTAACATATGTACATCCATTACTACCATTAATGGTTGATAATAATGATGCCAATAATATTAATTCGTGATATATATTACATATATTATTCATTCATGATTCTATAATTATTTTATTACACCGACCATCAAAATTTAAATTTTATGTGAATATGAAAACTATATTTGTGGATTTGTGGTCTAGTGCTTCATCAAAACGATGTTATTTGACAACACATTATTGATAACATATTAAGGGTTGGATTAGTAAAATTATATGATTTATATGAAATAATAATTTTAGTATGATATATATAACATTTACTTTTATTCATTCAATACGATATGAAAACATGAAAATTGTTCTTCCATACACACACTTTTTCGTATATATGAATGATGCATTTAATTACAAAGACATGTCATTTATAGATTATTAAAATTAATTATATAATGAATATAAATTATATTTATGCCACTTTTCAAATTATCTAAATATTTATTTCATGATCTAAATAATATTATCCTGATTTACAAGTCAAAACATATACGAAAAGTAAGAGAGACATTACATGAAACATAACATTAACATGTAATTGTGAATGAACATGTAATATAAAGTCATAATAAAATAATATACGGATTTATATATAATAATATGGTTATATATTATATTCATAATAATCATATATTAACTATAAAATAGATTTCAATGTGTATAAATAAATCCAATACTTAAGTTTAAGTTTTTATCATCTCACTTTAACATACATGAGATATATGATATACTCACCACCTATTCTGTTGGGTGGAACATATACTAACATGTGACATGTTATATCCTTATTTTACAATATTTCCATAAATTCAATTTTTAAATTTAATTTATTCTTTCACGGATCTCAATATTCACGAGTTTCTCAATTAGTGATAGTATTTCTAGTCTATCTTTTATTTCTACAAGGCATATATCATATTAACCACTAATTTAATGTTTGTTTTCTATATAAATTACATTAATTGATTATATAATGATTATCCTTATATTTATTGTTATTTAAATAAAAATTTTATTTTATCCGGTTCATGGTGAATTATGGTTCAAATGTTACCAAATTTGTAACGTAATTTTTTCACAATTTTTTTCTTTGAGACACATGTTTTCATACACACATATATTCTTTTCAGTTGTGTATAAAATTATATTTGAGATTTTATATCAGTAATATACATACATAATTTGTACTTCCCGATTTAGTAATGTTATTCCTTCACGAGGTATTTGATTTAATCTCAACAATGTGGTATGATTTTATTGTTACAATCTCATCAGATATCAATATTGATTACAATTATGAATCTATTGATGGGATTTTATTATCCATATATGAATAATTATAATGACTTCTATTATCCTATTTTACGCTTGATATATTCATGTGATGACACTAATTCTATAGATTTGGTACTTAATATAATGTATAATATTTTATGAAAATAGGAACTAATTTCTATCTTTAGTCAAGAAAATGTTTTTTTCTAATTTTTTTTTAATTTTTTAAATGATATATTAAAATTATTTCTTTGAAAAAGTTTTTGAAAAAGTTTTATTTGTTTTAAATATTTTATTATATTTTTGTAAACTTATTTTTGAAGAAAATTATTTTGAACAATAATTTATGGTGAAAAGTATTTTAAATGTTTTTTGAAGCATGATTTATATATTATCAAGAGGATATTTTCAAGGAAATGATTTCAATGATATCAAATATTATTTGATAAATTTTTAAAGATATTTATAAAGAAATCATTTTCAAAATATATATTATTTTAAAAATTGTTTTAAATGATTTAAAAAGAAACCTTTATAATTTTAGTAAAGTATATTTTTTAATGACAATGATGTCAATGATTTCAAAGATGATTTTATAATTTTCTAGGCTACATTTTAAGAAATATGTATTAAAAAATTTAAGTATAAAAATTGTATTATATTACATTTAAAAACACATTTAAATATATTCAAAAAATTTATCTTGAAATAAAAGTATTTCATTTATTTCAAGGATTTTTTTAATGAAATATCATTTCTATTTCCAAGGAATTATATATTCAAAAATATTTTTATAAAAGAGTTATAAATGATTTTAAAATATAAATTTATAAATTTTAAAAGTTAATTTCCAAAAAAAATATTTAAAAGATTTGTAATATTCTTTTATATTATTTACCATATATTTTAAATGAAAATGATTTTTATATTGTTTTATGTTATAAAATTGTTTTTCAATGATAAAGGGATATTTTCCTCAATAATGAATTTTAAAATATTTCTAAATATTATGATTCCACTAAGATAAAATCTATTATTGTTACTCAAGTCTTACTAAGAATTAGATCTATGGGTTCCATTTATATTTTTCTCTAAATGGTTTATTTTTTTATTACATAATTTTTATTAATTGCATGTTAATTTAATGGGTTATATTTTAATGAAACTCGTATCCATTTCACTGGTTATATGATTATGTATCCAAATTCATTTCAAATGTCATGATTTATAGAAATTATTATGAAACATGTCTCCCATCCATAGGTTGTGATCTGATGACATGTTTATGATATCCATTTAATTTTAGTGGTTATGGTATGATTTTTGATATTATAGAAAACATATGTATGATTTCATTATGAAGTTTATAAAACACATATCTCCATTGAATGAATTAGATAATTATTTAATCCTCTTCAGATAGACATGTATTCATTGGGGAGTGTTTTCATTTCAAAAAAGGATATTTTGTGATAAGATGGTATTGGGAGTGAACCATGACTACAAGGATGGTCTTGGGAGTGATCCTTGACCACTAATATATTTTGGGGAGTGGAACCATTTCAATATAAATAATGAGATGTTAATGGGGAATGAATCATTTCTTGTATAATAGGTCTATCCCACATGAAGTGACTCTATATGTTTTGTAAATAATCCTTGACATATATAGAAGGGCTTTATAAGCTTATTTGTATTCCAAGAATTCCATGTAATATCTCTATTTCATAATGTCATGGGGTATTCTCTTGATTCCATTATGATTAATGTATTATGAACTAAAAATAATGATGTGGTGGTTGAGGCTTATAATATCTGATACGTAAGGTTATGTCTTTCTTATTATATGATCTTTTTCTCATTACTTATTCTTGTGATTATGCTTATATATACCCCATGGTACCCATTACTAAAAATTTGAGCACACCATTTATTATTATTCCTATAAAATGGTTCAGAATATAGGTTTCAATTGGAATTTATAATTGGAAATATATTTTTGGGAAACATTGAAGTCCATTCTTCATGATAGAAGATTATATTAAATGAATCAAAAGACAATATAGTATTATTTTCCTCACACATGTAATTTTTATACGTGTTTACTATTAATACAAATTTATGTGACCTCTATGTATGTTAATATTAGGTCAATATAGTTTGTATCAATGTAAAGTTTTAGTAATCCTTTGGAAACTCTGATGAAGTTTTTTAGTGATATCCCTTGGGGTATTTCTACAGATATGTTTATAGATGTCTCAATGGATAAGCCTATGGTGTAAGGGGTTAAAATTTAATTTTCACGATTTAGGTATCATATAATTAATTTCTCAAGAATATGTGCTTCTTTATTATGATAAGGAATTCTCACACTATACATTGTGGTCATATTTTATATCATGAACAATAAGAAATTTGGATTATATTAAATGTTCAATAAGTGGAATGTCTGGGGAGTATAAAAATTAATGACCTAGTTAGAAAGACAATGATGATAATTAGGAAGGTGGTATGGGTATTGTTAATATTATTGAGTACAAAGAGACCTAAAATAAAATTTGAATGGTATAGGATGATCTAACCGTTTTATATAAATAAAATGTAAGAATAATGATTTGATTTAGATTGAGGAGAATTAACAAATGATTCATATTTCATATTATAGGAATGTGGAATTAATAAATAAGTTGATGAATCCTGATTAATGTTTAATTAATAAATTTGGATGACTAATTTGTATATTTTTTTCAAATTCAAATAATTTATAATATGAATTATAATATATTTAATTATGTTCAACATAATTTTTCCATTATGGATTGAAAAGGAAATGTTGAATGTTGCTGAATATTTGTAAACTTGAATTAATGGATAAGTGATATTCTGATTAAATAATGGTAAACCTTAATTTTTTCCTAAATATGATAAAATTATAATTAGTTTGGGTGAAGATATTATGATATAAATAATATAAATTTGAAAATATTCTTTCCAGGGAAATGATAAAGGATTTTTTTGAAAAAATACTTTGCGCTATTATAGATAAGAATTATGAAATTTAAAGAAAATAACTTTTGAATTTGGAGTAACAAAGAATGAATGTTTCTAATAAACATGTTTTCTAATTTAGGGTGTTATAGTATTTCATGATAATACGTGATAAATGTATTCACTTGTTTGGAATTTGAAAACCAAGATATACCTTATGATTGTAACACCATAAAAATCTAGTGTAGGAACAATAACAAAATTAGATTTCGTGAAATATTTTATTTGGAATTAAATTAATATTTTTTAGATATTTTTTATATCATGTGACATTATATCTAGATTTTTATTTATAAAATATCTTCTTTTGGATTGGTTTTTATGCAACACCATGTTAACCACACGCTACACGCAACACAAAGCACACAATGGAATATAATATCCTAATATTTTAAAATATATTTACTATTTTAAATAGATTTTATATTATATATATTTATATATTAATTCATGAGAGCCTTCTTTATCTTGTGTTTCATGAAACAATGGGTTACTTTGATTGCATACATTAATGGAAATATTGAGTTTTTCCAAAAAACAATATTTTATTTAAACACTTGTTCTTTAATTAAATAAGATATAACATAGTTATTAAATTAGAATTTCTGAATATTATCAACCAAAATTTTAAAATATATAGTATATATTAATATCTGATAAACTCATTAGTAATAAATTAATTATAAATGAAAATGTAATCCAATTGAATTTAAAATAAATATGATAAATTTTATGCTCTAAAGGCAGGTTTATGCAATTCAATGAAAGTAATTAAAATTAGAGTTTCATATAAATTTAATATATATTATATATTCAATGAAAAAAAATTGATGTTAATCTGATAGATATGATAGTAATAAGATAGTAACAAATACAATATTTCTTGAAAACTGTGTTATTATAAACGGAGTTTTATATCCTTTTAATGATGAAACTATTCTATAAATATTTTTTAGATCTTTTAAAATTTCATATGTAAAAAATATTTTATATTGTAATTTGAAACAGTTAAATAATATATGGTTGAGGTTCTGGTATATATATAGAATGTTTCATTTTATTTGGTGAATTGGGAAAAATACTAAATTATAAGCTGCATCTTATTATTCATCAAGATTATTAATTAGTGTAATTTTTATTTTAAATTTGTTTTAAAGATTAATTTGTTAACAATTTTATCATTTAATATTATATTTTTCATTATTAATAATTTCAATTTAAAATTTACTATAAAACATAGAAATATTTTGATTTTTTTTCTTTTAAAACCATTCATTGTTGTCTCATTTGCAATGTTAAATTATAATTATTTTATGCCACTATTGTGATTCGAACTCAAATAAAATCTATATTATATTTGGATTTATCTTAATTTCAAATTTATAATAAGATCAAATTATTTTTTATCCAAAATAATAGTTTAATAAAATATTTAATTATAACTATATGGGTAAAATTATGATTACCAAGGGACTAAAAATTAAGCATATGGGAAAAATGACCAATAAAGTACTAAAAAATAAATTATTGGGAAACATATCGAACCTATAATCCTTGTTAAATTTTTACCATTTTGGGATCCACAATAAATGGAAAATACATTGGAGGAATTCTATTTAAAAAAATATATAAGAGTACCACTAATCCTCCACTATAAAAGATCTCATCTCATCCCACTTCATTACACCTATCAACAATGTTTTTCTAGACCATTAAAATTCTAAATTGTCCAAAAATCCATTAATTAATGCTAAATTAATAACTTTAAGATATAATCTATCAATTCATTTCCTTTATTTCATACAAAAAATGAGTTACCAAAAGAAGATGTAACAAAATTACTCAAATTCATTAGTTTTATATCCATTGTCTAAAAAATGAACTCCCTTATTACATGATTATATAATAAAAATATTATCATAAATATTTTGATATGTTTTTTAAAATTTCATTCCAACATTTCCCACACTTCTATTTAATGGGTAACAAACATACCATTTGTGTGTAAGGCGATCCACCGCCTCATAAAGTGATATTGTTAATTTTTCCTTTACAAATATTCATGGTTAGCAATTATGATGTATACATAGTTTATATGGGATATATATTATATTTATTTTAACATTATAAAACATATATTATTTTATAACACATGACATTATACTTTCCATATTTGGTAAATATAATTACAAAATTTCTTGACGTATGGATGATTGTATGCTCAAAGAGATTTTATTTACACATACCTTACAATGAATATATTATGGATGGTTTTTGTGAACATATATGATATATAAAACATAATAAATCTTCATAAATGATTTTCTGTGATGTCCCATGTTTTTGAACTGGATGAAAAAGCAAAAATAAATTTTTATTTTCTTTAATTACTGGATTATCTATTTTACGAACCTAGCTTCATTTCACAATTTCAATATTTGAGAAAAAAATATTTTTTAATGATTTAAATTTAATTAAATTGAAATATAAGGAAAAAATGTGGATTAAAAAATATTTTAATAATAATAATGTTATAATTCTTTTTATGTTATGATTTCTTAAAAGGGGTGTCTCCCCCTTACCCCTACCCCCACCCCCATTGCATGAGCATCCCCCTCCCTGGATCCTCCTTGGACATGTGTGACACCTCCAACTATCTCCTATATGGTGCACCTATTCAACCCAGTTTCACCTTGTTTTCCCCTTGAATCTTCAATATAAGGCCTCACATACCTTTCCTCTCCCACGATTTGAATGATTTGTCTTCATTCATCATTTAATTTGAATTATCCAAACTCTAGGGTTAGTTATAACCCATATCATAGTTTCAAATTCTATTTTTTGGAGTGTCGTGACTCTCCCAGTACCCCTTAGTTTGAGTTCTGGCATCTCCCACTTATGGTGATAGGAATGAGTTTTATTTGTTTCACCACCAAAGGTTTGAGGAAGGTATTTATTATGTTATTTATTATTGATAAATTTATAATTGTGTATTTATTAATTTATGTGTTATTGGTAATTTTCCACAATTGTGATGGCCTCAGCATGATGGATTCGAGTTATAATTTTCAATGTTTTCAAATGACGAGAGTTTATCTTAGTGTCTCCTTGAAGTGGGGTCTCATTTCCTTTCCATTAAATTTAATTGTGGATTATTTAATTTCCTTCACTGATTAAATTAATTTGTTTCCATTTATGATATTTTTGATAAATCTATTCATTTTTTTTAAATTGGATCTGATTTTTATTTAAACAAATAATTTTTTTATAAATAATGTCATGATTTAATAAGAAACCCACTTTATTAGAGGTGCACTATCTTTAAGATAAAAATTAATTATATGATATTATTGTGTTCTTGGACTATTTTATTGTTGTTCCATCATTCATGCAGTTTTGTTTGGAATATTTTTTGTTTTATGTATGAAAATTAGTGGAATTCATAAATTATGTTTTCACATTTTTTAAGATTTTTTATAAGCCAAAACATCGTTTACGTTTGACCTATCTTATTAAATCAACAAGATGATTAATAAATAATCATTTTCAATGTAGGTATTCACCCATTTTCATATGAAAATTTTTATTCATTGAACATTATAAGTTAATTTTACTTGTATTATTTATTTTAATGGGTTATTTAAATTAATAATGTACTATTTGGTTTCCTCACTTTAAATGAATCTAATGGTATTAAATTCATTGACCCCAAGGGATCGAATGTCCATTCCCATATTAATAGGCAGAATTAAATAAGTATAATGAAATGTAATTCATTAATGGAATTGGCTTTGGATAATGATATGTCTGGGAGGACTTTGCCTCAAATAATGAATTATAAATAATTAAATTTGTATTATACCCTATGCCACACTTAATGCATAATGATTGGTTACAAATGTAGGTGGTATAATATAAATATTTTCTTATCTAATAATAGTATTTATAATAATTGTGATATGTGAGTTGTTATTGGAATATCGCGGGAATGACCAAATGAATTGGATTATTCCTATAAAAATATAAATGTTCATTTGAAACCATTCCATCGATCCTTTTGGGTCTATAGGTAGAGGGATTCACACTTGAGGCCACACAACTGGTGTTCTATTATTGTAAATTATTAGGACGGGGCCAATTTGAATTTAAATCCCTAGAATAAATTGTAAAAATTATTGATTGCTGGATTAAATCTATAATTGTGAATAATGAAAAATGGTGGGATTTGTTATGGTAGAATGGGCTTGGTAATCGGGTTAATTAATATATTAAAAATATTAAGGGAAAATGATTAATTATAAAACAGATATAATTACGATTATAATTAGAAACATTAATTAATGAAATGAATTTGTTTGATAGATGGTTTTTTTATAAATTTTTTATTGTGTATTATGTTAAAAAATATGTTATGTCTGATACTATAATTGTGATTTTCCATTATTATCTTTTCAGCTTATGTGATATCCATGTGATTGATACATAAGTATTTGATAATGTTTTTCATATAATTTTTTTTTGGAAAACAACTAATGTATAATTTGATGATTGAGGGATTGTATAATGATCTTCTGTACTGCCTGAGAGATATTTGATTAGGTACTTGATCCATAATGGAAGATTATATATTTATGTATGATTCTTGGGTGCTATATGGATGTCACACAATTCATGAGTGTGAGATTCTGATTATTCTTAAGTGGGAGATTATAGTGATTCTTATGTTCTTGGTGATTGTTTCGTATCATCTGATGGCTATGTGAACTGCTATTGAATGATTGAGAGAAGATTATATGATTACGTCAGAATCCGGAGTGTTATATGCATAGTCACATGATACCCAAGGGAAAGATTATAGTAATACATGAGGGTGAAATTTTAGTATGTTTGAGGAAATATGCCATTTGTTGAGGGAAATTTTGTGGGATTCATCCTTAGTCGTAGAATCATCCACCGATTTAGGTTATCCATCGTGATACATGTGGATTGGTCTATAGACATTGATACATATAAAGGTGTCAATGTAGGTATACCTTCCACGCACACAATAAGAACCATTGAAGGTTTTTTTATTCATTTAGTATTGCTTTTTTATTTTTCAGCTTATACATTATCACTAATTTAAATTATGTATCAATTAATGTATTGGATTAGTCACTGTGTGTGTCTGACTACTCAGATTATTATCTCACTCCATTATTAGGTTCTATTGTCCCGAGTAAATTTTCTTGGTTACAGTCTTTATATTCATTCCTTGTGCTCTATTGTGCACATGGGAGATAGGAAGAACATGATTAGGGTCTTTATCAGGATTATCAAGGATTTAGACGTTGAATTTCTGTTTTAATTCACTATTTTTTACTAATTTTTCATTATATAAACCCATTCCCATTCATTCATAATTACATGGAATTGACGTAGATAATTTTAGATTTATTCAAATATTATGTTATTCTTATACTAATTTTGTATCACTTATTTACTTCATCCACTATTATTATTTGTTTAAATAATATTATACCACTAATCAAAATCAATTTATGAGGGCATATTCTCCCCACTAAACCACCATTACACTGTCGAGTAGCCTCTAACATATGGTGAAGTGTGGGTGAGGCCATGTGACCCAACTATTTGACCACCGTCTTTGTGGTGATATGGGATAGTACATTCTAAAGTGAAATCAAATAATGTTTCTCCTTTTGTCTTACTTCATTATGATGGTAAATATGAAACTAGTAATGGGTTGGTGTTTGAAAAATAGGCATTCTTGGGAATAATCACACCACGTATGGGGAAATGACCTTGTGTCTAGGTATGTGTTTAATTTTTATTCTGTTCTATGATATCATTTATATGATTTCCAATGAATGAATTTTGTACATCACATTGTGTATTGGTTAATGAATCATTGAATCTTTACCGTTTTCTTTGTATGAATCAAATGAAACATTACATGCATCATATTTTGCACATAGAGAATTAATATTCCTTGAATATTCCATTCCATTTAGTTTCATATGTAGTTTTATTCTATTGTGATTTTGTTAAATAAATTATATGAAATGATTTATTGTATAACATGATTAGCAATTTATATTCCATGTCACCTAACTTCTTACCATTCCTTCCATGATTACTGTGTCCTTATTCTTTGATTTCCTCATGTTTCTCAATGATAGCTACTTGTAGTGTTATGCTTCACAATTTTTAATTATGTAATTTATGGAAACTGTTTAATGTAATAGGTTGTGATTAAAATGGGATACAAATTATTAAAATTATAGAGTCTGTGTGCCTTATGGATTGGTATATGGCTACCCATTAGACATGGTAATATAGTATTGTGTAATGGTATTATGTGTAATAGTTTATCCACATTTAATTTAAATGAACTTGTTAATGATATAAATTCTCAACTATACCCATGGAGGTCAGTTGAGGCATTGTTTATATGAGATTACCATTAACTTGTGTTTTTAAATTCTATATTTAAGAAACTACAATTGGTTTCATTCTAATGAACACATGTTGGCCTATAGGGACCCTCAAAGGTCCTTTTCCGTTATATAACATAAAAGGAATTTTTTGTTTAATTTCATAATAAATACATCATTTTTATAAATTGTTAATGATAAAAATGAATTCTTATATAAAATAAATATTTTTCACCTTGGGGATTATGGTAATATCATTTTATTAGTGTTTATATTTTAAAGTGGTACTTGGTGTTTCAAATTAAATCATTTAGATGATTAATTATAAAAATGTTAATATATGTAAGAAACCTAAAATAGAAACCTAGGTGGATTCCTTTGATTAAAACATTTTGAAAGGTTACCATGAGATTTTCTTTTTTAGTTTCTTTGGAATGAAATCACAAGTATTTTCTATATGCCTTATTTCTTTTTATAAATGTCTTAGGTGTTATGGTTTTAAGCCTAGTGACTATTCTGTTAGCATGATTTTTTGATAGGGTCGACACTCAATCTTCATATAGAGATATTCCAGGGTTAATATAAACCATATGATATAAAATCATTCCAATTTACAATGTTTCTCTAACAAGGGGTGTCGTTGTCCCTAGAAGGGCTTTTTGTCTGTAAAAGACTCCCTTATTCAGATTGGTCTCCATGTTTCCCTTAGTTGTTGTTATGTGTGTGATCATTGAGTAGTTCCCGATTTCAGTTAGTTATACATGCCTTATTCATAGTCAGCCACTTTGTAGGATACTTGACCCATTATTTTATTTTATGAATGATGACATAATATGGTGTTCTCCATAGATGATGGTCATAAGGGGTTATATTAATCAAGGTTAAATCTATTGTATAGACCATCTGATAATAGAATTCATAAGGAAAAAACCTATAGATATCATCGATCTTGTAACCCATTGTTACAAAATCCCCAAGGTTGTGTCTATTCATGTACATAGTACCCATCGAGTTAATGCTGATAAAATGGACAATTTGAGCTTGGTTTAATCATTGAGTGTGTCTTGTTGAGTACGATCTAAGATCAGCTCAAGAGTAGTGTTACCTAGTCCTGAGGAAATAAATTTATTCCTAATGCTTGGGATGAATTTCATATACATGGGTATTTAGAAATTTCGGTCAGTTTAGTTTTTCTTATCATGCCATTTTTATAGCATTTGTGGTTTTGGTGGTCCTATCCTATAATAATTTGGGGATGTTTGTCATTTTCTTATTTTTTGATGATTAAAACAATCATAAGGCGGTGAGTGTTATGTTGGTTCTGTTATATATGCTTCCTCTTGGGTAGAAGTAATAGAATAAGAAGATTACCATTGTAGAATGGTTGAGATTTCATAAACGACTATGAGACTTGTGAACATTAAATCGTGAAAGTTCTTGATCTATATCAATAATTTGGTATGGTTAGGAGTGTATGCAACCACTGATAAATATTGTTGGTCATGGGTGGAAATTGGTTGTTAAGATTTAAAGATCAATGGATTCCATAGCTAATAAAGGATCAGTGAATCATTAATGATGGTGAGTCAGAAGGTGTAGATGAGTTTGTCCTACGGTATCGACTAGAAGGGGTTCAACTGTTTTACATCTTGTAATATTTATAACAATCCTATTATACTATTTCATAAGAAATGATCCGGTCTCCTATCTTGACGCCATACTTGATACACTAAGGGTGCATTGGTCTTACACCACACTATAGTTAAAACGTTTTTGGGTAATTTAATTGGTCTCCTAGTGTCTAAAGATAAACAAGGGGTTATTATTGAGGCATGGTTTTCCTCAGTGACCCTGTGATTCCCGTATAGGACTGCCATGGTTGAATTATTGTAAACCTGCCCATTATTCTAAATTTCTCACTCCTTCGATTCTACTTAATGATTATTAAATTATCCAATTTTGTTATCTTGGCCTTGCAACAAAGACCCACTCATATTCATGGAATATAGAATACCATGGGTTAGTTCCTTACACTGCAGTCATTCATATCTGAGGTTATCTCATACTTTTTTTTCAAGATCCATGAATCTTAAATAAAATAACATCACCAGAATTTTGGTACGAACATTGAAATATGTGATTAGAGTGGATGTGATATTCTTTTGAAGAAGGAATCATATATCAGTTTGTAAAATAAAAGTTCTCTAATCCGATTATTTCTAGAATGGTCCACTACAATTGATCAACTATTTGTCTCTATTGTTCAATGGAATATTTAGTGAATGACTGTTTTTGCACGTCTTCAAGTGATATGAGTGTATTTTTTCTTGACCACATAATTTCATGATGTGGTGGATTTACTAGGATAAATAATGTTGGTGGGGTAATTGACCATATAACAATTTTCAAAATTAGTTGAGAGGCATTGCTAGAATTTTTAAGGGTGTGTTTTGAATGAAATTATGATGATGATAAGTGGAATGGCTTAAAATTGGCTCTCTATAATGTTAAATTGTAAGGTTTAAAGTTATTTTGTCTAGATGTTTAATGAGAAAATTATGTGATTGTGTCTCTAGTTAAACAAGATCATGTAAGAGCCATCTCAACATTTCAGTTTGACAATGAGTGTTTGATATTTTTTTCATTACATAACTTTCCATTTTCTTAAATGGTTCTCAGAGATGCATTCAGTGTTGGTAAATACAATGTAACCATTTGATAAAATATTCATAACCCTAGTAGGATGAGTTATGTTTCAGTTTCTCATAAAGGATTATCTAGTATGAGAAGCTCAATGATGGTAAGGTTGTGACGTCACGTATTTTTAAACAACACCAATAACAAAATAAATATGATTTTTTTCATTTACTGGATGGGTTGTTTGACAAAACTGGCTTCAAAATAAAACTTGAATAGCAAGAATAGTGCGCTGTCTTTTTAAAGAAGTAAATATAATAAAAATAGAATTGAATTAAAATAAATTTTGGGTAAAAAAATAATTACAATTTTTAATAATAATAATAATATTATTATTATTATTATTTATATGATGATTATTATTATATTATGTTTTTTGAAAATGGGTTCTACCCCCTTGTCAGCCCTAATGCATGAGAATCCCACTCCCTGAGATCCTCCTTGGATGAGTTCGACACATCCCAGTAGTTCTTATCTGGTGCATTGCTTAAACATGATTTCTTCTCATTTTCTATTAAAATAATTATGGTAAAGCCTCTGATACACTTTAATCCCTCTATTTGGATGATTAATCCAATATTATTTCTTGTTTAAATCATACAAACCCTATTGTTATGTTTATCACATTTTCTTTTTTCCCGATGATGTTAGGGTGCACAGTGCCTCTCTTGGGACCCCTTCAAGTGAGTTATGGAATCAACGTTAGAGGGCGATGCAGATGGGTTCAATTTGGTTCTCTCATAATTTATTATGTTAGGGTTTTGATCAATACATTTTTCTTTTTAAATTTTTAATTATGTATTTTGTAATTTATGTTCTCCTGGTAATTGTTTTAAGTGTATTAGATTCTCTGTAATGGTATTAAGATGGCGTCATCAATGTTTTAAAATGATGATAGTTTGGTTTGGTTCCTTCTTGGGGTAGGGACTCATTCCATTTACCTCAAATTTAATCATTAATTAATTATTTTCTGTCACATAATGAATTAATGCTTTTCCATTTATTTTAGTTTTTTTTTAAATCATTTCCATTTGAAAATTGGATATGATTATTAATTGAAAACATTAAAATTTTTATAAATAATGTATCAAATTTATATAAAAATCTATCTAGTGGAGGTGACATTTCTTCAAGATAAAAATTAATTTTTAGATATTAATTCAATTTTGTCTCATTGAATTGGTGTTTTTTATATGTGAGGTTGTGTTTGGAATATGTCATGTTTTCTGTATGACCATATGTGATATTCATAAAAGTAATTTCCACCCTTTGTATGATGTTCAGTAAGATATAGAAACATTATTCTTTGGTATATATTAAAAACTCAGTGGATTTATTTATAAATATGGATTACCAATGTATGTAATCACCATTTTTTCAATGACACTTATTACTTGTTGAGACATGTATGTGATTTTTCAATTATTAGATAATTTTACTATGTTGTTTTAAATGAAATGGCTAATTCATGATAGTGATGACTCTCTTAATGTTAATCAAATAGTATTAAATTAATTGACCGCAAGGGATGGTATGGAAATTCCCTTTTAATTAGGAATAAGTAAAGGATTATAATAAAATTTAATGCCTTAATCTTTTGACCTTGGATAAGGACATGCATAAGATGCCTTTGCCTCAGGTATTAAATTATTTATATGAACATATTTCTTATACCCTATTCCACACTTATTTTTTACTACTTGGAGCATCAAGTGGGTGTTATAATCAAAATATATTTTTATATTAAGTTATTATTTAAATTAATTGTGATATAAGTGATCAAATAAGGACATTGTGGGATTGAAAAAAATGGATAATCCATTTAAATTTTAATTGTTCATTATATCTATACCATGGATATACTTGTGACTATAGGTTTGGAGATTTAGACATGAGTCCACTAGATTAGTGTTCCGCCAATTTGATATTATTTAGACATTGTATGGTTGACTTTAATTCCCTATAATAAATTTGATAAATTGTATATTGATGTATTAGAACTATAAATTGTAATAATGATAAATTGTGTTATTTATTAAGTTAAGATAACCATGGATAGAATAGTTAATTAATATATAAACAAATATAAGATTGATTGATTAATTAAATTGCTTTGATATACATGTTGTTATAATTAAGAACCCCGATTAATGAAATGATCTGGTTTAACATATTTTAATTTTTAAAAATTTACTACTGTGTCTTATAATGATAAATCATGTATATCTGAAACTACAATTTTGATTTAAATTTCTATAAATTTGAGATTATGTGATATAGATTCCATTGATATTATAGGCATTGAATCCTTTGGCATGATGTGTTTTTCTAGATAAAACTCATGATTAATGTGACTCCCAAGGGAAAGGTGCATGATCATCCATACCACCATAGGAGATAGTTCTCATATACATTATACCGATGGAATATTATACATTTATATTAGATTCCTGAGGGATGGATGCACAATAACATGATTCCAGAGGGTGAGATACTATTTAGGCATTAAAGAGATAGTCTATTGTCGCATAAGGGCATGGTGCATGTTTCCATACCACCAAAGGGATAAAAGAACCAGTATTGATTGTATGAGGGAAGAATATATGGTTGTTTTGGATAATTAAGGGATAGATGCAGAGTCACATGATGCCTAAAAGTAATATCCCTATTATGGATGAGAGTTTTATTTTAGTTATTTTGATGGATGAGGGAATATATTTATGGAAAATTTGGTTTGATTAATCCTTGATAGAATAATCTACCAGTGATTTAGGTTATCCATCCAATTGTATGAGGATCTCCCTATAGACATAAATACCTGGTAGGGTGATAAAACAGGTATAACTTCCTAGAGTCCCTTATGAACCGAGGAATGTGGTTGTTTATTCATTTAGAACACCTTGTTTTTCTTCTTCTTATACATTCTCACTAATTTACATTATATATCAAGTAATGTATTGGGTTAGACATCGTGGGTGGCATCTTATAGTGATTATTATGTAACTCCATGTTCAGGATTAATTTGGCACCTGATTAGATATTATTTCTTGCATGTCTGTCAATTAAATTATTGTGATTTGTTTTGTTCATGGGTTCTAGGGAGGAAAGGTATAGGATCATTCATAGGATAATCTAGAAGGCGACCATTGGTTTTATCATTTATTTTGTTATTTCTTACTTCTTATATATTTTAATTATACTAGACCTTACATGAATCATTATATGGAATTGGTTCTGGACATTTTAATTTCATTCAAATATTATATTATTATTTTAATTCTTGTGTTTGAACTGTTTACTACATTCCCTATTATCTATTGTTTATGTAATTTTATACCTCAACACAACTCTGATTACAAGGGTATGGCCTCCCCACTAAACCACTTATACACCCTCACTGCCAGTTGGTAGGCTCTGGAATATTTTTTTCCATGACTGAGGCCTACTTACCCATTTTTCCATCTACTCTATTAATTTTTGACAGATTGAGATGTTACATATATACATATATGTAAATTATATACGTTCTTCAATTGTCACAAAAAATGAATGAATGTTAATGATTACGTATGATTTACCACATCCGTGAGTGTTGTATTCCATTTCATCAGTCAGTATTTTATATTTTATTATAAATACTTATATAATTAATATTTATGATATTTAAAAAACAAATAACATTATTGAAGTATGTAAATAATGATCTAAGTAAAATTATCTTGAATAATCAGAAAAAACATGTATAAAGAACAATGAAAATATTACTTGGATTGAAACCATAACATATAATTGTTAATAAGTGTGTTATATAATGTCATATTCAATTCCTTTATGGTATTATATAAAATAATATGGTCCTTAAAAGATGTATATTATTATTATGGTTATTATACATGTATATTTAATGCATGTGATGAGTGTCATGACTCAATTTTATGGAATTTTGTATCACTTTTCATTTCCCATAGATACATGTATTGTTCAGCACTAATATCATTTTTGTGGTGTCTATATTTTTAATGGATATATTATATTATTTGGATAATTATATTTATGTGTACATATATATCATGTTTAATATATTCATTTTAGTTTTTTCATTATTCAAAAGTTACCAAATCGGTTAAGTAATTTTTCCCAGTTTTCCTTCTGTGAGACACTAGCCAGGTTCTGCACCTATATTTTTCTCTATGTTGTATAAAATAAATTTGAAATGTAATATCATAAATCTATTTATTTTCATGAAATTTTAGGATTTTTGAAATTTTTTTCTTTATATTGTGTTATGATTCAATGTTACAAAATTGTCAATGGGTTATAGAATCAACCTCACAATTTATCAATGTTGTTGGTTATTATTCTCTCAATTGGGAAATTTTTTGATTTATCCCTCAAGAAATATCATATTATTTCTTAAAACCAGGTAATTTATGTTATATCAATTTAATGTTACCATTTTCCACACTTGGGTATACAATATGATCAAGAAATTGTTTTTAAGAATGTTTATAACTACATCTATTCTTAATGAAAATATATGTTCCTTCCAAACCGTGTTTTCTAATAGGTTTACAAAAAAATTTATAAAAATAATACAATTATATATAATTTTTTTACCATGAAATAGCTATTTAAATAGTATTTTAATAAAACCGAAACTTCTTTGTGTTTTCCAATCGAGGAAATTTTCAAAACATTATACTCCAGAATGAATTTTTGGTATGTTCCAATTTTTTTTACCATTATTAACATCATTCACATCAAGAATCTTTTAAAAGATTAAAAATTAGTTTTTAAAGGAAAATTATTTCCCAATAATCTTACAATTCATGGTTTTAATGTGTATTTTAATAAAAAAGTTTTTCAAAAATAGATTATGATTAAAAAGTGTTTAAAATAGATTTCAGAAAATAATTTATATGTTTTCCAAAATTATTTTCAATGAAATTTATTTCAATGAATATGAATAATTTTTATTATAAATTTCCATAATATTTTCAATGTAAATGGTTCTTGAATGATTTTGAAGGATCATTTATGGGTTTTTAAGGAAAGAGATTATGAATATGTTTTTAATATTATATTATAAGTGTTCTATGAAAAATGGGTTTCAAATTGTTTCAAGCATATTCTATAACCACCCAAAGAAAAATGTTTTCCAAAATTATTTCAATCTTTTATTCTTAGTTGTCTAATTATTTATTTTATGAAAATTATTTTCTAATGTTTTTAGAGATATATTTTTATGAAAAATGAATATTTTCCTTAATAAAATATTTAAAAATATTTTTAAATTTATTTTTAATCTAATATTTCATCTATTTTAGACACAACTTTATTATTTTGTATTTTATATAAAGTTCCATTCAAATTAATTCACCGAACGGTTTGCATTTTGATGGAATTAAATTTGTAAAACCCAATTCTATTTCATTGGTTTTTTGTTTATGATAAATATTTCTATTTTATAGGTTATATGACTAATAAGACCATTTAATATCATATTTTATAATTTTATGTAAATATAATGAGAATTTTATCGTTTTGAAAGGTTATGATCAAATTATATGTTTATGATACCCATTTCATTTTGTGGGTAATTTATGATTAATTTTTATTACCATGTGGATAATGTATGTATGATTTCAATATTAGATGGGTGAGATCAATATCTCTATCCAATGTATTGGGTAATGAATTATATCTCATAATATATACTAATGTCTTGTTGGGAGTAAACCATGAATACAAAATGTCTTTAAGAGTGAACCATGACTACCATGATGGTATGGGGAGTGACCTCATACTGCAATGATAGCCATGTGAGTGAACCATGACTAACAAGATGGTATAAGTTGGGAACCCATAATATTAATAAGGCCTTGAAATCAATTCATTGACTATTAAATAAATTGTGTTATATGATTGCGTGTCTTCGACATTTTTATGTCTTATTCCTATGTAATTATTTAATGGATTATTTACATTATTTCATTATGATTCAGATATTCTATACTATAACACATTATATCATGAATAATTTTCATGATCTTTGATATGTATGTTATGATTTTATAATGATCACAATCATGTTATCATACCCATATCTTCTTGATATACTTATATGTTAGATTTATTTAGAAAAAGGGGGAATTTGTGCTCACCCATTTCATATGTTTACCTTCCATAGGTTATGAAGAAATAATTTTATGTAGAAATTATAAGAGAGTTCATCCTCATAGGATATATTAATTATATTACACTAATGTGGAATATTTTTTCCCTTTCTTAAAAAGACACTAAACTAATATATAATTTTGTCTTCTATTTGTGTAATTATCCCTGAATTCTGAAAAAGATATTTAATGTTAATTAATGAAAACTGAGGGACTCTATAGTTGGTAACTCTGAGAGGTTTTAGTCAACCATTATAAACTAGGATATGAAAATTTTAGTGAGAAAACTAGGTATTATATGTATTCAATTTGTTTGGATGTCAACAAGGATGTGTATAATGATGAGTTAAAATTCAGGAAAATGTCTTCAAAATTTTCAAAAAGATAGATTGAGTAGTTTCTTAGTGTTAAATACACATTAGTATAATATAAGTGGACCTGGTCATAGAATAGATTTACCAAGGAGTAATAGAATTTCCATGGTGTGTCAGGACTAACTCAGTATAACATGGATCACGACAATAGGCTTCACTACACACCGGGTTTGACATGTTTGGGGGAAAATCTTTGTAAACTAAAAAAGTCAATACAAACTATCATGAAAAATTTAAACTGAAAATGTCTAAAAATAACCTATAATAATCCTACGTTTCCATAGATTAAATAATTAGATGTAATTATTTCAACATTATATATGTAATTTTTCTTATTTATGAGGTTTTCCACTATGATTAGTGTTTCTCACCCTATGCGTTCTCATTTTAGTCAATAGAGGGATTTAAAATTAACTATTTAAATATTGAATGTTTCATATGTGGAAAGTATGGGAATGATGAAGATAAATTTTATGAGAGGAATTCATATAATTTGAATCAATATGGTCTGAAATTATTCATTATATTGACGATGATAAAGAGAACACAAGTGACATGTTAATAGAATGGGATATTCTTCTAGTATTATATTCATTAAATGAAATAAGACCAATTGGATTGAGGTTAAGGAACCCTATTAGGTGTTTCATATTTCATATTCTATGAATTGGGTATTAAGGGATTAGATAATTAATCAATATTAATGGTTTGTGAAAAATGTTATATAATTAATGAGAATATTTTCTAGAATTCAATAACTATGTTATATGAATTATGAAATATATAATTACGTTTTGAAAAAAAATTATCATTATGTAATATAAAGGATATTATTAATGGTTATGTTATGGAAGAAAAATGATTTCATGTAAGTGTTATATTTTGTTTAAGGGAATATACAACATAATATTTTAAAGATGTTGAGAAAATGGTTTTTGGATAAATATTCCATGGATATGAATAAGTAAATTGGAAAATTCTGATTACCCTAGATCTGATAAATTATTTTATTGAAAATTTACTATATTTTATCATGGACGGTGATTTAAACATATTTTATTTATTGAATATATCATGTAATCTATTGAATAAAGAAGTTGGAGTATTTTGAAAATGTATATAATGTACTTTTGGTTTTACCATGTTTCAATAGAATAAACGATGCTTGTATTCACATAATTGGTACGAGAAAATTAATAGCTACTTTTTAATATATGTTTGATCAATGTTAAGATGATTTTATGACATTGTTTATATGGTTTTTTATTTTTTAATTTTGGATGGGTTATAAGGTAATTTTTTTTAAATATTAAGTTAAACATCAAATGATGTATTTTTGTATTGGGGTCTTATTGAAAACCATAGATAAAACTCTCTTGGTTTATTAACTTTATTTATGAGTGTGGTTTTAGAAAAGGGTAACATATATATATATGGTGGAAATTAATCAGTTACATTATGACCATAGATCTTGGACCAATGACCGAAGGATGATAAGGATTTCACACATACCATTGGCCTACATGATGTCTAGGTTTATGATTAATTCTTTTCGATGAATAAATATTCAACATTACTGTTATATTAATAATTTTAGATTACTATATTAACCTTAATTACATTGTAGAGTAGTTTGATACATATAGATTGAATTTCAAATTTTTTTGGTCATTAGTATTCATTAAAAGTGTATTTTAATTCATTAAAAATTCATGTAATGTTTTTATATCCACTTAATTAATTAATTTATTAATTAGAAGATGGATGAATCAAAAAAAATGATGAAATTGTATTTATTGAAATATATCCTGTAAATATATTTCCTTTTATTATTATTCAAATAAAGGATTTACTAATCATTGTAAAAAAAATGGAAACATGTTTTCCTAATTCAATATTTATTATCGAATAGATGTCTTTTTTAAATAACGACATATTTAGGACTCTAAGGTCCTCAACATTCCATTGATAATTCACTTTTTTTATTGATCACCTCTATCACTCCCTATAAATATTCAGGCATTTTTTCTAAGTCCTTAATTTTACATACCACGTATATTTTCATATTTTTAATCCATGTTATATGTTACCTAGGGAAACCATTATGTTTCCAACGTTGCTATTTTAAAATTAATTTTTAGTATTAATTTTTTATGATTTATTTTTCAATGAAAGGAACACTAATGTATTAATCCTTCTATATAGTAGATTAATTTTGATAGTGAAAATAATTTTAAGTTGGTAGTGTAAAGACCTAGAAATTCCATATATTTTTCACTAAATTATTGGTGATTATTAGGAGTCTATGAAAATTAGCAGGGCTTGATTCCATAGTATGGTGCTGCCAAAATAGGTTTTTGAACTTTTCTTATGGAAAATTAATTAAACATGTGGGATGAATTTTCTATCAAATGAATCGGTTCTTAGATTAAAAATCTGAGGGCACCGTTGAATCCACAATGCCATGATTCGTTTAAGGAAGGCATAACATAGACCTTTGTAGGTAGGGTGAACAAGTTAGTTATTTGGGTTTTAAAAGAATAATAATATAGCATAAAAATGTTATATTATTTTTCTACCAACATTTGGTGGTAGTTGGGGGCTTTCTACGTTGTTAAGAAATTTAATGTCATGACTCATTGGTTTATAACCACACCATTGAGATTTAGCGGTTCATTCTTTAATGAAAATCATTAATATCTTATGGGGTTAGTCACTCAACCCTATATTTAAATGATTCGTGGTATTTTTTTACAAGGAAGTGAGGAACTTATGAAGAAGTATAATGGCGTCTTCCACCAACAATGAATGGAGGCTCAAACGACGTCATTGGAGGAATCGATCAGGGATCGACGAAAACCGACGGCTTTATCAAGCGAGGATTATTCATCCAAAACTGTGATGTATCCTTCGATTCTGAGGTAGGAGTTTTTTTAATTCATGTGAATTTATGTCTTATCCATTTTCGTGAAAATAATGATGTATCACTATAGTATTATTGTTTACCTATGTTGAATTTATTGCTACCTGCTAGTTATGATTCTAACACAGATGGTGTCGGCCAAACGAACATGCATCAGACCTTCCACCACTTATTCTTTTTCAACTTCTTTGTGGGATAAGTTTTTAATTTAAAAAACATGAATTTGGGTTCTACGCAGCGATGAAAGCATTTTGGGAGGCCTGTAGACACGTTTGGATGGGAAAACAGACCACCAGATCTCCCCCGGTGGCCCGCAAAAGTTCCACCTATGCACCACCGGTGGCGGCCGATGTCTGTCAGCTATGGTGGCAGCATAAGGTGCATCGACACGGGCTATGGAGGGAAGCTATGTCATCAATCCACAGTTTTAGGTGCGAATGACCCCTGGCCGACAGTGTAGATAGAAAGTAGTGTGTCGTCGTGCACCCCGAAGAAGGAACTCGTG
The DNA here is from genome assembly GCA_963277665.1 of Viscum album. Lineage (NCBI taxonomy): Eukaryota > Viridiplantae > Streptophyta > Magnoliopsida > Santalales > Viscaceae > Viscum > Viscum album. The sequence goes on along the minus strand of OY728153.1, from coordinate 1,153,191,610 downwards.
GCATCGAGCCATTGCGGAGGGGACCCACGCCCTACGGGTCCAATTGATAGGGGGAAAATGGGGACACCGATTAAATCACATTAATGTATTTTCCATTTGGGAATGTGGTCTGCTAGCCAGCTGGTGAAACGAAGGAGCTAGCGGGTCGGGCCGCCCGATGGGACGCCCCTAGTCGAGTGGGGCTGTGGTGGTCCTTGGCCTAGCAGGATGAGCCCTAGGCCTAGCCCACTAGGTCTGGCCCAACGAGTTTAGTTTGGGCTGGGTCAGCTCGGGGTCGAACACGAAACATGTTGGGGTGACCCAAATAGGGCCTGGTCAGGTCTGTCTTCCCGGGTCGGACCAGAACCAGACCCTCTTCAGCACTGATATGCTTAAAAATTCATATCTCAAAAACAAGATGTCCATTTGATGAACCAACAATGGCGCAAGAATCCATGTAATGAGATAGTCCTATTGAGATACTCCAACAATGTTTTAAATAATGTTGTAGTACATCCAGGTTGGATCAAATCCGAATCCAACCGGACACTCTGCACTAAAACGCTTATAACTCACAGACTGGGCATCCGATTAATGTGACGTATGTCGCGTTTGAACCATTATGGAATAGAGATTATTTGTATAACCCATTGTGGGATGTTAGGGTATTTAAGGAATGACTAATATCTTGATTATCAGATACTAAAAAACTCAAGCACACCGGGTGCATGGAATCATTCAGTTGGTTGTCAATTGATGTACAACCCTATGTGGATCGGCATCTGAGAAACCCTATGCAGATCAGCATCGTAGTAACACTCTGTGGATCAGCATCATAGATAACTTTTTTGGATCAGCATCATAGAGACCCTTGGTGGATCAGCAACATAGAGACCCCATGTAGATCAACGTCATATCGGCCTTATGTCAATCAATATTCTAGCGACCCAGTGTTGATCAACAGTGCACAACCTGAATAATAGTAGCCTTAGAGAAAACCATAGTGTGTAATTAGAAAAAAAAATTTGATCGATAATGGAAGAAATTATTCATGGTTCGGTTTTAGAACTTCCTAATGGGATAAAATGATATATCATAAGACTAATAATTTTATTCCTGATCTCTGAGTTGTATAACTAGTTTGAGATGAGTATATTTCGTCGTGTATTTTGACCGATATCATGCATTATGGTTATCCATTTTGGAATTCTAAGAGACCTTTTTGGGAATCCTGGTCCCTACTGGGTATTGTTATACTCACCCCTACATGGGCTTCTCATGCACCTTGTTGTCTCTTGTGCAGACGACGAGCAGCTTTGTTGAGACATCATGATCATGGACCAAACAGTACATGGAGATGACTTGTTGATATAGAGGGCAGTGGAGACAATCTATACGAACCATTCAAGTAGTATCCTAGGTGGATGATCTTTGGAGTTGTTTTCTATTTTTCATTTTATTACATCTTTCAATTGGGCCTCTCTTCCGGCCCCTTTAAATTCAATACACACTTTTTCTACTAATTTTTTTTTCGTGGTTTGATTCTTTTCATGTTCTCGGTCTGTGTGTTTTCATGTTCAAAGACAATGCCTTCCCGTTTTAGAGATACACATTTCCAGTGCTAGTCTCCAACCCTTGGCCTATGGAAGGTGGGCATTATGTAGTCACGATATGGGCCCTAGGGGACAAGTCATGACCAACTAGTATCTAAGGAGTCGGTTAAACCGAAGAACTAGGACTATAATATTTCTAATAGATCAATAGTGTTATGTGTTTTGATTGTGGTTTTCTTTTTAAGGAGTCTAATGTTGGTATGGTGGCCAACATATCCATATAGCAGGACCTAAAATTTTGATTTCTGACTCAGTGCACGAAAACACTGATTGCATGTGTTTTAGAAAGGTCATACCTTTTATCTCTTTTGAGTCATCTCACCATGTATAATTTACAGACCATGGTGCACATGTTTCTTTAACAATGCCTCAAAATATGCAGTCATTGAACATTCATGAGAGTTTTCACGATGTCTCCCCACTAAGCGATAAGGTTTCATTGTAGGGCCCTCTAATAATGATGAAACCTACAAGTGGTGTACTAACAGACGACAGGTAGCCGAGTAATATATAGAAGATAGTAGGTTGATGATGTTGTGGTCAAAGAGGGTCAGAGCTTCCAGAGGACAATCACAGGATATATGGTCTGAGGTATAGAGATCATGAAGTAGTGTAGTCCTGTAGAGTTGAATTCTATGCTTCACCTGCGACAGGTAGGGCCACATGTCTTGCGACTACCCAGCTCACTATACCAATGATCAATAAATAGTTGATGGACCGCTGTGTCTGAGGTAGATATTTGAGTGAGGATGTCCCCCAGGTGACAGATGTCATAGAGGAGTAGGCCATGTAGTAGGCGGTGGTGGTGATTTGAGGTTCTAACGCCACCACATCCCAGTAGTCTACACCGACCTTAGGGAGCTGGGAGATAGGAACAAGCTCTGCATTAGGTAGCTGAGGCCAATGACCACGGTGCTCTAGAGATGATTTGAGGTACGATCTTTGTTTATTCCATGAGAGATGTATTATATATTAACACAGGTTTTAGTCAATATTTTATTACCGTAACTTTCGTTCATAGCTCAGATATTTAGGTAGATCCATTGCCTCGATACTTACAATTAGAGACTCATACGTAAAGGATTTTATAATTAAACACTGGTGACAATAGTGTGAGCGTAATCTAAGAGGTAAGATCTTTGGCTGGGATCTTCTTGTAGCATCATCGACACCTTACAATTTCATCACTTCTATGGAATGGTTATCCACAGTCCATGATCTTATTGACTATTATAGGGGAAATGTGTGGTGCATCCTTGAGGATGGGACCGTGTTTCCTTCACCGGTGAGAAAGGAACCTTTGTAGCACATGATGGACTTACTCGAAGGAGGGTTCAGTCTATCACACATCAATTTTCTACCATTACCCTCAGATCAGTTTACGTGAAGATTCCATGTTATCCTCTGGTAGTTGACCAGTATGCTGATATTTTTCCTTGTGATGTTCACGAACTACCACCTTGTAGAGAGTCAGACTAATACATCGACCTGTACCGCGAGACAGAACTGATCTCTACACCAGCATATCAGATGGCTCCTACAGAACATTTTGAATTGTGAGTACATTTAGAGGAATTTCAAAACAATGGGTTCATAAGGCCAAGTGTATCTCTGTTGGTGGAAACCAAAATGGGTTACCCATAGAAGATGTGGCATTTTTTTCTCAATCTCTATATTTTTATTACTATTCTCCCCCAACATAATCTCATTATTTCTAGATTATATAGTATCAAAACTATCCTATATATAGATATATGTATTTATTTTATGTTTTAGCACATTCATTTCATACAGTTCTATCTAATGGGTAATGAACTTTTTGTTGTTCTGTAAGGTGATCCACTGCCTCTCGAAATGATGTTGTCAAATTTTTTAATTTACCACATTTAATTAATGGGAATTTTGTTAGAAAAATTATTTTTAAATAATATATATAATATATATTATTAAATTATGTTTATTTTTATTCTTTTTTGTCACATTAATTTGAAATTTCCATCTAGTGTAAATAACATAATGGTGTTTGTGTCTATGCGGTTGACCCCGTCTAAAAAGAAATTTCATTCATCCACACGTTACATAGAATGAATTAAGGATGGTTTTAGTTAAAATAATATATATATATATAACTTAATTATTAAACTTTAATGATATTATAATAATATATACATATATTAAATTTAATTACATTCATTTAATACGATGAAAAAAATGAAAAAACATTCATGTGCACGTACAACCTACCATCTCCATGAACGATGTATTCAATTTCTTCATTATATATTTTATTGATTTTAATAATTAAATATATAATGATTTTATATGATATTTATAAAATTATCAAACCTCTATAATTTTTAAATAATTATTCAATTAAGACTATCATGAAAAATCAAAAAAATATGTATGAATTATAAAGGAGATTTATCTCGAAGCAAAAAAATTATCATTGATATGTAAATAGGAGGGTAATTTGAAGACCCAATAAAAATATATATGGTATTAAATAGGATAATATTTTTAAAAAAAATTTGTATAATTAACTTATAATTATCATACAGGAGGTTTGTATGTGTATTACTAATGTTAAAACACAATGTAAGGGAATTTCATCTCCAATTACATTTAAGTGAGATACATGTGTAATTCAAAACACTTTAATTTTTTATGTGTGTATATTTATAATTAATTAATTCGATGTTTAATGTAATTTAATTAATCTTTATTTAAACATCCATTTTATTTTATTATATTCATCGTGTTTATGTTTCAAATGATATAAAATGAGTGATGTAATTTTGTCTCAATTTCTATTCTTGGAGACACATGCCATCTTAAGAACCTATATTCTTTCATGGTATGTATTTATTAACATTTACATGTCAAATAATAAATCTCCCTCATTTTATGATATGTTAGGACACATGTAATTTCATTATATCCATTTTTTTATGATTCAATGTTACGAAATTGGTAACAGTTTATAGCTACAATCCCTCAGTTTAGTGAGATTATTTATAATAACTCTCCCATTGGTAAAATATTAATATATATATCTCAATAACATTAATTTTATATCATAACATATAGATTTTTATTTTTTATGAAATTAATTTTACAATTGTTTCACTCATTGGTAAATAACATTTTCAAGAATGTGTTTTTCTTGAACTCCATCATTACCAATATTTTCTATCTAAATTTTATGTTCATTAAAAAACATTTTCTAAAAGGATTAATTTTTTTTAATATTATCCTATGATAAATAATTTAAAATATTTCCCATTATTCCCTTTTATAAATAATGGTTTTTAAAAATAAAACAACATATTTTTTATGGTTTTGGAACATTAGTAAACCTTTTACAGTTAAAAAGGTATGTCCGACATATACAGAATTACCCACTGTTTTGATGGTCATTCCCTTGAATATTATTTTTTAAGGTTACAATGAAATTTTTTAAGGGAATTTGGTTCTGGTTATTCTAGGAATTTATTATTTTTAATTGGTTTTTATATAAAAATAGTTTTCAAAAATGTTTATCTGTTTCAAAATCATTTAGAATTAATTTCACAACTTATTTTATATGTTTTTAAAAGGTTAATATAAAATATAATAATTTAAATGATATTGAATATTTTTATAAGGTTTCAATTTATTTTCAAATAATATGGATTTTAAAATTTTTTCAAGCCTGTTCTTATGATTTCAAGGAAAATAATTTTAAATTTTGTTTAAAGATTATTTTTTATGTTTTCATTGGAATAAGTTTTCAAAATTCATTCATGATTATTTAATAGGTTTTCAAGGAAAAGTTTTTTGAAAAGTATTCAGGATTTCATTATAAAATTTAAAATCATTTTCTAATAAAATGGGTTTCAATAGGGATTTAAATATCCTTTTTCAAATAAGAAAGAATATTTTCCCTTGTAAAAGTTTATAAATGATATTTCAAAAGTATTTTAAATCTATGAAGACATATTTTGATGATACTCATGCCTTATTTTGGATATTATAAAAGGTTCCATTCAAATAATATTTCTTAATGGTTTATGTTTTGATGGAATAACATTGAGGATTCTTGTTTCTCTTTCAAAGGTCAAATGTTTATGAAATATATTTCCCTTTCATATGATATATTTATATCAGATATTTTTCCTTTATTCATGCTTTGATGAAATAATTATGAAACATGTCTCACTTCTATAGGTTAGGATATGATTATATGTTTATGAGATCCATTTTATTTCTTGGTTAATTTTAAAATTAATTTTTATTATCTCATAGAACTTGTATTTTATGATTTATTTATGTAACACCCCAGGTAAATAAAGAATATGAAATTTTCATATTTATCCATATTTGTGAATAAAATATTGATATGACTTTAAAGGTGATGCTATGCTCGATGGCGTACCCAACACGCAACAACGAGTTTCTTGGAAATCGTAGGTTGCACTCTATAATAAAATAATATTATTTTAAATGGTAGTTAACATGTAGCCATTGTAATGGCGGTAATGGATAGAAATAACTAAAATATGATTATATATGTTTTTAAATATTTTTACATTTATCCAATAAAGGATAGAGGCTTAAAATACGGAAAGAATTCAATTTTAGGCGTATATGCCCTAGTTTTCACTAAAGGTTCACTTATCACCTTTTGATGTTGAACCATCATTAAATATAGTTTTGTTCACTCTTAAACATTCTTTTGGACCAAATAAAACTCTTAGTAAGAATCGGGACATCAAAATTTACTTTGTGTAAATTTTTTGTATCTTTCCGATAAATTTCATTTTTTTAATGAATAGTGTAAAATGTTGTATTTTAATTCAAAACCTCTTTTTAATCTAATTTATTTATATGATTATATTATCTATTGAATTTGTTTTAAAGTGAAATTATAATATATTTTTACCATTAAATCCAATAGTGGTCGTTGAAATTAATTTCACTTTGAAATCAAACTTAAACCAGTGTCAATCTTTTGATACTTATTGTTTCATAAAAACACGCTATTTGCTCTGACAGCGGGAATTAATTATTAAATTAATTAATCTGAATTATATGTTTTGAATTTTGTAAAATAGACTTCATTTTGGATTTCGGAATATCCAATATGTCTTATGGTGAATTTTTGGGATTTTTCTGAAAAACATCAATTTTTTATGAATAGTGAAACCAATAAGTGGTACTTATAAAAACTGATTTTCCGTTTAAATGAAATTTTGCCATCATTGTGTTTTTATTTTCAAAAAACCGACATATATGGTTGTCATTAAGAAGTAAAATTTGGTTCAATGAGATTAAAATAATTTTTTGGTGAATAGTAACTTATTAAGTTTTTAATCGCAATTAGTGGTAATTAGTGTAGTTTAAGGTAAAAATAATGCTTTAATAAAATGAGATGAGCTTGACACATGTCTTACCCTAATTGGTTGTGTCATGGCCGACCAAGAAAAGCCATGGGTCAACTTGGAGACCCCATGGATCCACTTTGGTTGGGAAATGGCATAAATAACTTTTAATTTAATGTAAAAGCAAAAATGACACAAACATGATATGTTTTACTAAAACAACTTTTAAGTGGGGTTATTCACGTAATATTTTTGATTATAAATAGTAATTGGAAAGCTAAAAATATTTCCTACATCATAGTAATTTTTTATAATTTTTAGATATTAAATAAATTAAATTATTTATGAAATAATAATGATGCAGCGATGACATCATTATTTGACGATTTAAATAAAATGGAAAGATAATGTAAAATATATGAACTACACATGTCCAAAACTTATTGGATGGGTGGATTTCGAACCCTTATCACCTTATCCACTAATTATTTCAATTTGGGACCTTTTAAAACCGAAACACATTTTCAAATAAAGTAATATTTCTTACTTTCCAAAAGTGCCCCTCCTCTCCTCTTATAAAAGGCCCCCACCTCTACCTCATTTCACACACTCCTCAAGCCTTTGTCTCGGCCAACACCTGCCCATTTACTCTATCCACATCCCTCTCCTCATCCAATAGTATTCCCTTTGGGCAGAATCCTTTCAAAGGAAGCCTTTAGGCTCAAATCAAAAGGAGTTACACTTTTAAAGGTAATTCATTCTCTAATGTTCATTTGTTTTATTTTGGTTCTCCAACCCCCTAAACTCTTTTTATCTACTTCTTTTGTAACAACACCAGTATATTCAATATACTAGGATGTCGTTATAAGATTTATTCGAGCTACACTCTCACACAACTACATCAAATGATTAAAGAACATACGGTTTCTATGGATGGCGAAATTCTGCCTCCTGAAACGATGATTGTTCAATACTCATTTAACACCTTCAAAGGTGGCCATTATGATATCACCATTTTTATATATGATATATAATATTTTTATGTTTTCCTTAAGCTTCTGTTTTTTTTTCATTTTGGGCATACCTTTATGGTTTCCATTATGCGTAAACGCAATATCTTCATTTAAGGAAGTGCGGACTACCGCCCCCTCAAAGTGATTTGATTTGTTAAATACCATATGTGGGACGTATAAAGGATGTAACTATGATATTATATATGATATTATACTGGAATTATAATTTACTTTTATATCATTATTATTCCATTCTATAAAATTAGAAATAGAAATGAAAGTAGCGTTCATGCGTACGTACGACTTACCGTCTCCATGAACGTTGCATTTCATTTCTTACCTCTAAATGATTATGTAATGTTATAAATGCATGAATGTACTGGATATATATGACATATATGATATCTAAATCATGAATAAAATTCTGGATATAATAAATATTTGGCCACACGAACAACATGTAATTGTATGAAGTCCACTTTCGACTTAAGAACCAAATATCGACAAAACAAATATTATTAACTTAAATGATTACATAATGTTTATGACGTGGTAATAAGTGATATAAAAGGAATAATGAACTTGAAAAAGATTCTTAAGGAAGTAGAAATTAACTCAAATTTATTATTCAGGAGATTAAAGAACGATCGAGTCAAGTCGGACCCGAGGTAAGGGATCCTACTCCTCTATTTTTTTAAGTACACACTTTTATGTCATTCTTTTTAAAGCTCATATTTCTTGTTATTGGGATGATCTTTTATATTACACTTAATGTAATTTTTATGTTCATGTGATGAGAGACCCTATTCTCTCTCATCAATCCATTTTGGAAGTTTCGAGTGGCGCCGTTAGGCTGCTGAATTTTCGTAAGAGATCTAACCTCTCTCTTTCTCTTTAAGTACTCCCCTTTATGTCACTTCTTTTAAGATCCTATTTGTTAGGATGGGGGATGTTCTTTCATATTCCTCTTGATGTAAATTTTGTTTTAATTTGATGAGATACCTTATTTTATCTCATCAATCCATTTTTGGAAGTTTTATGTGGCGTCGTTAGGCTGCCGAGTTTTCGTAAGGGATTTTTCATCTCACTTTTATTCCCGTGAAATTTATGCTACATTTGCCACAAATTCCATTGAGTGGTGTATATAATTCCCATTATTCTACTCTTTGTGTAATATAATTTCGTTTATGAGTATTTACATCAATGATCTATTGTCCTTCTTTCATGGGGTGTATGTTTTGAAAGATACCCAAGTCGGTAAGGGAACCTTTCACCCTCATCTTTTTTTTAAAAAGACATCTTTTTTTGGGTCTTTTAATTTACATATTGTTATGTTGGGATATGTTCTCATATATCCTTATTGATGTAAATTTTATGTCCAAGTGATGAGATACACTTTTTTTATCTCTCATCAAACTCATTTTGATGTGATGCCGTTAGGCTGTCAAGGGAACTTTTTAACCCAATTTCGATTTCTTTGGGTTCAACATGTAGTCATTGAATATTTCATCCATTGAATATGTGTGAATGACCTTTTATTATTTTACAATTAATATCCACTTATATTGGGTGTATTTATATTTTTCACACATATTTTTGAGATTGACTTGTCCTTAATTTAAGGATACCTTCTTTATAAGGGATTTCATCACATTTGACATTTCTATTGAGGGTTCATTGTTGTTATGCACCAATTCACTCTTATATGGTGTATATACTGTCCTTTGGAGTATTATATCATGAATCCATTTATTCTCATGATATTATAATGTTCTGACTAAATGTTATTCCTCAATTATTATATTCAACTGTCTCTAATTTTGGTAAAACCCCTTTAACCAAAATATCGTTTTAAATGTTTTAATTATTTGATATTATTAATATCCATGTTTTCAAAATGGTTTTAAGGATTTATTTATATGGATATTAATGGTTTAAAATTTTAAGCTTCAAGGTGGTATAAGACACTTTAATTCAAAAATATCTTTATTAAATGTTTTAAATGGTTTTGGAAATGGTTTCTTTTTGAATGGAATCATTATTTCAATATACTAAAATGTTATATTGTAATGTGGAAATGTTATGTTTCCTTTATGCATGTTTTATGTGATACATTTATGTTATGGTTCTTGGGAATTGTTATGAAAATGGGTGGTTCCATGATAAACTAAGGGTGGGTGAGCCCGATATAGCTCTCCAATGCATTGGGTAATGTGAAGGAGTGAAAAGTTAAGGTTTCTCCGAAGAGATTTAGGGAATATACTGTGATGGGTATTCCAAACGTAACCAAGAGGGTTACTCCCTACGTAAGAATGTTATGAATTCCTCAATTTACCTTTATGTCTTATGTTTTCTATGATTTATTCATGGTTTGACGAGGTATGTTAAAGTTCCTTTGTTTTATGGGTAAAGTATGATTTCATTCTTATGTATATATGAACTCATGTTTCCTTTCCATATTTGTATAACCCTTACTGTTCTTTTTATGCTCATCCCAAGATTTTGAAATGTTTTTCACAGGTCAAGGGAAAGGTACATGATGTGATGATAGTGTCAAGGATGTGTCAAGAAAGAATCTGTGTTATATTTTATTTATGTTTCCGTTGATGGGAAGAATGAATACTGTCTTTTATGTAACTACTTTGTTTAAATGTGGAATGTAATGCAAGTTTCATGATCTAATTCTCTAATAATCTAAACCTGAAAAGATCCTCAATGTGTAATCTTGTAATAAATCAAGATTATGTAAGTTTTAAGGCTGGGGCCTTATAGTTGGTATCAAAGGTCGGTTTAGATAACTTTAGAGGTTAGGGTATTCTCGAAGCACAAGTGACATTACCATAATGGTTAGGATTTCAGAAAGAGTCCTAGTTTTAGATAAAGTGAATGAGTAAGTATATCTTAGTGTTTATCTTCCTCATTAGTACATGATGGTTATGTTGATATACTCACACTGACCTTTTTGGTTTTAGTAAATGGATGGATCTAGCAGGCACCAAAGTGACAATGGGTTTGAAGGAAACTATGGTGGTTCTCTGATTAAGAGACTGGATGAGATGGGGGATTCAATGAGGAATCTCATGGTTGTTCTAAACCAACTATCAAGGATTCATGATCAACCACTTCAACCTTGGTGAGTTCTCTAATGCATCATGTACGAGATGGCCAACTTGATGTGGAAATTCCGGTTATAATTATTACGGTAACCATTAGGGTTTATATGATCCTTACTTTTTAGGTAATTATGGGTTACTCTATGATATGATGGAAAATGAAAGGAATGAGATAAACTTGAGGTTAAAATATGTTATTATTATTTTTGAAGATTTTATCTCATTTTGGGGAATGATTTAAGAATTATATAGTTTTGGAAAAGGGACAACACGCAGACCGTGTGACAACCCGTCGCGTCGTACAAAGCTGTGGGAATCGAACCCACAACCAAAGTGCGACTGGTATTTATCGCCTACCATTGGACTACGTGAAGTTCCTGGTTATTTTGACTGATTATTTTTTGTTATATGATTTTATGAATTAAGAGTAAGTTGATTTTGGGTTATTTATGAAAATGATTAACCTATCATGGAGGATATGTGATTAGGTTAATTACTTTTCAATAAGAGACTTTAGAAGCAACTGATGTTGATTGGAGATAAATGTTACGATTTAACATGGAACACTATGTGACTAAATCCTTAAAATATTTGGGTTTCAATCTTAGATTGGTTTACTTTGAAGAATTTTATGGACAAATTTTTTATCTAATGGTCCTCGTTGAACTTTGGGTTTTGTTGGACAAATTTTGGAGGTTAAGAATAGATTTTCATTTTATAAAGGGTTATACTTTTCTGGATTATTTGACCTTGTACTAACCTTTCTGGTTTTGGTTTTGGTTAAAGAATAAAGACATGGTAAGTATATAGTTCTCTTTGGTGGATTAGGTGATTCTCTAGAAGTTGATTATAGTACTCTTAATGTGAACAAGTCTTCCTAAATACTCATATTTTGGAGAAAATATGAGTTTGTGTAAGGAACCTAATAAAAGATGAAATTCAACATGATAAGTGATTATATTTCCTTATGAATAAATTCCTCAATAAAAATTAACTTAAAATAAAAATGTTGTCTATCAACTTTTCCTACTGGGGAATCGAATACCGTTTAACCCATCACAAGTTTGTGATTTTCTCATGGTTAACTTTCTCCTAAACATGTTTTCTATCACTCTCCATCAGAACATGACCCTTTGTTTTTTCCTCCATGTCCATATTTTCATACTTGGAATCCTAGTATGGGTTAACTCGGGTGACCTTTGTGCTTATCTTTCTTTATTTTAAAGTGATTGTTTTACCGACTCTTGTTCCGATGTGTGACTTTCAAAGATGTTTCCAAGCGCAATTTTAAAATTGCGAGGATGCAATTCCCAAAAGGGGGGAAGGATGTAACACCCCAGGTAAATAAAGAATATTACATTTTCATATTTATCCATATTTGAGAATAAAATATTGATATTACTTTAAAGGGGACGCTATGCTCGATGGCGTACCCAACACGCAACAATGAGTTTCTTGGGAATCTTACGTTGCACTCTAATAATAAAATAATATTATTTTAAATGGTAGTTAACATGTAGACGTTGTAATGGATGGAATGGATAGAAATAACTAAAATATGATTATATATGTTTTTAAATGTTTTTACATTTATCCAATAATGTATAGAGGCTTAAAATACGGAAAGAATTCAATTTTAGGCGTATATGCCCTAGTTTTCACTAAAGGTTAACTTATCACCTTTTGATGTTGAACCATCATTAAATATAGTTTTGTTCACTCTTAAACATTCTTTTGGACGAAATAAAACTCTTATTAAGAATCGGGACATCAAAATTTACTTTGTGTAAATTTTTTGTATCTTTCCGATAAATTTCATTTTTTTAATGAATAGTGTAAAATGTTGTATTTTAATTCAAAACCTCTTTTTAATATAATTTATTTATATGATTAGATTATCTATTGAATTGATTTTAAAGTGAAATTAGAATATATTTTTACCATTAAATCCAATAGTGGTCGTTGGAATTAATTTCACTTTGAAATCAGACTTAAACCAGTGTCAATCTTTTGATACTTATTGTTTCATAAAAACACGCTATTTTCTCTGACAACGGGAATTAATTATTAAATTAATTAATCTGACTTATATGTCTTGAATTTTGTAAAATAGACTTCATTTTTGAATTCAGAATATCAAATATGGCTTATGGTGAAGTTTTGGGATTTTTCTGAAAAACATCAATTTTTGATGAATAGTGAAACCAATAAGTGGTACTTATAAAAACTGATTTTCCGTTTAAATGAAATTTTGCCATCATTGTGTTTTGATTTTCAAAAATCTGACATACATGGTTGTCATTAAGAAGTAAAATGTGGTTCAATGAGATTAAAATAATTTTTTGGTGAATAGTAACTTATTAAGTTTTTAATCGCAATTAGTGGTAATTAGTGTAGTTTAAGGTAAAAATAATGAATTAATAAAATGAGATGAGCTTGACACATGTCTTACCCTCATTTTTTGTGTCATGGACGACCAAGACAAGCCATGGGTCAACTTGGGGACCCCATGGATCCACTTTGTTTGGGAAATGACATAAATAACTTTTTATTTAATGTAAAAGCAAAAATGACACAAACATGATATGTTTTACTAAAACAATTTTTAAGTGGGGTTATAAAAGATATATTTTTTATTATAAATAGTCATTGGAAATCTAAAAAGACTTCCTACATCATAGTATTTGTTTTATAATTTTTAGACATTAAATAAATTAAATTATTTATGACATAATAATGATTCAGCGATGACATCATTATTTGACGATTTAAATAAAATGGAAAGATAATGTAAAATATATGAACTACACATGTCCAAAACTTATTGTATGGGTGGATTTCAAACCCTTATCACCTTATCCACTAATTATTTCAATGTGGGACCTTTTAAAACCGAAACAAATTTTCAAATAAACTAATATTTCTTACATTCAAAAAGTGCCCCTCCTCTCCTCTTTTAAAAGTCCCCCACCTCTACCTCATTTCACACACTCCTCAAGCCTTTGTCTCGGCCAACCCCTGCCCATTTACACTCTCCACATCCCTCTACTCATCCTATAGGATTACCATTGGGCAGAATCCATTCAAAGTAAGCCTTTAGGCTCAAATCAAAAGGAGTTACACTTTTAAAGGTAATTCATTCTCTCATGTTCATTTGTTTTATTTTAGTTCTAAAACCCCCTAAACTCTTTTTATTTACTTCTTTTGTAACAACACCAGTATCTTCAATATACTAGGATGTTGTTATAAGATTTATTCAAGCTACACTCTCACAAAACTACATAAAATGGTTAAAGAACATACGGTTTCCGTGGATGGCGAAATTCTGCCTCCCGAAACGATGATTGTTCAATACTCACTTAACACCTTCAAAGGTGGCCATTATGATGTCACTATCATTATATATGATATATAATATGTTTATTTTTCCTTAAGCTTCTGTTTTTTTTCATTTTGGGCATACCTTTATGGTTTCCATTATGGGTAAACACAATATCTTCATTTAAGGAAGTGTGGACTACCACCCCCTCAAAGTGATTTGATTCGTTAAATACCATATGTGGGACGTATAAAGGATGGAACTATGATATTATATATGATATTATAATGGAAGTATAATATACCTTTATATCATTATTATTACATTCTATAAAATACGAAATAGAAATGAAAGTAGCGTTCATGCGTACGTACGACTTACCATCTCCATGAACGATGCATTTCATTTCTTACCTCTAAATGATTATGTAATGTTATAAATTCATGAATGTAATGGATATATATGACATATATGATATATAAATCATGAATACAATTCTTTATATAATAAACATTTGGCCACACGAACAACATGTAATTGTAAGAAGTCCACTTTCGACTTAAGAACCAAATATCGGCAAAACAAATATTATTAACTTAAATGATTACATAATGTTTATGACATGGTAATAAGTGATATAAAAGGAATAATGAACTTGAAAAATATTCTTAAGGAAGTAAAAATTAATTCAAGTTTATTATTCAATAGATTAAAGAACGATCGAGTCAAGTCGGACCCGAGGTAAGGGATCATATTCCTCTCTCTTTTTTAAGTACACACTTTTATGTCATTCCTTTTAAAGCTCAACTTTCTTGTTATTGGGATGATATTTTATATTACAATTAATATAATTTTTATGTTCATGTGATTAGAGACCCTATTCTCTCTCATCAATCCATTTTGGAAGTTTCGAGTGGGGCCGTTAGGCTGCTGAATTTTCGTAAGAGATCTAACCTCTCTCTTTCTCATTAAGTACTCCCCTTTATGTCACTTCTTTTAAGATACAATTTGTTATTATGGGGGATGTTATTTCATATTACTCTTGATGTAAATTTTGTTTTAATGTGATGAAATACCATATTTGATCTCATCAATCCATTTTTGGAAGTTTTATGTGGCGTCGTTAGGCTGCCGAGTTTTCGTAAGGGATTTTTCATCTCACTTTTATTCCCGTGAGATTTATGCTACATTTTCCACAAATTACATTTAGTGGTGTATGTACTGCCCATTATTATACTCTTTGTGTAATATACTTTCATTTATGAGTATTTACATCAATGATCTATTGTCCTTATTTCATGGGGTGTTTGTTTTGAAAGATACCCAAGTCGGTAAGGGAACCTTTCACCCTCCTCTTTTTTTTAAAAAAGACTTCTTTTGTTGGGTATTTTAATTTACATATTGTTATGTTTGGATATGTTCTCATATATCCTTATTGATGTAAATTTTATGTCCAAGTGATGAGATACACTTTTTTTATCTCTCATCAAACTCATTTTGATGTGATGCCGTTAGGCTGTCAAGGGAACTTTTTAACCCAATTTTAATTTCTTTGGGTTCAACATGTAGTCATTGAATATGTCATCCATTGAATATGTGTGAATGAACTTTTATTATTTTACACTCAATATCCACTTATATTTGGTGTATTTATATTTGTCACACATATTTTTGAGATAGATTTGTCCTTAATTTAATGATACCTTCTTTATAAGGGATTTCATCTCATTTGACATTTCTATTGAGGGTTCATTGTTGTTATGCACCAATTCACTCTTATATGGTGTATATACTTTCCTTTAGAGTATTATATCATGAATCCATTTATTCTCATGATATTATAAAGTTCTGAATAATTTTTATTCCTCAATTATTGTATTCAAGTGTCTGTAATTTTGGTAAATCCCTTTAACCAAAATATCGTTTAAAATGATTTAATTATTTGATCTTATTAATATCCATGTTTTCAAAATGGTTTTAAGGATTTATATATATGTATATTAATGGTTTAAAATTTTAAGCTTCAAGGTGGTATTGGACACTTTGATTCAAAAATATCTTTATTAAATGTTTTAAATGGTTTTGGAAATGGTTTCTTTTTGAATGGATTCATTATTTCAATATACTAATATGTTATATTGTAATGTGGAAATGTTATGTTTCCTTTATGCATGTTTTATGTGATACATTTATGTTATGGTTCTTGGGCATTGTTATGAAAACGGGTGGTTCTGTGATAAACTAAGGGCGGGTGAGCCTGATATAGCTCTCCAATGCATTGGGTAACGCGAAGGAGTGAAACGTTAAGGTTTCACCGAAGAGATTTAGGGAATATACTTTGATGGGTATTCCAAACATAACCAAGAGGGTTACTCCCTACGTAAGAATGTTATGAATGCCTCAGGTTACCTTTATGTCTTATGTTTTCTATGATTTATTCATGGTTTGATGAGGTATGTTAAAGTGCCTTTGTTTTATGGGTAAATTATGATTTCATTCTTATGTATATATGAACTCATGTTTCCTTTCCATATTTTTATAACCCTTACTGAGCTTTTTATGCTCATCCCAAGATTTTGAAATGTTTTTCACAGGTCAAGGGAAAGGTACATAATGTGATGATAGTGTCAAGGATGTGTCAGGAAAGAATCCGTGTTATATTTTATTTATGTTTCTGTTGATGGGAAGAATGAATACTGTCTTCTATGTAACCACTTTCTTTAAATGTGGAATGTAATGCAAGTTTCATGATCTAATTCTCTAAAAATCTAAACCTGAAAAGATCCTCAATGTGTAATCTTGTAAAAAATCAAGATTAAGTAAGGTTTAAGGCTGGGGACTTATAATTTATGATATTGGTGGGACCTATATTACTCTGTAATAAATTTGGTAAATCTATATAGATTATGAGATAGAATATAATGGTCTTGGGAGTGAACATTAACTAATAAGATGGTCATGGGAGTAAACCATGACTACCAATATGGCATGTGGAATGAACTCACACTACTAATATAAACATGGGAGTGAACCCTGGCTACTAATACAGTATATGGAGTGAAATTTTAATACAAATTTGTCCTTAGAATACATTCCTTGACTACAGTAGAAATAATTTTATATACATATGTGTCTTTTACAATACTGTTTTAAATTCATGGGTATTTATTTCATGGTATACATTCATAACTTCTATATTATTCATCTCTCATGAACTAAAAGTCTTTATGCCAAATTCATGTTCGTGATCTTCAATATGTTGGGTATGATCATTTAATTAGAATGATCATGTTCATGTACCATTTTCTCATGATATGATTACTCATTTCCTTTATTTACCCATACTGTTCATTTTATCTCTCGCCTTTCTTATTTATTCCATTCCCCGTGTTATGATGAATTATTTTTAACTATATTTACTAAGGGGGAAGATATTAGTTGGATAAATTTAAGATATTTCATTTAGTTAAAATATTATTGTTCCACATTTATGAAGGTAATAAAATATTATTGTATTCAGTAATATAATTCATTAATATACTAATAATTCGGAAAATGCGATGTAATGTTAATGTAAGAAAATAGACTGTCATTATAGGATCATTATATTGGATAGTGTGTTTGACATGCAACACCATGCACATTACCAAAAATAATATCCCAGTAATTTATAATATATCTAAAATTATAACAAAATGTAATATCTTAAATATATTTTAATATACACAACATTAATGTGAGAGAACATCAAACATAAAAACAGGATTCTTCAATGACTTGTGTTACAAGCTAGTCCGATTTTTAACGAAAGATAATATATTATTAAAATATTCTTATATAATATTATAATATGTATCTTAGATGCTAAATTAGTATATATGAATTGGAATACATATCTTATTAAAATATTTGTTTGAAAAAAATATATTTGAATGTATATTATACTAATTCATTATAAGTGGATATAAGAATGAATTGAATATATATGGATGGTTTTTATAAAGTTTTTTTTATTCTCACAAAGCTATATGATCATAATAAATTAATTTAATTATAATTTTTTAATGATATTAAGGAAATATATATGTTATATATTCAGTATAATATTTTTAATATCCCCCAAACATATTTTATAAGAATTTGGTAAAAACAAACCCAATATTTTTTATAAAAACCTATATATTTATAAAGGTACTCTTACAACCTTTTAATGTAGAAAAGATTTAAAATCCAATTTTTTGAACTATTATAAATATTATATGTAAAAAAAATTAATAACTTAATTTCTTACTTAAAATTTTGGGTAGAGTGATTTGTTTTACTGACATTTTATTTTTTAATAAATAGCGAAAATAATGAAATTTAATTCAAATAGACCTTTTCATATAATTTATTTATAAAGATGAATTTTATTTTGTAAATGTTATAAATTTTATTTATATTAATTATTTATAAAATAATCCAATTTATGTTGTTATAATCAATTTCAATTTTAAATTTTATATAAAAACATATCATACTTTTAAAGGATTTTACTTTAAATACTCGCATTATTGTCCCGATTACGAGATATAATTTAAATTAATTTATAACCCATATATTATTTGAATATAGGAAAATTGAGTCATTTTTTTGAATAAAAATAATATATATTTTCTAATAAGGTTTATAAAGTTGTAGACCAAAAATATTTGTGAATGCAATTAAAATTAATTGCAATAACTATGAAGAAAATAAGATTAATATGAGACTAAACCATAAAAATAAGAGAAAACAAGAAGAATAATATTTTAAAAAATCCATTGGATGGATATATATGGACCCTATCATAAATATATGATAATTCATACCACTATTGGTTCCATTGGACATGGAAAAAACATTCCTCAAATTCTATTTTTCAAAATTTACAAGAGTGCCACTCCTCCTCCACTACAAAAAGAATCAACTATACCACATCCTCACACCTATCAAGCCAAATTTACAGTCCCAATATCTATAAATACTAATAGTAATACATTACCTCATCCTAGAATCCTCACTTTGTTCAGAAATCTATCAAAGGAAGCCCTTTATTGCAAACAAAAGGCACTACACAAAGATGTTGTACCATATTTTCTTATGCTCATTCGTTTTATTTCCATTATCCACCCCCTAAAATCTACTTATTATATAGTTCATTAAAAATACAGAATCATAAATAATTTTATGTTTTTTTTATTTTAAGGTTTCAACCTAAAATTATATACATCCATCTAATGTGAAACACACTCACCGTTCTTGAGTATGGCGAACTACCGCCTCATGAAATAATTTTTTTCATTTCCCTGTTACCACCTCACTCAGAATAATTATGAATAAAATATTTATATATTATATATATCATATTTATAATGTATTTTTAATTATTTAATTTTATATATAACTCACAATTATTCTTTATAACTTTTTTTTACGATAACATCATTTGTGGAAGTATGGACTACCGCCTTCAAAACGTGATGTGTTTTGTTCACACTATAAATGGATCATATAAAGTATGGTTTTAATAAAATAGTGTAAAATATATTAATGTAATTTTATTATTTAATTATAATATAAATATTATCATTTATGTTTCATTATTTTATTATGGTAATGAAATGAATGTAGTGTTACTATGTACGTATAACCTACCGTATCCATGACGGGTGTATTCAATTTCTTATCTCAAAATACTATGTATTATTATAAATAAATATATATGAAATGTATATTTTACATAAAAATAATGGTTTAAATTATTGATATTATGAAACCTTCATATGAACAAAAATTAACAAGTTACAACTCACTCGAAAAACTAAGAAATTAACACCCATAATAGAGAAAATAATGAAATATTGTAATCAAATGTGTAATAAAATATTATTAAAATACAATATATTATAAATTTAAAGTGAATATTTTATGGTAATTATTTTTTATGTGTACAAAAAAAATATGTAATTTAATTTGATCCCACTATAAATTATATTCACTCTATGGGTTTTAGTCTAAATTTACATTCCATTGGGTATTATTTGTTATTATGAACTTAGTTTCTTTTATATGTAATATATTATTCTATTTGACATTAAATAACATCTATATCCATATTTTCATTATATCTTATTTTTCATTTAATTTTATTCATTCTGGGATATTACAGTTTAAATGTTTGAAAGCGGTGTGGGATAAATTGGAATTTCAAAGACTATTCTAATAATGAATATTTTTAATGATAAAATTTTCAATATCACATTTGTTTTTTGTTCATGACATTATCTTGAAAAATAAAATTATTTTTATCATCCTAGTTTATTATATTTGGTGTAAATAATTTTTTTTTATAAAATAACATTATTATTAATTATTTATGATTTTTTTAGTTTCTATTAGAATTATTTCATCTATGTGGATTTACACTTAATGTTACCAAAGTTGAAAGTAATTTCACAATACTATTGATTTTGGTTGGGATATATTACATCATATTTGTAGTTAACATTCTATAATTATGTGGATAAATAGTTGTAACTATGTTTTTTCGTATGTTCACTTCACTTATTTGGTCTTTTAATTGATACACATATTCTACTCATTGAATGATTCTCCCATTTATGTTATAATATTTTCAAGGGTGTACATTACTATCTCAGTATTTTTGTGATTTTATACACTTGAATTTTCATCAGATGAAATTATATGTCCACTATTCAATAAACCCTTTAATTTTCCTCACCTATGGTTATCTAGGAAATTTTTCAAATATTAGTACCATTTTTCTGCTATTTGGTACACAAAATGTTTCTTATAAAACCCTGACATTATTCTCTCATTAATGGGGGAACATATTTTCTTCAAAACACCCTATTTTTTTAAAGAACATATTTTTTCAATTTAAAAAAAATATTTATTAAATAAATTTTAACCCTATTTATATTTTTCCAATGTTTTCAATACAGTATTCTGATTTCTTTCCTATCATGTAATATTTTAAAAACATTATACCATTCAATAGGAATGTTATTCTTACATTATACAAAATGAATAGATTTCTCTACTATAATTCCGTTCAAGATTTATTTTCATGTATAAAATTTTACTTTTGAATGAAATTTTTTTAAAAATGTTCTTTCAAAGAATTTTTGAATCCAATGGCTTCTCAAAACAAAAGGATATTATCCTCATGAATATTTCCATAAGATATTTTTATAGTATTTCTATTTATCAATGAAAAACCCATTATTATTAATTAATTAGTGATATGTTTTATTTATACAATATTTATTCTTTGTGTAACATCCAATAGATTAAAATAATAAATGAAATGCATGAATCTTTGTTTTATGTAGATATTTATAACAAGTATTTTCACAAAACTTTGCAACTTTTCTGTTTTGAATGTCAAAAAATAGTCGTCTACCATTGAGTTCCTTATGTTATTTGGAGTCTAATAAAACCAAAATTTTTTGGGAGAATAGTAATATTTTATTATGAATAGTAATATGAACAGTAATATGATGCTAATTAAAATTAAATTGTATTATTATTATTTTTCTTAAGGATTTAGTATAATGGGATATTGGATAATGTTTAAATCTGATATAAAAGCAGTTATATTTTTAAAATTGTAAATATTTTAATTAAGTATGTTTTTATTTAAAAATATTAATTAATTATATATAAAAAATATTTTCAAAAAATTGAGTTAATTTTTTAATTCTATACATAAGAAAATGGCTAGGTTAAATGCTTTGGATTTTTCTAAAACTGTTTTTTTCGCCGAATTGTTGAAATATAGTTTTGATTATTAGTGTATTTAATGACATCATTTGTGATGTAATAATGATGTAATAATTATGGTAAACATATCTAATGTAAAATAAAATGTGAGGTTTCCCAAGTGGATAATACCTTGGGAAAATACCATGGTCAAGCCAATGTTTTTTCAAATACCACAAATAAGGTGACCGTTGGAAATTATTAAAATATTCTCTCAACATTTCTCTAAAATCCAACCCATTCATTAATTAAATTCTTTCCAAATTCCTCATAAATGAATATCTGGACTCTTAATCTCCCTATTAGTCCTCCTATGGTTTCTTCAATCCCCTAATCTCCCATCCATCATGTTCTATATGTTACTCTAAAAGGTAATATAATTCTCAAATTCTTTCTTTTTTCTTTTCATGTTCCCTTTTTTGGGTTATAAAATTCATGAATCCATACCACGTTTTTCATTTAATCTTATTCATGATATATTATTTATTATGATTCATTTTGGGATGGGTGAGTCTTCTCTCCCCTCTTTTTAATGCTTTGAAAAACCATGTTGAATAGTCATTAGGCTGCAGAATTTTTATAAGGCATTTCTTAACTATTATTTTATTTTGAGTTCCTTTATTTTCTAATTGTTTCGAAAACTCAACATACCAAATAGTCATGAAATCTCAATAAATCATGTATATTTTTGATGTTCTCAATGTCATGAAATATTTATCATCATTATTATTATCCTCTCCCACATATTTAAGGAATACAAACATTTTCTATGATGTGTCGAATTACCAACATCGTAGACAATGTTATTTCAATTTACATTATTTATTTCAAGAATAGAAATGATGAAGTTTTTATGATTGAACCAGGTGATAATATATGTATTATACCTCATCCATGGTTCTGTAATTATTTTGTACACAGGGTATTAATTAATAAAAAAATGGAGGATGTTATTATAAAAGAACCACTAAAATAATCTAATCAAACATCATTGTTGTTTTTAATTATGAATTATCCTTATATAAAACACAAAAATTATATATGATATAATTTATGGTATTGTAAATATTTAAATAAATATCCTTTCTGATTTTGGAGTTTAACTTCTAATCACCCTGAAGATCCATCATGATATAATCTTGGAAATCAAGTAAACAAACACACCAAAAATAATACAAGGAACAAAATACTAACATTTAAAGGGTAAAATAATTTAATTAAATTATCATATAAGTTATTATAAATATGTATAAAATTCTTTATTATATATTTATAACACTCTTTTAACCATTATATAGGAGGTTTAAACATCTTTAATCTAAGAAAAACCTGATGTAACAGAATTCTCAACCCAATTTTAATTCTTTGGGATAACCTTCTTCTTTATTTCTTATATGGTATTAAGTTATTGGTGAGATTAATTTTTATATATATTATTTTTCACTATGTTTATTTACAGTGTATACACATATCCATTCCATTCTATTAATTCTCACTCCAAATTTTATTTTGAGGGACATTCCTTTTTAAATACATTTAAAACTCTCTTTAATAAATTTCAAAATTATTATTTTTTATTTGAACCGAATGAGTAGTTTACCCTGATTTAAAGACACATTATTAACATGATATGTTCCTTGGACAATATTTATGTTGGTTTGAGACCATTATAGCTCATGATATGTTTGGTTGATCCGATTATAGCTGATTATATGTAGAATTGAGCCACTTTATTTCCTATGATATGTTGGGATGTGCCCAATATAGATTAAGATGTGATGTGTGAGCCCCAATATATTTCTATGATGCATTGGGTACTCCAAATATGGAATTTGACAAAAAGGTTATTCCATTTGTAAGGGTGAATGTAAGTGTGATATGGTAAATATTACCCAAGGCAACTACATGATGTTACTATGTATATGAGTTTTATTAGTTTTTAGGTTATCACTTGTCTAAGACATTCTATCATTCTATCCAATATTGAGTTATATACTAATACTAGGTTTTTAAATTTTTTCAATGAATATAAGGATAGGAAAGAGAAATAAGGGTTTCATGATGTTTGATATGAATTGTTGTAAATGAAATCATGCTTTATGTTTTAATGTTTTATATTTGGAATAAATGTAAATGGTTTTTAGTAGTATACTCTTGACTAATTGTGGAATGTTATGTATGTAAGGTATCCAAATTCTGTAAATCTATAAACTCAAAAATATTCGTAATTTCTAATAATGTATGTTCTTGACTAAAATTATTGATTAATTAACTTTTTTATTTGTAGGTCATTATAGTTGGTATCAAATAATAGTTTACATAACATTAGGCGTTGGGATTTTATTTAAAGAATATAATTACTGAATATTACACTATGGTAATTTTAAATCTTATATAATTTAAGGATTTCCATTTTGTATCATCTATGTCGTGTTTGTATATAATGGTTTTCCACAGTAGAAATAAGGACGATGATGTAAGAATGCACCAAGAGGATGATTTCTATCTCAATTTGTAGCTCAAAATGGTTGGAATTGGAAATGAGAAGTTTGTAATAGCAATAGAACTGTTGAATCATGAAATAAATGGGGTGGAATATTTTTTAGGGATGAACATGATCTACCAGGAAGAATCATGTCTTGTTTGGATCTTTTTATGATGCAACAGCCTCCAACACTCTTTGCAACCACAGATCCAGTGATAGCTGATGGATGGATCTATGCTTTAGAAAAGATATTTGATGTAATGGGATATTTGGAATGTCAAGATTTAATACTAGAAATTTTTCTCTTGGAAGATGAAGACAATCAATAGTGGTATCTGGTTAAGAATATGCAAGAAAGAGATGATTTTGACAGTTTGAAATATAATGATTTTAAGTGTCTGTTCTATAAAAAATATTTTCCCAAAACAGTTCAACTATGATTGGGGAAACAATTTGTGGATCTGAAGAAGAACGATGATGATTCTATGGAATCATATGAAGCTAATTTTACATGACATTCTAGGTATGTAATAGATTTTACTTGGGGTTTTAAATGTAAAATTAACAGATTTTACACTATTTTGAAACCTTTTTGCCAAAGATATTTAGCTCCACGAGTGTCTAAAAGCGATGTGATGCTTCTTCATTGTGCTGAAAAAGTTGTTATGGAGTTTCTGTTAACATAATTGGCTCATGATTACAAAAAAAAAATTGGTCTAGTTGGAAAGAAATGGGGAAGAACTCATCAATGAAGTTTGGAGGTAAGAAAATGAATATATCTTCTTGTGAAAAGTGATGTAAAAGGCATCCTGGCGAATTCCTTGTAAATTATAAGAAATGCTACCAATGTTGAATGTCTGGAAACATGTCTCATGAGTGTAAAGAAAATGATATTAAAATTAATGAGGTGATGATGGTGATATTTTTTAATTATAAGGAATTTTTCCATTTTTCTAATGTCCTTCTGAAGCTAGTTACTCAAGAAAGAAATCAGCAAGATAGAAAAAAAAGGTTTTGGATTATTTCAACCACATAAGTAGATGTTGAGCGTTCAAATGAGGTGGTATCATGTAGATTTATTGTTTTTTTTTTGGATTTTTTAATTGTTCTATTTGATTCAGGGTCTACATATTCCATCACTTCTATGAAATTTTTAGAAAAATTTGGAACTCAACCATCGGAAATGAAACAAGATATCAAGGTAAAACACCTAGAGGAGATATTATTTGAAAAAATTATAATAATATTCCTATCTGTATCTATGGAAAGTGATTACATAGAAACCTTGTTGTTTTTACTCTAGTAGAGTTTGATGTTATTCCTTGTATAGTCTTAATTAATTTTTATCATGGTAGGATTGATTATAGACTAAAAATGTTTTTTCATAAATAATTTCAGTTTGAGTACAAAAATGAACCCATACAATTAATAACATACTTGGAAGCTAAAAAACTGATAAAATATAGAAATTAACATAATATTTCTCATATTTCTTAAGATAAGGGAACTATCCAGATAAATGATTTACCAGTGGTAAAAGAATACTTGGATATGTTTCCTGATTCTTTTTTGGGTTTAATTTCTAATTGAGAGGTTGAATATACTGTGGACTTAGTTTTGATGCTAAGCTAATTTCTAAAGCCTCCTTATTAAATGGACCAAATAGATCTTTGAGAATTAAAAAAAAGTTGCAAGAATTATTAGATAAAGGCATCATCCAAACCATCACATCACCATGGGGAACTCATGCCTTGTTTGTTAAATAGAATGATGTTTAAATGAGACTTTTCATAGATTATAGATCATTGAAAAACATTACTATTAAAAAATGTATCATTTGCCTCATATAAATGATTTATTTGATCAGATCTAGGGAGCATAGTATTATTTGTAGCTTGACCTGAGGTAGGGGTACCATTAGTTGAAAGTAAATGATGAAGATATCTTGAAATTGTGCTCTACACTAGATATAGACATTATGAATTTGTTGTTATTCATTTTTGGTTAAAAAATACACTTCCTGTATTCGGGGATCTTATGAATAGTATATTTCCTGAGTTCTTGGATATGTTTATAGTTGTATTTATTGATGAAATTCGGTTATATTCTAGAAGTAAAGAGGATCATGAAAAACATCTACATGTTGTTTTTCTATCTTTATAAGAACGAAATTGTTTGGAAAATCCGAAAAGTGTGATTTTTGGTTGCAAAATATTTCTTTTCATGTGAAAATTGTAAATAAGGATAGAATAATAGAAGATCCTACCAAATAAAGTGGTCTATTAATTGAAAAAGGCCTAAAAATGAAACAGATATTTGTAGTTTTCTTGTTCTAGCAGGTAATTTATGAAGGTTTGTTAAATCCTATGCACGATTATCTAGCTCGCTAACTATGTTAACACAAAAAGGGGTTAAATTTGATTAGATAGCAGAATGGGATGTTTGTTTTTAGGAACTAAAGATGATATTGGTGAATGATTCAGTTTTGTCTTTACCTTCTTAAAATTGTGAGTTTATAATCTATAGTGATTCTTCATTGAAAGGACATGTTTGTGTTATGATGAAGAATGATAATTTAATTTCTTATGCCCCAAGACTACTAAAAACTCATGAGTTAAATTATTCAACACA
Source organism: Viscum album (assembly GCA_963277665.1). Taxonomy (NCBI): domain Eukaryota; kingdom Viridiplantae; phylum Streptophyta; class Magnoliopsida; order Santalales; family Viscaceae; genus Viscum; species Viscum album. The sequence continues at coordinate 1,153,164,288 of OY728153.1, read as the reverse complement.
TGATTTGTAATTTAAAACTATGGTATTTTTTGAAAATTTGGAAGCACCATTTATACGATTTCAAATGTCTAATATATACTAACCATAAAAGTTTAATGTGTATATTTAATCAGAATGAATTAAAAATAAGTCAGATTATATGGGTTGAACTAATAAAAGACTTTTACTGCACAATCAATTATCATATAGGATAAACAAACCAAGTGTTGGATGCCTTGAGTTGAAAAAATCATTCAACATTAACTATGTTATGCTTGGGATACGATCCCTTGATTAATGATTTGATTATTTTTGGCTTAGAAGTTATTGTTGTAGGGAATTTAGATATTTTGTTTCAGGTCTTAGTGAAGTCATCATTATTATATAGGATTAAGAAAACCCATAAGTAAGAATGTTAGTTACAAAAAATGTAGAATTAGATCTAATGTGTAAGTTTCAAAAATATAACATTAATAAAGATTCTGTTTTATGATTTGGAAAAAGGTTTGTGTGCCTTGTGATTCTCAGTTAAAGAATGATTTTTTGTTTGAAGATTATAGTTCTCCATTTTTATTTCATCTGAGAAGTACTAAGATGTACAGAGACCTTCTGGAGTATTACTGGTGGTATGGAAGGAATAGGGATATTGCAGTATTTAATATTAAATGTTTGACATGTTTATATGTTAATGGAATGTTGTAGTTAATAAAGGTGGTGCTTTATCTTTTAACTGTGCCAGAGTGGAAATGGAAGAATATATTTTTTGTACATTGTGGTGGGACTACCTTTGACTTCTCGATGTGACAATACAATTTGGGTTATTGTTGATCAGCTGACAAGAATCCACTTATTTTCTTTTTATTCTAGGTACAATTTCAATAGATCATCTTTCACGACTATACCTCAAAGAGATTATCAGGTCACATGATGTACCTATTTTTTTTGTTTCAGATAGATATCTCAGGTTCACCACTAACTTTTGTAAGGGGATCTAGAAGCCTTTGGGCACAAAATTAAATTCTAGTACAGATTTTCATCCATACTCAAATGGGATATTAGACCAGACTATTCTGACATTGGAAGATATACTTCAAGCTTTTTCAATGGACTACCTGGGAGGTTGGGATCAACATAATTCTTTATATGGGTTTTCATATAATAATATTTTTCATTCAAGTATATAGATGGATAAATTTGATAAATTATATGGGAAGCATTGTTGAAATCCAGCTTTTTGGGATGATGTCAGGGAAAGGATGTTTATGGGACTAGAATTTGTATATAAATCGATTGAGAATGTGATGATGATCCAAAAGCACGTAAGAATAGATTAAAGTAGGAATAAAAGTTGTGCAGATAACATAAAGAATGAGTTCTGTTTTGAGGATGGGGACCATGTTTTCCTTAAAATATCTCATTGGAAATGTGGGATGCGTTTTGGTAAGAAAAGAATGCTAAGTCCATGATTTATCAGTCCTTTTAAAATCCTTGATAATGTTGGACCAGTTCCATACCGAATAGATTTTCCTCCTATTTTATCTTAGTTACATCATGTTTTTCATGTTATAATGTTGAGAAAGAATGTGCCAGATTTATCACATGTCTGGAGTCGTGAAGAATTTCAGTGGGAAAAGAAACATTCTTATGAAGAAAAACCTTTATAGATTCATGATTAAATGGAATTAGGTAATCCCTTGGGTAAAGGTTTTGTGGAGAAACCACATGGTTGAATAAGCTACCTGGTAATCTGAAAATACTATTGGGAAAGTTACCCGCACTTATTTAATGATCAAATAAAGATTTTAAGACATAATTTCTATAATGTGAGGATAATGTAACATCTTAAGGTTTAAAAACAAAATTAAATGCATGATAATTTTTTATATAGATATTTATAACTAGCCATTAAACACAATTTTGCAGCATCTATGTTATGAATTTTGAAAAACAGTCATCTACAATTGTGATCATTATGTTATTTTGGGTAAAAAATAACAAACTTGTTTTTTTGTGAATAGTATCATACTCTTATGAATAGTAATATTACACTAATGAATAGTTAATTGTATTGTTATTTTATTTTCTAAAGGCATTAGGATAATGACATATTGTTTAATTCTTAAATGTGATAAAAAAATCAATTATAGTATTAAAATTGTTAATTTTTTAATTAAGTATCATTTTCTTTAAAAAATATTTAAATACTATTTTGAAAATGATTTCCAAAAAATGGAGTTCATTTTTTACTTCTAAATGTCAAAAAATGGTTTGGGTGAATTTTCTGGATTTTTCTGAAATAGTTGTTTTTTCGTTGAATTGTAAAAATATATTTCTGAATTTAGGTGTGTTTGATGACATCGTTAATGATTTAATAATGGTGTTATAATTCTATTCGACTTGTTTATAGTAAAATAATATTTTAGTAGTCACATGAGGCTAATTGAGTGGGTGAATACTAGGAGAGGGCCCATGGTTTGGCAAATACCACTTACGAGGTGTCCCTTGGAAAATTTTAAAATATTCCCTCACTTTTTATATAAACTCCAAACCATTCCATCATTAAAGTAATTCCAAATTACAAATAAATAATGAATTGTACTCTTTACCTCCATAGTATTCATCCAAATATTCCTTAAGCCACCAATGTCCCAACATTAATGTTCTAGGAGTTACTATAACAGGTAAGAAAATTATAAACTGCTTTTATTTTTATTTCATGTTCTCTTTTATGTGGTATAAAATTAATGAATCCATACAATGTTCTTCATTTAATATTATTCATTATATATTATGTATTTTGATTAATGTTTTTAAGGTTGATCTTTTTCCCATCTCTTTTTAAATTTTTCTAAAACCATGTTGCATAGCTGTTAGGCTGCTGAATTTTTGTAATGGATTTTTAAACTATTATTTTATTCTGGATTATTTTTTTATTCGTTCCTCAATAAGTCATACCCAATAGGAATGAAATCTACTTAAATCATGTATATTTAGAATTTTCTCATCTTCCTGGAAAAATAATCAACATTCTTCTTTTCCTCTCCCACTTATTAAAGGAATAAAATTATTTTCTATTTCATGTCGAATTACAGACATCATGGACAATAAGATTTTAGTTTACATTAATTCATTCAAGTCGCGTCATTAAACCACTTTTATGGTTGAACCAGTTTATAATTTATGCATTATTTCACATACATTAATATGGAATTCTTTTGTACACATGGTTTTAATTTATAAAACAATATGAGGTCGTTATTATCAAAGAAACACAAAAATGATCTAAACAAACATCATTACAGTTTTAACTTAGGAATTATCCCAATATAAAACATAGAAATGATAAAAGATATAATTTATGGTTTCTTAAATATTTATATCAATTACCATTAATATTTTGGTGTTTTACTTCTAGTAGATAAAAATATCTATCATGAACCATTCAAGGAAATCATGTATTGAAATGCAACCAAAACAATGGAAAGAACAAAATATTAACAATTAATAAGTGAAATGATGTAATTAATTGATCATATAAGTTATTATAAAGATGAATATTTTTCTTTTGTATATTAATAAAAATCTTTTAACCATTATACTAGAGGTTTAATCATGTTTAATGTATGAAAATCCTGATTTAAGGGAATTCTTAACCCAATTTCCATTATTTTGGTTAACCTTCTTTTATATGGTATTAGGATAATTAGTGTGATGAAATTTTTCATATATTATGTGGAACTATTTGTATATAATTTTTATACACATATCCATTCCATTAAATTAATTCCAAAACCTAATTATATTTTAAAGGCCTTTCATTTTAATATATTTTTAAAACTCTCTTTAATAAATTTCAAAACAATTGTTTTTTTGAATAGAATGAGTACTTTATCCTAATTTCAAGATACATTATTACAATGATATGTTCATTGGACATTATTTGTGCTTGGTTGAACCAATTATAGATCAAGATATGTTGGGTTTAGCCCATTAAATCTCAAGATATATTGGGTTGATCCCATTTATTGCTCAAGATATGTTGGGTTGAGTCCATTGTAACTCAAAATATGATGGGTGAGCCCCATTTTAACTCTCTAACGCATTGGGTACACTAATGATTTAATTTGAAAAAAGGTTTATTCCATGTCTATTAGTGATTTTAAGAGTAACATGGTAAATTTGTCCCAAGAAAACTACATGACATTCCTATATATATGATTTTATATGATTATGAGTTTTATTGGTTTTTATGTTATCGAATGACTATCGCTTTCTCTCATTATATACATTACTAAGTTTTATACTCATACCATTTATTAAAAATCCTTGTCACATGATATATGTATGGGTAAGAGAAATAATGGATTTTTGATTTTTTATATAGAGTGTTGTCAATGAAATCATTCTTTATGTTTTATTTTATTTTATATTGAAAAAAAATGGAAACTATTTTTAGTTTTACCCTCTTGTATGATTGTAGTATGGTATGTATTTAAGGTATCATAATTCTCTAAAACTCTAAAAAAATATCCTCAATGTGTAATAATGAATATTCTTGACTAATATTATAGATTAAGTAATGTTTTATTGTCAGGTCCTTATACCTCCACTAGGTGGTTTATGATTGATATGGACAATTATAGTATTATCATTCACTATTAGGAGTTCATTTTCTTAGTCCACCTGAAATATTCAATTTCAAATGATATTTGGAAATTTAAATTCTCTTAAAAATACCAATAATTATTCAAGGATATGATTATCGGCTCAGCTATGTACCATTTTTTATATGGTGTTAACTTTTATTGTTATTTGATAATTAGGGTAAATATTAATAAATAAATATCCTTTATTCAATAATGATATTTCATAAGGTATATTGGTTATTATTTATTTTAATTATTAGATATAAATAATTCTTCAGATAGACAATGATGTGAGGCACCCAAACTTGTTATAGGCCCTCGATGCATCTCCAGGTTCTCGTGAGACAAATTAATTTAACAGAATAAATGTGTATGTACATGTAGTTTTCAACGTTCTTGTGAAAGGTAATGATACAATAGGTTTCCATGTTCCTTGGATATGTCATCCAATAATTAATAATTCTCTTAATTTAATTCTAGTTATTATTCATTCATGGGATTCTATATCAACAAATATATGGATATATTTCATTTTATATTAATTTGTTAAATGGAATGGGAATCAATTTATTACATTTCAAAAATTATTTTTGAATTATCTAGTTATTTTAATGGAATTTGTTTCATGTAACAACATTTCCATATTGTTTATGGACTTATTTATCAATTTATTGACTATAAGTATGTGAGTTCAATTTTTTACCATGATAGACATACGATTCTAATTGATTCATTATTGATTCTATTATAATTTACCCATATAGATTATATGAGATCACCCATATTTCATATAGTTTTATAAGGAATATAATATGCGTTCAATGAATGGTATGATGATATATACTACATGGAATAAAAATTTCATTAAAATATAGAAATCACATTTTAATTAGTGTATTAATATTTATGAAAACAAAAAAAAAATTATTTAGTTTAGTAGTAACACTAATACCATAATCATTTGGGATTTTATTTATTTTAATCCACCCAATTTATAGGTAGTAAATACTAGATCCAGGATCTCTAGGATCACAAATCTACGTTGGGTATCAGATAATGTTTAGTTCAAAATATTTGAATATAATTATATAAGAACACCCTAAAATATTGGTATGGTAGTTATTATGGGGGAATTACTAGCAATACATCCCTATCTAAATGATACAAGTAGACATAGTTCTTACATAGATATACCTATGAGTAACAACTTTGACAAGGTTTGTCAAGCCTATATCCATGTAACCTAATACCGGAAAATTATCCTTACAAGGTCACATATTTGGAACTCTCTAGAGAAATTCTTACAATAAAAAACCTTTTCTGTACAAACCATTATGTATGATTTTGATAAGGAATATCCTAGGATAAACTAGTGGTGTCTTAAATTGAAAATAATTTGTCAAGATTTAGAAAACCTAAAAATATTTATATTTTTTTTCTAAGCTGATTATTGATGTTCATAATGTGAATTTTAATTTCAATATATGACCCATTCTAAAAATATTTACTCTAGAATAATGATAGATATATGTGGGGGAAAATATGATGTATTTATGTCATGCATTTGTTTTTAAAACGACAGTTAAAAGGTAACTTTGTGATTATGATTAATTAAAATATTTACATTGTATTTATGTTGTATATTATATTAATTTGGTTTTATAAAAGGACTACATGTATTCTTGGTGACACCAATCCATGTTTGAAAATTCCATGGGTCTTGAAACAATAATTAAATTATGATATCTGCTATGCTCCAACCACATTGCTACATGATGTCCGAGATAATTTGTCATTGCATTTACTTGAAAAAATTTATGACGAAATATTAATGATAAACTATTAGTTTTTTATTTATTTATATCATTCTATTTATTTACAATTTTAGTTTTTGATAATAATTAGAGACAATTAGTTATTATTGTCACTCATTGAGGGAACTTAATATCTTTTAAAAATCTATTGTAGTGCTTTGGGAATCAAAATTATTTTTTGAATGAACTGGAAAATTCATCAACAAAAAATTAAATGATCCAATTGTTTTTATATAAAAATATAATGTATGTATATTTCTATCTATTATTGGTTAATAAAATAATTTCCCAACATTAAGAAAGTTATCAAATTATCGTTTACCCTAATCCCTTAAATTGAAATGATATTCATAAAAATTATCATACTTTTGTGGTTTTTGGGGCCCTCAATATTCTGTTTATCATTAAATTATTTTTTATTGATGCCCTTAATGAATCACTAACAATATTTTCAATTATTATCCATGTAGGTATCGATACGTTCCATTAATTTTATCCCATATAGTGATAAAGTTATATGTTATAATTTTTGACCATTATACTTTACATTTTTTTCTCTTCTAAGTGATTTATTATGAAAATTTCTCCTGATATGGGATTTAAACATAGTAAATATCAGTGAATTTATTGCAGAGATTACGGTTACATTTCTTGGATGTAATATAATTATGTTTGGGATAATATAACACCACATAAATCTCAAGTATGATTCTTATATATAACAGTGTGTATGATGTGTATCACCAAGCATTTAAGGGGATATAATATATTATTAATTTATAATATATTTAATATTTTAAATAAAGTAACTCTATTTTATATCTTTCAATTCAAATGACACAAATTTATCATACATCGCACACAAAAATGAGTTTCATCAATGGCTTACATTACACACAAGACCGAGTTTTCTTAACAAGAATATATTTTTAAAATACTATTAATTACTGTAATAAGATATATCATAGCTATTAAATAATTAGTAATAAATATGATTAAATAACATCTGAAAAAATATGGTTTACAAAAACATAATAAAAAATCAGAGGTTACTAATTAATTAGAAATAAATATAATAACCAATTCGATATAAGAGTAATTTTTTTATATAAAACTATTTCCTTCCCATAAATCATCATTATAAAAAATAGATTCATTTAAATAAAATTAATGGGTTAATATGATCAGATATATATTGTATTTATCGAAAAAAACTATTTTTTATATTTATCCAACAAATTTTTTATGCATAGGTTAAGAACAATCCCGGTAATTCATTGAAAACCCATAAATTTTTATCAAGGTAATTTTATCACCATTTAAGGGATTACACATAATAAATATAAATTTTTCAACTCTTATAAAAAATATATGTCAAAATAAATGTAATATTTGAAAAATGTGCATTAAATAAATTTTATGGTGAATTTTTTATATTTTTCTATAAAGGGTCCTTTGTTAATGAATAGAGAAAATAAGGAATTTTAATTCATAACATTATTTCTCATCTAATTTATTAATATGTTTAAATAGAATTTTTTTGTTTTTTTAAAAAATATCAATTTAACTAATTGTTTATTAATTATTCCATTAAGGTCATTATAACAAATTTAACATTTTAATTGAATATAAAAACATATAAAACTCTTGAATGTTTTTTACTTTAAAAACCTAAATTGTTATCCTGATTAAAGTGTTAAATTTAAATTAATTTTTACGACTTTTGTGATTGGAATTTGGATTAATTGAATCATTATTTTGGATTACAAAAATTTATAATGTATAATAAGTAAAAATATTTTTTTACAAAAAATAGTTCTGAATTTAATTAAAATTTATTACTATTATTAAGAGGAAAATAAGTCTAACGAGAGACTAATTTGTCATCTGAAGGGCCAAAATTACATAGGAAATTTTCCAAAAAGGAATTTATGGCTTTATGTCGACTCTATATTCCATTGTCTTGAATTTTTACAATTATTGGATCCACTTAACATTGTAGTAACTTGGTTTTAATTCCATTTTCCAAAATTTAAATGAGTGCCTCACCTCCTCCAATATAAAAAGGCACCCAGATCTCACTTCCTCACTTCTCACAAACCACATTTAATATACATATATTTACTCAAATATCTCGTAAAAATTAATCCCCTAAAACTAAAATTATTTACTTGGTAATAAATCCATCTATGTAATCTTTTTAGGGAAAACCAAAAAAAATATTCACAAAGAAAAGGTAACATATATCATCATGATCATTAGTTTTATTTCTAATATCCAAACAACCAACATTCAAAATTATGTAATTATATAAAAATGGTATCAAAAATATAATTAAATAATTTGGTTAAGGGTTCTACCAACACTTATACTCAATTACATTTAATGGGTAAAAAACATATCATTCTTCAGTATGAAGAATTGTCGCCTCATGAAATGAAATTGTTCATTTTTCAATTACCATGTCTCATTGTTGGAAATGTTGATGGAAAATATCATTATATTTTATATATATGATATTTATAATATCATTATTTATATTTAATCTTTATATTGAAAACACCATTATATTTTTTAAAAATGTGTAAATATGATAACTTCGTTTGAGGAGATGTGGACTACCACATCCTAAAAGATATATGTTTACATGGAAGATATAAAGGATGGTTTTAATAAACATATATAACATATATGAATTTAATATTATTCTGAAATTTTAATACATATATATAAATATATTATTATGATTATTTTAATACAAAAATGTAATTAAAGTAGTGTTCATGCGTACATACATCCCACCATCTCCACAAACAGTACATTCTATTAAATATATCTGAATATTGGGGATTTTTATAAATATATATATGATGAATATATAATATATTTAAAAAATTTTCTACATTATTGGTATGATTATACCATGATAGTAACAACAAGTGAAATTTTAAAACATAGTCGACATACAAGGCAATTAACACCCAAAATAGTTGAAGTAGTGAATGATTGTTATGAAATGGGTAACAAGATATTAAAAAAAGATAGTGTATTATATTAATAATATGAATATGGATCTTTTATAAGTTGGTAAAACCATTAAAATAATTATTAGAAAATTTAATATATAATCACCAGAATGTAAAAACAATGTAATGGATTTCATATCAATTTATATTCTATTGAGATTATTTTGTTATTATACACGTTGTTTCTTTTATATAGTGTATATACTACAAATTGACATGTAATATCATGAATATATTTTTTATCATGACATAATAAGTTTAATTTTATTTTATTCCTTGGTTGATATTATTAATAAAATGTTTCAATGTTGTATGAGACACTATGTAATGTTTAATGATTATTCTATTCATGAATGTTTTTAGTGATAATTTTTCCAGACTCACTTCCCATTTAGATTTTTAATTTTATCTTCTTACCATAACTTTAATGTTTTCCACGAAATTTATTATATTTATTGTATATACTTAAACATTTTCATAAAATATGATTTTTAATTCATTCTTCATTATATTTTGAGCTTCAATTTGAATTATTTCATATAATGGGATTTAATCATAGTGTTACACAATGATAAAAATAATTTCATAACCTAATTTATTTTTTCTAGGTTATATTACCTCCTCATTTTCTTTAATAATATATCATTATATGTACACATACTTTTCACTATCTATTTAAATATTTTTAATCCTATGAGATTGATTTATATTTGATACAAATAATCAAATAATTCATTGATTCTCACATAGATGTTATAAACATTTAAAGGGTTTACAATATAATCATATTTTATCTGGGATTTTTTAAAATGTAATTTCTATTAGAGGAAATTTTTTCACCATTTATCAATAAACTCTTTTATTTTATGATCATATGGTTATTCAATAAATTTTTCATGTATGAATACAATTTTTCTTTCTTGGGTACTCAAAATGGTTTAAAAATGATATTTATAAAAAAACATTCTATATTTTGTTTGAGAACCAATCGTATTTAGAAAACCCTAGTTTATAAAAATATATTCAAAAAATGTTATTAATATTATTAAAATGATTCATTAAATACATTTTAACACATTTTATAATTTTCAAAATTTTTAATTGAATTTTCTTATCACTTTCAAAGAAATGTCATTTTCTTACCATTTTACCATTAAAAATGAATGTATTTTTTTACTCATATGAAATGTTTTTATTTAACAACAATTATTCATTGGAAGATTCATTTTCATATTTAAAATCATAATTTCTAATAAAAATGTTTGGAAAAGTGATTTTCTAATGAATATGTATTTCAATTTTTTTTCTAAAAAAATGATATTTCCCCCCAGAATGTTTTTAAATGATCTCTTTATAGTATTTTTAATAATTAAGGAATAAACCCTTTATTTATAATATAGATTGGATATGTCGTATTAATATCATATTTGTCCCTCCTATTAATGGTTTATTTCTCATATTCCCATGGATAGTATTCAAATTCAGTACCTTAAATTCTTTTTTTATTACCCTTAAAATATTAAATTTGTTATAATCAAAAGAAATTGATATTCCCATAAATATCCTTATCATATTTCATTTATATTAATATTTCATGAACTGTATACCATTTTTCATATGGTGTTTACATAGAATGTAAACTGATAATTAGGCAAAATATTGATAAATTTATATACATTATTCAATATGGATATTTTATAAGGCATGTTGTATATTATTTATTTCAATTATTAGATCTGAGGATCACTTTCGACTAGAAATGACAGGTGGATACCAAACCTTATATAGCGCTATGATGAATTAGTAGGTTCATAGGAGACAAATTATCTGTGTAAAATCAACAGGTTTCTACCTATAGTTTTAAATAGTCTTTTAGATGGTCATGATAGAATATTTTATCATGTGTATTAGACATGACATAAAATAATTAATAATTTCATTCATTTAGACTCAGTTATTATTGATTCATGAGGTTTTTCATCGACGTATCTATTGATACATTTTATTTTCTGTTTCGTGATTAGTTGGAATGTATTTATATTTCTTAACATTCCATATTTATTTTTACATATATTGTTATTTTTATGTAATGTGTTTCTAGGTATTACATTTCCATATAGTTTATGTAAATACATCATAGTTTAATTATTATATTCTATCCATGTTCAGCTATTTACCATTCCAAAATTAATATTCTTATTTATTCATTTTTTATTACTCTATAACTTAGCCTTATATATCATTTGAGTCCACCCCATATTTTCATTACTTTTCTCGTGAATATATGTAGAATACTATGAAATATATGATCTAATATAATCAATGGAATAAAGTTATCCATATAAGAAAAAAATATGTAGTAATTAGTGAATTCATTTGTAAAACTTGTCTCATATATTTATCTTGTTTACCTATACTACTATACTCTTTGATCTTCTGAAGATTTTATTCATTTTAATTTTGAAAATATAGTGGTACTAGAAATCGGTTATGTGCTCTCTGGGGTCAAATCTCTATAATGATATATAAAGGATCAATGTTAAGCTGATTTAGTAACATTCATTATAATTTTTTGTAATTTTATCATTCAAAATGGTAATATGGTTAGTCTTTTTTTATAATGGTTTCTATTAAACATTGGATGAGGTTTTAGATATTAAATTATTATCTTACTACAAGAGGATTAATTCATATTGGATAACATGGAATAACCTTTTTTCTATGATATATTCAAATGTAATGAGTTATTATTCTATTTATAGATCATGTGACCTGCTAATGCTTCAGGAATGAAAAATTCACATATATTTTCATGGAATAAGAGATGATGTGTAAAATGATCCAGGAACATCTAGGGGTGATAATTTGATAAAATTGTCAATGTATATATTTTGGTGAATGTAAATAAATATTAGTAAAAGGGTCCGGAAAAAATTTTCTCCCTTGGGCCTTCATTTCCAAAAAATCAAATGGCTCTAAAATTCATTGAAATTTTATGGTTTTGTTAAAGTTAACATAATCTTCATCACCCAATTTATCCTGATACGTAATATTTATAAATATCAATAATTATTTATTCATTTCTTACATTTTTGAATCTTCACTAAGGTTATCTTATTTGAAAACATAGTTATGAGTTACATTAGGTAACCATTATGTTTCTAAAATTCCCTTTTAACATAAGTGTTTGTTTTCATTTTTATGATATGATTTTCTAAGATATTATCTTTCATGTATCAAATCATTTATAAAAAATATATATTTTATGGGATAAATTAATTTTTAGGATGGTAGAATGTATCACCTCATGTTTTATGAATTATTTTTCATCGATTTAATATTTTTTTTTGATATTTTTCATTTCAAAAAAAATGTAATATAGATTGTGTTATATTAAAATACAAAGTTATTATATACATGTAAGAAATAGAAAAAAATATATTGAACTAGAGGAAACACATGGGTTAGATTGTGGTGCACACAATAATATATTATTAATTTCTTAAACATAATATTTAGTTCCTAAGATAAATTGCATAAAACACAATAGGTTGTTTTTCAAAACATTAATGTATAATTAATATTATAATTTAACTATTATTATAATTTTCACCTATCCATTGGAGTTTTGGTTATGAATAATATTAAGTAATTTTTAAAAATATTTTTAACACATGTATATAATAATAATTATTTTGTGACCAATTATCTAGAAATTAAAATAAACCCCTTTTTAAAATATAAGAAATCATTTGGTGAAAAACTATATTAATGAAATAAATCACATTTTACCTAAATAAATTAATTAAACTACTTCTTGATAAACTTTATTAATGAAATATATAACTAGTATAATCAATAAAATATTTAATGTTCAAATTACATGATTTTTAGACAAGATATAAGAATTAATCCAATTTTACACATAAAAATATATAATTTTTTAAGAAATATTTTTACCTTATTTTAATGGATTCCAATTTTAAATATAATTTACTAAAAAAATATAATTTTTTTCTAAAAATTTAATATTTATTTTTGAAATATTATTATAAAAATTTACATATGGTTATTATTTAATAATCATCTATGAAGTCCAATTTTTGATGAATTGTGAAAAATACATAATTTTAATTGAAATATTATTATTTTTATTTTTTTGATTATAAATTAAAATTATCTTTTTATTTAGTATTAAAGTATAATTAGATATATTATAATTTAATTAAATCAATTTAAAACATTGGATTCAATTTTAAATTTAAATTGGATATAAATACATCTCAAGTTTTGAACATTTTTTCATTAAATATACGTTATCTCATCATGTATGTGGGATTAATATTAAATTAATTTCAAAAAATTTTGTTATTAGAATTTGGAATAATGTATTCCACCTTTGGGTTCATAATTATTTATAATTTCAAATAAGTCTATATTAGCTTTTGACCCTATATATTGGTGAATGTGATGAACATTATTTACATCAATTAAGGCACAAACAATATTAGATTATTTTTATACTTCAAAATCAAGGTATAAAAAATTCCTTAAACATTTAAAACAATCAGTAAATATTTTTATTTCTACATGAACCATTAATGGATCATTTTTTGGTTATGGAAGCCTATTGTTAGGTAACAAGATGTGTAGTACATGAATCTGGTAAAACATGTTATGTGTGTCCTCTCCCTCAACATATAAAAGGGAAATCACCCCTTCACTTACTCAAACCTCACAAGTCATTTTTTTGGAAACAAACAATAAAAATATCTCCCATAAATTTCTAGAATCATCTTATAAGCCTCAATTTTAACATAAATCCCTCCAAAAAATTCTTTTAGTACAAACCAACATGAGATACATGAAGAAGATGTAACATCATTAAACCATCACTTTTGTTGAATTTCCTTCTCCAAAACCTAAATCATTCCTATTACTTGTATATATAATAACCATAGTATCCTCAGTACAAAGATATGATTTTATGGTAAGGGTTATAGCAATAGTAAAATTAACTTTTCTCAAATTGTATACACAATCACCATTCATATGTATAGAGGACTACCACTTGGTGTACCGATGTTATTCGTTCATGCATTACCAACTTTCAATGATGGACATAATGATGGAAATAATATTATTATATTATATTTATGATATTTATGAATTATTTATTCTATTTTATTTAGTATAAAACACATACCTTCTTGATTTCCATTTTATGGGAATACGATAACTTCGTTCGGGGATAAGTGGACTACTATGACAAAAAATGGATGTGATTCATTAACACATTACATATAACATATTAATAAAGGGTTTAGTAATTTTATATGTTATATATGAATTATTATTTATACTATAATGATGGTTTATATATACACATATATTTCATTTACTTTCTTTCATTCAATGGGATAAAAAACTATAATAGTGTTCATGCGTATGTACAAACTACAATCTCTATAAACAATGTATTTGAATTCATATTTATATCATTTATAGACTATTTTAAACACTTATATACTAAATATATATTATATTTATATAATTGTTAATATTATGGGAATAATAAAATAGTTATATAATTATTTTTATCATGAATAAAAGTAATATCATAAATGAAAACACAAAGCTGATATCACCAAAAAAATAGTATTAACATAGAATGGTTAATAAACATTTCATAAAATGTAAAACATAAGTCATATATGGTATGAGATAAAATAATATTGTTATATAATGTATATATATACAGTGGAAATAACATGTATTGTATAATATTTTTTAACGTGTACTATGAAATTCAATGCTATGGTAAGGGTTTTATTGTCTCACTTTTTATTTCTCGGAGATATATTGTATATTCACCACATATTAGTATTTTTTTGTGAATATAACGTTATATTAAATATTATATCAGGAATATAATTTAATTAATGATATTAAATTTTTCCATTGATGTTACTATTTCACATATATCATGATTTTAATGCTGCTCTTGTTGTAATGGTATTTGTAGTATCACTTCTATTTTTTTGAGACTTATGCCTTATTCCCCAATTTTTTATAATATGGCATGTATGAAATTAACATAAATATATTATTTGATTATTATGCTTAAAATTATAATAATTTATATATCCATTTCATGATATCCATTTGATATGTTTTTTTCAGTTCCAAAGATACCATATCTATATATACATTTTGCCTCCATTTTCCTCAATGATAAACTTATTTGGTTATAAACATATATTAGTTTATTTGGATTGTGGTCATCCATTATAAATGTTATATTAGGAATATAAATCATTAAATTATATCTTATCTTTCACTTAATTTAATTATATAATAGATAATTTGAGTTAAATTCACTGATGATGTAAGAGTTTATGTTTATAATCGAATAATTTATTTAGATTGTTTATGGTTATGATTAAATTTATGAACATTTACCACCAATATATCAAAATATTTCGTCACATTTCGTATACAATGGTAATTCATGGTATCTTAATGTATTTTTACAATTTTTGATCCTTTTATACGACATATAATAAACAAATATTTTTTGAAAACATTTCCTTATTAATCTCTTTAGTCGAGAATTAATATTTTATAATAATGTATCCAAAGTGTTTTAAAATGATATTTTTTTATAATTTCAAAGAAAATGTATTTAAAAGTAGTTTCATTGTTGTAGAAACATATTTTATATGTTTTAGAATTTATTTAAAAAATATATCTTAAAAACTATTTTATGATAACAAAGAGTTTGAATTGATTTTAAAAGATTCCATTAACTGTTTTCAAAATGATGTTTTAATAGAAAAGTATTTAATTGAATTAAAATATTATTTTATAATTTTTAATAGATAAATTCAATGAAAAATGTTTATAAAAATTATTTGTATGACATGTTTTAAATGATTTTCATTGTGTCTAATATATGTTTTCAAAATGTTATTTTCAATGAAAAGGATTTACCTTATACTTTTATATTTTCTCGAAGAAATTTTCATTGGAAAATATTTTCAAAAATGTTTTATTTTTAACAACTCATATAAAATTTTTCTATATAATTATTTATATGTTTTGTATATATATTTTTCAAATAAAATTATTTTAATGATTTTATATAATCATTTATATATTATCAAATCAATATACAAAGAAAATGATTTTAAATAATATTTTTTGCTAAAATACCATTGAAATTATTTTCAAAGATTCCTTTATATGATATCATAATTTTATTTTCATAGAAATATATTTCTATTTGTTAAATAATATTTAAAAAAAATTTAAATCTATTTAACAAGAAAAATTATTTCAAAAGGATCCAATTGTTAAATGTTTTATAAAAATAGAAAAAGATATTTTCCATAATAAATATTACAAAAATACTTCTCAAAATTATGTTCCATGTTAGATGAAATATATTATTATAACTCATTAATTATTAAAAATATGATCCATGTGTTTCATTCATATTCTTTCCTTGAATGGGTTTTTTGCGTGATATTAATGAAGCATATTTCTACGTTATATATAATATGTTTCCGAAAACTGTTTCACTTTCACTAGTTATATAGTTTGGTAACCCAGTGATTATCATTGGTTATTCCATGAATAAAATATTATGAACCCTATATGTTTTATATAAGGTATAAAATGATTACATGTTTATGAAACCCA
The DNA here is from genome assembly GCA_963277665.1 of Viscum album. Lineage (NCBI taxonomy): Eukaryota > Viridiplantae > Streptophyta > Magnoliopsida > Santalales > Viscaceae > Viscum > Viscum album. The sequence continues at coordinate 1,153,147,119 of OY728153.1, read as the reverse complement.
TTTCATTTCATGTGTTATGATTTTATTGTTTATGATATTGTTTTACATATAAATATAATTTCATTATGATATTTTTGGGACTAATATCTATTGATAAATAATAATTTAATGATTTATTTATCCTTATATAGACATGGATGTAATGGGGACATAAATCTGTAAATTAATGGAATTTATCATCTAGGAATGTCTTAGAGGTGAACCCTGACTACTAAGATGATATGTGGTGTGAACCCATTTGACTATAAGGAATGCGATACGACTGAGGATGGTATTGTGTCTTACCTAATAAGTGTATCCCCATTATGATCATTGATATTTTTTAATCAACATTGACTTATAGGTTATTATTTTACATTGTTATATGTATCCCAAAAATTAAGTGTCTCATTCATATGTTATGAATAAATTGATTCTGATCTTCATTTACATAATAATCTAGTCTTATAAACTGCCAATGTTATTACATCAGTCATATTTATAATCTATGATATTTAGGGAATGGTCTTATAATGATATTAGGATGTTCTCGTGACCTTTTGATGTATGTTATTATTACATATCTCCCTTGATCATCCTTGCAAAGAATAAGAGCTCACCCAATCTTATGTTTCATTTCCCTCTTGTTATTCGGAAATGTTTTTTAGTAGAATTACTAAGGGTAATGAGTTTTTGTGGTAAATGGAAGATCTGTAACCATTTAAAAATATTATGTTTTGGGTTTCAAATTTCACTAAACTATAATGGTCCTTAGGAATTTAATTTCCTATTACAGTTAATATTTATCTAAAATTCTGCAATATCCATGTATGTAAAACTCATTTCTCTATAAAAAACTACATAGATAATATTGAAAATTAGAGTTGAGAAAAATATAACTCATGGTGATTGGTGAGATAGATATACCTCTCTAATGAAATGGGAAATGGTTTGGTTTTTGATGATAAAATTTTTCTGAAACCTGATTAGGATACTCCAATACAATTAACTTTTGTTAGGTATTCCAACACGAGCTATACATGAGTTAAAACATGATATATAGATAATTTCCCAAGATATTAAAATAGTTATTATATGATTTCCCTTAGTGTATATGGTTTATTTGAAGATGATTGATTCCATATGGCTCAGGATTCCTGGTTGATGTGATTGTTATCTTACATTTAAGATATATTCCATGAATCATATTTTATGTATAATGTTTTGAATCTTCATATTTAACATATATTAATATAATGAAATTTTTTTATGTTCTCAACCACTTATTATAATATTTATATCACTAATGAATGTAAATTATTTATAATAATGTTTGAATGATATATGTTTTTAGATCACCCTTCTTTAATATTAATTTCATCATTATATAAATAATGATTTTTTGTATGATATATCTATATGATTTTCATAGACATAAAATGTTATGGATATGGTAAAGCCTATGCATGGAATAATAAAATCATGGTCTCATAGGATGTATACCCTTTTGGGTGGATATAAATCAGATTAGTTACACAAAATGGTTTTCATAAATATATAAATATCTAAACTCAAATGGTTTTGGTTATATACGTTATTCAATATTTCATTTTTGTATTGAAATTATTTATTGTTAAAATTGTGTCAAATTATTTGGATAACATAAAAACATTCTTAATGTAAATATGATTATGCCTAGAGTCGAGTGTACAAGTATAAGGAATTAAAATTGTTATAAAAATTATATTTATATAACATTATAGGCTATAATGATATAGTATTGATTTAATTTAATATTTATTAACATTATGATGGGATCAATATTAAAGTATCGATAATAAGATATAGTTTGTAATGTACAAGTTTTTTTCCTAAATTTAATTTTATAAATTCTCTTTGAAAATTATGAGACTGAGTACTGATAGGGCCTATGATTTTGAGGCTCAGTTTTCTTGGAATAAATCATTGAATAATGTTTAGTTTTTAATTAAAAGCACCCGGGTGATGAAATATGAACTTTATTATCATTCAAATGGAAGCCCAAATCATAACTCGGATATCATCGTTACAACCAAAATAATTATGTTACCATTGGTGAAGCCTAACCTCCATCAGCGAAGGATGAGGGTTAAAGTTATTTTTTAAACATAAAAACCCTAAAAATATTTAATAATAATATTTTTCTGAGGAATATAGGGCATTATTATAATATTACTTTTATCAGAATATCCAGGGTTATTTTTATAACCCCAGAATCTATTAAGATAAGAAGAAGGAGACCCTCCATTTAATTCCAATAGATTGACGGATCAATGACATAAAACTTATTAGAGGGAAGTACATCCAATGAATAAATGATGTTGGATTGATGGTGGAACCCCAAAACTAAATAGTACAATCTACAGTTTTGGAATTTGTATCCTTTGTTATTTTTTCTATTTTTATTTTCTGCAATGAACATGAATTAGTCCACAAATGGATTGATTCAAGTATCATGTCTATTGTGGGAATGAAGTTATCTTTGTTGGGTTTTGACACAATGTTTTTCATTGAGATTTATTTTGTTTTATTCAATTTTTTTTCTAATGACGATGGATCGATATCGATAATAACATCAAGCAAGGATAATTCCACTCTTTGGTCCTTGAGATTTTATCCTCAAATTCATCATTCATCACAGACATTCATCTTTTGGAATGTGAATCTTCACGTCCCAATAAAGGTATCATTTAACACTCACTTCTTAGCATAGTGATGTTACATCACAGGCTTGGGATGGATGGATCACAATAGAGGTGCATAGAGGACAATGGCGAGCTGATCGAGGTGGTGCAGAAAATATTGAATGTTGGAAGACATTGTACATGGTTGGATTGTGGAATGGATTTGTGCCCATTATAGTGATTATGGATACCTAAGTCTTCTATAACTTCTTCCAAAATGAATAATGGATCACCACAACACATATGGTGGACTGCAAAATACCCCATTGGTGCATGGGCATGGGAAGAGGCACACAACAGATGCTTACCACAAGTGGTGATGAGACTATAACTACGGTTGGTCGGAGATGTGGCTGCTCTGTGTTGATATTCTAGCATGTAGTCAATGGAAAACATGTGCAAATCCTAGTCCGCAGAACATAACCAGCTGGACGAGGAAAAGGCATCATTCCCCCACGTGTTGGGAGATGCGGTACGTGGCAGAGTTACGTGCTGGAGGAGACCGACCCTTGTGATGTGGGCCAGACTGGGTGAACCAAGTCATGGGGGCAGCCTGACGGGCTAAACCACATGTCCTAGTTGAGGAGGGTTGATCCAGTCCCAATGGTTCGGGTTGGACCAGTCAAACAGGGTAGGGTTTGAAGATCCCACACTGCATAATGTCTGGTCGTTCCGACTTGGTCGAAATGTACCCCGGCCTAACTGACCCCTTTTCTCTGAAGAGCCAACAACATTCAAACATAGAATCAGTTTGATGACCTATCAAGGGAATTTTTATCCTTTCGATGAGGTGGTTCTTTTGATATAGTCCAAGATAGTTTTTGTGGATATTGACAGATGATATATTTGTTGGAGGAGTCGGTCATCCCGATTATAGTAAACTTGACCAGAAATCGATAGGTTTCATAAATATATGACTCCCCACAATGTGGAATAGTCTTCTTTTAATTTTGGTAGCATCCTCCAAGGCTGTTACTCCCATTGAGGACAAGGGAATGGGTTCCCAATGATGTCTGTGATGTAAGAGTAGGTACTCCCCAATGGGAACAAGGAGCAGGTCCTCTGTCTATGGAGTTATTACTCACTTATACGACTAGGTCATATGTCCTCCATATCTAATGTTCATAGAGTCGACAAACCCCTACAGAATAGGTTTCATGTCTTCCATTATAGGAGGTGGTACTCATATTTTGTTTCAGGGCATGGGTTATCCAAACATGAACTGAATGAGTTCGTACTCCCCTGTCATACAAGGGCACATGTCCTCTGGTCAAGGAGTTGTACTCCCCTACTAGGGAGGGTGACGTTCATCAAATTATGATGTCATACTCCCCTATGGGATCAAGGTGTGGGTCCTTCATGATTCATACTTCCCATTGGGACCAGTGTGTGGGTCCTCACTTACGGAGTGGCACTCCCCCATCCTGAGCAGCCATGGGGAGGGGGTCCTCTATTGGACTTGGAGTCCCCTCAGCTTTCCATCAAATTTATGAGGCATTGGACCATCCAACTAATGTAAACGATGAATATATAGGATCATGGGCTCCCTTGATGGACTGAGGTGTGGGTCACTCCTTACAGGTGTGATAGAGGATTCGGAAGATGGTTACAAGCATGGCTCCCACATCCATGTATAGTGGTGAGGTTTGGACTCTCAACATGGGTTTCCTTAGACCTGTGTTGGGTGTAGGGCAACGATGATTGAGCCTATGGTGCTCAGCACTAGATCTAGACGTAATTGGATAATTTTGATGGATCACTTTCACATAGATTTATCATTATGAATGGTAGAGTTGTTCTTGATGATGTATTCATCTCGGATGGGTGCCATCATGGATTGCTAATCTTGTGATGTGAGACCTCCATGTTTTTTGTGTTACCTTTTTAATCTGTGATGAGAATCCAATTTCTATATATGTGCTTGGATCCTCATGATTCTTTGTTTCAGATAAGAGTATATCTTGATATTCTTGGTATATTTGATGGATTATACCTTTCTAGAGATAATTATACATTGGGTAAAATTTTCGTTGTGGGTTTTCATTGTGGTTTTTCATTGTGGTTTTCATGGTGTCCTACTGAGTATTATTTTACTCACCCCAGTACGGGCCTTGCATGCATGTTTCCTTCCTTGTGAATTTGATCGATGCTTCGGTGGAGTCCTAAGTAGAAGAAGGCTAAAACAAAGACATAATTGTTCCTTTTGAGATCATATGAGCCAAGGTGTTTCCATTAGCTTCCTACAACTACAGCGTTACCCATGTTTAAAAATACTATTTTACGGATTTCATTCTTTTATAGGGAATGTTTTCTAGCATTATTGTACAATACTTCATTAATTTCTATTGTACTCTATTATTGGATTTTAGTTGTATGCATTAATTTTATTTACATAGTTTTTTCTCTCTCCAGACATTATGTCAAATAATTGGGTGCGAGTGTACAGATTCATAGGAAAATTCCTCCCAATTGTGGGATATAAAAACATGGCACTAGTCACAAACCCCTTGTCTATCCGAGCTAGGATTGGGGGAATCACATCATGGGATGTTTGGGAAGGGTCATGATAGAGTGGTATCAGAGGTTGTTCGATTTCAAATTTGGACCAAGAGTTTGTGAGCATGGTTTAGAAAGCATTAGGGATATGTTAAGTTGTTTCATGTTCATCTCTCAGGCCATAGGTTCTATTATTGGTGGGATGACCAACGTTTCAATTCATTAGGACTCTGATAAACATGTTTTCTACTCAGTACATTAGGACACTAGTTTCTAAGAAATAATTTCTACAAGAATCATATAGTAATGGTTTGTGTTTCCATTCCCTTATTCATTCCTCTCTCTGGATATAATCTATCTTGTAGACCATGGATCTTGGTGCTTTCCCACTTATCAAAACTAAAGAGACTTAAGCCGTTTTTCTATGGTGTTTTCCTAGAATAATATGAATATGATAGTGGTGGATCGTAGTGGTTCCTTCAATTTCATTCCTATATGTAGCACATAGACCCATGATGATCTTCCTGGCATGGCATCCAAGAGGGGAGCTCAATTCTTCCTCCCTTTACTATAGAATTTTTCTTTTAGGGGAAAAATGAACTAATCTGGTGGGAATGTAATGACCCAGATACAATCATAATTGTTTTTACAAATTATTTAGGAAAATTAGAGACTAGGAAATTATAGGAAGTGTTATTAAAAGGCCCTATGTTTCCAGATAAAATCATTTATTAATATTCAGTTTTTAATTAAAAGATCTCAGGTGGTGAATTTTTAACATTAGTATCAATCAAACAGATTCTTGGATAATAAATATGAGAGAATAGTTGTATCTTGAACAATAACTTTACCCTTGGGTTTCATAACCATGACCGACATGGGTTGAGGGTGAATTTTTATTTTTAGTCATAATCAACATAAAAATATATAATATTTTTTTTATTGATGCAGTGTGGGTTTTCCATTAATATTCCCCTTTTCATAATTTATAAGGTTATTTCCATAACCCTGAATCCTTTGAGGTAAGAAAAAGGATCCCCTGTTGAGTGACAATGGATTGAATAATAAAGTATAGGACGTAGATCAGAGATTTGTGAATCCAACAAATCATTGATCAAGGATCCACGATTGAACACTCACACTGACAGATCCAAACTCTAGGTTTGGTAGTTTTTTACATTGTGAATTTCCCCATTATTATTTTATATGGTTAATGTGAATCAATTGGAAAGATAACTGATTAAGGGATTGTGTGTATTGCGGTAAGGGAGGTATATTTTAGGGGTTTAATGGAATATTAATCTTGGTGATTTCTTTTGGTTTATTCAATTTTTATTCAAATGGAGAAAGGTCATGATTGAAACAAACATTGGAAAAGTTTCATTCCTCTATTTGGTCCTTGTTCTTATATCCCTCAATTCATCATTCATTGTGTGAGTTCTTCATTTAGACCGTGACTCAACACAACCAAATAAATTGATCGTTGTGTGCTCTCTTCATGCTGCAATGATCCAACATTGTGGACCTGACTTGGATGTGGCACACCGGAGGTTCGGCGATGATAATGGAGAAAATCATGAGTCTATATGGGAAATAAGGCCACTTGAATGACGTTTCATCATGGAGGATCATGGCATGGATTATATCCTATGATAGTGATGATGGTGAACTAAGGATTCTGGAATATCATTCAGATTGATGAATTGACCACCAGAGCGTGTTTTGTGGCCCGAAGAGGATCCCATTTGTGCGATAGGACCAACAAAATCTATGTGCTAGTGCAGAAAAATCCGGTTGCCCACGGCACGGGTTAGAGAAACCCCTGACGTCTTGGTCATGGGTGGTGATGGGGTCGTGGCCAATGCAGGACATGACCGAGCTGGCCGATGATGAGGATATACTGCATGTGAGGATCATGGTCCCTGTAAGAGGACTTTCTGCATGAGGTGGGGTCAGCGCACCCCCTAGCGTTAGGTTATGCGGAACATGAATGAGTGGTGGGGGAGAGGTGACTGTCCTGCAAAATGTGGCATGGGCCCAACATATTGGGTCATCCTAAAGAAATGGGTTGAGTCAACGGACCCCGAGCTAGGTCGGGTCATGCTGGACCCGGTCCCAACCTTAACATTCTCGCTAAAATGCCAATAACATTCAATGGGACCATATATTTGAAGATCCATCCACATTTTTGGGAATATTTCCACAATATAGACCTTTTTAGATACTCCATGTCAGTGTTTGTGGATGTTGATAGACGATCTATTGTTTTGAGTTGTTGGTCCTCCCAATACTATAACACTTAAGAGAAAATCTGAATGTTTTGAAAAGATTTACCACCCAAATCTAATGACTGGATTAATTTACTTTCAGAACCAACATCTGGGGGTGTTACTCTCTTGAAGAAATAAGATGTGGGTTCATGGATATGTTTTTTAATGAAGAGGTGGTACTTCCCAATGGGACTAGGGAGTGAGTCTTCTATCAGTGGTGTCAGAACTCTCCTACGAGACTATGGAATAGGTCATACATATCAAACATACATAGATTTAGTACTCCCCTACTGGGTAAGGTGTGGGACATATATTATTGGAATTGAAACTCCCCTATTGTTCCTGGGTGTGGGTCCACTACACATGGATTGACTGAGTTAGTACTCCGCTGTCGTACCAGGTTACGGGTCCTCAAGTCACTGAGTAGTACTCCTCCATCAGGTAGGGTCCACGTCCCCAACATATGAAGTCATACTCTTCTATGGGATCAGGGTTACAGTCCTTCATTATTCATAATCCAATGTGGTATCATGGTGTGAGTTCTCACATATGGATTTTTACTCCCCTATCATGATTAGTGGTGTGGAGTGGGTCCCTTATTGTAGTTGGAGCTCCCTCAACTATCAAACATAATCAAGTGGAGCAGGCCAACCCACTTGATGTAAAAGATACCTAAATAGGTGCTAGTTCCCCCTAGAAAAAGTGAGATAAGATTCATTCATTATAGGTTTTACAGATGTTTCAAGATATGGTTATGAGAAGGGATCCCACATCTTTGTGAAGTGGTGAGGGTGTGCCTTTCTCCTGGGGTTTCCTTTGACCTGCATTGGGTGTAAGAAAACAATGATTGAACCTTTGGTACTGAGAACATGATATAGACCTAGTAGGATGTTCCTGATACAACATGTTCTCTAATTTATACTATTTGTAATGGTAGAGTTGTTCTTAATAGACTGTAATTGTCATGTAGTTTCAATCTTTGATAGATGAGCTGGTGGAGCGTAATCTCCTGGTTTTATGTGTTACCCTGTGAACCTTCTAATAGATGTTACATAATGGTTATAATGTTGGAACCTCTTGATTATTAGTGACTAAGAAGAGTATATTTGGATGATCATGGTATATGTGTGGTTAATAACCTTTGTAGTGAAGATTGTACCATGTTTAAATTTTTTTCTTCTAGTTTCTTGGGTGTGATACTGAGGGTGGTTTTACTCAACCCTACGGGGGAATTACCAAAACGTGTATTGTTTTTTGAAGCTAACTAATGCATTGGTGGAGTCCTAGGTGGATCAGGACTCAAACCAGGACAAGATGATTCCTTGTGAGATCATACAAGCCAAGTTGTTTTTGGATGCATCCTACAACAGCTTCAGTACCCAAGTTTATAGGTCAAACATTTCAGTTGTAAATCATTTTGCAGGCTTCTTTTCTTACCCAGTTGTAATTTACAACATTAATTTTTGTTTTACACTATTTTTAGGATTTAGTGGTATGCATGCATTTTTTTACATATTGTTTTTTTCTCTTTATGAACTATGGCTTGGAATTGGGTGTTTGTGCATTGTTTTTAGGAAAATACCTCTTATTTGTGGGATATGCCAACTCGGCGCTAGTCTCAAACCCCTACCTTATTAGAGGTAGTCCTGGGGTATTCATGACACATCCCCAATGAGCAAGTCTTAACATAGTTTGGGTGGAGCCCAAGTCGTAAAAACTATAATACAATGTCCAAAAACTATGGTTTTATTCTAGGAAATCTCCATTGAGTATTTATGACTCATGTGGTGATGCGATCATGTTAAAAGTTCGAAGTGATGAGATAATGATTCAAGAAGGTGGTGATTTAGGCATGACATAGGAAGGATGACACATGTATGATTCCATATTGGGCCTCTAGGCCATGCCCAGGGGCCACATGGAATTATCCCAATGGGATATGTAATGTTTATCCCTCTACACCAATGGAAATAGGTATTGTATCTCATAATAAAATTATGAATTTTCCCTAAAATTAAAAATGAAACAATCATATCATTAATGGTTCATATACATTTTGCGGTTTTCAGTGAGGTGATTTTATATTATTTCTTAATAATTTTAGGATACATAATATCTTTTTTATGTTTATCATAATATTTATTTTGGTAAAATGGTATTCAATTTTTTCTGTTGTAAGCTAAATGGTTTGTTTTATCTTTAAATTAATTTTTTCTATAATTTTGAAATAATAATGGCCAATAATGTTATAGGGTTGGTTATTTTTGTAAATAATTACGATTTCCTTTGTGTATTATTGTTGAGGATTTTGTTGTTAATGTATCTTTTCTTCATATGAAGGTATATTGATTTTGGGTACTATCTTACCATTTTCAAACAATGTTTTTTAATCATATGATTAATACATTTTCATTATTGTATGGATTTCTCAGAATAGTATAATTGTATTTTCGTGGTTTAGGAATATAAAATTTTCATCTTAGATATTTATCAATTGTAATGTTGAATGAGATAGAGGTTGATGTTTTTTGAATCGTGAAGAAAAATGATGAAATTGAGTTTATGGATTTGAAAAAATAATGTCATTATAATTTCTATTATTCTCTTTATTCAACGTAAAATAGTCTAATTAATTTATAAAAATGATTATAAAATGATTTTTATATCCTTATTTAATCATTTATTATGAGATAATGGTCTTTTATTTATTTTTGAAAAAATAATTTTTAAATAATTTTTTTGAAAATATTTTTTAGAACAATATAATGTCATTGAGAATAATTTATATCCTCTTCAATATTAATTCCTCTTCCATTTCCATATTTTCATGTTCCACCGATTCTATCATTATTTGCGATCCCGATTATGTGTTATTCTATGTGACATAAATATTTATCGTTTCCTCGACTCTAAAAGTGTATTATTATAATGTTTTATGTTGTGGGTTATCAATAATGGAATTTTTTAAATGTTAATTTTTTTCAACTTTTAATCATACTTTTTATCTTCCACTCCATGGAATTTATTCTTACTATTATATAATACATTTTATTTGAAATTCGATATAATTTATATGATGTAATTTATTTAGTGCATAAATTATTACTCATATTGATTTTAGTTTCTTTACATTTAAATGAATATCATTTCTAATAGAATATTCAACATATAATATTAATCATAAACAAATTGAAATATTATAATGTATGTATGCCCCTTATATCTTCATTTTTGGATTTCCATGTATGCAAAAAATTTATAACATTTTAAAAATAGAATATTTTCTTAAATTAAATTTTTTTTATTAATTAATATGAAATATCTTAAAAATTATTAATGATATGGATTAAATCATATAAGGTTGTTACATCCTTATCAGAACCGCCATGTCTCAATTCGAAGTTCATATAACATCATGCATACCTACACATATGCAAGAGGATAACCGCTAGTATTGATTTAATGATTAAATCATTGGGGAGATTATGTCCCCAATATCAAGTAATATGGGAAATAATAAACAATAATTTTTTTGATATATTATCAGAGTAAACAAGTGGACATTAAATAAATTGGATAAATGTCATATAAAATAAATTACCCCTATTGGGATAGACAACTATTATATTATGTGAATTGGATAAAGAAATAATTATAAGCCATTCTTGTGTCCACAATAGTCCAACACCTTATCCATGTTCATCAGCATTGAATTCTGTCACAATTCCCATGGCCTTTACTGGATCCCTCATGAAATTTGCAATACCACTGAAATTCCAGATTGGAGTGTGAGTACAAGACAAGCTATGATACCACTAATTCATCATTAACCAAGTGTACTCATGTTTACAAGTCTATTCAACCAGAATGATAGATAATTATAAGAAAATAAACATACAATCCAAAACCATGTTGTCTTGTTCCAACAAAGACACTACAAACCACAAACAAGATTTTCTTCCACTATATATCAAAATACTAATATAATATGTTGGTTTTTACAAAACTATCTTATAGTAGATTATATCTAACAATTTAAAACCACATGATATCATACTAGTAGTATTTCATGAAACAAGAAGAATTGAATGATATATTTTTTGAATCCCGCATGAGCACCCTATATCCATCAGGAAAATCATAATAGTTCATGATATGTTGCATGCACTTCATTAAGGTACCCATTGTTTGGAAACGACTATCAAGAACACCCATCTTATGAAATGTAACTTATGGAGTTCCAAATATATGGTTTCTAACTATAGGGAGTTTCAAATAAACAACATTCCATGATATGATAATATATACACTTTGTTCTCACCTCTATCATCACCATCATCACTAGTCCTGAGAATAACCATTCAAAGGAATAATCGTGTAACGATGGTCCAAAAATACCAAGATGCATGAACGGTACATAAAATAATGGTAACAAATATACATAACTTGTTGATAATACCTAGAAAATATATCAACATGAGATATAAATAATCAATGCACAACAATATGTGATCATAATAAAAATCATCAATGAGGTCCCTTAATGTCACTCTTTTTAAGAGCCTAACAAATGGAATCATGGGATAAAGTCGTACCCACATGTTATAGTAAGAAACCATGGAATAAAACATTTCAACACAATAATAATAATATGACAACATATGTATACAGGTGCCTAAATGTTAGGAAGCTTCCTACCTCAAAGTTAATATCATTAATGGAATTAATAAACCACCCTAGTTGGTTTTATGGATGGATGAAAAACCTAAGATTTGAAAAAATACTCTTCACTGCCCATATTATCATAGTTTTCATCACTTCAATGCTCGAGGTATATTATGGTATCATAGAACCAAAAAAAATTATTTTATTTAAAAGATACATAAAATATCACATGTTATAATATGTTCCTTCCACTGCATAACTTTAAAATTTTCAGTTTCTTCCAATGAATTATCGTGAAATATTCTCCTTAAGAGAAGTTATATTTTGATAATTTAATAAAAAATTTAATTTTATAATCATCAATTGAAAATTTATTATAAATATTACTTATATAATTATTTATTCATAATTTATTATAAATTATACTCTAAAATTGGATTTTTTAAAAAGTTATTATAAATGATCCATTTATAAATATTTTATCATTGACCACTTGATATACGATCTACATGATAATTTGTTGTAAATATAATTTGATAAATTGTGAAAAATTTATTTGTTAAAATCATGAAATTATCATATAATAATTCTTCACAATTATCTTTATTATAATTTCACAATTATCAGTTGATGAATTTAATAATTTATCCTTAGTTAATTATTTTTTATAGTATTTTAAAAAAGTATCCATTTATCCAAAATTTTATAATAATGTAACAAATGGAATAAAATCAGAGAAAATATGAAAATAATAAAACTCACTCTTCTTCCTCCATGTACAGTACTTAGACAAATGATGATGGAAGGCCCATAGTGAAGAATTGATTGCACACAACAAGGATTACCCTATTAATAGAGACTTTACCAATCACATTCATGGAGTATTAGGATCCTTTATACATAAATTAATTGATGAAATAAAAACATATTTCACCCTATTTACTACCTAAACATCATAAAAAATGGGAAAAAATAGATACCCCAATTAATCATCTATTTCATTTGCATCTGGACGGAGGAGCCATTAATTTCCCCACATTAATGGGTTGATAAAATAATCATGTAAATAACAGGTATAATCATTGGTTTTGAACTCAATCATTAGTTAAAATAAATATCGCATATTAACAAAAAAAAAAGAATTATTAAAGAAAATGAATTTATTGTATAAATTAATAATAATATAAGTAAAAACAAAAAAATTACACACATGTGAGATAACACAAAACACCTTAGGAACAACTAATTTTTTTCACAGCATGCTAAAAAATTAATTTAGAGCTTAATTTATGTCTTATATTTCACATAGAAGATTCAATTCAGAATATACATTATTTATTTTTTTAAAAGTAAATAAATTATTTAATGAATTAACCATGTGTTTGATGTTACCAAATACCTAATGTGTGCTAGATTGACTTTGCACTTAGGGAAAACCATACTTCCTGGAGCTAACAGTGGTATTTTTCATCCCATAAGAGACACTTCTCTATATTTATATATATAATTATATTGTTAAAATACCATGTGAGAGATAAATATATTTAATAAATTTATCATTCAATGTAAAGGGTCTATGATCCCTGGAATCTCATGATAACTATGCTATTATCTCTGAAAATATTTAATACAATACTTTATTGTCTTATCATGTTTTCACACTGAAATAATTCATTCAAATCAATCATTATGTTATTTATTGTTAGAAATTAAATTTTCCCATTAAAATAGTCATAAATTATTGGCAAATATGGGCTTTATTATCATTAATATTATAGGACATTACACTTCTATATCACTATAAAATTTTCCCCCATATGAAGTAAATCTAGTGTTTTAATTCATATAACATAGGACACTGATCTCAGATATCAGACATCTACCCTCACGACTCCATAAGAGGAGTAACATTACAATCATAATAATTAAAATACAATCTAGGGGATCACACAAGGTTCTCATAGGTGTCAAACCATGATAGAAGGTATAGCCCTCATAGTAATAACCATTTTATTCATACCTACTTATTAGTCACTACCATCAATTATAAGTTATCACAATATCATATTCAGTTATACTAATTAATTCCTATATGGAAATATCGCATTCATATGTATATATAGATATATAAAATAATGAGAAACCATCTGAAGTAGTTAGAAAATATGAATCCATTTAATTAATATACTAATATTAAATAACATTAACTGTGTGTGTGTGTATATATATATAATTTGATTCTACGTTCTTAGAAATGATTCATTAATGAACAAAAAATAAAATAAAACAAATATTTACATCATTCCCATCACCCAAGATGATTGTAATCAATTGTAAAAATAATCATAACTTTCCACAACCATATGTAATATTAGAGATCAACTTTGTACTACTAGACAATGATGGTCATGGAACACTTACATGAGTCATATCTATCTTATCTCTTATATAACATGTCCAAACACAATATAAGGAGAGAAAAAAGTTAGAGAGTATTGGACACTAATGTTATTTTCTAAAATCTGAGCCAAACCCACTGGTTTTGAGAGGTCATGTATCATCTTGTGTACCTCCCCATATACAAGAGGCTATCGAATAGTGGTGAGGGGATGAGTGTGTTATTTGGGAAACAATGCACCCAAAATCATGTCATAAGATCAATAATAATCAATGAAAATATAATATATCATCATAGAAATCATGGAAACCCCAAATAAATAGATTGAATTTCATATAATAAATAACTAAAATGTGGAAATACAACCATAGTATTATGTTAATGTAGATAAATAAATAACTATGGTTCCCCCTAGTGTCCATACTAGTCCACCACTATCTATTTTCTCTAAAACCAAGTAGACCACCAAAAGAGGATTTCCCTTTTTCTGATCCCACATAAAATATTGAAAAACATCGACATTCCTTTGTAAGTTATTATTAAAATCCTTAGTAGGAAAACACCAATGCATCCTCATGGATATAATGATTTTCCATAATAATAAAAAAATTCATAATAGAAAAATTAAGATATAATAAAATAACATGAAGTTGTGTGCTAACCATGCTGTGATTAATCCAAAGTTGTACCTTCTTTATCTCCATGCCAGTTAGCTAATAAAATATGTCTACAATTATCCAAATATAGTTACGTATTGCGTATATATTCTAAAAAAATATCATAGAATTATTCTTGGTGTACTACATGAATCACACTAAAGACTATGATATATGGAATTGATCTCACAAGATAACACGATATGCGACATCCAACTCAGAGGAGTTATCGATAATCAACATGCACCTCATAGTGGTTCCCATATTAAGACATGTGAATCTAATTAGTATATTTCAATTAGAATAAAACATAGTGAGTTCCTGATAAACAAGGTTAAATAGGTAGGTGTTCTTGATACATGACATTTCATGTCATAACGACATCTCCAACTTGTACTAATGTCCATTTTCTCCATAATTGAAATTTATAAAAACTTCCCCTTTTAGGTGTAATCATGTCATGAGGGTCCATTAGTTCATTTCACTATGAACAGTATATCCAATAATGTAAATATCAATATATTCATTGTATATATTATATGAAATATATAACAACATTATAAATTAAGCTTTGGCAAAAAACATCATGTAAGCATAATAAAACATGACAACAAAATCCTTTAATATCACTCATAAAAAATTTAGGATAAATGGTTTTACAGGATACACGCACAAGTTAATCTTATAATAATCATGAAAAATATCAAATGGTTAATGAAATAATTATAATATGATAAATTTTTTAAATTAGGGATACTTTGGTAATGAACTTTCTACATCAAAGTTGTATATGACAATGGAAAGAATAAACCACCTTCTATAGTTCTATAGCTAGAGTAGGAAACATAAATGTCAACAATTCCCCCCTAATGGGCTTCTTAAGAATGATGTAAACACATTAACTCTTGTGATAAATCAAGGATTATTAGTGAAACAGACCAAGATTTGTTGAATTATTTTTTCAAACTAATTTAATCTTTTTGTTAATTTTGACTTTACAAAACAATAAATATATTATTTTTTATAAATTAAATATTTTTTGCCTACATTGTAAGTTACAAAAATTAATTGTTATCGAAAAATTATTTATAATTAAAATTTAATATATATTTTTATTAATTATATAAAATTAATATAAATAAATCCAATTTATTTCATTTAATCTATTTTATATAGAAATTGGATATAACATTTTAGAAAACATTTCATCATTTATACATTAAAGTACCACATTGTGGTCTAGTCTGTAGGATTAATTTTAAATTAATTTCGCCCACCTATCATATTGGAATTTTTAAAAATGGATTAAATATATATAATCTGAAAAAATATAAGGTCATATAATTTCACTATATATTTTTACATTTTTTTAAATGTGATTAAAATTAATTACAATGGTTAAGAGAAAAAATAGCATAACAAAGGACTAAACCATAAACGTATGTCCCAAAATAAAATAAAAACATTTAAAAATACTATTTATATTGATAAATAGACATTATACCTTTTTTATATAATTTTTACATTTAATGGATCTATCACACATTGGTAAAATATGGGAATAATTCAGATCTCAAAAATTTACATGAATTACCCTCCTCCTCCACTATAAAAAATAACAAACCAATCCCACTTATTAACACATATGAATACATTGGAATCTCCATATTTCTGATCAAATAATCCTCTAATATCCCTACCTTCATTATATATTCTTCCCCTTTGGAAAAAATCCAAACAAGGATTCACTTTAGTGAAATTCGTAAGGATTTTCCCATAGAAGAGGTAACATCCTTAGGCTCTTTTGATTTTTTTCATTATCCGTAACATAAATTCATATCATTACATGATTATATAATAACCATAGTATATTAAATATACATATATATTCTTATTATATGGTTTCTATCTATACTTATCAACCCAACTATCAAAATCAACTTACTATTTTTTTGTATGGTGAACTATCGCTTCGCAGAGCGACATGGTTCATTTATTCCCTTACCCCATATCATGGTTGCGAATTGTGAATGAAAACTGATTTTATATGATACATATTATATTTTTGAATTATTTATTATTTTGTAATTATTTTATATTTCATACCTTCATTCTTTCCTTTTTGGGTAAATATGATAACATTGTTTGTGGACATGTGGACTACCGCCTACTAAATTCTTTTAGAATCATTTATAATTTACACGGAATGTATTAAGGATAGTTTAAGTGGACTTATATGTTATATATGACATAATAATGAAAATTTAAGGATATTATATATATTCATATTTTTCACTTACATTATTTTTTTTAATATGATAATAAAATATAAATAGTGTTTAGGTGTACGTATGGCCTATCATCTTCATGAATAGTTAATTCCATTTCATATTTATATATTCATTAAATTATTTGAGATAAATATATATTTAATATATATTATATTCATATAATGTATTGAATTCTTGAAATAATGAAATCATTATTGGATTATTATGTTTAAGAAGATCATTCCAAAACACATATGAAAATCAATGCAAGTATTACCAAAAATGTATCATTAATATGGATTTGTTAAAAAATGGGTAATATGGAGTCAGAAAAAAATAATATATGGTATTAGATATAATAATAGGTTTCTAATTATATTTACAATCAACTTATATTTATTATATAGTATTTTGTAACATGTATAGAGAATGTCAAGAATTAAGGTCAGGGTTTGGTCGTCTCGCTTTTATTTTCTATGATGCATAATCCATGGTCAATTCCTATTTATTATAAATGGTATGTATAACAACCATGACATTATTCATTTATTATTACAATTAAATTTATATGTATTTAAATCTAAATTTTATGATTTTATTTCATGGGGGTTTATATTTCATTTGTTACCGAATTAGTAGTGTAATTTTGTCTAAATTTCCCATCTTGGAGACACAAGAGATTTTTTACACCCATATTTTCTATGGGGTTTATATAATTTACCGAATGGCCCAAATCCCTTATTTTTATTTATTTTTTGATAACTATCCTATCAAAGGATGATGGTAAACCATTACTAGGTGTCGCGAACCAGCCCGGGTCGACCCGAGCCGGTCCGCGGCAAGTGCCCATGGGCGTTCCCAATCCCCCCGGGATGGCAACAATTGCCGGGAATTGAAATTTTAATCGTTGGGAACGATTTCAGCCCAAACAAAAATATGATCAAATGAAAGAACATAAACTAAACTAAAAAAACAAACACTAATGAGATAAACAAAGTTACACCACAAACATACCTCCATGTGACCTCGTAGGTCACGACCCAAC